>CM073736.1:9453916-10653916 GCA_037113605.1 Calophaca sinica
ATGCAGTGGAGGGGTGCCATGGGGCTTTTTCTTCCTCTGCATGCCCAAGCCTTCCAAGGCTGGAGTCACATCATTTTTCATGGCAAAATGGGTGTTTCAGGGGTATCCAACTTGTAGCCGAGACGTTTCTCAATTTTTTGAGCACTTTCGCAATTTTCCTTTTCGCATGTTTTTCAAAATTTTCTATAAAACTGATGCCATGTTAGAATGGAAAACCACTTGGTGGGAAGCTTATATATATTATTCTAAGCTTGCCAAAAAGATTGGGGTCGAAAATCTAACTCTAAGTGTGATTTTTCTATTTTTTTCAGTTTTTTTATGGTTTTGGCCACTAAAAATTAATATTAAATTCATGACTTGGAAAAAATTCTCATATTTGCGGCTGAGAAGATCTCATTTTTCTAAGCACGATCAAAAAAAATTGCATCAAAATTGTTCTCTATGTCCATTTTTCGCCCATATCTCTCCTCGCAAAAATGCACTCTCGTGGGAAAATTGGTTTTTGCATATCAAGTTACCATAGGCGCAAGACTGCCTCGTCACCAAACTTCTCGTAGCGCGTGCAGGTGCCATGGGGTTTGCCCTCATGCTCGCTTCAAGCCTTCCCAGGCTTGCAGGCATCATTTTCCATGGCAAACGTGTTTCGGGATCTGCGAATCGAGGAAAACTCCACTTCGCATCGCTACAAGGGCATCTGCAAGTGCATCATGACCCAGCTTGAGACTAAGCACCTGGTGTCCCCGACGGTAACTCGCGGTCCTTTATCTATCCCCTCGTAACAATCGGCAGTACTCATTGGTTCAGGTGTTGACACGTGCCAACGTGATGAGCTTGGTTTTTTCCCCTGGCGATTTGAGACCAGTGGCATCGCAAGGCCGCGCTATGCCCGACATCGCGGACCCATGCAGACCCGTAAGACCGGGTGTTCCCCGACCAGAACTCGTGGTCCCTTATTTTTCCCCGCACACCGGTGCTTATTGGTCTAGCTGCTGGGACGAGTCCCAACGCTGGCGAGCTTGGTTTTTTCCCCGAGGCACCGAGACCCGACTTTGGGGGCATCGCGTAGCGGCATCATTCCCAAGATCGTGATCTACGAGATCGGCATCGGGTGTCCTTTAATCTCGTGAACTCGCCAGGTCCCTTGCTCTCATCCCTTTAACATCGGTAGCTCATTGGCTCCAGTTGTTCGATGAGCCACAACGCTGACGCGCTTGGGTTATTCCTCACCACACCCACTGGGCGCAAAGGCGCGTACGGGTTTGCACCATGCTCGCCTAAGCCTTCTTCAGGCTTCTGTGCGGCATCATTTTCCACGGCAAACGTGGGTGTTTCGTGGGATCGCGAATCCAGGAGAAACTGACCCGCATTGCAGCGGCATTCTAAGGCATCATGACCCATGAGACCCGGTAATCGGGCAACCCTGACCAGAACTCCGTTCCTTATCTATCCTTCCGTAACTTCTGCTCGCCGTTCTAGGTGTTGACTCATTCCAACGTGATTTAGCTTGGTTTTTTCCCTGATGCATCGAGAACTTACTGCGGCGCGTGGTCTCTTCTACATCGTGACTACGGTGACTCGCACTCCGGCAACCCTCGACGGCAACCTTCGTGTCCCATATTTATCCCCGCAACACCTGCTCATTGGTCTAGTCAGTTTTGATTTGTGTCTCACCGCGGATGTGCTTTGGTTTTTTCCCCGAGGCATCGAGATCTCGATTTTGGGAGGCATCGTTAAGCAACGCATGGCGATGATTTCTTCATCGCGACCCACTTGCACTGGCACCGGGTGTCCCCGGGCGTAACTCGCGGTCCCTTATTCATCCCTGCAATACCGGTGCTCATTGGTCTAGGGTGTTGATGAGTCCCCAACGCCAGACGCAGCTCGGGTCGTTTCCCCTCACACAGGCCCCCTGCATGCGGTGGAGGGGGTGCCATGGGGCTTGCCCCTGCATGCCCAAGCCTTCCAAGGCCGAGCCACCATCATTTTTCATGGCAAATGTGGGTGTTTCAGTGGGGTATCCAACTTGTAGTCGACGCTCCTAATTTTTTGAGAATTTTCGCACTCTCCTTTTTGGCACGTTTTTCAAAATTTTCTATAAAATTGGATGCCATGTTAGAATGGAAAACCACTCTGTGGGAAGCTTATATATATTATTCTAAGCTACAAAAAGATTGGGGTCGAAAATCCAACTCTAAGTGTGATTTTTCATTTTTTCGGTTTTTTTATGGTTTTGGCCATCAAAAATTAGTATTATTAAATTCAAGACTTGGAAAAAATTCTCATATTTGGCGGCTGAGAAGATCTCATTTTTCTAAGCATGACTGCAAAAATTGCATCAAAAATTGTTCTAGGTCCATTTTTCACCTTATGTCTCCTCGGCAAGAAAATGCACTTCTTGGTGGAAAATTGAGTTTCAGCATATTTGGTCACTATGTGGGCAAGACTGCTCGCCCAGCTCTCTAGGCGTGTGCAGGGGTGCCATGGGCTTTGCCTCCCATGCTCGCCTCAAGCTCTTCCTAGGCTTGTGTGGCATCATTTTCCATGGCAAACGTGGGTGTTTCTGGGGATCTATGAAGCAACTGATAAACCGACTTCGCAGATCGCTACGCAGGCATCTTAAGGTATCACGACCTGATGAGACCGTGGCACTGGGTGAAACCCTGACTTTGAACTCAGAACCCATATCTATCCCCCTGCAATCAATCGTGCTCATTGGTTCAGGTGTTGGACAGCGTGCCAACGTGAGGCTTGGTTTTTCCCTCTGCCACTGAGACTAAAGGTCATGGCCGGCATGGCTTCTTTCCGACATCGTGACCTACTTGACACGGCATCGGGTGTCCTCGACTGGGGTGAACTCGTGTCCCTTATTTTTCCTCGTAACACCGGTGCTCATTGGTTCAGTTGTTGGACGAGTCCCAACGTGATGAGCGGGTTTTTTCCCCGAGGCACCGAGAGATCCGATTTTGGGGGCATCTGAGCCGCATCATTCCCATCGCGACTCCATGATGACCGTAATCGGGTGTCCCCTAATCGTGAATCGTGTCCCTTATTCATCCCCTTAACTTCTGCTCATTGGTTCATTTGTTGGATGAGTCCCAACGCCGATGAGCCAGTTATTCCTCCTCTGTATCTCACCTGGGCGCCAGTGGCGGGTGCGAATGTGGTCGCCTTCGATGTTCGCCCAAGTCTTGCTAGATTGTCAGACATCATTTTCCATGGCAAATGGGTGTGTTTTCGGATCTATGAATCTAGAAAAACTGACTCGTGATCGCGCGCAGCATCTTAAGGCATCACGATCAACAGACCGGCACCTGGTAACCTCGACTCGTGAACTCAGGTTCCTTATCTTATCCCTGCAACACCCAAGTACTCGCTTGGTTCAGGTGTTGACGAGCCCCACCGCGCAGATGAGCTTGGTTTTTTCCCCTATTTACTGAGAACGGGCATTGCGCGCATGGCGCTTTTTCTGGCAGATCGTGACTCACGAGACTCTGGCACCGTGAAGTGTCCCCTGACTGGTGAACTCGTGTCCTATATTTAGCCCCGCAACACTGCTCATCGTCTAGTCGCTTGACTCCAGTTCCACCCATGATGTGCTTGGTTTTTTCCTCGAGGCATCGGTGACCCGATTTTCAGAGGCATCGCAAGGCGTGGCGATTTCTTCATCGTGACTCCATGAGACCCGGGCATCAGCGCCCTCGAAGGTAACTCGTGTCCCTTATTCATCCCCGCACACTGCGTTTGCTATCGTCTAGGTGTCGATGATTCCCAACGCCATGAGCTTCGGGTTGTTCTTCGCATGTGTTCCTCAGTGGCGTGTGGAGGGGTGCCATGGGGCTTGCCCTCATGCAAGCCTCAAGCCTTCCTAGGGAGTCGCATCATTTTTCATGGCAAAGCGTAATATTCTGGATCTACATTCGAGGAAAATCAAATTTCCCGTGATCGCGGCTGGGCAACTTTCAAGATCATGACCCATGAGACCGGGCGCTGGGTGTCCCCTGATTTAACTCGTGGTCCCTTATTTATCCCCGTAACTCGCTGTTCGTTGGTTCAGGTGTCGACGAAAGTGCCAACGCGATGAGCTTGGTTTTTTCCCCGGCGCATCGGGCATCGCAGGCATCGCAAATGCGTGGTGCTTTTTGCATCGTGACCCATGAGACCGTGCAATCGGGTGTCCCCGACGCATTACCGTGTCCTTTATTCATCCCCGTAATACCTGCGTCATTGGTCTAGGTGTCGACGAGCCTCAACGCTAAGTGAGCTTCGGGTTATTCCTCATCGATGTCCCATTTTCCCAGGCAAACGCTGGTAAGCTGGAACTCATATGATTCGAGAAAAAGACCGAATTTTGTGCCTGGTGCCCGAACTTCAAGCCACCTCGAGCATATGTTGCTCGCGGTGATTGGTACTTGTCATGTTTAATGCGGCAGATAAGGCGCCGTCGATGATCGCATATCCTCTCTGCCTTCGGGTCATATGGTTGGCGCGGCTTGTCCTGGCGGCATTTATTCTAGCAAACGCGGCAAGTGGAAAGAGCGGTATTCGGATGTTTGTGCCGGGCCGGCTCCATGCTTGTGCATCGAACGGCCTGCATGCAACCCTCTCAAAAATTCACCTAATTCCGCCAGGCCTTTGGTGTCTAATTTTGTTCCTGTGTTGCCTACTTCCACAAAGGCACTGCAGGTCACATTGTTGGAATTTTCCCATCCCGCCCTCTTTGGTTGGGTCGTGGGGCTTTGGAAGTATTATGTGTGCGCCAATTTAGTTATGCTCCACGCTGATCATTTTGGTGTGCATGTACTTATCGCTTTCTTGGATGCTGCGTAATGTAAAGTAATCGTGGGCTGTTTTTCCTATCAGCGCTCCTCAAGTTTTCTGGGCTGACTTAAAAATGATGCCCCCGCTCTTTGCACGTTTCAGGTTCCATTAAAGTGGGCTTAAAGCTTTCTGCATGATGCGCGTAGTCATTAATGGATGCTACCTGGCTGATCCCGCCACGTAGTCATATGTTTGTTTCAAAGATTAAGCTTGCTGCATGTGGCATGAATCCACTCCGCATCGTGAAACCAAGTAACGGCTCATTAAATCAGCTGAGGTTTGTTTCGATGGTATTCACTACTCTGATAACCCGCAGTAATTCTAGAGCTAATACTGCGCAACAAACCCCTACTTCGGAGCGGACGCATTTGTCAGATAAAGGTCGATTTGTGCTCGCTGGCTGCTATTACGATTCATGATAACTCGCTTCTGGATCGTCATTTCAGGTCGGGCGACGATCATTCAAATTTCTCTCGCCTCTATCAACTTTCGATGGTAGGATAAAGTGGTCTACCATGCAGGTGACGGTGACGGAGACTAGTGGCAAGGTTCGATTCCTAGGAGAGGGAGCTCGAGAAACGGCTACCACATCCAAGCGAAGGCAAAGCAGCGCCGCGAAATTACCCAATCCTAACACGGGATGTAGTTTATAAATAACAACACACCGCTCATTGAGTCCTGGTAATTGAATGAGTACAATCTAAATCCCTTTAACGAGGATCCATTGCAGGCAAGTCCTGGTGCCACAGCCTGTAATTCCACCCAATAGCGCATATTTCAGTTGCTGCGCTTGTGCTCGTAGTCGACCTTGCTGCCGATCTGGCCCGCCTCGTGTGCACCGGCAATCGGCTTATTGCCTTTTTGCCATGATACTCCTGGGGCCTTAACTGGTTTGGTCAGGCTTCCCAAGGCTTGTTACTTTGAACAAATTAGAGTGCTCAAAGCAGGCTCACGCCTGGATACATTAGCATGGGGATAACACCACAGATTCTCGATCCTATCAGGTCGGGCCTTCTGGATCTTAGTAATGACAATGCGTGACGCTTCTGGGGCATTCGTGATTTCACAGTCGAGGCATTCCTGGATTTATGAAAGACCTAACAACTATAAAAGCATTTCACACAAGGATGTTTTCATTAATCAAGAACTAAAGTTGGGGGCTCAAGACGATCGACAATTTCCGCCCTAGTCTCCAACCATAAACGATGTTTGACCTGTGTGATCAGCCGGATGTTGCTTTTAGACTACCGCACCTTGCTGCAGAAATCAAAGCCAGTTCCTGGAGCATGGTCGTAAGGTCGTAAACTTAAAGGAATTGATTTCAAGGGCACCATCAGATGAGCCTTCACGCCACTCTGACTCAACACGGGAAACTTACCAGGTCCGCATATTAAAAAGTGATCGACGCATCGGTAGCTCTTTCTTGATTCTATGGGTGGCGGTGCATGGCCGTTTCTTAGTTGGTGGAGCGATTTGTCCTGGTTAATTCCGCTAATCTAATCTGAGACCTCACCACTAAATAGCTATGTGGAGGTAACCCTCCACGCCACACTTCTTAGAGTGACTAATGTCAGCTAAAGCACTAAGCTTGAGGTCATAACAGTCCGTGATGCTCCTTAGATGTTCTGGGTTTATCGCCACAGCAATCGATGTATTCAACGAAGTCTATAGCTCTGGCGACAAAACGTGCCCGTAATTTTTTGGAATTTCATCGTGATGGGATAGATCATTGCAATTGCTGGCTTTCAACGAGGAATTTTAAGAAGCGCCAGTCATCACCGCTGATTACGCCCTCGCTTCTCAGAGCACAATCGCCGTCAGCCCTACTCGATTGAATGGTCCTGAAGTGTTCTGATTGGCGCGACGGGCATGGTTCGTCACTCGACGCCAGAGAAGTTCAACGTAACCTTACTGGCTTGTGGTGAAGCGAGTAAGTCGTGAACGTTGTTTCCGTGAGGTGAACCTGCTGGCGATCATCGCCGATGCCTTACACGCATCGCACTGCGAATCTGCTTTGAACACGAGGGTTGCCGTCAGGTGTTCCACGCCCCACCCACCTTGAGGTAGAGGAGGGGCCACTTCCGCCATGCTCCCCGCTGTCTTAAACACATGAACTCCGGCACTAACGCGCCGTTGAACCACTCGCTCAACACTTCGCCGTCTTATACTGCTTCTCTCGCCATGGTGTTTTGAAGGTTTACTACACAATGACTCTTCAGAACTGATATCTAGGCTTTCGCAGATCGGCGAAGAACGAGTTAAATGCGCGATACTTGGTGTGAATTGCGTAATCAAGGGGAACCATCTAGTCTTTGAACGCAAGTCGCGCCCAAAGCCATTAGGTCGTAGGTAACGCCCCGCTCAACGCCACATATCGCCGCCTGATGCCAATTTCCTCCAGATGTGAGGTATGTTGTGCAGTGGTGAACGGCGGCTTCCCGTGAGCTAACGCTGTTCGCGGTTGCTTGGAAATCGAAGCCCTTGGTGTGGTGCTGCCATGATGGAGGATGGTGTGTCGAGTGATGCACCAGATCATATCATGCGCGACTCTACCAAACTTGGCCTTCGCAGTAATCGCACGCATGCGCTCTTGAACGCCTACGACGAGACCTCAGTCAAAGTGGCTACCCGCTTGAGTTTAAGCACATCAACAAGCCGGAGGAAAAGAAACCAACAACATTCCCTTTAGTAACCCGGCCAGCCGAATCCCTGGAAGAGCCCACCATGATAATCGTACGCCCCTAAAGCGCTCAATCAGTAGTTCCGAGCAGCCGCCCTCGGCCGCAGATCGTGCCTGAAACTCCTGGAAGCCGGGCGCTTGAGTAGGTGAGAGTCATTGGTGTACTCCGGGACTTTGTCAGACCACGAGGCGCCGCTTTCGGCGAAGTCGGAGCTTGAGCTGAATGCAACAATTCCGGCGCAGGTAAATTGGCCGTCTCAAGGCCAACATCGGCGCATGAGACCGATAATAACAACGCACCGCGAGGGAAAGATGAAAAGGACTTTCAAAAGGCAGTCAAAGAACGCTTGAAATTGTCCCGAGTGGAAGTCGTAATCTGGGAAGTCGGCGGGATTTGTTCCTGGCTTAGATGTGGAACTAAGGCTGCGCCTGGCCTCCAACCCACTGAGATACTGACCGAATGCCGATCATGGTGGTGGCTCCAAGCTCCTGGTCAAGTTGCTGAAATGCTCGTGCGGGAGACGCCATCTTCATTTATCGCGGATGGCAAAGACGCTACCGCTTTCTGCAGCCGCTTTGTCACTCTGCGTTCCCCGCTCGCCGGGCCTGGCGTTTCTATTCGCCCGCCTTGGTTACACACTAATAAGCGAGTTCCGACATGCGTGCGAAGTCAACCAAGCCAGTAAACCCGTAATGCGCAAGGAAGTTAATCGGGCGGGATCCCCAGTGGGTCGCGACCACGTCAATCGACCCCCGATCTGCTCAGGAAGTGTTCGAGTGAGAGCATACCGCTTCTGACCCGGAAGATGCAGTGAACTATGCCTCGAAGCGGGCTAAGCCGCAGAAACTCGTGGAGGCTCGCAGCCGACATCGACCGGGACGGCAAATCGCTCGTCTGACTAGCATTTCGTGAAAGGCGAAAGACTAATCGAACTGGTTTAGTAGCCTGTTCTCTCGGGTTTCTTCAGATAATTTGGTCGGTTCTGAGAAGTTCTATCGGGTAAAGCCAATGATTGTAGTAGGCATTGGGGCGCGAACGCCTCGACCTATTCTCAAACTTTAAATACGTAGGACTTTGTGGCTGCTCGCCTGCTGAGCTACGCCAAGGAATCAGAGCTCCGGGCGGGCTATTTTTGGTAAGTTAACCGGCGATGCGGGACGAATCCGGTCAAGTCGTTACTGCGTTTAATCGGTGGCGCTTAACTTCAGACTCGTCAAAGCGGTGTCGGGTCGACAAGACAAATAGATTGCAAGGGTCATGGAAGTCGTAAACACGCTAAGGAGTGAGTGTAACAACTCACCGGGGCTTAATCAACTAGTCCCGAAATGATTATGGCGCCAATAAAGTTGCCGCGACCTATACCCGGGCCGTTTGGGAAAAGAGCCAGTGCCCTCGGCGAGTAGGAGGGCGCGCGCGTCGCTGCGAAAACCCGGAGCGATTTCGCTGAGCTATTGCTTCTTGCAGTGCATCTTCGTGGTAGCAGCAAATATTCAAATGAGAACTCGGAATGCGCCGGGTTAGGGGAGGTTCCACGTGAACGGCAGACTTCGTGACATGGGTTAGCTCGATCCTGCGGACGGGAAGTTCGTCTGAGAAGCGCTATAAGCGCCAGACAATCTAAAGTGGAATCGTTAAAATTCCTCGAATCGGGACGTGGTGGTCGACGGCAACGTTGGGGGAGTCCTGAGGACGCTGGCGGGGCCCCTGGTATTATTCTTTTCGCTAATGACACCGCTTCACTGAAAACGTGGCTCACCGCAGGTGTGTCCACGGCTGGAAAGAGCACCGCATCGCCGTCGCTGGTGTCCGGCAGTCACTTTCGGCGCTCCCTTGGAAAATCCGAGACCGAAAGCCTTCCATGCCCTGGGCCGCACTTCATAACCGTGACGTTCTCACAGGTGAATACCGGTCGATGAACAATGTGAGGGTGTGAAGCTCGGCAAAATGGATCCGTGAATCTCGTGAAAAGTGATCGCTCCGAGTATCGGCACTGGGGTCCCGCATCCCAACCGCGTCATGGCTGCCATGGATCGCTTGAGTCGCTTCCCTGCCGCGGCGAAATGGTCGCCAAGGCTTCTGGCCGGGGACTCGGATTGGGAACGGCCGTTCTTCGGCCTCTTCCCGCATCGAATAATAATCTCGTAACTCGGCATTTTACTGCGGAATCCGATCGCTTAATTAAACAAAGCATTGCATGATGGTCCTCGGCGGATATCGACGAGAATGTGATTTCGCCAGCTGGCTCATCGTCAAAGTATTGAAATTCAACCAAGCGCCGTAAACGCAAGGAGTAATCTATGACTCTCTTAAGGTAGCTCACTGTCGCTCGTCATCTAATTAGTGACGCCGCACGTATCGATTAAACGAGATTCTGATCGCCCTCGCCTACTATCCAAATAAAACACACTACAAATATGGAACTGTCATGAATCAAAGTGGGAAAGAAGACCTGCTGAAGCCGACTCTAGTCCCACTTTTGTGAAATGACTTAGAGGTAGGATAAGTGCGAGTCGGAAACAAATAAAGTGAAATACCACTTTTACGGACCGTTATTTTACTTTATTCGCGTGACTCGAGGCTGAGTCGCTCGCTCTCTTTTTTGGATCTAAGGTCAGCCTCGGCTTCACGGCCGATCCCAAGCAAGACATTGTCGTGGGAGTTTGGTCAGCGGCACATCTGCTAAAAGATAACGCAGTGTCCTAAGACGTAGCTCAACGAATCGTAAATTCGCGGTGGAACAAAAGCGGTAAAAGCTCGCTTGATTTCGTCCCATTTCAAGATTTAATACGGATCCGTGAAGCGCAGGGTTTATCGATCCTTTACCCTTCGGAATTTGAAGCTGTGAGGTGTCGTAAAAGTTACCACAGTGATAATCGTCAGGGCAGCCTTGCCGCTCATAGCGACGCTGTTTTTTCATCCTTCGATGTCGGCTTTTCCTATCACGCGAAGCTGCACCACCAAGTGTTGGCATCGCTTCACCCAACAATAGGGAACGTGGAAGCTGGGTTTGCATCACCGTCAGGAGACAGTTAGTTGGGCGCATCTGCACCGATGACAAAGCAAAATGTGGTCGCAATAGTAATTCAACCCAGTACCGGTAGGAACCGCTGATTCGCACAATCCGTCATCGCGCTTTGCTGAAAAGCCGCTGGCGCCGGTTACCGTGGCGCTTGGGATTATGACCGAACGCTTCTGTCGGTATCCGGCTAGATTGCGCTGGCGCGGCACACGGCCGTCGCTTGCTGTCGAATAGCAAAGTAGGGCCTTCGCCCCCCGTAGCAGTATCGTGTCACAGCAGAACTCTGGCGCAAGGCGGATGAAAGCCTTGCGTAGGCATTCCCTCAAGCCGCTATTCCCATCGAAGCGCGGCACAATCCTTCGCAGCACGCACTTAAACACGCGACCGGTATTGTAAAGGCGTACGTTGGCTCACGCCACGTTTATCCATCGAGATTCATTCTTTGTCGCTTCGACCGCCCCCAACCAAAGAAGAAATACAAAGCACACCAAATCTGGCTCCGCAAGGCATAGTGGTTGACATTTGTTTCGAAAAAGGTGCGGGAACTTATACGCCCACAATGCACGACCTATCGGGTGGCGGTTACATCCCCCATGCCTAACGCAGAGCGAGCATTGGCGATGCATCGCTCGTAGCGGCTCCATACTCGGCACGGGTACGCCTGAGGTCAGTGAAAAGTTGCCGGAAGCTTGAAGCAAGCTTGATAGGGCCACAACAAGATTCCCAACACGCAAGCCGGATGCGCTCCCGACTTCTATGTGCGTGTGTCTCGTGGAACAATGTTGTACTTACGGTGATGCGCCGTTTTGGATATATAGTCGTGATAAACATCGACCACGCAGCGGAGCCGACTCATGGGTAACGCGTTATACAAAGACTTCGGACGCGGTAAAAGCGAACAGACGGGTTTACGCCGTTGATGCTCATTCGTGCACTCAAGCTTGCGCGCTGTTCCGATCGAAAGTACTGCTGTGCACGGCACACCCTGGTCCACGGTGGGGTCTCTGCTGCACGCTTGTCGTGGTTACATGAGCACGGGTGGTGTTGCTCCCCAACATGTTCTAACATTTATACATAGGTTACTTAATCCCTTTCCCGAGGCACCGAGACCCGATTTTGGGAGGTATCAAGTGAAGGTATGCCTTTTTGCATCGTGACTCCACAGACCCGGCATCGGGTGTCCCCGACGGTAACTCGTGGTCCCTTATTCATCCCTTGAACACCGGTTTCATCGGTTTAGTTGTCGGGACCGAGTCCCAACGCAGGATTGAGCTACGGTTTTTTCACCGAGACACGCATTTCTCAGAGTATCATCGCCGCGCTGCTTTTCTCCGCAAGATCGTTACCCACGAGACCCGGCATCGGGTGTTCCTCGACTGGTAACTTTGTCCCTTATGCATCCCCGTAAAACGGCGCTCATCGGGTTCTAGTCGCTGGACGAGTCCCAACGTGATGAGCTTGGCTTTTTCCCCGAGGCACCGAGACACGAGATTTTCGGGAGGCATCGCAAGATTTAATGCCTTTCTCAAGATCGTGACTCCATGCAGACTCCGGCACTGGGTGTCTCCTGATCAGAATCTTTCGTGTCCTTTTCGGCGCATCTCCTGCAACACCTATACCATCGCTCCTAGTCGCTGGATGAGTCCCAGCCGCGAAAGTGTTGCACGAGTTCGATCACCGATGAGTTGCTGCGCGTTTCCTCGCCCAAGCCCCAGTATGCAAGGCAGGGTGCCACGTGGGCTTGCCGCTTCATGCATGCCCAAGCCTTCCTAGGCTCGAAATGGCATCATTTTTCATGGCAAACGGGTGTTCCGTGGAATATCCAACTTGTGGCTACATCGCTCCCAATTTTTTGGAGAATTCTCGTAATTCGCCTTTTGGCATTTTCTTCAAAATTTTCTAGCAAATTCGCGCCATATTAGAACGAAAACCGCTGGTGGAAAGCTTATATATATTATTCTAAGCTTCATGCCAAAAATTAGCTCTGTAAATCCAACTCTAAGTGTGATTTTTCATTTTTCGGTGTTTTTCCGTTTTGGCCACTAAAAATTATTATTAAATTCATGACTCTGGGAAAAATTCTCATTTTTGGTGGCTGAGAAGATCTCCATTTTTTCTACATGACTGCAAAAATTGCATCAAAATTGTCCTCTAGGTCCTGCTTTTTGGCCTTTATGTCTCCTCGGCAAAAAAATGCACTTTTTGGTGGATAACTGGTTTTTGCATATTTGGCTACCATGTGGGCAACAATCCGTCATCAGGCTCTCCCGTGGCGCCTGTGTGCAGTAGGGTGCCATGCTGGTTGCTCCTTTCCTGCTCTACCCCAAGCCTTCCTTAGGTTTCAGTGTGGCATCATTTTCCATGGCAAATGTGGGTGTTTCGGGACCAATGAATCGAGAAAAACTGACTTCAAGATCGCACAAGTGGGTATCTTTCTAAAGATCATGACCACACTGAGACCGGCAGACTGGGTGTCTCGATGGTAACTCGCTGTCCCCATCTATCCCCGCACACCTGTTCGGTTCCTTATTTTTATCCCTTTACAGGGCGTGCGGCAAGGGTCAGCAGTAGAACGTGGCGTCATGGCTCTATCAAGCTTGATTTCGCTCACTCACTCTCTCTCTCTCTCTCTATATATATATATATAGTACAAGAAGAAGAAGGAGAAGGAGAAAGGAGAAAGGAGAATTCAAAAGGGGAAATGTTCCTGGCAAAGTGCTGTATGCTATGCGCTTGCCACATACTGCACACATTTGTGCTTGCATCGTGACCTACTAGGACTGTGGGCACTGGGCAACCCTTTACCCCGATTAGACTCGTGTCCCTTATTCATCCCTGCAACAATTTGCTCATTGGTCTAGTTGTCGGGATTGAAACCCAACGTGATGAGCTTGGTTTTTCCCCGATGCAACGAGACCTCGATTTTCTTTGGGGCATTGGCGGAGTTGGCATCATTTCAAGATCTACGACGTGCACTGGGTGTCTCCAATCTGAATCTCGTGTCCTCGTTTCATCCTCAACATCGGTGCTCATTGGTCTAGTTGTGCCAGATGAGCCACAACGCTGGTTCTTTCGGCATCGCGGACTCACGAGACTCTCGCACCTGGTGTCAACCCGACTGCAACTCAGGTCCCATATTTATCTCCCTGGCAACAACCTGCTCATTGGTCTAGTCAAGGACTCCAGTCTCACCGTGATGTGCTTCGTTTTTTCCCCGAGGCATCGAAACCCGATTCTGGGAGGCATCAGCAAGCGTGGCATGTATTTCTTCATCGTGACTCTACGAGATCCGGCACCGGGCATGTCCCCAAGGTATAACTCGTCCCTCATTCATCCCCGCAACACCGGCTCATCGGGCCCAGGTGTTGGATGAGTCCCAACGCCGATGAGCTGGGGTCGCTTCCCTCGGCAAAGTTCCCTGCAAGGCCGAGGCGCCGGGCCGGGCTTGCCTCTCGCATGTCCCAATGCCTGCTTCCAAGGCTGGAGTCACATCATTTTTCATGGCAAATGTGGGCAAGCTTCAGGGGTATCCAACTCTTGTAGTCGCGATCGCTCCTCAATTTTTTGAGAATTTTGGTGAATTTCTCCTCTTTTGGCATGTTTTTCAAAATTTTTTGCTATAAAATTGATGCCACGTTAGAATGGAAAACCACTTCAAGGGAAGCTTATATATATTATTCTAAGCTTACACAAAGATCAGTCTAAAAATCCAACTCTAAGTGTGATTTTTCTATTTTTTCAAGCTTCTTAAGTGTTTTGGCCACTAAAAAATTATTATTAAATTCATGACTTGGAAAAAATTCTCACATTTGGTGGCTAGAGAAGATCTCATTTTTCTAAGGCATGACTGCAAAAAAATTGCATCAAAATTGTTCTCTAGGGTCCACATTTTTCGCCTTATGTCTCCCTCGGCAAAAATGTGCACTCTTTGGCGGAAAATTGGTTTTCGCATATTTGGCTACTATAAAGTAAAGACTCTCGCCTCGCCTTCAGAAATTTCCCTGTATGCAGCAGTGTAAAGCTACGGGGCTTGCCCTCATGCTCGTCAAGCCTTCCTAGGGCTCAGGTGGCATCATTTTCCGCGGCAAATGTGGGTGTTTCGTGGATCTAGCGTGAATCGAGGAAAAACCGAATTCTCGTGATCGCCGCTGCATCTTAAGGCATCATGACCCACGGCACCCCACCGGGGTGTCCTCTGACGGTAACTCGTGAACTCGCATTCATCCCCGTAACACCTGTCTCATCGCTCCAGGTGTTGACACGTACAACGTGGATGAAGCTTGGTTTTTTCCTCCGGCATCGAGACCCAGTGGCATCAGCCGCATGGCGCCTTCCGACATCGTGATCTACGAGACCGCTGCACTCGGGTGTTCTCGACTTCAGAACTCGTGGTCCCTTATTTTTCCCTGCAACACCGGTGCTCATTGGTCTAGTCAAGTTGGATCAGTCCCAACGTGATGAGCTTGGTTTTTTCCCCGAGGCAATCAGGACCCGATTTTGGGGGCATCGCGGAGCGTGCATCATTCGTAAGATCGTGACTCCACGAGATCGGCACCGGGTGTCTCCTAACGCGTAATCCTCGTGGTCAAACCTTTGTTCATCCCCTTTAACATCTGGCGGCTCATTGGTCTAGTTGTTGATGAGCCACAACGCTGATGTGCTTGGGTTATTCTCACCATACACTCTACGTATGCAAAGTGGTGCGGCGGGGCTTGCCCATGCTCAGCCTCAAGCTCTTCTTAGGTTCTCTGCGTGGCATCATTTTCCATGGCAAACGCAGCTCGGGATCTATGAATCGCAGGAAAAACCTAACGCGCATTGCAAGTGTGGCATCTACAAGTATCATGACCCACGAGCACCCGGGCATCGTGTCTCTGATCGTAACTCGTGTCCCTTTTTATCTATCCCCTCGTAACTCCGGCGCTCGTTGGTTCAGCGCTGGACGAGCCTCAAACGTGATGAGCTTGGTTTTTTCCTGGCGATGCACGGTGAACCCGGCATTGGGCGGGCGCGGCCTCTTTCGCATCGCGGACTATGAGACTCTGGCACTGGGTGTCCCTCGATTCAGAACCTCGTGGTCCCATATTTATCCCTGCAACACCTGCAAGCTCATCGTCTAGTCGCCGATGCAGTCTCACCGTGATGTGCTTGGTTTTTTCCCCGAGGCATCGGACTGGACCCATTTTGGGGAGGCATCGCGCAAGGCAAGGCGATTTCTTCATCGTGGACTCCACGAGACCCGGCACTGGGGTGTGTCCTCCTGAAGGTATAACTCGTATTCCTTATTCATCCCTGCACACATCATGCTCACGGGGTCTAGGTGTTTGACGCAGTCCCAACCTCGATGAGCTGGTTGTTCCCCTGGGTGGCAAAGCAGCCCCAGCATGCAGGGGAGGGGTGCCAGCTGGTCAGCTTGCCTGCAGCATGCCCAAGCCTTCCAAGGCTGGAGTCACATCATTTTTCATGGCAAATGTGGGTGTTTCAGGGGGTATCCAACTTGTAGTCAAAGACGCTCCCAATTTCTTGGAGAATTTTCGCAATTCTCCTTTTGGCATGTTTTTCTCAAAAATTTTATATAAAATTGATGCCATGTTAGAATGGAAACCACTTGGTGGGAAGCTTTATATATATTATTCTAAGCTTGCCAAAAAAGATTGGGGTCGAAAATCCAACTCTAAGTGTGATTTTTCATTTTTTTCGGTTTTTTTGTGGTTTTGGCCACTAAAAAATTATTATTAAATTCATGACTTGGAAAAAAATTCTCATATTTGGTGGCTGAGAAGATCTCATTTTTCTAAGCATGACTGCAAAAAATTGCATCAAAATTGCTCTCTCAGTCCATTTTTCGGGTCTTATGTCTCCTCGGCAAAAATGCACTCTTTGTGGAAAATTGGTTTTTGTGACATATATGGCTACTATAGGGTTGACTGGCCCGCCTGTAGTTCTCCCAAGTGCAGGGCAGGGGTGCCATGGGGCTTGCCCCCATGCTCGCCAAGCCTTCCTAGGCTTGTGTGGCATCATTTTCTCCATGGCAAATGTGGGTGTTTCGTGGATCTGGTGAATCGAGAAAAACCGAACCTCGCAGATCGCGGGCAAGGCATCTGGCGTAAAGGCATCAAGACCCATGAGACCGGCACTGGGTGTCAAACCGGGACGTGAATCTCGTGTTCCTTATTCTAATCCCTGCAACGGCAAGCTCATTCGTCTAGGTGTTGGACATGTGCCAACGCGGATGAGCTTGGCTTTTTCCCCGGCTATCAGAGAGACCAGGGTATCAGCTGGGCAGCATGCGCTCTTCCGACATCGCGACCTATGGTAGACCTCGTGGTATCGCGTCCCCGACTTAACTCGTGTCCCTTATTTTTCCTCGTAACACCGTGCTCATTGGTCTAGCTGTTGACTCTAGTCCCAACGCGGATGAGCTTGGTTTTTTCCCCGCAGGCGTTAATCGAGGACCCGATTTTGGGGCATCGCTGAAATGCATCATTCGGCTATCGCGGACTCCATGGAGGACCTGCAAGTAGTGCAACCCTAACGGTAACTCGCGGTTCCCTGCTCATCCCCGCACATCGGTGCGCTCATTGGTCTAGTTGTTGGACGTGCCACAACGCGATGTGCTTGGGTTATTCTTCACCACATGCCCACTTCGGCAAGTGCGGGCGCGGGATCGGGTTTGCCCCATGCCTCGCTTCAAGCCTCTCTTAGGCCCTGGTGGTGCACCTTCATTTTCCATGGCAAATGTGGGTGCGTTTCGGGGATCTGCGAATCGATGAAAAACCGACTCCGCGATTGGCGTGTGGCATCTTTGGCGGCATCATGACCGCTTATAATCTTCTGGGTACATCTGGTGTCCCTGATCAGAACTCGCGGTCCCTCATTCATCCCCGTAACTCCTGCTCGTTGGTTCTGTGTTGGACGAGCCCCAACGTGATGAGCTTTGGTTTTTTCCCTGGCGCATCGAGAACGGGTATCATTGCGGCGTGGCCTCTTTCAAGATCGCGGATTCATGAGACTAAGTGCACTGGGTGTCCCTCGACGTGAACCCGTGTCCCATATTTATCCCCTGCACCTAAGCCTGGTTGGTCTAGCTTGCTGGACGCAGTCTCCACCGTGATGTGCTTGGTTTTTTCCCCGAGGCATCGGTGATCCATTTTGGGAGGCATCGCGCGTGGCGCATAGATTACATCGTGACTCTACGAGACCTCGCAGACCGGGTGTCTCCCGGCTGTATAACTCGCGGTCCCTCATTCATCCCCGCAACACTCCACCTCATCGTTCTAGGTTGTCGACGCAGTCCCAAACCGATGAGCTCGGGTTGTTACTCGCAAGGTGCCCCTGCATGCAGTGGAGGCGCTGCCATGGGCTTGCCCTGCAGATGCCCAAGCCTTCCAAGGCCGAGTCACATCATTTTTCATGGCAAATGTGGGAGTTTCAGGGGTATCCAACTTGTAGCCACGCTTAATTTTTTGAGACCTTCTGGCATCTCCTTTGGTATTGTTGTTCAAAAGCTTCTATGAAAATTGATGCCATGTTAGAATGGAAAACTACTTAATGGAAAGCTTATATATATTATTCTAAGCTTGCCAAAAAAGATTGGGTCGAATAATCCAACTCTAAGTGTGATTTTTGGAGCGCATTTTTTCGGTTTTATGTTTTGGCTACTAAAAATGATTATTAAATTCATGACTTGGAAAAAATCTCACACTGGCGGCTGAGAAGATCTCATTTTTCTAAGCTACGACTGCAAAAATTGCATCGTAATTCGTTCTTTCAGGGTCCATTTTTCGGCCTTATGTCTCCTCGGCAAAAAATGCACCTCTTTCGTGGAAAAATTGGTTTTTGCATTATTTATTACTATGTGGGTAAAGACTCGCTCGCCTAAAGACTTCCCGGGCGTATGTGCAGTGGGTGCCACGGGTTTGCCCTCTATGCTCGCCTCAAGCCTTCCTAAACAGTGTGGCATCATTTTCCATGGCAAATGTGGGTGTTTTGGGGATCTATGAATCGAGTGAAAACCCACTTCAGATCGCGGCGCGGCATCTTAAGGCATCACGACCCATGAGACCCGGGCACCGGGTGTCTCCCCGACCAGAAATCGTGGTTCCTTATCTATCCCTGTAACATCGGTGCTCATCAGTTCAGGTGTTGGACATTGCGCCAACGTGATTTAGCTTGGTTTTTTCCCCAAGCATCGAGAGGACCAGGGCATCGTCAGCGTGGGCGTGCCTTCCGGACATCGTGACCTATGAGACCCGGCATCGGGTGTCCTCGACGGTGAACTCAGGTCCCTTATTTTTCCTGGTCACACCGGTGCTCATCGTTCTAGTCGCTGGACCCAGTCCCAACGTGATGAGCTTGGTTTTTTCCCTTTGCGCAATCGAGACCCGATTTTGGGGGCATCGCGGAGCGGCATCATTCTAAGCATCGTGATCTACGAGGACCCGGCACTGGGGTGTCAAACCCTAACTGCAATCCTCGTAGTCCCTTGCTCATCCCCAGAACATCGGCGTTCATTGGTTCAGTTGTCGGGATGAGCCAAGGTAACGCCATGTAAGCTTAAGTTATTCTCACCATGTTCTACGGGGCGTATGCGCGGGCTACGATGGGCTTTGCCCCATGCTCGTCTTCAAGCCTTCTTAGGCTCCTGTGGCATCATTTTCCATGGCAAATGTGGGTGTTTTTGGGATCTGCGAATCCAGGAAAACCGAATTCCGCATTGCAAAGCGGCATCTTAAGGCGTATCACGACCTACGCACTCCGGCATACAAAGGTGCCCCCGACCGTAACTCGTGTCCCTCATTATCTATCCCTTTAACCCATGGCTCGCCGTTCAGGCGTCGACGAGCCCCAACGCGATTTAGCTTGGCTTTTTTTCCCCGATGCATCGAGAACTGGCATTGCGGCGTGGTACTCCTTCTGCGATCGTGACTAGCGAGACTCGGGCACCTGGGGTGCCCTATCGCAACTCGTGTCCCATATTTATCCCCAGAACAATCGGTGCTCATTGGTTCAGTCATGTTGGACGAGTCTCACCGTGATGTGCTTGGTTTTTTCCCGAGTGGCGCATCGAGCACTCGATTTTGGGAGGCATCGGCGCTGGGCGTGATTTATTCACCGTGACCCATTACACCCTGCACCTGTGGTGTCCTCACAGGTAACTTCAGGTCCCTTATTCATCCCCAGAACATCGGTGCTCATCGGGTCTAGGTGTTGATGAGTCCCAATCGCGCGATGAGCTTGCCACTGCTCTGCGCAGGCCCCCTGTGCATGCGAGGGGGTGCCACGGGGCTGCTGCCCCCTGTGCATGCCCAAGCCTTCCAAGGTCGCGGAGTCACATCATTTTTCAGCGGCAAATGCCGGGTGTTTCGTGGGGTATCCAACTTGTAGCCAAGACGCTCCCAATTCTGGTGAATTTTCAGTAATTCTCCTTCTTGGCATGTTTTTCAAAAATTTTCTATAAAATTGATGCCATGTTAGGAATGGAAAACCACTTGGTGGCAAGCTTATATATATTAGTTCTAAGCTTGCACAAAAAAGATCGGGGTCGAAAATCCAACTCTAAGTGTGATTTTTCATTTTTTCGGTTTTTCATGCGGTTTTACTACCAAAAATTATTATTAAATTCATTTCATCAAAAAAATTCTCAGCATTCACAAGCTGAGAAGATCTCATTTTTTCTAAGTTACGATCGTTGCAAAAAAATTGCATCGTAATTCGTTCTCAGGTCCATTTTTTTTCGCCTTATGTCTCCTCGGCAAAAATGCACTCTTCGTGGAAAATTGGTTTTGCATATTTACACTATAGGGCAAAGCACCCTGCCTGCCCTGTGCCTCTGGCGCAGGCAGGTGGGTGCCATGTTGCCCCCCATGCTCGCCCAAGCCTTCCCAGGCTTTCGTGGCATCATTTTCCATGGCAAATGCAGGAGTTTCGGGGATCGGCGAATCGTAGGAAACCGACTTTCGCGACGCGGGCGCAGAGTATCGGGTACAGGTCGTTCAGTGTTGACATGTGCCATCGCGACGCAGCCTGGCTTCCCCATCAGACAGGCTATCGGCCAGCGGGCGCCGACATCGCGCGATCTACACCGGGGTGTTCACGTACTGCGGTCCCTGTTTTCATCCCCACCAATGCGCGTTGGGCTGGTTCAGCTGCTGATTTTGTTCCAACGTGTTTCGTTTTGGTTTTTCCTCGACACGCAAAAATGTTATCGCGACTATGACGCCAATTCTAACGCACTGCCCTGGCTCACTCGTAAATCGCGCCATCGGATGAGCCAGGTTACCTTCTGCGGGAAGCTCTTCACGCCGCCTTCCTATTGCCGACTTAATATCTACGGCAGCTGACTAGCGAATCGCAGGCACCAGGGAGTATCGCTGCGCCAAGGCATAATTCTTAAAGCCATCACGCACAACGTGAGGCGATCCGGGCATCAGTGTACCTGACGGCACTTCGTTCCCGTCTATCTCGTAATACGTACCGCCGCCCAGTGTCAGACGAGTTCCCCAATGGCGATGGTTCTTCCTCGACGAAAGTTTAACGTGACTACGAGATCGTGCGCGCATCGCGTCCCATATTTTACCCCAGAACACGGGCGCTCATCGTTCTAGTCATGCTGGATTATTTATAAACGCTTCGGTGGTGACCAGATCGCATTTACGCAATCGCGATCACCTACCGCGTCCCAACGTAATTGACGGCCGTTCAGGGTGCTTGATTAACGCGATGGCTTCATAAACAGGCCTGCCCCATTTGCAGCCTCGTCCAGCATGGAAGTCGTCATCATTCATGGCAAACTCCATGAGTACCGGGCACTGGGTGACTCAGGAAAAACCAAATTTCAGATACGCAGCACTCATGCATCATGACCATTTGAATGTCTCGTGCCCCTTATTTATCGCTCAGAATTTTGTTGTTCGTTGGGCCCAGTGGACGAGCGCCACGGAGTCACCATGGTGACTGGCATTGTTCCTGACGATTACTGTGAACCCTTGTCTCACGGTGCTCATTTGCCCAGGTAGCTGATTCCCAACGCGGTGAGCTTGGGTTATTTCTGCCGATATCCACTACCTGAAAGACCGGTTTTGCTTTATTTCACCTGAGCTTATGTTGCCGCGTGTGGCCACAACGCTTAGCTGCGTAGCAGGTGCTGTCAGCCCGACGCATTTCGTTTTGCTAGGGTTGTTGCTTGTCATCGATCCAAGAAAACAAGAGTACATGCACACCAAAATAGACACTGTGGAGCATAACTAAATTGGCGCACACATAATACTTCCAAAGCCCCCACGACCCAACCAAAGAGGACGGACGGGAAAATTCCAACAAGCCACACGGTACCTTTAATAGGTAGGCAACACAGAACTAGAATTAGACACCAAAGGCACAACGGAATTAGGTGAATTTTTGAGAGGGTTGCATGCAGACTGCTCGATGCACAAGCATGGAGCCACCAAAGACAAACATCCCGAATACCACTCACACGCCCACGCTGCTTGCTAGACTAAATGCCGCCAGACAAGCAACAACCCGCACACCAAAGGCAAGAGAGGATATGCAATATCCGACAAATACTTTATCTCGCAGACAAATTTAAGCATGACAAGTACCAATCACACGCAGTAACATAACACTCTGGTGAAAACCTGTTCGCACCAGGCACAAAATTCGGTCTTTTCTCAAATCATAAGAGTTCAAAACACCCACGCTTGCTCAGGAAAATGGGACATCGATAGGAATAACCCAAGCTCACCGCTGGGCTCGGGCCCAACACCTAGACCAATGAGCACCGATGTTCGGGATGAATAAAGCGACACGAGTAATCGCCGTGACACCCCAGCGTCTCGGTCTCATGGGTCACGATGCAAAAACACCACGCCGCAATGCCTCTGCCTCAATGCATCAGTGGAAAACCAAGCTCATCACGCTGGCACTCGCCCAACACCTAGACCAACGAACAACAGAGTTCCTCGGGGATAAATAAGGGACACGAGTTACCGCCGTGACACCCCAAATACCGGTCTCATGGGTCATGATGCCGAAGTTGCTGGTCGCGATGCGAAATTTGGTTTTTTCCTCAAATCATAGATCCCCGGAGCACCCACCTTTGCCATGAAAATGATGCGACTCAAGCCTAGGAAGGCTTGGGCATGCATGGGGCAAGCCCCATGGCACCCTCCACACGCCCTGGGGCCTGCAGGAACAACCCAAGCTCATCGCGCTGGGAATCATCCAACACCTAGACCAATGAGCACCGATGTTCCTGGGATGAATAAGTGGACACGAAGTTACCTTCAGGGACACCCCAGCGTCTCGGTCTCATGGGTCACGATGAAGAAATACGCCACGCCGCGATGCCTCCCAAAATCGGTCTCGATGCCTCGGGAAAAACCAAGCACATCATGGTGAGACTCGCCCAACAACTAGACCAATGAGCACCTGTTCGGGGCTAAATATGGGACACGAAGTTACCGCCGTGACACCCCAAAGGTTCGAGTCTCATGAGTCACGATGCCGAAAGACGCCACGCCGCAATGCCCCGCTCTCAATGCATCGGGAAAACCAAGCTCATCACGCTGGGGCTCGCCCAACACCTAGACCAACGAGCACCTGTTCGGGGATAGATAAGTGGACACGAAGTTACCGCCGTGACACCCCAGCGTCTCGGTCTCATTGGTCATGATGCCTTAAGATGCCACGCCGCGATGCGGAATTCGGTTTTTTCCTCGATTCATAGATCCCCGAAACACCCACATTTGCCATGGAAAATGATGCAACACAAGCCTAGCAAGGCATAGGCGAGCATGGGGGCAGGCCCCATCGCACCCCCGCACACGCCCGCGGGGCCTGGGAGGAATAACTCAAGCTCATCGCGCTGGGACTCATCCAACAAATAGACCAATGAGCACCGGGTTCTGGGATGAATAAGGGACACGAAGTTACCGTTAGGGACACCCCATGCGTCTTGGCCCTCACGGGTCACGATGCCGAATGATGCCACTCCGCGATGCCCCCAAAATCGGGTCTCAAAGGTTCGGGAAAAACCAAGCTCATCACGCTGGGACTCGGCCCAACAACTAGACCAATGAGCACCGTGTTCGGGGAAAATAAGGGACACGAAGTTACCGCCAGACACCCCAAAGGTTCGGTCTCATGGGTCACGATGCTCAAGACGCCACGCAATGATGCCCTGGTCTCAATGCTTCGGGAAAACCAAGCTCATCACGCTGGCACATGTCCAACACCTAGACCAATGAGCACCTGTTCGGGATAGATAAGGGACACGAGTTACCGCCGTGACACCCCAAAGGTCTCGGTCTCATGGGTCATGATGCCTTAAGATGCCACGCCGCGATGCGAAATTCGGTTTTTTCCTCGATTCATAGATCCCCGAAACACCCACATTTGCCATGGAAAATGATGCCACACAAGCCTAGGAAGGCTTGGCGAGCATGGGGGGCAAGCCCCATGGCACTCTCGCACACGCCCGGGGCCTGGGCGGTGGTGCTGCCCCCTATAGTAGCCAAATATGCAAAAACCAATTTTCCACCAAAGAGTGCATTTTTTGCCGAGGAGACATAAGGCCGAAAATGGACCTAGAGAACGAATTTTGATGCAATTTTTTGCAGTCATGCTTAGAAAAATGAGATCTTCTCAGCCACCAAATATGAGAATTTTTTTCCAAGTCATGAATTTAATAATAATTTTTTAGTGGCCAAAACCGCAAAAAAACCGAAAAAAATGAAAAATCACACTTAGAGTTGGATTTTCGACCCCAATCTTTTTTGGCAAGCTTAGAATAATATATATAAGCTTCCCACCAAGTGGTTTTCCATTCTAACATGGCATCAATTTTATAGAAAATTTTGAAAACATGCCAAAAAGGAGAATTACCGAAAATTCTCAAAAAATTGGGAACGCAAATACAAGTTGGATACCCTCAAACACCCACATTTGCCATGAAAATGATGTGACTCCAGCCTTGGAAGGCTTGGGCATGCACGGGGCAAGCCCCATGGCACCCTCCACACGCCTGGGGCCTCAAGCAGGAACAACCCAAGCTCATCGCGCTGGGACTCATCCAACACCTAGACCAATGAGCACCGATGTTCCGGGGATGAATAAGTGACACGAGTTACCTTCAGGGACACCCCAGGTCTCGGTCTCATGGGTCACGATGAAGAAATACGCCACGCCGCGATGCCTCCCAAAATCGGGTCTCGATGCCTCTGGGAAAACCAAGCACATCACTGAGACTCGGCCCAACAACTAGACCAATGAGCACCTGTTCTGGGATAAATATGGACACGAGTTACCGCCGTGACACCCCAAAGGTTCGAGTCTCATGAGTCACGATGCCGAAAGAGGCCACGCCGCAATGCCCCGCTCTCAATGCATCGGGAAAACCAAGCTCATCACGCTGGGGCTCGCCCAACACCTAGACCAACGAGCACCTGAGTTCTGGGGATAGATAAGTGACACGAAGTTACGGCCGTGACACCCCAAGACTCTCGGTCTCATGGGTCATGATGCCTTAAGATGCCACACCGCAATGCGGAATTCGGTTTTTCCTCGATTCATAGATCCCCAAACACCCACATTTGCGATGGAAAATGATGGCACAGGAGCGTAAGAAGGGTTAGAGGAGCACGGGCAAGCCCCATCGCACTTCGCACACGCCTGCGGGGCATGGTGAGGAATAACCCAAGCACATCGCGCTGTGGCTCATCCAACAACTAGACCAATGAGCACCGATGTTCTGGGATGAACAAGGGACACGAGTTACCGTTAGGGACACCCCAGCGTCTTGGCCCTCACGGGTCACGATGCCGAATGATGCCACTCCGCGATGCCCCCAAAATCGGGTCTCAGGTTCTGGAAAAACCAAGCTCATCACGCTGGGACTCGCCCAACAACTAGACCAATGAGCACCGTGTTCCTGGGAAAATAAGGGACACGAAGTTACCGCCGTGACACCCCAGCGTCTCGGTCTCATGGGTCACGATGCTCTAAGACGCCACGCAATGATGCCCTGGTCTCAATGCTTCCGGCAAAAAACCAACCTCATCACCTTCGCACATCTCCAACACCTACACCAATGACCACCCGTGTTCTGGGGATAGATAACGGACACCAGTTACCGCCGTGACACCCCAAAGCGTCTCGGTCTCATGGGTCATGATGCCTTAAGATGCCACGCCACGATGCGAAATTCTGCTTTTTCCTCGATTCATAGATCCCCAAACACCCACATTTGCCATGGAAAATGATGCCACACAAGCCTAGGAAGGCTTAAGAGCATGGGGGCAAGCCCCATGGCACTCTCGCACACGCCCCGGCCTGGCGGCAGTGGTGCTGCCCCTATAGTAGCCAAATATGCAAAACCAATTTTCCACCAAAGAGTGCATTTTTTGCCGAGGAGACATAAGGCCGAAAATGGACCTAGAGAACGAATTTTGATGCAATTTTTGCAGTCATGCTTAGAAAATGAGATCTTCTCAGCCACCAAATATGAGAATTTTTTCCAAGTCATGAATTTAATAATAATTTTTAGTGGCCAAAACCGCAAAAACCGAAAAATGAAAAATCACACTTAGAGTTGGATTTTCGACCCCAATCTTTTTGGCAAGCTTAGAATAATATATATAAGCTTCCCACCAAGTGGTTTTCCATTCTTACATGGCATCAATTTTATAGATAATTTTGAAAACATGCCAAAAAGGAGAATTACCGAAAATTCTCAAAAATTGGGAACGGCAATACAAGTTGATACCCCCAAACACCCACATTTGCCATGAAAATGATGTGACTCCAGCCTTGGAAGGCTTGGGCATGCACGGGGCAAGCCCATGGCACTCCTCCACACGCCTGGGCCTCACAGGAACAACCCAAGCTCATCGCGCTGGGACTCATCCAACACCTAGACCAATGAGCACCGATGTTCTGGGATGAATAAGTGGACACGAGTTATACCTTCAGGGACACCCCAGCGTCTCGGTCTCATGGGTCACGATGAAGAAATACGCCACGCCGCGATGCCTCCCAAAATCGGGTCTCGATGCCTCTGGGAAAAACCAAGCACATCACTTGAGACTCGCCCAACAACTAGACCAATGAGCACCTGTTCTGGGATAAATATGGGACACGAGTTACCGCCGTGGACACCCCAAAGGCCCGAGTCTCATGAGTCACGATGCCGAAAGAGGCCACGCCGCAATGCCCCGCTCTCAATGCATCGGGAAAACCAAGCTCATCACGCTGGGGCTCGCCCAACACCTAGACCAACGAGCACCTGAGTTCGGGATAGATAAGTGGACACGAAGTTACTGGCCGTGACACCCCAAGACTCTCGGCTCTCATGGGTCATGATGCCTTAAGATGCCACACCGCAATGCGGAATTCGGTTTTTTCCTCGATTCATAGATCCCCGAAACACCCACATTTGCCATGGAAAATGATGCCACAGGAGCCTAAGAAGGCTTAGACGAGCATGGGGCAAGCCCCATCGCACTTCGCACACGCCCCTGGGGCATGGTGAGGAATAACCCAAGCACATCGCGCTGTGGCTCATCCAACAACTAGACCAATGAGCACCGATGTTCCTGGGATGAACAAGGGACACGAAGTTACCGTTAGGGACACCCCAGGTCTTGGCCCTCATGGGTCACGATGCCGAATGATGCCACTCCGCGATGCCCCCAAAATCGGTCTCGCGTTCTGGAAAAACCAAGCTCATCACGCTGGGACTCGCCCAACAACTAGACCAATGAGCACCGGTGTTCGGGGAAAATAAGGGACACGAAGTTACCGCCGTGACACCCCAAAGGTCTCGGTCTCATGGGTCACGATGCTCAAGACGCCACGCAATGATGCCCTGGTCTCAATGCTTCGGGAAAACCAAGCTCATCACGCTGGCACATGTCCAACACCTAGACCAATGAGCACCGTGTTCTGGGGATAGATAAGGGACACGAAGTTACCGCCGTGACACCCCAAAGGTCTCGGTCTCATGGGTCATGATGCCTTAAGATGCCACGCCGCGATGCGAAATTCTGCTTTTTCCTCGATTCATAGATCCCCTAAACACCCACATTTGCCATGGAAAATGATGCCACACAAGCCTAGGAAGGCTTACAGCATGGGGGCAAGCCCCATGGCACTTCGCACACGCCTGGGGCCTGGGCGCGTGGTGTCGCCCCTATAGTAGCCAAATATGCAAAACCAATTTTCCACCAAAGAGTGCATTTTTGCCGAGGAGACATAAGGCCGAAAATGGACCTAGAGAACGAATTTTGATGCAATTTTTGCAGTCATGCTTAGAAAATGAGATCTTCTCAGCCACCAAATATGAGAATTTTTTCCAAGTCATGAATTTAATAATAATTTTTAGTGGCCAAAACCGCAAAAACCGAAAAATGAAAAATCACACTTAGAGTTGGATTTTCGACTTAATCTTTTTGGCAAGCTTAGAATAATATATATAAGCTTCCCACCAAGTGGTTTTCCATTCTAACATGGCATCAATTTTATAGAAAATTTTGAAAACATGCCAAAAAGGAGAATTACCGAAAATTCTCAAAAATTGGGAACGCAGCTACAAGTTGGATACCCTCAAACACCCACATTTGCCATGAAAATGATGTGACTCCAGCCTTGGAAGGCTTGGGCATGCACGGGGCAAGCCCCATGGCACTCTCCACACGCCTGGGGCCTTCAGGAACAACCCAAGCTCATCGCTGGGACTCATCCAACACCTAGACCAATGAGCACCGATGTTCCGGGGATGAATAAGTGGACACGAAGTTATACCTTCAGGGACACCCCAGCGTCTCGGTCTCATGGGTCACGATGAAGAAATACGCCACGCCGCGATGCCTCCCAAAATCGGGTCTCGATGCCTCTGGGAAAACCAAGCACATCACTTGAGACTCGCCCAACAACTAGACCAACGAGCACCTGTTCGGGATAAATATGGGACACGAAGTTACCGCCGTGACACCCCAAAGGTTCGAAGTCTCATGAGTCACGATGCCGAAAGAGGCCACGCCGCAATGCCCCGCTCTCAATGCATCGGGAAAACCAAGCTCATCACGCTGGGGCTCGCCCAACACCTAGACCAACGAGCACCTGAGTTCCTGGGATAGATAAGTGGACACGAAGTTACTGGCCGTGACACCCCAAGACTCGGTCTCATGGGTCATGATGCCTTAAGATGCCACACCGCAATGCGGAATTCCGTTTTTTCCTCGATTCATAGGTCCCTCGAACGCCCACATTTCCCATGGAAAATGATGCCACAGAGCCTAAGAAGGCTTAGACGAGCACGGGCAAGCCCCATCGCACTTCTCGCACACGCCTGCGGGGCATGGTGAGGAATAACCCAAGCACATCGCGCTGTGGCTCATCCAACAACTAGACCAATGAGCACCGATGTTCTGGGATGAACAAGGGACACGAAGTTACCGTTAGGGACACCCCAGCGTCTTGGCCCTCATGGGTCACGATGCCGAATGATGCCACTCCGCGATGCCCCCAAAATCGGTCTCGTTCTGGGAAAAACCAAGCTCATCACGCTGGGACTCGGCCCAACAACTAGACCAATGAGCACCGTGTTCTGGGAAAATAAGGGACACGAAGTTACCGCCGTGACACCCCAAAGCGTCTCGGTCTCATGGGTCACGATGCTCAAGACGCCACGCAATGATGCCCTGGTCTCAATGCTTCGGGAAAACCAAGCTCATCACGCTGGCACATGTCCAACACCTAGACCAATGAGCACCTGTTCTGGGATAGATAAGGGACACGAGTTACCGCCGTGACACCCCAGCGTCTCGGTCTCATGGGTCATGATGCCTTAAGATGCCACGCCGCGATGCGAAATTCTGCTTTTTCCTCGATTCATAGATCCCCAAACACCCACATTTGCCATGGAAAATGATGCCACACAAGCCTAGGGAAGGCTTAAGAGCATGGGGCAAGCCCCATGGCACTCCTCGCACACGCCCGGGGCCTGGCGGGCGTGGTGTCGCCCTATAGTAGCCAAATATGCAAAAACCAATTTTCCACCAAAGAGTGCATTTTTTGCCGAGGAGACATAAGGCCGAAAAATGGACCTAGAGAACGAATTTTGATGCAATTTTTTGCAGTCATGCTTAGAAAAATGAGATCTTCTCAGCCACCAAATATGAGAATTTTTTCCAAGTCATGAATTTAATAATTTTTTAGTGGCCAAAACCGCAAAAAAACTGAAAAAAATGAAAATCACACTTAGAGTTGGATTTTCGACCCCAATCTTTTTTGGCAAGCTTAGAATAATATATATAAGCTTCCCACCAAGTGGTTTTCCATTCTAACATGGCATCAATTTTATAGAAAATTTTGAAAAACATGCCAAAAAGGAGAATTACCGAAAATTCTCCAAAAATTGGGAACGTGCAGCTACAAGTTGGATACCCCCTGAAACACCCACATTTGCCATGAAAAATGATGTGACTCCAGCCTTGGAAGGCTTGGGCATGCACGGGGGGCAAGCCCCATGGCACCCCTCCACACGCCTGGGCCTCAAGCAGGAACAACCCAAGCTCATCGCTATTGGGACTCATCCAACACCTGCACCAATGAGCACCGATGTTCTGGGATGAATAAGGACACGAAGTTACCTTCAGGGACACCCCAAAGGTCTCGGTCTCATGGGTCACGATGAAGAAATACGCCACGCCGCGATGCCTCCCAAAATCGGGTCTCGATGCCTCTGGGAAAAACCAAGCACATCACGGTGAGACTCGGCCCAACAACTAGACCAACGAGCACCTGTTCCTGGGATAAATATGGGACACGAGTTACCGCCGTGACACCCCAAAGGTTCGAGTCTCATGAGTCACGATGCCGAAAGAGGCCACGCCGCAATGCCCCGCTCTCAATGCATCTGGAAAACCAAGCTCATCACGCTGGGCTCGCCCAACACCTAGACCAACGAGCACCTGAGTTCCGGGGATAGATAAGTGGACACGAAGTTATGGTCGTGACACCCCAAGACTCGGTCTCATGGGTCATGATGCCTTAAGATGCCACACCGCAATGCGGAATTCGGTTTTTTCCTCGATTCATAGATCCCCGAAACACCCACATTTGCCATGGAAAATGATGCCACAGGAGCCTAAGAAGGCTTAGACGAGCATGGGGCAAGCCCTATCGCACCCCCGCACACGCCCCGTGGGGCATGGTGAGGGAATAACCCAAGCACATCGCGTTGTGGCTCATCTAACAACTAGACCAATGAGCACCGATGTTCTGGGGATGAACAAGGGACACGAGTTACCGTTAGGGACACCCCAGCGTCTTGGCCCTCACGGGTCACGATGCCGAACGATGCCACTCCGCGATGCCCCCAAAATCGGGTCTCAAAGGCTCTGTGGAAAACCAACCTCATCACGTTCGGACTCATCCAACAACTACACCAATCACCACCGCTGTTCTCGGCATGAATAAGGGACACGAAGTTACCGCCGTGACACCCCAAAGGTCTCGGTCTCATGGGTCACGATGCAAACACAAATGTGTCTAGTATGTGGCAAGCGCACCGCGCCGCTTTTGCCGGGAACATTTCCCCCTTTTGAATTCTCCTTTCTCCTTTCTCCTTCTCCTTCTTCTTCTTGTATATATATATATATATATATAGAGAGAGAGAGAGAGAGTGAGTGAGCCAAATCCAAACGATGGGGCACGGCGCCCATTCTCGTGCCCCAGCCCTTGCCCACGCCCTGGGGATAAATAAGGGACCCGGAGCACCGGTGTTCTGGGGATAGATAAGGGACACGAGTTACCGCCGTGACACCCCAAAGGCACGGGTCTCATGGGTCATGATGCCGAAAGATGCCACGCCGCGATGCGGAATTCGGTTTTTTCCTCGATTCATTGATTCCCGAAACACCCACATTTGCCATGGAAAATGATGCCACACAAGCCTAGGAAGGCTTGGGTGAGCATGGGGGGCAACCCCCATGGCACCCCTGCACACGCTCTGGGGGCCTGGGCAGTGTGGTGTTCCCCCTATAGTAGCCAAATATGCAAAAACCAATTATCCACCAAAAAGTGCATTTTTTGCCGAGGAGACATAAGGCCAAAAAACGGACCTAGAGGACGAATTTTGATGCAATTTTTTGCAGTCATGCTTAGAAAAATGAGATCTTCTCAGCCACCAAAAATGAGAATTTTTTTCCAAGTCATGAATTTAATAATAATTTTTTAGTGGCCAAAACCGGAAAAACACCGAAAAAAAGAAAAATCACACTTAGAGTTGGATTTTCGACCCCAATTTTTTTTGGCAAGCTTAGAATAATATATATAAGCTTTCCACCAAGCGGTTTTCCATTCTAATATGGCACCAATTTTATAGAAAATTTTGAAGAAAATGCCAAAAAGGCGAATTACCGAAAATTCTCCAAAAATTGGGAACGTGTAGCTACAAGTTGGATATTCCACGGAACACCCACGTTTGCCATGAAAAATGATGTGACTCAAGCCTAGGAAGGCTTGGGCATGCATGGGGGGCAAGCCCCATGGCACCCCTCCACACGCACTGGGCTCGGGCAGGAATGCCCAAGCTCATCGCTATTGGGACTCATGCAACACTCGCTACCGGGACTCATCCAACAACTAGACCGATGAGCACCTGTTCTGGGATGCATAAGGGACACGAAGTTACCGCCGTGACACCCCAGCGTCTCGGTCTCATGGGTCACGATGCGTAAAGACGCCGTGTCGCGATGCCTCCCAAAATCGTGGTCTCTGCTCTCTGGGAAAACCAAGCTCATCACGCTGGGACTCGCCCAACAACTAGACCAATGAGCACCGGCTCGGGATGCATAAGGGACACGAGTTACCGCCGTGACACCCCAGCGTCTCGGTCTCATGGGTAACGATGCAGAAGACGCCAAGGCCGCGATGCCTCCCAAAATCGTGTCTCGGGAAAACCATGCTCATCACGCTGGGACTCGCCCAACAACTAGACCGATGAGCACCTGTTCGGGATGAATAAGTGGACACGAGTTACCGCCGTGGACACCCCAAAGCGTTCGGTCTCATGGGTCACGATGCAAAAAGACGCCACGCCGCGATGCCTCCCAAAATCGGGTCTCGGTGCCTCGGGGAAAGGGATTCGGAACCCTATGTATAAATGTTAGAGACATGTTGGGGGAGCACTTCACCCCAATGCTCATGTAGCCACGACAACGTGCCCGCCGAGACCCCACCGCAGACCGAGGTGTGCACGTGCACCGCCTCGCATTGGGCCGACATCGCACAAAGCCGCTGCAAATGGGCATCACCGCACCCCGCCTCTTCACTTTGCAACGCCCCGAGTGCCGCACGCCGCAACGCTCCCCATGGTCGCTCCTTACCGCTGGTCCAGATTTTATACGACTATATATCCAAGGCACGCCGCATCACCTTAAGTACAACATTGTTCCACGAGACACACGATAGAAGCCTGAAGCGCATCCCACTTCGCGTGTCGGGAATGCCGCTGTGGCTATCAAGCCGCTCGCTTCCATGACTTGCTCACCCCAACCTCAAGGCGTACCCCATCGAGTATGGAGCCCTTACAGCGCATCGCCAATGCTCACTCAAGGCTGGGCACGGGGATGTAACCCCCACCCACAATAGGTCGTGGACGCTGCGGAGCGATAAGTTCCCACCTTTCAAACAAATGTCAACCCTATGATTTCGCAGAGCCGATTCGTGTGCTTTGTATTTCTTGTTTGGTCGGGGATTTAATCGGCTGACAAGGGCTGAATTCGCGGATCGTGGGCAAAGAAGGCCACTCGCCACTTACAATACCCACGCCAGATTTAAGTCGCCTGGCAGCGATTCTACCCGCCGCCGATGGGAATAGCGCCAGGTGCCTCGCAAGGCTCATCCGCCTTGCGAGGTTCACCAACCATCGCGTTCTCGGGGCCAAGGCCCCCATCGCTGGTCGGCAGTTTAACGACGGCGACGACGATCGCTGCCTAGCCCGGATTCTCGACTTAGAGGCGCTCACCATAATCCAACGCACGGTAGCTTCGCGCCATCGCTTTTCAACCAAGCGCCGATGACCAATCAGGCGAATCAATCCGCCTCTCGCATTCAGGTTGAATTACTATCGCGACATCACATCGCAGGTAAAACTAACCTCGCCTCACGACTCGCCTAAACCCACCACGCTCCCTATCGTGGGTGAACAATCCAACACTTGGTGAATTTCGCTTCACAATGATAGGAAGAGCCGACATCGGCGATCAAAAAGCAACGCCGCTTATGAACGCCGTCGCCACAAGCCGCTTATCCCCGTGGTAACTTTTTCCGACACCTCTAGCTTCAAATTCGGCGACTAAAGGATCGATAGCCACGCTTTTCACGGTTCAGATTCAGATCGGAAATCGAATCAAACGAGCTTTACCCTTTGTTCCACACGAGATTTCTGCTCGCTGAGCTCATCTTAGGACACCGCTATCTTTAACAGATGTGCCGCCTCACCAAACTCCCCACCGACAATGTCTTCCGCCTGATCGACCGACCGAGGCCACCTTGATCCAAAAAGAGGGCAATACTCGCCCGATTCACTAATAAGTAAAATAACGCTAAAAGTAGTGGTATTTCACTTTCGCCGCTTCCAGCCCCACTTATCCTACACCTCTCAAGTCATTTCACAAAGTCTGACTAGAGTCAAGCTCAACAGGTCTTCTTCCTCACGATTCCGCCAAGCCCGCTCCCTTTGGCCGTGGTTTCGCCGATAGTAGACAGTGACAAGTGGGAATCTCGTTAATCCATTCATGCGCCACTAATTAGATGACGCAGGCATTTGGCTACCTTAAGAGAGTCATAGTTACTCCCGCCGCTTACCCGCCGCTGGTTGAATTTCTTCACTTTGACATTCGTGAGCACCGGGCGTAAATCACATTGCGCCAACATCCGCAGGACCATCGCAATGCTTTGTTTTAATTAAACAATGGATTCCCTTGTCCGCATTTCGCCTGAAGTCGATCGCTCGATGCCCGGAAGAGGCCCCGGCGGCCTGCTCAATCCGCCCTCGACAAGACGCTGGCGACCCGCTTCGCCACGGAGCAGCCTGGCAGCCCACCAACAGCCGACGGTTCGGATCGGGACCCCGTGCTCACCCTCGTGAGCCAATCCTTTCCCGAGGTTACTGATCCATTTTGCCGACTTCCTTGCCTACATTGTTCCATCGACCGCAGGTCGCTCACCTTGGAGACTGGATGCGTTATGAGTACGACCGGCATGGAAGCGCACTCGGCCCTCCGGATTTTCAAGGGTCGCCAGGGCGCACCGGACACCACGCGACGCGGCGGTGCTCTTCCACCGCCGACTCTACCTCCGGCCGAGCCGCTCTGTGGTGGGCAGTCGTTAAACGTAAAAGATAACTCTTTCCGGCCCCCGCCAACGCCTCCGACTTCTAACGCTGCCGCCACCACCACATCCCTGCTCAGAATTTTAACCCGATTCCTTTGCACGCGCTTATAGCGCTTATCGACGGCTTCCCCGCCCTTAGGATCGACTAACCCATGTGCAAGTGCCGCTCACATGGAACCTTTCCTCTTCGCCTTCAAAGTTCTCATTTGAATATTTGCTACTACCACCAAGATCTGCACCGACGATCGCCCGCCCGCCTGTGCTCGCGTTTTGCAAATGACCGCCGCGCCTCCTACTCATCGTGGCCTGGCTCTTGCCCCGACGGCCGGGTATAGGTCGCGCGCTTTAGCGCCATCCATTTTCTGGCTAGTTGATTCGGCAGTGAGTTGTTACACACTCCTTAGCGGATTTCGACTTCCATGACCACCGCCCCGCTGCCTTAATCGACCAACACCTTTGTGGGGTCTAGGTTAGCGCACATGGGCACCGTGAACCCGCTCCTGCTCATCCCGCATCGCCGCTCGCTACCAAAAATGGCCCACTGAGCTCTCGATTCTGGCATGGCTCAACAGAGCAGCCACACCGCCCTACCTATTTAAAGTTTGAGAATAGGTCGAGGGCGCGGCGCCCGATGCCTCTAATCATTGGCTTTACCCGATAGAACTCGCCTCTGCCCAAATATCCCGAGGGAAACTTCTGAGGGAACCAGCTACTAGACGGCTCGATTAGTCTTTCGCCTCTATACCCAAGTCGATTTAACGATTTGCATCGCCAAGATCGCCGCGCCTCCACCGTAGTTTCCGCTTCGCCGCCGCCAGCATAGTTCACCATCTTTCGTCCCGACAGTATGCTCACCGAACCCTTCACAAAGATCGTGGTCGGCCGGCGGTGCAACCCACTGTGGATCCCGCCAATTAGCTTCCTTGCGCTTTACGGTTTACTCGCCCGCTGACTCGCACACATGTCGACTCTTGGTCCGTGTTTCAAGATCGGCCGAACGGGAGCCCACAGCCGACGCCAGAGCACGCAAGTGACAAAGACGCCGGCAATCAGGTCGCCATCCACAATCGTGGTGATGACGCCTCCACGAGCATTTCAACAGCCCGCTGCCACCACCACAATCCGCGACGGCCAATGTCTCGAAGTCGACGCGCGACCGGCACTAACTGCTCCACATCCGACCGAGACAAATCGCCGCCCCCATTCGCTTCCTCCCGACAATTTCAAGCACTCTTGACTCTCTTTTCAAAGTCCTTTTCATCTTTCCTCGCAGATTTGTTCGCCATCTGCCTCTCGCCAAGATTTAGCCTCGACGGAATTTACCGCCTGATCGGGGCTGCATTCCCAAACAACCCGACCGCCGACAATACTGCAGGTGCGACAGGTCCGGCACAACGGGTTTCACTCTTCTCCGACGCCTTCCAGGGACTTCAGTCTTGGCCCGGCCGAGGACGCTTCTCCGCATTACAATTCGAACGCCAGTGGCGACCGATTCTCATGGTGGGCTCTTCCTGCTCGCCGCTACTAAGGGAATCCTTGTTAGTTTCTTTTCCTCCGCTATTGATATGCTTAAACTCACTGGTAGCCCCGCCGACCGAGGTCTCGCCATGAGCGCTCAAAGACGCACGCGGTCACAGAGGCCAAGTTTGGTAGAGTCTCACATGATATGGTCTCGCATCACTCAACCACCATCTATCATGGCACACCCTACCAAGGACTCAATTTCCAACCAACCATGAGGCAACAAAGGCTCACGGAAGCCATCATTCACCCCGCACAACATACCTCCTATCTAAGAGGAAATTGGCATCGGCAACGATATGTGACGCCCAGCAGACGCGTTCTCAACCTAATGGCTTGGGCGCAACTTATGCTCAAAGACTCGATGGTTCACTGGATTCGCAATTCACACCAAGTATCGTGATTTCGCCACGCTCTTCATCGATGCAAAGAGCCTAGATATCCGCTGTCGAGAGTCATTATGTGTCATGCTTCAAAACACCACCCGCAGGAGAACCGCCTCCGCCAACGGGGTGCGCTGAACGAAATTTAGTTCCTTGGCGATTCAGCCGGGTTTGTGTTTAGGCAGCAGGGAACGACTGGTGGCCCCTCCTACCTCAAGGTAGGTCGAGGCGTGGAACACCTCAAGCCAACCCTACGTGTTCAAACAGATTCACAGTGCCTGGCCGCATGTAAGGCATCGACAATGATCCTTCCGCAGTTCACCTACGGAAACCTTGTTACGATTTCTCCTTCCTCTAAATGATAAGGTTCAGGACTTCTCACAACGCCGCAGTAAATGAACCGCCCACGCCGCCGCAATCCGAACACTTCACCTGACCATTCAATCGGCAGGAGCGACGCTGCGGTGTGTACAAAGGGCGTGGACGTAGTCAACGCGAGCCGATGACTCGCGCTACTAGGAATTCCTCGCTGAAGACCAACAATTGCAATGATCTATCCCCATCACGATGAAATTTCAAAGATTACCCGGCCCGCTTGGCCAAGGCTATAGACTCGCTGAATACATCGCAGAAGCGCTGCGGCGCCCGTAACATCTGGCGGCATCACTGCACTGCTATTGCCTCAAACTTCCGTGGCCTAAGCGCCATAGTCCCTCTAAGAAGCCGGCCGTGGAGGTTACCTCCACATAGCTATTTAGCAGCCGAGGTCTCGCTCGCTAACTAATTAACTGCATAAATCGCCCACCAACTAAGAACGGCCATGCACCACCACCCATAGAATCAAGAAAGAGCTCTCACCACAATCCTTACTATGTCCGACCTGGTAAGTTTCCTGTCGAAGTCAAATTAAGCCGCAGCTCCACTCCTGGTGGTGCCCTTCCACAATTCCTTTAAGTTTCAATTTGCGACCATACTCCCTGAACCCAAAGACTTTGATTTCTCATAAGGTGCCAATGAGTCCTAAAAGCAACATCCGCCGATCCTGGCTCAGCATCGCTTATGGTCGAGACTAGGACGGTATCCGATCGCCTTCGAGCCCCCAACTTTCGCTCTGATTAATGAAAACATCCTCGCAAATGCTTTCGCAGCTTGTTCGCCTTTCATAAATCCAAGAATTTCACCTCCGACTATGAAATACGAATGCCCCCGATCGTCCCTCGTTAATCATTACCCGATCCCGGCGCCAACACAATAGGATCGTAATCCCGTGGTGTTATCCCATGCTAATGTATCCAGAGCGTAGGCTTGCTTTGAGCACTCTAATTTCTTCAGTAACAAATACGAGGCACGACCCGCCGCTAAGGCCAGGAGCGCATCGCCGTTAGTGGACGAGCCGACCGGCACACCGTAGGCGACCGATCGACCCAACCCAAGGTCCAACTACGAGCTTTTTAATCGCAACAACTTAAATATACGCTATTGAGCCGAATTACCGCGTCACCGCACCGCATTTGCCCTCCAATGGATCCTCGTTAAGGGATTTAGATTGTACTATTCCAATTACTGCACTAATGAGCCCAGATTGTTATTTATTGTCACTACCTCCCCGTGTTAGATTGGGTAATTTGCGCGCTACCGCTTTCCTTGGATGTGGTAGCCGCCAGGCTCCTCTCCTAATCGAACCCTAATTCTCCGTCACCCGTCACCACCATGGTAGGCCACTATCCTACCATCGAAAGTCGATAGGCGTAAATTTGAATGATGCGCCGCCAAAGACAAGCGGCCGTATGATCCGACGAGTTATCATGAATCATCAAAGCAACAGCAGAGCCTGGCCGACCTTTTATCTAATAAATGCATCCCTTCCGTAAGTCGGGTTTGTTGCACGATTAGCTCTAGAATTACTACTGCTATCCGAGTAGTAGATACCATCAAACAAACTATAATCGATTTAATGAGCCATTCGCAGCTTCACACCAATTAGTTCATACTTACACATGCATGGCTTAATCTTCGAGACAAGCATATGACTACCGGCAGGATCAACCAGGTAGCATCCATTAATGACTTCAGACATCATGCAAGCTTTGCGCCCACTAATGGAACACAAAACATGCAAAAAGGCAGGCATCATTTTAAGTCAACCGAAACTTAAGGGCACAATGGGAAAACAACCCACGCTCACCTCATGCACCGCATCCAAGAAAACAAGAAGTACATGCACACCAAAATAGTCACCGTGGAGCATAACTAAATTGGCGCACACATAATACTTCCAAAGCCCCCACGACCCAACCAAAGAGGACTGACGGGAAAATTCCAACAAGCCACACGGTACCTTTTAATAGGTAGGCAACACAGAACTAGAATTAGACACCAAAGGCACAACTAATTAGGTGAATTTTTGAGAGGTTGCATGCAGACTGCTCGATGCACAAGCATGGAGCCACCAAAGACAAACATCCCGAATACCACTCACACGCCCACGCTGCTTGCTAGACTAAATGCCGCCAGACAAGCAACAACCCGCACACCAAAGGCAAGAGAGGATATGCAATATCCGACAAATACTTTATCTCGCACAAATAAGCATGACAAGTACCAATCACACGCAGTAACATAACACTCGGTGAAAACCCAAGTTCGGCACTGTGCACAAAATTCGGCCTTTTTCTCAAATCATAAGAGTTCAAAACACCCACGCTTGCCTAGGAAAATGGGACATCGATAGGAATAACCCAAGCTCACCGCTGCTGGGCTCGCCCAACACCTAGACCAATGAGCACCGATGTTCGGGATGAATAAAGGACACGAGTAATCGCCGTGACACCCCAGCGTCTCGGTCTCATGGGTCACGATGCAAAAACACCACGCCGCAATGCCTGGCCTCAATGCATCGTGGAAAACCAAGCTCATCACGCTGGCACTCGCCCAACACCTAGACCAACGAACAACAGAGTTCTGGGATAAATAAGTGGACACGAAGTTACCGCCGTGACACCCCAGCCTCGGTCTCATGGGTCATGATGCCGAAGTTGCTGCCGCGATGCGAATTTGGTTTTTTCCTCAAATCATAGATCCCCTGAGCACCCACCTTTGCCATGAAAATGATGCGACTCAAGCCTAGGAAGGCTTGGGCATGCATGGGGCAAGCCTCATGGCACCCTCCACACGCCTGGGCCTGCGGCAGGAACAACCCAAGCTCATCGCGCTGGGAATCATCCAACACCTAGACCAATGAGCACCGATGTTCGGGATGAATAAGTGGACACGAGTTACCTTCAGGACACCCCAAAGGCCCGGTCTCATGGGTCACGATGAAGAAATACGCCACGCCGCGATGCCTCCCAAAATCGGGTCTCGATGCCTCGGGAAAACCAAGCACATCATGGTGAGACTCGGCCCAACAACTAGACCAATGAGCACCTGTTCGGGGCTAAATACGGGACACGAAGTTACCGCCGTGACACCCCAAAGCGCCCGAAGTCTCATGAGTCACGATGCCGAAAGACGCCACGCCGCAATGCCCCGCTCTCAATGCATCGGGAAAACCAAGCTCATCACGCTGGGCTCGCCCAACACCTAGACCAACGAGCACCTGTTCCTGGGATAGATAAGGACACGAAGTTACCGCCGTGACACCCCAAAGGTCTCGGTCTCATTGGTCATGATGCCTTAAGATGCCACGCCGCGATGCGGAATTCGGCTTTTCCTCGATTCATAGATCCTCAAACACCCACATTTGCCATGGAAAATGATGCAACACAAGCCTAGCAAGGCTTTGGCGAGCATGGGGCAAGCTCCCATCGCACTTCTCGCACACGCCCGAGGGGCCTGGGAGGAATAACTCAAGCTCATCGCGCTGGGACTCATCCAACAAATAGACCAATGAGCACCGGGTTCGGGATGAATAAGGGACACGAAGTTACCGTTAGGGACACCCCAGCGTCTTGGCCCTCATGGGTCACGATGCCGAATGATGCCACTCCGCCGATGCCCCCAAAATCGGTCTCAAAGGTTCTGGAAAAACCAAGCTCATCACGCTGGGACTCGGCCCAACAACTAGACCAATGAGCACCGTGTTCTGGGAAAATAAGGGACACGAAGTTACCGCCGTGACACCCCAAAGGTCTCGGTCTCATGGGTCACGATGCTCAAGACGCCACGCAATGATGCCCTGGTCTCAATGCTTCGGAAAACCAAGCTCATCACGCTGGCACATGTCCAACACCTAGACCAATGAGCACCTGTTCCTGGGATAGATAAGTGGACACGAGTTACCGCCGTGACACCCCAAAGGTCTCGGTCTCATGGGTCATGATGCCTTAAGATGCCACGCGATGCGAAATTCTGCTTTTTCCTCGATTCATAGATCCCCAAACACCCACATTTGCCATGGAAAATGATGCCACACAAGCCTAGGAAGGCTTAAGAGCATGGGGGCAAGCCCCATGGCACTTCGCACACGCCTCGGGCTGGGCAGGTGGTGCTGCCCCTATAGTAGCCAAATATGCAAAAACCAATTTTCCACCAAAGAGTGCATTTTTGCCGAGGAGACATAAGGCCGAAAAATGGACCTAGAGAACGAATTTTGATGCAATTTTTGCAGTCATGCTTAGAAAATGAGATCTTCTCAGCCACCAAATATGAGAATTTTTTCCAAGTCATGAATTTAATAATAATTTTTAGTGGCCAAAACCGCAAAAACCGAAAAATGAAAAATCACACTTAGAGTTGGATTTTCGACCCCAATCTTTTTGGCAAGCTTAGAATAATATATATAAGCTTCCCACCAAGTGGTTTTCCATTCTAACATGGCATCAATTTTATAGAAAATTTTGAAAACATGCCAAAAAGGAGAATTACCGAAAATTCTCAAAAATTGGGAACGCAGCCTACAAGTTGATACCCCCAAACACCCACATTTGCCATGAAAATGATGTGACTCCAGCCTTGGAAGGCTTGGGCATGCACGGGGCAAGCCCCATGGCACCCTCCACACGCCTGGGCCTCAAGGCAGGAACAACCCAAGCTCATCGCGCTGGGACTCATCCAACACCTAGACCAATGAGCACCGATGTTCCTGGGATGAATAAGTGGACACGAAGTTACCTTCAGTGGACACCCCAAAGCGTCTCGGTCTCATGGGTCACGATGAAGAAATACGCCACGCCGCGATGCCTCCCAAAATCGGGTCTCGATGCCTCGGGAAAACCAAGCACATCACTTGAGACTCGGCCCAACAACTAGACCAATGAGCACCTGTTCCGGGGATAAATACGGGACACGAAAGTTACCGCCGTGACACCCCAAAGGTTCGAGTCTCATGAGTCACGATGCCGAAAGAGGCCACGCCGCAATGCCCCGCTCTCAATGCATCGGGAAACCAAGCTCATCACGCTGGGCTCGCCCAACACCTAGACCAACGAGCACCTGAGTTCCGGGGATAGATAAGTGACACGAAGTTACTGGCCGTGACACCCCAAGACTCTCGGTCTCATGGGTCATGATGCCTTAAGATGCCACACCGCAATGCGGAATTCGGTTTTTTCCTCGATTCATAGATCCTCAAACACCCACATTTGCCATGGAAAATGATGCCACAGAGCCTAAGAAGGCTTAGACGAGCACGGGCAAGCCCCATCGCACTTCGCACACGCCTGCGGGGCATGGTGAGGAATAACCCAAGCACATCGCGCTGTGGCTCATCCAACAACTAGACCAATGAGCACCGATGTTCGGGATGAACAAGGGACACGAAGTTACCGTTAGGGACACCCCAGCGTCTTGGCCCTCACGGGTCACGATGCCGAATGATGCCACTCCGCGATGCCCCCAAAATCGGTCTCGTTCTGGGAAAAACCAAGCTCATCACGCTGGGACTCGGCCCAACAACTAGACCAATGAGCACCGTGTTCGGGAAAATAAGGGACACGAGTTACCGCCGTGACACCCCAAAGGTTCGGTCTCATGGGTCACGATGCTCAAGACGCCACGCAATGATGCCCTGGTCTCAATGCTTCGGGAAAACCAAGCTCATCACGCTGGCACATGTCCAACACCTAGACCAATGAGCACCTGTTCTGGGATAGATAAGGGACACGAGTTACCGCCGTGACACCCCAAAGCGTCTCGGTCTCATGGGTCATGATGCCTTAAGATGCCACGCCGCGATGCGAAATTCTGCTTTTTTCCTCGATTCATAGATCCCCAAACACCCACATTTGCCATGGAAAATGATGCCACACAAGCCTAGGAAGGCTTTGGCGAGCATGGGGGCAAGCCCCATGGCACTTCGCACACGCCCGGCCTGGGCGCAGGTGGTGCTGCCCCTATAGTAGCCAAATATGCAAAAACCAATTTTCCACCAAAGAGTGCATTTTTGCCGAGGAGACATAAGGCCGAAAAATGGACCTAGAGAACGAATTTTGATGCAATTTTTGCAGTCATGCTTAGAAAATGAGATCTTCTCAGCCACCAAATATGAGAATTTTTTCCAAGTCATGAATTTAATAATAATTTTTAGTGGCCAAAACCGCAAAAACCGAAAAATGAAAAATCACACTTAGAGTTGGATTTTCGACCCCAATCTTTTTGGCAAGCTTAGAATAATATATATAAGCTTCCCACCAAGTGGTTTTCCATTCTAACATGGCATCAATTTTATAGAAAATTTTGAAAACATGCCAAAAAGGAGAATTACCGAAAATTCTCAAAAATTGGGAACGGCAATACAAGTTGGATACCCCCAAACACCCACATTTGCCATGAAAATGATGTGACTCCAGCCTTGGAAGGCTTGGGCATGCACGGGGCAAGCCCTCATGGCACCCTCCACACGCCTGGGCCTCAAGACAGGAACAACCCAAGCTCATCGCGTCTGGGACTCATCCAACACCTGCACCAATGAGCACCGATGTTCCGGGATGAATAAGTGGACACGAGTTATACCTTCAGGACACCCCAAGGTCTCGGTCTCATGGGTCACGATGAAGAAATACGCCACGCCGCGATGCCTCCCAAAATCGGGTCTCGATGCCTCGGGAAAAACCAAGCACATCACTGAGACTCGGCCCAACAACTAGACCAACGAGCACCTGTTCTGGGATAAATATGGGACACGAGTTACCGCCGTGGACACCCCAAAGGCCCGAAGTCTCATGAGTCACGATGCCGAAAGAGGCCACGCCGCAATGCCCCGCTCTCAATGCATCGGGAAAACCAAGCTCATCACGCTGGGCTCGCCCAACACCTAGACCAACGAGCACCTGAGTTCGGGGATAGATAAGTGGACACGAAGTTACGGCCGTGACACCCCAAGACTCTCGGTCTCATGGGTCATGATGCCTTAAGATGCCACACCGCAATGCGGAATTCGGTTTTTTCCTCGATTCATAGATCCCCAAACACCCACATTTGCCATGGAAAATGATGCCACAGAGCCTAAGAAGGCTTAGACGAGCACGGGCAAGCCCCATCGCACTTCTCGCACACGCCTGCGGGGCATGGTGAGGAATAACCCAAGCACATCGCTGTGGCTCATCCAACAACTAGACCAATGAGCACCGATGTTCTGGGATGAACAAGGGACACGAAGTTACCGTTAGGGACACCCCGCGTCTTGGCCCTCACGGGTCACGATGCCGAACGATGCCACTCCGCGATGCCCCCAAAATCGGTCTCGCCTGGGAAAAACCAAGCTCATCACGTTGGGACTCAGCCAACAACTAGACCAATGCGCACCGCTGTCCTGGGGAGGAAGAAGGGACACGAGGTACCGCAGTGACACCCCAAAGGTCTCGGTCTCATGGGTCACGATGCAAACACAAATGTGTCTAGTATGTGGCAAGCGCACCGCGCCGCTTTTGCCGGGAACATTTCCCCCTTTTGAATTCTCCTTTCTCCTTTCTCCTTCTCCTTCTTCTTCTTGTATATATATATATATATATATATAGAGAGAGAGAGAGAGTGAGTGAGCCAAATCCAAACGATGGGGCACGGCGCCCATTCTCGTGCCCCAGCCCTTGCCCACGCCCTGGGGATAAATAAGGGACCCGGAGCACCGGTGTTCTGGGGATAGATAAGGGACACGAGTTACCGCCGTGACACCCCAAAGGCACGGGTCTCATGGGTCATGATGCCGAAGATGCCACGCCGCGATGCGGAATTCTGCTTTTTCCTCGATTCATCGATTCCGAAACACCCACATTTGCCATGGAAAATGATGCCACACAAGCCTAGGAAGGCTTGGGTGAGCATGGGGGGCAACCCCCATGGCACCCCTGCACACGCCCTGGGGGGGCCTGGGCAGGCAGGGTGTTGCCCCCTATAGTAGCCAAATATGCAAAAACCAATTATCCACCAAAAAGTGCATTTTTTGCCGAGGAGACATAAGGCCAAAAAACGGACCTAGAGGACGAATTTTGATGCAATTTTTTGCAGTCATGCTTAGAAAAATGAGATCTTCTCAGCCACCAAAAATGAGAATTTTTTTCCAAGTCATGAATTTAATAATAATAATTTTTTAGTGGCCAAACCCGGAAAAACACCGAAAAAATGAAAAATCACACTTAGAGTTGGATTTTCGACCCCAATTTTTTTTGGCAAGCTTAGAATAATATATATAAGCTTTCCACCAAGCGGTTTTCCATTCTAATATGGCACCAATTTTATAGAAAATTTTGAAGAAAATGCCAAAAAGGCGAATTACCGAAAATTCTCCAAAAATTGGGAACGTGTAGCTACAAGTTGGATATTCCACGGAACACCCACGTTTGCCATGAAAAATGATGTGACTCAAGCCTAGGAAGGCTTGGGCATGCATGGGGGGCAAGCCCCATGGCACCCTCCACACGCCCTGGGGGCTTGGGCAGGGAACAGCCCAAGCTCATCGCTGCTGGGACTCATGCAACACTCGCTACCGGGACTCATCCAACAACTAGACCGATGAGCACCTGTTCTGGGATGCATAAGGGACACGAAGTTACCGCCGTGACACCCCAGGTCTCGGTCTCATGGGTCACGATGCAGAAAGACGCCGTGCCGCGATGCCTCCCAAAATCGTGTCTCGGTGCCTCGGGGAAAAAACCAAGCTCATCACGTTGGGACTCGTCCAACAACTAGACCAGTGAGCACCGGTTTTCTGGGGATGCATAAGGGACACGAGTTACCGTCAGGGACACCCCAGTGCCCGGGTCTCATGGGTAACGATGCAGAAAGACGCCGCGCCGCGATGCCTCCCAAAATCGTGTCTCGGGGAAAAAACCATGCTCATCACGTTGGGACTCGTCCAACAACTAGACCGATGAGCACCTGTTCGGGATGAATAAGTGGACACGAAGTTACCGCTGTGACACCCCAGCGTCTCGGTCTCATGGGTCACGATGCAAAAAGACGCCACGCCGCGATGCCTCCCAAAATCGGTCTCTGCCTCTGGGAAAGTGGATTCAGAACCCTATGTATAAATGTTAGAGACATGTCGGGGAGCACTTCACCCCAATGCTCATGTAGCCACGCACAACGCGTCTCGCCGAGACCCCACCGCAGACCGAGGTGTGCACGCACCGCCTGCACTGGCCGACATCGCACAAAGCCGCCAAATGGGCATCACCGCACCCCGCCTCTTCACTTTGCAACGCCCCGAGTGCCGCACGCCGCAACGCTCCCCATGGTCGCTCCTTTACCGCTGGTCCAGATTTTATACGACTATATATCCAAGGCACGCCGCATCACCTTAAGTACAACATTGTTCCACGAGACACACGCATAGAAGCCTGAAGCGCATCCCACTTCGCGTGTCGGGAATGCCGCTGCGGGCTATCAAGCCGCCGCTTCCATGACTTGCTCACCCCAACCTCAAGGCGCACTCCCATCGAAAGTACGGAGCCCTTACAGCGCATCGCCAATGCTCACTCGCGCTGGGTACGGGGATGTAACCCCCACCCACAATAGGTCGTGGACGCTGCGGAGCGATAAGTTCCCACCTTTTCAAACAAATGTCAACCCTATGATTTCGCAGAGCCGATTCGTGTGCTTTGTATTTCTTGTTTGGTCGGGGACGAATCGCGACAAGGGCTGACCAGCGGATCGTGGGCAAAGAAGGCCACTCGCCACTTACAATACCCAACCAGATTTAAGTCGCCTGGCAGCGATTCTACCCGCCGCCGATGGGAATAGCGCCAGGTGCCTCGCAAGGCTCATCCGCCTTGCGAGGTTCACCAACGCAAGACGCGTTCTCTCGGGCCAAGGCCCCATCGCTGGTCGGCAAGTTTAACGACGGCGCGACGATCGCTGCCTAGCCCGGATTCGACTTAGAGGCGCTCACCATAATCCAACGCACGGTAGCTTCACACATCGCTTTTCAACCAAGCGCCGATGACCAATCAGGCGAATCAACCGCCTCTCGCATTCAGGTTGAATTACTATCATGACATAATCGCCATCGCAGGTAAAACTAACCTCGCCTCACGACTCGCCTAAACCCACCACGCTCCCTATCGTGGGTGAACAATCCAACACTTGGTGAATTCTCGCTTCACAATGATAGGAAGAGCCGACATCGGCGATCAAAAAGCAACGCCGCTTATGAACGCTGGTCGCCACAAGCCGCTTATCCCCTGCGTGGTAACTTTTCCGACACCTCTAGCTTCAAATTCGGCGACTAAAGGATCGATAGCCACGCTTACTGCTCAGATTCTGCACCGAAATCGTAATCAAACGAAGCTTTTACCCTTTGTTCCACACGAGATTTCTGCTCGCTGAGCTCATCTTAGACACCAAGTTATCTTTAACAGATGTGCCGCCTCACCAAACTCCCCACCGACAATGTCTTCCGCCTCGGATCGACCGACCGAGGCCACCTTGATCCAAAAAGAGGCGCTTCGCCCGATTCACTAATAAGTAAAATAACGCAAAGTAGTGGTATTTCACTTTCGCCGCTTCCAGCCCCACTTATCCTACACCTCTCAAGTCATTTCACAAAGCCTGACTAGAGTCAAGCTCAACAGGTCTTCTTCCTCACGATTCCGCCAAGCCCGCTCCTTGGCCGTGGTTTCGCCGATAAGAGATGTGACAAGTGGGAATCTCGTTAATCCATTCATGCGCGCTACTAATTAGATGACGCAGGCATTTGGCTACCTTAAGAGAGTCATAGTTACTCCCGCCGCTTACCCGCGCTGGTTGAATTTCTTCACTTTGACATTCGTGAGCACCGGGCGTAAATCACATTGCGCCAACATCCGCAGGACCATCGCAATGCTTTGTTTTAATTAAACAATGGATTCCCCTTGTCCGCACTCGGCCTGAAGTCGATCGCTCGATGCCCGGAAGAGGCCCCGGCGGCCTGCTCAATCTGCCCCCGACCGCGACGCTGGCGACCCGCCTCGCCACGGAGCAGCTCAAGCAGCCCACCAACAGCCGACGGTTCGGATCGGGACCCCGTGCTCACCCTCGTGAGCCAATCCTTTTCCCGAGGTTACTGATCCATTTTGCCGACTTCCTTGCCTACATTGTTCCATCGACCGCAGGTCGCTCACCTTGGAGACCTGATGCGTTATGAGTACGACCGCATGGAAGGCACTCGGCCCTCCGGATTTTCAGGGTCGCCAGGGCGCGACCGACACCACGCGACGCGGTGCTCTTCCAAATTACCGGATCTTACCTCCTACCGAGCCGCTTTGTGGTGGGCAGTCGTTAAACGTAAAAGATAACTCCTTTCCGGCCCCCGCCAACGCCTCCGACTTAACGCTGCCGCCACCACCACATCCCTGCTCAGAATTTTAACCCGATTCCTTTGCACGCGCTTATAGCGCTTATCGACGGCTTCCCCGCCCCTTAGGATCGACTAACCCATGTGCAAGTGCCGCTCACATGGAACCTTTCCTCTTCGCCTTCAAAGTTCTCATTTGAATATTTGCTACTACCACCAAGATCTGCACCGACGATCGCCCGCCTGTGCTCGCGCCGGTTTTGCAATGACCGCCGCGCCTCCTACTCATCGTGGCCTGGCTCTTGCCCCGACGGCCGGTATAGGTCGCGCGCTTTAGCGCCATCCATTTTCTGGCTAGTTGATTCGGCAGTGAGTTGTTACACACTCCTTAGCGGATTTCGACTTCCATGACCACCGCCCCGCTGCCTTAATCGACCAACACCCTTTGTGGGGTCTAGGTTAGCGCACAATGGGCAATCAGAACCCGGCTCCTGCTCATCCCGCATCGCCAGCTCGCTACCAAAAATGGCCCACTTGAGCTCTCGATTCCTTGGCATGGCTCAACAGAGCAGCCACACCGCCCTACCTATTTAAAGTTTGAGAATAGTCGAGGGCGCTGGCGCCCGATGCCTCTAATCATTGGCTTTACCCGATAGAACTCGCCTCTGCCCAGCCTATCCCGAGGGAAACTTCTGAGGAACCAGCTACTAGACGGCTCGATTAGTCTTTCGCCCTATACCCAAGTCGATTTAACGATTTGCATCGCCAAGATCGCCGCGGCCTCCACCGTAGTTTCTCGCTTCGCCCCGCCAGGCATAGTTCACCATCTTTCGTCCCGACAGTATGTTTCACCGAACCCTTCACAAAAGATCGTGGTCGGCCACGGCAACCCACTGTGGATCCCGCCAATTAGCTTCCTTGCGCCTACGTTTACTTCGCCCGCTGACTCGCACATGTCGACTCTTGGTCCGTGTTTCAAGATCGGCCGAACGGGAGCCCACAGCCGACGCCAGGAGCACGCAAGTGACAAAGCACGCCGGCAAGGCGGTCGCCATCCACAATCGTGGTGATGACGCCTCCACGAGCATTTCAACAGCCCGGCTTGGGCCACCACCACAATCCGCATCGGCCAATGTCTCGAGTCGACGCGCACCGGCACTAACCGCTCCACATCCGACCGAGACAAATCGCCGCCCCATTCGCTTCCTCCCGACAATTTCAAGCACTCTTGACTCTCTTTTCAAAGTCCTTTTCATCTTTCCTCGCAGATTTGTTCGCCATCTGCCTCTCGCCAAGATTTAGCCTCGACGGAATTTACCGCCTGATCGGGGCTGCATTCCCAAACAACCCGACTCGCCGACAATAGCTGCGTGGTGCGACAGGTCCGGCACAACGGGGCTCTCACCTTCTCCGACGCTCTTCCAGGACTTGGGTCTTGGCCCGCCGCCGAGGACGCTTCTCCAGACTACAATTCAACGCCAGTGGCGACCGATTCTCATGGTGGGCTCTTCCCTGCTCGCCGTTACTAAGCGGAATCCTTGTTAGTTTCTTTTCCTCCGCTTTATTGATATGCTTAAACTCACGGTAGCCCCGCCGACCGAGGTCTCGCCATGAGCGCTCAAAGACGCACGTGGGTCACAGAGGCCAAGTTTGGTAGAGTCTCACATGATATGGTCTCGTGCATCACTCAACCACCATCTATCATGGCACACCCTACCAAGGACTCAATTTCCAACCAACCATGAGGCAACAAAGGCTCACGGAAGCCATCATTCACCCCGCACAACATACCTCCTATCTAAGAGGAAATTGGCATCGGCAACGATATGTGACGCCCAGCAGACGTGTTCTCAACCTAATGGCTTGGGCGCAACTTATGCTCAAAGACTCGATGGTTCACTGGATTCTCGCACCACACCAAGTATCGTGATTTCGCCACGCTCTTCATCGATGCAAGAGCCTAGATATCCGCTGTCGAGAGTCATTATGTGTCATGCTTCAAAACACCACCCGCAGGAGAACCGCCTCCGCCAACGGGGTGCGCCTGAACGAAATTTAGTTCCTGGCGATTCAACGGGTTTGTGTTTAGGCAAAGCAGGGGAACGCACCTGGTGGCCCCCTCCTACCTCAAGGTAGGTCGAGGCGTGGAACACCTCAAGCCAACCCTACGTGTTCAAACAGATTCACAGTGCCTGGCCGCATGTAAGGCATCGACAATGATCCTTCCGCAGTTCACCTACGGAAACCTTGTTACGACTTCTCCTTCCTCTAAATGATAAGGTTCAAGACTTCACAACGTCGCAGCAAATGAACCGCCCACGCCGCCGCAATCCGAACACTTCACCTGACCATTCAATCTGCAGGAGCGACGGCGTGTGTACAAAGCGGCGTGGACGTAGTCAACGCGAGCCGATGACTCGCGCTACTAGGAATTCCTCGCTGAAGACCAACAATTGCAATGATCTATCCCCATCACGATGAAATTTCAAAGATTACCCGGCCCGCTTCGCCAAGGCTATAGACTCGCTGAATACATCGCCAGAAGCTGCGGCGCCCGTAACATCTGGGCGGCATCACTGCACTGCTATTGCCTCAAACTTCCGCGGGCCTAAGCGCCATAGTCCCTCTAAGAAGCCGGCCGTGGAGGTTACCTCCACATAGCTATTTAGCAGCCGAGGTCTCGCTCGCTAACTAATTAACTGCATAAATCGCTTCCACCAACTAAGAACGGCCATGCACCACCACCCATAGAATCAAGAAAGAGCTCTCACCGCCAATCCTTACTATGTCCGACCTCGTAAGTTTCCTGTTGAGTCAAATTAAGCCGCAGTGCTCCACTCCTGGTGGTGCCCTTCCGCCAATTCCTTTAAGTTTCAGCCTTGCGACCATACTCCCTGAACCCAAAGACTTTGATTTCTCATAAGGTGCCAATGAGTCCTAAAAGCAACATCCGCCGATCCTGGCTCGGCATCGCTTATGGTCGAGACTAGACGGTATCCGATCGCCTTCGAGCCCCCAACTTTCGCTCTGATTAATGAAAACATCCTCGCAAATGCTTTCGCAGCTTGTTCGCCTTTCATAAATCCAAGAATTTCACCTCGACTATGAAATACGAATGCCCCGACCGTCCCTCGTTAATCATTACTCCGATCCCGGCGCCAACACAATAGGATCGTAATCCCGTGGTGTTATCCCATGCTAATGTATCCAGAGCGAGGCTTGCTTTGAGCACTCTAATTTCTTCAGTAACAAATACGAGGCACGACCCGCCGCTAAGGCCAGGAGCGCATCGCCGCAAAGTGGACGAGCCGACCGGCACACCGTAGGCGACCGATCGACCCAACCCAAGGTCCAACTACGAGCTTTTTAATCGCAACAACTTAAATATACGCTATTGAGCTGGAATTACCGCTACGCCGGCACCGCATTTGCCCTCCAATGGATCCTCGTTAAGGGATTTAGATTGTACTATTCCAATTACTGCACTAATGAGCCCAGATTGTTATTTATTGTCACTACCTCCCCGTGTTAGATTGGGTAATTTGCGCTACCGCCGCCTTCCTTGGATGTGGTAGCCGCCGTGCTCCTCTCCTAATCGAACCCACCTCCGCCACCCGTCACCACCATGGTAGGCCACTATCCTACCATCGAAAGTCGATAGGCGTAAATTTGAATGATGCGCCGCCAAAGACAAGGGCCGTGGCGATCCGACGAGTTATCATGAATCATCAAAGCAACAGCAGAGCTCAAGGCCGACCTTTATCTAATAAATGCATCCCTTCCGTAAGCTCGGGTTTGTTGCACGATTAGCTCTAGAATTACTACTGCTATCCGAGTAGTAGATACCATCAAACAAACTATAATCGATTTAATGAGCCATTCGCAGCTTCACACCAATTAGTTCATACTTACACATGCATGGCTTAATCTTTGAGACAAGCATATGACTACCGGCAGGATCAACCAGGTAGCATCCATTAATGACTTCAGACATCATGCAAGCTTTGCGCCCACTAATGGAACACAAAACATGCAAAAAGGCAGGCATCATTTTAAGTCAACCGAAACTTAAGGGGCACAATGGGAAAACAACCCACGCTCACCTCATGCACCGCATCCAAGAAAACAAGAAGTACATGCACACCAAAATAGTCACCGTGGAGCATAACTAAATTGGCGCACACATAATACTTCCAAAGCCCCCACGACTCCAACCAAAGAGGACGGACGGGAAAATTCCAACAAGCCACACGGTACCTTTAATAGGTAGGCAACACAGAACTAGAATTAGACACCAAAGGCACAACTAATTAGGTGAATTTTTGAGAGGGTTGCATGCAGACTGCTCGATGCACAAGCATGGAGCCACCAAAGACAAACATCCCGAATACCACTCACACGCCCACGCTGCTTGCTAGACTAAATGCCGCCAGACAAGCAACAACCCGCACACCAAAGGCAAGAGAGGATATGCAATATCCGACAATACTTTATCTCGCACAAATTTAAGCATGACAAGTACCAATCACACGCAGTAACATAACACTCGGTGAAAACCCAAGTTCGGGCACTGTGCACAAAATTCGGTCTTTTTCTCAAATCATAAGAGTTCAAAACACCCACGTTTGCCTAGGAAAATGGGACATCGAAAGGGAATAACCCAAGCCCACCCCGATGGGGCTCGCCCAACACCCAGACCAATGAGCACCGATGTTCGGGATGAATAAAGGACACGAGTAATCGCCGTGACACCCCAAAGGTTCGGTCTCATGGGTCACGATGCAAAAACACCACGCCGCAATGCCTCTGCCTCAATGCATCAGTGAAAACCAAGCTCATCACGCTGGCACTCGCCCAACACCTAGACCAACGAACAACAGAGTTCGGGATAAATAAGTGGACACGAAGTTACCGCCGTGGACACCCCAGCCTCGGTCTCATGGGTCATGATGCCGAAGTTGCTCCGCGATGCGAATTTGGTTTTTTCCTCAAATCATAGATCCCCTGAGCACCCACCTTTGCCATGAAAATGATGCGACTCAAGCCTAGGAAGGTTGGGCATGCATGGGGCAAGCCCCATGGCACCCTCCACACGCCCGGGGCCTGTGGCAGGAACAACCCAAGCTCATCGCGCTGGGAATCATCCAACACCTAGACCAATGAGCACCGATGTTCTGGGATGAATAAGTGGACACGAGTTACCTTCAGGGACACCCCAGCGTCTCGGTCTCATGGGTCACGATGAAGAAATACGCCACGCCGCGATGCCTCCCAAAATCGGGTCTCGATGCCTCTGGGAAAAACCAAGCACATCATGGTGAGACTCGCCCAACAACTAGACCAATGAGCACCTGTTCTGGGGCTAAATATGGGACACGAAGTTACCGCCGTGACACCCCAAAGGTTCGAAGTCTCATGAGTCACGATGCCGAAAGACGCCACGCCGCAATGCCCCGCTCTCAATGCATCGGGAAAACCAAGCTCATCACGCTGGGCTCGCCCAACACCTAGACCAACGAGCACCGGTGTTCCGGGGATAGATAAGTGGACACGAAGTTACCGCCGTGGACACCCCAAAGGTCTCGGTCTCATTGGTCATGATGCCTTAAGATGCCACGCCGCGATGCGGAATTCGGTTTTTTCCTCGATTCATAGATCCTCAAACACCCACATTTGCCATGGAAAATGATGCAACACAAGCCTAGCAAGGTTTGGCGAGCATGGGGCAAGCTCCCATCGCACTTCTCGCACACGCCCCGAGGGGCCTGGGAGGAATAACTCAAGCTCATCGCGCTGGGACTCATCCAACAAATAGACCAATGAGCACCGATGTTCGGGATGAATAAGGGACACGAAGTTACCGCTAGGGACACCCCAGCGTCTTGGCCCTCATGGGTCACGATGCCGAATGATGCCACTCCGCGATGCCCCCAAAATCGGTCTCAAAGCGTTCTGGGAAAAACCAAGCTCATCACGCTGGGACTCGGCCCAACAACTAGACCAATGAGCACCGTGTTCGGGGAAAATAAGGGACACGAAGTTACCGCCGTGACACCCCAAAGGTTCGGTCTCATGGGTCACGATGCTCAAGACGCCACGCAATGATGCCCTGGTCTCAATGCTTCGGGAAAACCAAGCTCATCACGCTGGCACATGTCCAACACCTAGACCAATGAGCACCTGTTCTGGGATAGATAAGTGGACACGAAGTTACCGCCGTGGACACCCCAAAGGTCTCGGTCTCATGGGTCATGATGCCTTAAGATGCCACGCCGCGATGCGAAATTCTGCTTTTTCCTCGATTCATAGATCCCCAAACACCCACATTTGCCATGGAAAATGATGCCACACAAGCCTAGGAAGGCTTAAGAGCATGGGGGCAAGCCCCATGGCACCCTCGCACACGCCTGGGCCTGGGCGGTGGTGCTGCCCCCTATAGTAGCCAAATATGCAAAAACCAATTTTCCACCAAAGAGTGCATTTTTTGCCGAGGAGACATAAGGCCGAAAAATGGACCTAGAGAACGAATTTTGATGCAATTTTTTGCAGTCATGCTTAGAAAAATGAGATCTTCTCAGCCACCAAATATGAGAATTTTTTTCCAAGTCATGAATTTAATAATAATTTTTTAGTGGCCAAACCCGCAAAAAAACCGAAAAAAATGAAAAATCACACTTAGAGTTGGATTTTCGACTTAATCTTTTTGGCACGCTTAGAATAATATGTATAAGCTTCCCACCAAGTGGTTTTCCATTCTAACGTGGCATCAATTTTATAGAAAATTTTGAAAACATGCCAAAAAGGAGAATTACCGAAAATTCTCAAAAATTGGGAACGCAAATACAAGTTGGATACCCTCAAACACCCACATTTGCCATGAAAATGATGTGACTCCAGCCTTGGAAGGCTTGGGCATGCACGGGGCAAGCCTCATGGCACCCTCCACACGCCTGGGCCTCAAGGCAGGAACAACCCAAGCTCATCGCTGCTGGGACTCATCCAACACCTGCACCAATGAGCACCGATGTTCCTGGGATGAATAAGTGGACACGAAGTTACCTTCAGGGACACCCCAGCGTCTCGGTCTCATGGGTCACGATGAAGAAATACGCCACGCCGCGATGCCTCCCAAAATCGGGTCTCGATGCCTCTGGGAAAACCAAGCACATCACTGAGACTCGGCCCAACAACTAGACCAATGAGCACCTGTTCGGGGATAAATACGGGACACGAGTTACCGCCGTGACACCCCAAAGGCCCGAGTCTCATGAGTCACGATGCCGAAAGAGGCCACGCCGCAATGCCCCGCTCTCAATGCATCGGGAAACCAAGCTCATCACGCTGGGCTCGCCCAACACCTAGACCAACGAGCACCTGAGTTCTGGGATAGATAAGGACACGAAGTTACTGGCCGTGACACCCCAAGACTCTCGGTCTCATGGGTCATGATGCCTTAAGATGCCACACCGCAATGCGGAATTCGGTTTTTTCCTCGATTCATAGATCCTCAAACACCCACATTTGCCATGGAAAATGATGCCACAGAGCCTAAGAAGGCTTAGACGAGCACGGGCAAGCCCCATCGCACTCTCGCACACGCCTGCGGGGCATGGTGAGGAATAACCCAAGCACATCGCGCTGTGGCTCATCCAACAACTAGACCAATGAGCACCGATGTTCGGGATGAACAAGGGACACGAGTTACCGCTAGGGACACCCCAGCGTCTTGGCCCTCATGGGTCACGATGCCGAATGATGCCACTCCGCCGATGCCCCCAAAATCGGGTCTCGCGTTCTGGGAAAAACCAAGCTCATCACGCTGGGACTCGGCCCAACAACTAGACCAATGAGCACCGTGTTCTGGGGAAAATAAGGGACACGAAGTTACCGCCGTGACACCCCAGCGTTCGGTCTCATGGGTCACGATGCTCTAAGACGCCACGCAATGATGCCCTGGTCTCAATGCTTCGGGAAAAACCAAGCTCATCACGCTGGCACATGTCCAACACCTAGACCAATGAGCACCTGTTCGGGGATAGATAAGGGACACGAAGTTACCGCCGTGACACCCCAGCGTCTCGGTCTCATGGGTCATGATGCCTTAAGATGCCACGCCGCGATGCGAAATTCTGCTTTTTCCTCGATTCATAGATCCCCTAAACACCCACATTTGCCATGGAAAATGATGCCACACAAGCCTAGGAAGGCTTAAGAGCATGGGGGCAAGCCCCATGGCACTTCGCACACGCCTGGGCCTCGGGCGGTGGTGCTGCCCCTATAGTAGCCAAATATGCAAAAACCAATTTTCCACCAAAGAGTGCATTTTTGCCGAGGAGACATAAGGCCGAAAAATGGACCTAGAGAACGAATTTTGATGCAATTTTTGCAGTCATGCTTAGAAAATGAGATCTTCTCAGCCACCAAATATGAGAATTTTTTCCAAGTCATGAATTTAATAATAATTTTTAGTGGCCAAACCGCAAAAACCGAAAAATGAAAAATCACACTTAGAGTTGGATTTTCGACCCCAATCTTTTTTGGCAAGCTTAGAATAATATATATAAGCTTCCCACCAAGTGGTTTTCCATTCTAACATGGCATCAATTTTATAGAAAATTTTGAAAAACATGCCAAAAAGGAGAATTACCGAAAATTCTCAAAAAATTGGGAACGTGCACCTACAAGTTGGATACCCCCTGAAACACCCACTTTTGCCATGAAAAATGATGTGACTCCAGCCTTGGAAGGCTTGGGCATGCACGGGGGGCAAGCCCCATGGCACCCCTCCACACGCCCTGGGCCTCAAGACAGGAACAACCCAAGCTCATCGCGCTGGGACTCATCCAACACCTGCACCAATGAGCACCGATGTTCTGGGATGAATAAGTGGACACGAAGTTATACCTTCAGTGGACACCCCAAAGGTCTCGGTCTCATGGGTCACGATGAAGAAATACGCCACGCCGCGATGCCTCCCAAAATCGGGTCTCGATGCCTCTGGAAAACCAAGCACATCACGGTGAGACTCGGCCCAACAACTAGACCAACGAGCACCTGTTCTGGGATAAATATGGGACACGAGTTACCGCCGTGGACACCCCAAAGGTTCGAAGTCTCATGAGTCACGATGCCGAAAGAGGCCACGCCGCAATGCCCCGCTCTCAATGCATCGGGAAAACCAAGCTCATCACGCTGGGCTCGCCCAACACCTAGACCAACGAGCACCTGAGTTCTCGGGATAGATAAGTGGACACGAAGTTACTGGCCGTGACACCCCAAGACTCGGTCTCATGGGTCATGATGCCTTAAGATGCCACACCGCAATGCGGAATTCGGTTTTTTCCTCGATTCATAGATCCCCAAACACCCACATTTGCCATGGAAAATGATGCCACAGAGCCTAAGAAGGCTTAGACGAGCACGGGCAAGCCCCATCGCACTTCGCACACGCCTGGGGCATGGTGAGGAATAACCCAAGCACATCGCTGTGGCTCATCCAACAACTAGACCAATGAGCACCGATGTTCCGGGATGAACAAGGGACACGAAGTTACCGTTAGGGACACCCCGCGTCTTGGCCCTCACGGGTCACGATGTCGAACGATGCCACTCCGCGATGCCCCCAAAATCGGTCTCGCCTCTGGGAAAACCAAGCTCATCACGCTGGGACTCATCCAACAACTAGACCAATGAGCACCTGTTCGGGGATGAATAAGGGACACGAAGTTACCGCCGTGACACCCCAAAGGTCTCGGTCTCATGGGTCACGATGCAAACACAAATGTGTCTAGTATGTGGCAAGCGCACCGCGCCGCTTTTGCCGGGAACATTTCCCCCTTTTGAATTCTCCTTTCTCCTTCTCCTTCTTCTTCTTGTATATATATATATATATATATATAGAGAGAGAGAGAGAGTGAGTGAGCCAAATCCAAACGATGGGGCACGGCGCCCATTCTCGTGCCCCAGCCCTTGCCCACGCCCTGGGGATAAATAAGGGACCCGGAGCACCGGTGTTCTGGGGATAGATAAGGGACACGAGTTACCGTCAGGGACACCCCAGTGCACGGGTCTCATGGGTCATGATGCCGAAAGATGCCACGCCGCGATGCGGAATTCGGTTTTTTCCTCGATTCATTGATTCCCGAAACACCCACATTTGCCATGGAAAATGATGCCACACAAGCCTAGGAAGGCTTGGGTGAGCATGGGGGGCAACCCCCATGGCACCCCTGCACACGCCCTGGGGGGGCCTGGGCAGGCAGGGTGTTGCCCCCTATAGTAGCCAAATATGCAAAAACCAATTATCCACCAAAAAGTGCATTTTTTGCCGAGGAGACATAAGGCCAAAAAACGGACCTAGAGGACGAATTTTGATGCAATTTTTTGCAGTCATGCTTAGAAAAATGAGATCTTCTCAGCCACCAAAAATGAGAATTTTTTTCCAAGTCATGAATTTAATAATAATTTTTTAGTGGCCAAAACCGGAAAAACACCGAAAAAATGAAAAATCACACTTAGAGTTGGATTTTCGACTCCATTTTTTTTTGGCAAGCTTAGAATAATATATATAAGCTTTCCACCAAGCGGTTTTCCATTCTAATATGGCACCAATTTTATAGAAAATTTTGAAGAAAATGCCAAAAAGGCGAATTACCGAAAATTCTCCAAAAATTGGGAAGGTGTAGCTACAAGTTGGATATTCCACTAACACCCACGCTTGCCATGAAAATGATGTGACTCAAGCCTAGGAAGGCTTGGGCATGCATGGGGGGCAAGCCCCATGGCACCCCTCCACACGCCCTGGGGGCTTGGGCAGGGAACAGCCCAAGCTCATCGCGTTGGGACTCATGCAACACTCGCGCTGGGACTCATCCAACAACTAGACCGATGAGCACCTGTTCGGGATGCATAAGGGACACGAAGTTACCGCCGTGGACACCCCAGCGTCTCGGTCTCATGGGTCACGATGCGTAAAGACGCCGTGTCGCGATGCCTCCCAAAATCGTGGTCTCTGCCTCTGGGAAAAACCAAGCTCATCACGCTGGGACTCATCCAACAACTAGACCGATGAGCACCGGTTTTTTGGGGATGCATAAGGGACACGAGTTACCGTCAGGGACACCCCAGTGCCCGGGTCTCATGGGTAACGATGCAAGAAGACGCCGCCTCGCGATGCCTCCCAAAATCGTGTCTCGGGGAAAAAACCATGCTCATCACGCTGGGACTCGCCCAACAACTAGACCGATGAGCACCTGTTCTGGGATGAATAAGTGGACACGAAGTTACCGCCGTGGACACCCCAGCGTCTCGGTCTCATGGGTCACGATGCAAAAAGACGCCACGCCGCGATGCCTCCCAAAATCGGGTCTCTGCTCTGGGAAAGTGGATTCAGAACCCTATGTATAAATGTTAGAGACATGTCAGGAGCACTTCACCCCAATGCTCATGTAGCCACGACAACGCGTCTGGCCGAGACCCCACCGCCGACCGAGGTGTGCACGTGCACCGCCCGCACTGGCCGACATCGCACAAAGCCAGTGCAAATGGGCATCACTGGCACCCCGTCTCTTCACTTTGCAACGTCCCGAGTGCTGCACGCCGCAACGTTCCCCCATGGTCGGCTCCCCTTTACCGCGGGTCCAGTATTTTATACGACTATATATCCAAGGCACGCGCATCACCTTAAGTACAACATTGTTCCACGAGACACACGATAGAAGCTCGGGAAGCGCATCCCACTTCGCGTGTCGGGAATGCCGCTGTGGCTATCAAGCCGCCGCTTCCATGACTTGCTCACCCCAACCTCAAGGCGCACTTCATCGAGTACGGAGCCCTTACAGCGCATCGCCAATGCTCACTCAAGGCTGGGCACGGGGATGTAACCCCCACCCACAATAGGTCGTGACGCCGTGGAGCGATAAGTTCCCACCTTTTCAAACAAATGTCAACCCTATGATTTCGCAGAGCCGAGATTTCGTGTGCTTTGTATTTCTTGTTTGGTCGGGGATTTAATCGGCTTAAGGGCTGAATCTCAGCGATCGTGGCAAAGAAGGCCACTCGCCACTTACAATACCCACGCCAGATTTAAGTCGCCTGGCAGCGATTCTACCCGCCGCCGATGGGAATAGCGCCAGGTGCCTCGCAAGGCTCATCCGCCTTTGCGAGGTTCACCAATCCAAGACGCGTTCTCCTGGGGCCAAGGCCCCCATCGCTGGTCGGCAAGTTTAACGACGGGCGCACGCGATCGCTGCCTAGCCCTGATTCTCGACTTAGAGGCGCTCACCATAATCCAACGCACGGTAGCTTCGCCACATCGCTTTTCAACCAAGCCGATGACCAATCAGGCGAATCAACCGCCTCTCGCATTCAGGTTGAATTACTATCGCGACACCGCCATCGCAGGTAAAACTAACCTGCCTCACGACTCGCCTAAACCCACCACGCTCCCTATCGTGGGTGAACAATCCAACACTTGGTGAATTTCGCTTCACAATGATAGGAAGAGCCGACATCGGCGATCAAAAAGCAACGCCGCTTATGAACGCTGGTCGCCACAAGCCGCTTATCCCCGTGGTAACTTTTTCCGACACCTCTAGCTTCAAATTCGGCGACTAAAGGATCGATAGGCCACGCCACTGCTCAGATTCAGACCGAAATCGTAATCAAACGAAGCTTACCCTTTGTTCCACACGAGATTTCGCTCGCTGAGCTCATCTTAGGACACCAAGTTATCTTTAACAGATGTGCCGCCTCACCAAACTCCCCACCGACAATGTCTTCCGCCTCGGATCGACCGACCGAGGCCACCTTGATCCAAAAAGAGGCGCAATACCGCCCGATTCACTAATAAGTAAAATAACGCAAAGTAGTGGTATTTCACTTTCGCTTCCAGCCCCACTTATCCTACACCTCTCAAGTCATTTCACAAAGCCTGACTAGAGTCAAGCTCAACAGGTCTTCTTCCTCACGATTCCGCCAAGCCCGCTCCCTTTGGCCGTGGTTTCGCCGATAGTAGACAGTGACAAGTGGGAATCTCGTTAATCCATTCATGCGCGCTACTAATTAGATGACGCAGGCATTTGGCTACCTTAAGAGAGTCATAGTTACTTCCCGCCGCTTACCCGCCGCTTGAATTTCTTCACTTTGACATTCGTGAGCACCGGGCGTAAATCACATTAGCGCCAACATCCGCAGGACCATCGCAATGCTTTGTTTTAATTAAACAATGGATTCCCTTGTCCGCACTCGCCTGAAGTCGATCGCTCGATGCCCGGAAGAGGCCCCGGCGGCCTGCTCTCAATCCGCCCTCGACGAAGACGCTGGCGACCCGCTTCGCCATGAGCAGCTCAAGCAGCCCACCAACAAATGACGGGTTCGGATCGACCCCGTGCTCACCCTCGTGAGCCAATCCTTTTCCCGAGGTTACTGATCCATTTTGCCGACTTCCCTTGCCTACATTGTTCCATCGACCGCAGGTCGCTCACCTTGGAGACCTGATGCGTTATGAGTACGACCGCATGGAAGGCACTCGGCCCTCCGGATTTTCAGGGTCGCCAGGGCGCACCGACACCACGCGACGCGGCGGTGCTCTTCCACCGCCGACTTACCTCCGGCCGAGCCGCTCTGTGGTGGGCAGTCGTTAAACGTAAAAGATAACTCTTTCCGGCCCCCGCCAACGCCTCCGACTTCTAACGCTGCCGCCACCACCACATCCCTGCTCAGAATTTTAACCCGATTCCTTTGCACGCGCTTATAGCGCTTATCGACGGCTTCCCCGCCCCTTAGGATCGACTAACCCATGTGCAAGTGCCGCTCACATGGAACCTTTCCTCTTCGCCTTCAAAGTTCTCATTTGAATATTTGCTACTACCACCAAGATCTGCACCGACGATCGCCCGCCTGTGCTCGCGCCGGTTTTGCAAATGACCGCCGCGCCTCCTACTCATCGTGGCCTGGCTCTTGCCCCGACGGCCGGGTATAGGTCGCGCGCTTTAGCGCCATCCATTTTCGGGCTAGTTGATTCGGCAGTGAGTTGTTACACACTCCTTAGCGGATTTCGACTTCCATGACCACCGCCCCGCTGCCTTAATCGACCAACACCCTTTCAGGGGTCTAGGTTAGCGCACAATGGGCAATCAGAATCCCGCTCCTGCTCATCCCGCATCGCCGCTCGCTACCAAAATGGCCCACTTGAGCTCTCGGTTCCTTGGCATGGCTCAACAGAGGGGCCACACCGCCCTTCCTATTTAAAAGTTGAGGATAGGTCGAGGGCGGCGCCCGATGCCTCTAATCATTGGCTTTACCCGATAGAACTCGCCTCTGCCCAGCCTATCCCGAGGGAAACTTCTGAGGGAACCAGCTACTAGACGGCTCGATTAGTCTTTCGCCTCTATACCCAAGTCGATTTAACGATTTGCATCGTCAAGATCGCCGCGCCTCCACCGTAGTTTCTCCGCTTCGCCCCGCCAGCATAGTTCACCATCTTTCGTCCCGACAGTATGTTTCACCGAACCCTTCACAAAGATCGTGGTCGGCCGGCGGTGCAACCCACTGTGGATCCCGCCAATTAGCTTCCTTGCGCTTTACGGTTTACTCGCCCGCTGACTCGCACACATGTCGACTCTTGGTCCGTGTTTCAAGACGGCCGAATGGGAGCCCACAGCCGACGCCAGAGCACGCAGTGACAAAGCACGCCGGCAAATACAGGCCGCCATCCACAATCGTGGTGATGACGCCTCCACGAGCATTTCAACAGCCCGGCTTGGGCCACCACCACAATCCGCATCGGCCAATGTCTCGAAGTCGATTGGCAGACCGCACTAACTGCTCCACATCCGACCGAGACAAATCGCCGCCCCATTCGCTTCCTCCCGACAATTTCAAGCACTCTTGACTCTCTTTTCAAAGTCCTTTTCATCTTTCCTCGCAGATTTGTTCGCCATCTGCCTCTCGCCAAGATTTAGCCTCGACGGAATTTACCGCCTGACGGGGCTGCATTCCCAAACAACCCGACTACGACAATACTGCGGTGCGACAGGTCCGGCACAACGGGTTTCACTCTTCTCCGACGCTCTTCCAGGGACTTCAGTCTGGCCCGCCGAGGACGCTTCTCCGCACTACAATTCGAACGCCAGTGGCGACCGATTCTCATGGTGGGCTCTTCCTGCTCGCCGCTACTAAGCGGAATCCTTGTTAGTTTCTTTTCCTCCGCTTTATTGATATGCTTAAACTCACGGTAGCCCCGCCGACCTCGAGGTCTCGCCATGAGCGCTCAAAGACGCACGTGGGTCACAGAGGCCAAGTTTGGTAGAGTCTCACATGATATGGTCTCGCATCACTCAACCACCATCTATCATGGCACACCCTACCAAGGACTCAATTTCCAACCAACCATGAGGCAACAAAGGCTCACGGAAGCCATCATTCACCCCGCACAACATACCTCCTATCTAAGAGGAAATTGGCATCGGCAACGATATGTGACGCCCAGCAGACGTGTTCTCAACCTAATGGCTTGGGCGCAACTTATGCTCAAAGACTCGATGGTTCACGGATTCTCGCACCACACCAAGTATCGTGATTTCGCCACGCTCTTCATCGATGCAAGAGCCTAGATATCCGCTGTCGAGAGTCATTATGTGTCATGCTTCAAAACACCACCCGCAGGAGAACCGCCTCCGCCAACGGGTGCGCTGAACGAAATTTAGTTCCTCGCGATTCAAATACGGGTTTGTGTTTAGGCACAGGAACGCACCGGTGGCCCCCTCCTACCTCAAGGTAGGTCGAGGCGTGGAACACCTCAAGCCAACCCTACGTGTTCAAACAGATTCACAGTGCCTGGCCGCATGTAAGGCATCGACAATGATCCTTCCGCAGTTCACCTACGGAAACCTTGTTACGACTTCTCCTTCCTCTAAATGATAAGGTTCGCGACTTCTCACAACGCCGCAGCAAATGAACCGCCCACGCCGCCGCAATCCGAACACTTCACCTGACCATTCAATCTGCAGGAGCGACGGCGGTGTGTACAAAGCGGCGTGGACGTAGTCAACGCGAGCCGATGACTCGCGCTACTAGGAATTCCTCGCTGAAGACCAACAATTGCAATGATCTATCCCCATCACGATGAAATTTCAAAGATTACCCGGCCCGCTTACCAAGGCTATAGACTCGCTGAATACATCGCAGAAGCTGCGGCGCCCGTAACATCTGGCGGCATCACTGCACTGCTATTGCCTCAAACTTCCGCGGGCCTGCGCCATAGTCCCTCTAAGAAGCCGGCCGTGGAGGTTACCTCCACATAGCTATTTAGCAGCCGAGGTCTCGCTCGCTAACTAATTAACTGCATAAATCGCCCACCAACTAAGAACGGCCATGCACCACCACCCATAGAATCAAGAAAGAGCTCACCACAATCCTTACTATGTCCGACCTGGTAAGTTTCTGTCAGTCAAATTAAGCCGCAGCTCCACTCCTGGTGGTGCCCTTCCACAATTCCTTTAAGTTTCACCTTGCGACCATACTCCCTGAACCCAAAGACTTTGATTTCTCATAAGGTGCCGCCGAGTCCTAAAAGCAACATCCGCCGATCCCTGGCTCGGCATCGCTTATGGTCGAGACTAGGACGGTATCCGATCGCCTTCGAGCCCCCAACTTTCGCTCTGATTAATGAAAACATCCTCGCAAATGCTTTCGCAGCTTGTTCGCCTTTCATAAATCCAAGAATTTCACCTCCGACTATGAAATACGAATGCCCCCGATCGTCCCTCGTTAATCATTACTCCGATCCCGGCGCCAACACAATAGGATCGTAATCCCGTGGTGTTATCCCATGCTAATGTATCCAGAGCGTAGGCTTGCTTTGAGCACTCTAATTTCTTCAGTAACAAATACGAGGCACGACCCGCCGCTAAGGCCAGGAGCGCATCGCCGTTAGTGGACGAGCCGACCGGCACACCGTAGGCGACCGATCGACCCAACCCAAGGTCCAACTACGAGCTTTTTAATCGCAACAACTTAAATATACGCTATTGAGCCGAATTACCGCTACCGCCGCACCGCATTTGCCCTCCAATGGATCCTCGCAAGGGATTTAGATTGTACTATTCCAATTACTGCACTAATGAGCCCAGATTGTTATTTATTGTCACTACCTCCCCGTGTTAGATCGTAATTTGCGCTACCGCCGCTTTCCTTGGATGTGGTAGCCGCCAGGCTCCTCTCCTAATCGAACCCCTAATTCTCCGTCACCCGTCACCACCATGGTAGGCCACTATCCTACCATCGAAAGTCGATAGGCGTAAATTTGAATGATGCGCCGCCAAAGACAAGCGGCCGCGGCGATCCGACGAGTTATCATGAATCATCAAAGCAACAGCAGAGCCTCAGCCGACCTTTTATCTAATAAATGCATCCCTTCCGTAAGCTCGGGTTTGTTGCACGATTAGCTCTAGAATTACTACTGCTATCCGAGTAAGAGATACCATCAAACAAACTATAATCGATTTAATGAGCCATTCGCAGCTTCACACCAATTAGTTCATACTTACACATGCATGGCTTAATCTTTGAGACAAGCATATGACTACCGCAGGATCAACCAGGTAGCATCCATTAATGACTTCAGACATCATGCAAGCTTTGCGCCCACTAATGGAACACAAAACATGCAAAAAGGCAGGCATCATTTTAAGTCAACCGAAACTTAAGGGCACAATGGGAAAACAACCCACGCTCACCTCATGCACCGCATCCAAGAAAACAAGAAGTACATGCACACCAAAATAGTCACTGTGGAGCATAACTAAATTGGCGCACACATAATACTTCCAAAGCCCCCACCACCCAACCAAAGAGGACGGACGGGAAAATTCCAACAAGCCACACGGTACCTTTTAATAGGTAGGCAACACAGAACTAGAATTAGACACCAAAGGCACAACTAATTAGGTGAATTTTTGAGAGGGTTGCATGCAGACTGCTCGATGCACAAGCATGGAGCCACCAAAGACAAACATCCCGAATACCACTCACACGCCCACGCCGCTTGCTAGACTAAATGCCGCCAGACAAGCAACAACCCGCACACCAAAGGCAAGAGAGGATATGCAAATATCCGACAAATACTTTATCTCGCACAAATAAGCATGACAAGTACCAATCACACGCAGTAACATAACACTCGGTGAAAACCCTGTTCGGGCACTGTGCACAAAATTCGGCCTTTTTCTCAAATCATAAGAGTTCAAAACACCCACGCTTGCCTAGGAAAATGGGACATCGATAGGAATAACCCAAGCTCACCGCTATTGGGCTCGCCCAACACCTAGACCAATGAGCACCGATGTTCGGGATGAATAAAGCGACACGAGTAATCGCTGTGACACCCCAGGTCTCGGTCTCATGGGTCACGATGCAAAAACACCACGCCGCAATGCCTCTGGCCTCAATGCATCGTGGAAAACCAAGCTCATCACGCTGGCACTCGCCCAACACCTAGACCAACGAACAACAGAGTTCCTGGGATAAATAAGTGGACACGAGTTACCGCCGTGGACACCCCGCCTCGGTCTCATGGGTCATGATGCCGAAAGTTGCTGTCGATGCGAAATTTGGTTTTTTCCTCGAATAATAGATCCCCGGAGCACCCACCTTTGCCATGAAAATGATGCGACTCAAGCCTAGGAAGGTTGGGCATGCATGGGGCAAGCCCCATGGCACCCTCCACACGCCCGGGGCCTGCGGCAGGAACAACCCAAGCTCATCGCGCTGGGAATCATCCAACACCTAGACCAATGAGCACCGATGTTCTGGGATGAATAAGTGGACACGAAGTTACCTTCAGGGACACCCCAGCGTCTCGGTCTCATGGGTCACGATGAAGAAATACGCCACGCCGCGATGCCTCCCAAAATCGGTCTCGATGCCTGGGAAAAACCAAGCACATCATGGTGAGACTCGCCCAACAACTAGACCAATGAGCACCTGTTCGGGGCTAAATACGGGACACGAGTTACCGCCGTGGACACCCCAAAGGTTCGAAGTCTCATGAGTCACGATGCCGAAAGACGCCACGCCGCAATGCCCCGCTCTCAATGCATCGGGAAAACCAAGCTCATCACGCTGGGCTCGCCCAACACCTAGACCAACGAGCACCTGTTCGGGGATAGATAAGGACACGAAGTTACCGCCGTGACACCCCAGCGTCTCGGTCTCATTGGTCATGATGCCTTAAGATGCCACGCCGCGATGCGGAATTCGGTTTTTTCCTCGATTCATAGATCCCCGAAACACCCACATTTGCCATGGAAAATGATGCAACACAAGCCTAGCAAGGTCATGGCGAGTACGGGGCAAGCTCCCATCGCACTTCGCACACGCCCCGGGGGCCTGGGAGGAATAACTCAAGCTCATCGCGCTGGGACTCATCCAACAAATAGACCAATGAGCACCGGGTTCGGGATGAATAAGGGACACGAAGTTACCGTTAGGGACACCCCAGGTCTCTGGCCCTCACGGGTCACGATGCCGAATGATGCCACTCCGCGATGCCCCCAAAATCGGTCTCGCTCTGGGAAAAACCAAGCTCATCACGCTGGGACTCGGCCCAACAACTAGACCAATGAGCACCTGTTCGGGGAAAATAAGGGACACGAGTTACCGCCGTGACACCCCAAAGCGTCTCGGTCTCATGGGTCACGATGTCTAAGACGCCACGCAATGATGCCCTGGTCTCAATGCTTCGGGAAAACCAAGCTCATCACGCTGGCACATGTCCAACACCTAGACCAATGAGCACCGGTGTTCGGGGATAGATAAGGGACACGAAGTTACCGCCGTGACACCCCAAAGGTCTCGGTCTCATGGGTCATGATGCCTTAAGATGCCACGCCGCGATGCGAAATTCTGCTTTTTCCTCGATTCATAGATCCCCAAACACCCACATTTGCCATGGAAAATGATGCCACACAAGCCTAGGAAGGCTTTGGCGAGCATGGGGGCAAGCCCCATGGCACCCTCGCACACGCCCGGGGCCTGGGCGGCGTGGTGCTGCCCCTATAGTAGCCAAATATGCAAAACCAATTTTCCACCAAAGAGTGCATTTTTGCCGAGGAGACATAAGGCCGAAAAATGGACCTAGAGAACGAATTTTGATGCAATTTTTGCAGTCATGCTTAGAAAATGAGATCTTCTCAGCCACCAAATATGAGAATTTTTTCCAAGTCATGAATTTAATAATAATTTTTAGTGGCCAAAACCGCAAAAACCGAAAAATGAAAAATCACACTTAGAGTTGGATTTTCGACTTAATCTTTTTGGCAAGCTTAGAATAATATATATAAGCTTCCCACCAAGTGGTTTTCCATTCTAACATGGCATCAATTTTATAGAAAATTTTGAAAACATGCCAAAAAGGAGAATTACCGAAAATTCTCAAAAATTGGGAACGCAACTACAAGTTGATACCCTCAAACACCCACATTTGCCATGAAAATGATGTGACTCCAGCCTTGGAAGGCTTGGGCATGCACGGGGCAAGCCCCATGGCACCCTCCACACGCCTGGGCCTCAAGCAGGAACAACCCAAGCTCATCGCTGGGACTCATCCAACACCTGCACCAATGAGCACCGATGTTCTGGGATGAATAAGTGGACACGAAGTTACCTTCAGGGACACCCCAAAGGTCTCGGTCTCATGGGTCACGATGAAGAAATACGCCACGCCGCGATGCCTCCCAAAATCGGGTCTCGATGCCTGGGAAAACCAAGCACATCACTTGAGACTCGGCCCAACAACTAGACCAACGAGCACCTGTTCTGGGATAAATATGGGACACGAGTTACCGCCGTGGACACCCCAAAGGTTCGAAGTCTCATGAGTCACGATGCCGAAAGAGGCCACGCCGCAATGCCCCGCTCTCAATGCATCGGGAAAACCAAGCTCATCACGCTGGGCTCGCCCAACACCTAGACCAACGAGCACCTGAGTTCCTGGGATAGATAAGTGGACACGAAGTTACTGGCCGTGACACCCCAAGACTCGGTCTCATGGGTCATGATGCCTTAAGATGCCACACCGCAATGCGGAATTCGGTTTTTTCCTCGATTCATAGATCCCCAAACACCCACATTTGCCATGGAAAATGATGCCACAGAGCCTAAGAAGGCTTAGACGAGCACGGGCAAGCCCCATCGCACTTCTCGCACACGCCTGCGGGGCATGGTGAGGAATAACCCAAGCACATCGCGCTGTGGCTCATCCAACAACTAGACCAATGAGCACCGATGTTCCTGGGATGAACAAGGGACACGAAGTTACCGTTAGGGACACCCCAGCGTCTTGGCCCTCATGGGTCACGATGCCGAACGATGCCACTCCGCGATGCCCCCAAAATCGGGTCTCGCTCTCTGGGAAAAACCAAGCTCATCACGCTGGGACTCGGCCCAACAACTAGACCAATGAGCACCTGTTCGGGGAAAATAAGGGACACGAGTTACCGCCGTGACACCCCAGGTCTCGGTCTCATGGGTCACGATGTCGGAAGACGCCACGCAGCGATGCCCTGGTCTCAATGCTTCGGGGAAAAAACCAAGCTCATCACGTTGGCACATGTCCAACACCTAGACCAATGAGCACCGGTGTTCTGGGGATAGATAAGGGACACGAGTTACCGCCGTGACACCCCAAAGGCACGGTCTCATGGGTCATGATGCCTTAAGATGCCACGCCGCGATGCGAAATTCGGTTTTTTCCTCGATTCATAGATCCCCGAAACACCCACATTTGCCATGGAAAATGATGCCACACAAGCCTAGGAAGGCTTGGGTGAGCATGGGGGGCAACCCCCATGGCACCCCTGCACACGCCCTGGGGGGGCCTGGGCAGGCAGGGTGTTGCCCCCTATAGTAGCCAAATATGCAAAAACCAATTATCCACCAAAAAGTGCATTTTTTGCCGAGGAGACATAAGGCCAAAAAACGGACCTAGAGGACGAATTTTGATGCAATTTTTTGCAGTCATGCTTAGAAAAATGAGATCTTCTCAGCCACCAAAAATGAGAATTTTTTTCCAAGTCATGAATTTAATAATAATTTTTTAGTGGCCAAAACCGGAAAAACACCGAAAAAATGAAAAATCACACTTAGAGTTGGATTTTCGACCCCAATTTTTTTTGGCAAGCTTAGAATAATATATATAAGCTTTCCACCAAGCGGTTTTCCATTCTAATATGGCACCAATTTTATAGAAAATTTTGAAGAAAATGCCAAAAAGGCGATTACCGAAAATTCTCCAAAAATTGGGAACGTAGCTACAAGTTGGATATTCCACTAACACCCACGCTTGCCATGAAAATGATGTGACTCAAGCCTAGGAAGGCTTGGGCATGGATGGGGGGCAAGCCCCAGGGGAACCCTCCACACCCCCTCGGGCAGGAACAATGCCCCAAGCTCATCGCTGGGACTCATGCAACACTCGCTACTGGGACTCATCCAACAACTAGACCGATGAGCACCTGTTCCTGGGATGCATAAGGGACACGAAGTTACCGCCGTGGACACCCCAGCGTCTCGGTCTCATGGGTCACGATGCGTAAAGACGCCGTGTCGCGATGCCTCCCAAAATCGTGGTCTCTGCTCCTGGGAAAACCAAGCTCATCACGCTGGGACTCGCCCAACAACTAGACCAATGAGCACCGGTTTTCGGGATGCATAAGGGACACGAAGTTACCGCCGTGACACCCCAGCGTTCGGTCTCATGGGTAACGATGCAGAAAGACGCCGCCGCGATGCCTCCCAAAATCGTGTCTCGGGGAAAAAACCATGCTCATCACGGTGGGACTCGGCCAACAACTAGACCGATGAGCACCTGTTCTGGGATGAATAAGTGGACACGAAGTTACCGCCGTGGACACCCCAGCGTCTCGGTCTCATGGGTCACGATGCAAAAAGACGCCACGCCGCGATGCCTCCCAAAATCGGGTCTCTGCTCTGGGAAAGTGGATTCAGAACCCTATGTATAAATGTTAGAGACATGTCGGGGAGCACTTCACCCCAATGCTCATGTAGCCACGCATAACGCGTCTGGCCGAGACCCCACCGCAGATCGAGGTGTGCACGCACCGCCCAGCATTTCTGGCCGACATCGCACAAAGCCGCGCAAATGGGCATCACCGCACCCCGCCTCTTCACTCTGCAACCCCCCGAGTGCTGCACGCCGCAACGTTCCCCATGGTCGGCTCCCTTACCGCTGGTCCAGATTTTATACGACTATATATCCAAGGCACGCCGCATCACCTTAAGTACAACATTGTTCCACGAGACACACGCATAGAAGCCTGAAGCGCATCCCACTTCGCGTGTCGGGAATGCCGCTCAGGCTATCAAGCCGCCGCTTCCATGACTTGCTCACCCCAACCTCAAGGCGCACTTATCGAGTACGGAGCCCTTACAGCGCATCGCCAATGCTCACTCAGCTGGGCACGGGGATGTAACCCCCACCCACAATAGGTCGTGGACGCTGCGGAGCGATAAGTTCCCACCTTTCAAACAAATGTCAACCCTATGATTTCGCAGAGCCGATTTCGTGTGCTTTGTATTTCTTGTTTGGTCAGGACGAATCGGCTTATTAAGGGCTGAATCTCAAGGATCGTGGGCAAAGAAGGCCACTCGCCACTTACAATACCCACGCAGATTTAAGTCGCCTGGCAGCGATTCTACCCGCCGCCGATGGGAATAGCGCCAGGTGCCTCGCAAGGCTCATCCGCCTTGCGAGGTTCACCAACGCAAGACGCGTCCTCGGGGCCAAGGCCCCCATCGCTGGTCGGCAGTTTAACGACGGGCGACGATCGCTGCCTAGCCCGGATTCTCGACTTAGAGGCGCTCACCATAATCCAACGCACGGTAGCTTCGCCACATCGCTTTTCAACCAAGCGCCGATGACCAATCAGGCGAATCAACTGCCTCTCGCATTCAGGTTGAATTACTATCATGACATCGCCATCGCAGGTAAAACTAACCTGCCTCACGACTCGCCTAAACCCACCACGCTCCCTATCGTGGGTGAACAATCCAACACTTGGTGAATTCTCGCTTCACAATGATAGGAAGAGCCGACATCAAGGATCAAAAAGCAACGCCGCTTATGAACGCTTCGCCACAAGCCGCTTATCCCCGTGGTAACTTTTTCCGACACCTCTAGCTTCAAATTCGGCGACTAAAGGATCGATAGCCACGCTTTCACGGTTCAGATTCAGACCGAAATCGTAATCAAACGAGCTTTTACCCTTTGTTCCACACGAGATTTCGCTCGCTGAGCTCATCTTAGGACACCAAGTTATCTTTAACAGATGTGCCGCCTCACCAAACTCCCCACCGACAATGTCTTCCGCCTCGGATCGACCGACCGAGGCCACCTTGATCCAAAAAGAGGGCAATACCGCCCGATTCACTAATAAGTAAAATAACGCTAAAGTAGTGGTATTTCACTTTCGCCGCTTTCCAGCCCCACTTATCCTACACCTCTCAAGTCATTTCACAAAGTCTGACTAGAGTCAAGCTCAACAGGTCTTCTTTCCTCACGATTCCGCCAAGCCCGCTCCCTTGGTCGTGGTTTCGCCGATAAGAGACAGACAAAGGGGAATCTCGTTAATCCATTCATGCGCTACTAATTAGATGACGAGGCATTTGGCTACCTTAAGAGAGTCATAGTTACTCCCGCCGCTTACCCGCCGCTGGTTGAATTTCTTCACTTTGACATTCGTGAGCACCGGGCGTAAATCACATTGCGCCAACATCCGCAGGACCATCGCAATGCTTTGTTTTAATTAAACAATGGATTCCCTTGTCCGCACTCGCCTGAAGTCGATCGCTCGATGCCCGGAAGAGGCCCCGGCGGCCTGCTCTCAATCCGCCCCCGATCGCAGACGCTGGCGACCCGCTTCCGCCATGAGCAGCTCGCAGCCCACCAACAGACGGGTTCGGATCGACCCCGTGCTCACCCTCGTGAGCCAATCCTTTTCCCGAGGTTACTGATCCATTTTGCCGACTTCCTTGCCTACATTGTTCCATCGACCGCAGGTCGCTCACCTTGGAGACCTGATGCGTTATGAGTACGACCGGCATGGAAGCGCACTCGGCCCTCCGGATTTTCAAGGGTCGCCAGGGCGCACCGACACCACGCGACGCGGCGGTGCTCTTCCACCGCCGATCTACCTCCTACCGAGCCGCTTGTGGTGGGCAGGCCGTTAAACGTAAAAGATAACTCTTTCCGGCCCCCGCCAACGCCTCCGACTTCTAACGCTGCCGCCACCACCACATCCCTGCTCAGAATTTTAACCCGATTCCTTTGCACGCGCTTATAGCGCTTATCGACGGCTTCCCCGCCCTTAGGATCGACTAACCCATGTGCAAGTGCCGCTCACATGGAACCTTTCCTCTTCGCCTTCAAAGTTCTCATTTGAATATTTGCTACTACCACCAAGATCTGCACCGACGATCGCCCGCCTGTGCTCGCGCTCGGTTTTGCAAATGACCGCCGCGCCTCCTACTCATCGTGGCCTGGCTCTTGCCCCGACGGCCGGTATAGGTCGCGCGCTTTAGCGCCATCCATTTTCTGGCTAGTTGATTCGGCAGTGAGTTGTTACACACTCCTTAGCGGATTTCGACTTCCATGACCACCGCCCCGCTGCCTTAATCGACCAACACCCTTTGTGGGGTCTAGGTTAGCGCACAATGGGCAATCAGAACCCGCTCCTGCTCATCCCGCACGCCAGCTCGCTACCAAAAATGGCCCACTGAGCTCTCGATTCCTTGGCATGGCTCAACAGAGCAGCCACACCGCCCTACCTATTTAAAGTTTGAGAATAGGTCGAGGGCGCTGGCGCCCGATGCCTCTAATCATTGGCTTTACCCGATAGAACTCGCCTCTGCCCAGCCTATCCCGAGGGAAACTTCTGAGGGAACCAGCTACTAGACGGCTCGATTAGTCTTTCGCCTCTATACCCAAGTCGATTTAACGATTTGCATCGTCAAGATCGCCGCGCCTCCACCGTAGTTTCTCTCGCTTCGCCCGCCAGGCATAGTTCACCATCTTTCGTCCCGACAGTATGCTCACCGAACCCTTCACAAAAGATCGTGGTCGGCCACGGTGCAACCCACTGTGGATCCCGCCAATTAGCTTCCTTGCGCTTTACGGTTTACTCGCCCGCTGACTCGCACATGTCGACTCTTGGTCCGTGTTTCAAGATCGGCCGAATGGGGAGCCCACAGCCGACGCCAGGAGCACGCAAGTGACAAAGACGCCGGCAAATACGCGGTCGCCATCCACAATCGTGGTGATGACGCCTCCACGAGCATTTCAACAGCCCGGCTTGGGCCACCACCACAATCCGCGATCGGCCAATGTCTCGAAGTCGACGCGTGACCGCACTAACCGCTCCACATCCGACCGAGACAAATCGCCGCCCCCATTCGCTTCCTCCCGACAATTTCAAGCACTCTTGACTCTCTTTTCAAAGTCCTTTTCATCTTTCCTCGCAGATTTGTTCGCCATCTGCCTCTCGCCAAGATTTAGCCTCGACGGAATTTACCGCCTGATCGGGGCTGCATTCCCAAACAACCCGACTACGACAAATACTGCCAGGGTGCGACAGTGTCCGGCACAACGGGCTCACTCCTTCCGACGCCTCTTCCAGGGACTTCGCCCGGTCCGCCGCCGAGGACGCTTCTCCGCATTACAATTCAACGCCAGTGGCGACCGATTCTCATGGTGGGCTCTTCCTGCTCGCCGCTACTGGGGGAATCCTGGTTAGTTTCTTTTCCTCCGCTTTATTGATATGCTTAAACTCACTGGTAGCCCCGCCGACCCGAGGTCTCGCCATGAGCGCTCAAAGACGCACGTGGGTCACAGAGGCCAAGTTTGGTAGAGTCTCACATGATATGGTCTCGCATCACTCAACCACCATCTATCATGGCACACCCTACCAAGGACTCAATTTCCAACCAACCATGAGGCAACAAAGGTTTCACGGAAGCCATCATTCACCCCGCACAACATACCTCCTATCTAAGAGGAAATTGGCATCGGCAACGATATGTGACGCCCAGCAGACGCGTTCTCAACCTAATGGCTTTGGGCGCAACTTATGCTCAAAGACTCGATGGTTCACTGGATTCGCAATTCACACCAAGTATCGTGATTTCGCCACGCTCTTCATCGATGCAAGAGCCTAGATATCCGCTGTCGAGAGTCATTATGTGTCATGCTTCAAAACACCACCCGCAGGAGAACCGCCTCCGCCAACGGGGTGCGCCGAACGAAATTTAGTTCCTCGCGATTCAAATGGGTTTGTGTTTAGGCAAACAGGAACGACTGTGGCCCCTCCTACCTCAAGGTAGGTCGAGGCGTGGAACACCTCAAGCCAACCCTACGTGTTCAAACAGATTCACAGCCTGGCCTCGCATGTAAGGCATCGACAATGATCCTTCCGCAGTTCACCTACGGAAACCTTGTTACGATTTCTCCTTCCTCTAAATGATAAGGTTCGCGACTTCTCACAACGCCGCAGTAAATGAACCGCCCACGCCGCCGCAATCCGAACACTTCACCTGACCATTCAATCTAGGAGCGACGCGGTGTGTACAAAGCGGCGTGGACGTAGTCAACGCGAGCCGATGACTCGCGCTACTAGGAATTCCTCGCTGAAGACCAACAATTGCAATGATCTATCCCCATCACGATGAAATTTCAAAGATTATCCGGCCCGCTTGGCCAAGGCTATAGACTCGCTGAATACATCGCAGAAGCGCGGCGCCCGTAACATCTGGCGGCATCACTGCACTGCTATTGCCTCAAACTTCCGTGGCCTAAGCGCCATAGTCCCTCTAAGAAGCCACCGTGGAGGTTACCTCCACATAGCTATTTAGCAGCCGAGGTCTCGCTCGCTAACTAATTAACTGCATAAATCGCTTCCACCAACTAAGAACGGCCATGCACCACCACCCATAGAATCAAGAAAGAGCTCTCACCACAATCCTTACTATGTCCGACCTGGTAAGTTTCCTGTCGAGTCAAATTAAGCCGCAGTGCTCCACTCCTGGTGGTGCCCTTCCGCCAATTCCTTTAAGTTTCAGCCTTTGACCATACTCCCTGAACCCAAAGACTTTGATTTCTCATAAGGTGCCAATGAGTCCTAAAAGCAACATCCGCCGATCCCTGGCTCGGCATCGCTTATGGTCGAGACTAGGACGGTATCCGATCGCCTTCGAGCCCCCAACTTTCGCTTCGATTAATGAAAACATCCTCGCAAATGCTTTCGCAGCTTGTTCGCCTTTCATAAATCCAAGAATTTCACCTCCGACTATGAAATACGAATGCCCCCGATCGTCCCTCGTTAATCATTACTCCGATCCCGGCGCCAACACAATAGGATCGTAATCCCGTGGTGTTATCCCATGCTAATGTATCCAGAGCGTAGGCTTGCTTTGAGCACTCTAATTTCTTCAGTAACAAATACGAGGCACGACCCGCCGCTAAGGCCAGGAGCGCATCGCCGCAAAGTGGACGAGCCGACCGGCACACCGTAGGCGACCGATCGACCCAACCCAAGGTCCAACTACGAGCTTTTTAATCGCAACAACTTAAATATACGCTATTGAGCCGAATTACCGCTACGCCGCACCGCATTTGCCCTCCAATGGATCCTCGTTAAGGGATTTAGATTGTACTATTCCAATTACTGCACTAATGAGCCCAGATTGTTATTTATTGTCACTACCTCCCCGTGTTAGATTGGGTAATTTGCGCTACCGCCGCTTTCCTTGGATGTGGTAGCCGCCAGGCTCCCTCTCCTAATCGAACCCTAATTCTCCGTCACCCGTCACCACCATGGTAGGCCACTATCCTACCATCGAAAGTCGATAGGCGTAAATTTGAATGATGCGCCGCCAAAGACAAGCGGCCGTGCGATCCGACGAGTTATCATGAATCATCAAAGCAACAGCAGAGCCTCAGCCGACCTTTTATCTAATAAATGCATCCCTTCCGTAAGCTCGGGTTTGTTGCACGATTAGCTCTAGAATTACTACTGCTATCCGAGTAGTAGATACCATCAAACAAACTATAATCGATTTAATGAGCCATTCGCAGCTTCACACCAATTAGTTCATACTTACACATGCATGGCTTAATCTTGAGACAAGCATATGACTACCGCAGATCAACCAGGTAGCATCCATTAATGACTTCAGACATCATGCAAGCTTTGCGCCCACTAATGGAACACAAAACATGCAAAAAGGCAGGCATCATTTTAAGTCAACCGAAACTTAAGGGCACAATGGGAAAACAACCCACGCTCACCTCATGCACCGCATCCAAGAAAACAAGAAGTACATGCACACCAAAATAGTCACCGTGGAGCATAACTAAATTGGCGCACACATAATACTTCCAAAGCCCCCACGACTCCAACCAAAGAGGACGGATGGGAAAATTCCAACAAGCCACACGGTACCTTTAATAGGTAGGCAACACAGAACTAGAATTAGACACCAAAGGCACAACTAATTAGGTGAATTTTTGAGAGGTTGCATGCAGACTGCTCGATGCACAAGCATGGAGCCACCAAAGACAAACATCCCGAATACCACTCACACGCCCACGCTGCTTGCTAGACTAAATGCCGCCAGACAAGCAACAACCCGCACACCAAAGGCAAGAGAGGATATGCAATATCCGACAAATACTTTATCTCGCACAAATAAGCATGACAAGTACCAATCACACGCAGTAACATAACACTCGGTGAAAACCCAAGTTCGGGCACCAGGCACAAAATTCGGCCTTTTTCTCAAATCATAAGAGTTCAAAACACCCACGCTTGCCTAGGAAAATGGGACATCGATAGGAATAACCCAAGCTCACCGCTATTGGGCTCGCCCAACACCTAGACCAATGAGCACCTGTTCGGGATGAATAAAGGACACGAGTAATCGCCGTGACACCCCAGCGTCTCGGTCTCATGGGTCACGATGCAAAAACACCACGCCGCAATGCCTCTGGCCTCAATGCATCAGTGAAAACCAAGCTCATCACGCTGGCACTCGCCCAACACCTAGACCAACGAACAACAGAGTTCGGGATAAATAAGTGACACGAGTTACCGCCGTGACACCCCAGCCTCGGTCTCATGGGTCATGATGCCGAAGTTGCTGCCGCTGATGCGAATTTGGTTTTTTCCTCAAATCATAGATCCCCTGAGCACCCACCTTTGCCATGAAAATGATGCGACTCAAGCCTAGGAAGGCTTGGGCATGCATGGGGCAAGCCCCATGGCACCCTCCACACGCCCGGGGCCTCGTGCAGGAACAACCCAAGCTCATCGCGCTGGGAATCATCCAACACCTAGACCAATGAGCACCGATGTTCTGGGATGAATAAGTGGACACGAAGTTACCTTCAGGGACACCCCAAAGGTCTCGGTCTCATGGGTCACGATGAAGAAATACGCCACGCCGCGATGCCTCCCAAAATCGGGTCTCGATGCCTCGGGAAAACCAAGCACATCATGGTGAGACTCGCCCAACAACTAGACCAATGAGCACCTGTTCTGGGGCTAAATACGGGACACGAGTTACCGCCGTGACACCCCAAAGGTTCGAAGTCTCATGAGTCACGATGCCGAAAGACGCCACGCCGCAATGCCCCGCTCTCAATGCATCGGGAAAACCAAGCTCATCACGCTGGGGCTCGCCCAACACCTAGACCAACGAGCACCTGTTCGGGGATAGATAAGTGGACACGAAGTTACCGCCGTGACACCCCAGCGTCTCGGTCTCATTGGTCATGATGCCTTAAGATGCCACGCCGCGATGCGGAATTCGGTTTTTTCCTCGATTCATAGATCCTCAAACACCCACATTTGCCATGGAAAATGATGCAACACAAGCCTAGCAAGGCTTGGGCGAGCATGGGGCAAGCTCCCATCGCACTTCGCACACGCCCCGGGGCCTGGGAGGAATAACTCAAGCTCATCGCGCTGGGACTCATCCAACAAATAGACCAATGAGCACCGGTTCGGGATGAATAAGGGACACGAAGTTACCGTTAGGGACACCCCAGCGTCTTGGCCCTCATGGGTCACGATGCCGAATGATGCCACTCCGCGATGCCCCCAAAATCGGTCTCGTTCTCGGGAAAAACCAAGCTCATCACGCTGGGACTCGGCCCAACAACTAGACCAATGAGCACCGTGTTCTGGGGAAAATAAGGGACACGAAGTTACCGCCGTGACACCCCAAAGGTTCGGTCTCATGGGTCACGATGTCAAGACGCCACGCAATGATGCCCTGGTCTCAATGCTTCGGAAAACCAAGCTCATCACGCTGGCACATGTCCAACACCTAGACCAATGAGCACCGGTGTTCTGGGGATAGATAAGGGACACGAAGTTACCGCCGTGACACCCCAAAGCGTCTCGGTCTCATGGGTCATGATGCCTTAAGATGCCACGCCGCGATGCGAAATTCGATTTTTTCCTCGATTCATAGATCCCCGAAACACCCACATTTGCCATGGAAAATGATGCCACACAAGCCTAGGAAGGCTTGGGCGAGCATGGGGGGCAAGCCCCATGGCACCCCTGCACACGCCCCGGGGGGCCTGGGCGGGCAGGGTGCTGCCCCCTATAGTAGCCAAATATGCAAAAACCAATTTTCCACCAAAGAGTGCATTTTTTGCCGAGGAGACATAAGGCCGAAAATGGACCTAGAGAACGAATTTTGATGCAATTTTTTGCAGTCATGCTTAGAAAAATGAGATCTTCTCAGCCACCAAATATGAGAATTTTTTTCCAAGTCATGAATTTAATAATAATTTTTTAGTGGCCAAAACCGCAAAAAAACCGAAAAAAATGAAAAATCACACTTAGAGTTGGATTTTCGACCCCAATCTTTTTTGGCAAGCTTAGAATAATATATATAAGCTTCCCACCAAGTGGTTTTCCATTCTAACATGGCATCAATTTTATAGAAAATTTTGAAAAACATGCCAAAAAGGAGAATTACCAAAATTCTCAAAAATTGGGAACGTGCAATACAAGTTGGATACCCCCAAACACCCACATTTGCCATGAAAATGATGTGACTCCAGCCTTGGAAGGCTTGGGCATGCACGGGGCAAGCCTCATGGCACCCTCCACACGCCTGGGCCTCAAGGCAGGAACAACCCAAGCTCATCGCGCTGGGACTCATCCAACACCTGCACCAATGAGCACCGATGTTCTGGGATGAATAAGTGACACGAAGTTACCTTCAGTGGACACCCCAAAGCGTCCCGGTCTCATGGGTCACGATGAAGAAATACGCCACGCCGCGATGCCTCCCAAAATCGGGTCTCGATGCCTCGGGAAAAACCAAGCACATCACTTGAGACTCGGCCCAACAACTAGACCAATGAGCACCTGTTCTGGGATAAATATGGGACACGAGTTACCGCCGTGACACCCCAAAGGTTCGAAGTCTCATGAGTCACGATGCCGAAAGAGGCCACGCCGCAATGCCCCGCTCTCAATGCATCGGGAAAACCAAGCTCATCACGCTGGGGCTCGCCCAACACCTAGACCAACGAGCACCTGAGTTCCTGGGATAGATAAGTGACACGAAGTTACTGGCCGTGACACCCCAAGACTCTCGGTCTCATGGGTCATGATGCCTTAAGATGCCACACCGCAATGCGGAATTCGGTTTTTTCCTCGATTCATAGATCCCCGAAACACCCACATTTGCCATGGAAAATGATGCCACAGGAGCCTAAGAAGGCTTAGACGAGCATGGGCAAGCCCCATCGCACTTCGCACACGCCTGCGGGGCATGGTGAGGAATAACCCAAGCACATCGCTGCTGTGGCTCATCCAACAACTAGACCAATGAGCACCGATGTTCTGGGATGAACAAGGGACACGAAGTTACCGTTAGGGACACCCCAGCGTCTCTGGCCCTCACGGGTCACGATGCCGAATGATGCCACTCCGCGATGCCCCCAAAATCGGTCTCGCGTTCTGGGAAAAACCAAGCTCATCACGCTGGGACTCGCCCAACAACTAGACCAATGAGCACCGTGTTCCTGGGAAAATAAGGGACACGAGTTACCGCCGTGACACCCCAAAGCGTCTCGGTCTCATGGGTCACGATGCTCAAGACGCCACGCAATGATGCCCTGGTCTCAATGCTTCGGGAAAACCAAGCTCATCACGCTGGCACATGTCCAACACCTAGACCAATGAGCACCTGTTCGGGATAGATAAGGGACACGAAGTTACCGCCGTGACACCCCAAAGGTCTCGGTCTCATGGGTCATGATGCCTTAAGATGCCACGCCGCGATGCGAAATTCTGCTTTTTCCTCGATTCATAGATCCCCAAACACCCACATTTGCCATGGAAAATGATGCCACACAAGCCTAGGAAGGCTTAAGAGCATGGGGGCAAGCCCCATGGCACTTCGCACACGCCTGGCCTGGGCGGTGGTGCTGCCCCCTATAGTAGCCAAATATGCAAAAACCAATTTTCCACCAAAGAGTGCATTTTTGCCGAGGAGACATAAGGCCGAAAAATGGACCTAGAGAACGAATTTTGATGCAATTTTTTGCAGTCATGCTTAGAAAATGAGATCTTCTCAGCCACCAAATATGAGAATTTTTTCCAAGTCATGAATTTAATAATAATTTTTAGTGGCCAAACCGCAAAAACCGAAAAATGAAAAATCACACTTAGAGTTGATTTTCGACCCCAATCTTTTTGGCAAGCTTAGAATAATATATATAAGCTTCCCACCAAGTGGTTTTCCATTCTAACATGGCATCAATTTTATAGAAAATTTTGAAAACATGCCAAAAAGGAGAATTACCGAAAATTCTCAAAAATTGGGAACGTGGCAATACAAGTTGGATACCCCCAAACACCCACATTTGCCATGAAAATGATGTGACTCCAGCCTTGGAAGGCTTGGGCATGCACGGGGCAAGCCCCATGGCACCCTCCACACGCCTGGGCCTCAGACAGGAACAACCCAAGCTCATCGCTGGGACTCATCCAACACCTAGACCAATGAGCACCGATGTTCTGGGATGAATAAGGGACACGAAGTTATACCTTCAGTGGACACCCCAGCGTCTCGGTCTCATGGGTCACGATGAAGAAATACGCCACGCCGCGATGCCTCCCAAAATCGGGTCTCGATGCCTCGGGAAAAACCAAGCACATCACTGAGACTCGGCCCAACAACTAGACCAACGAGCACCTGTTCTGGGATAAATATGGGACACGAAGTTACCGCCGTGACACCCCAAAGGCCCGAAGTCTCATGAGTCACGATGCCGAAAGAGGCCACGCCGCAATGCCCCGCTCTCAATGCATCGGGAAAACCAAGCTCATCACGCTGGGCTCGCCCAACACCTAGACCAACGAGCACCGGAGTTCCTGGGATAGATAAGTGGACACGAAGTTACTGGCCGTGACACCCCAAGACTCTCGGTCTCATGGGTCATGATGCCTTAAGATGCCACACCGCAATGCGGAATTCGGTTTTTTCCTCGATTCATAGATCCCCGAAACACCCACATTTGCCATGGAAAATGATGCCACAGGAGCCTAAGAAGGCTTAGACGAGCAGCGGACAAGCCCCATCGCACTTCGCACACGCCTGCGGGGCATGGTGAGGAATAACCCAAGCACATCGCGCTGTGGCTCATCCAACAACTAGACCAATGAGCACCGATGTTCGGGATGAACAAGGGACACGAGTTACCGCTAGGGACACCCCAGCGTCTTGGCCCTCATGGGTCACGATGCCGAATGATGCCACTCCGCCGATGCCCCCAAAATCTGGGTCTCGCGCTCGGGAAAAACCAAGCTCATCACGCTGGGACTCGGCCCAACAACTAGACCAATGAGCACCGTGTTCGGGGAAAATAAGGGACACGAAGTTACCGCCGTGACACCCCAGCGTCTCGGTCTCATGGGTCACGATGTCTCAAGACGCCACGCAGCCGATGCCCTGGTCTCAATGCTTCGGGAAAACCAAGCTCATCACGCTGGCACATGTCCAACACCTAGACCAATGAGCACCTGTTCGGGATAGATAAGGGACACGAAGTTACCGCCGTGACACCCCAAAGGTCTCGGTCTCATGGGTCATGATGCCTTAAGATGCCACGCCGCGATGCGAATTCTGCTTTTTCTCGATTCATAGATCCCTAAACACCCACATTTGCCATGGAAAATGATGCCACACAAGCCTAGGAAGGCTTAAGAGCATGGGGGCAAGCCCCATGGCACTTCGCACACGACTTGCCTGGGCGGGCAGGGTGCTGCCCCCTATAGTAGCCAAATATGCAAAAACCAATTTTCCACCAAAGAGTGCATTTTTTGCCGAGGAGACATAAGGCCGAAAAATGGACCTAGAGAACGAATTTTGATGCAATTTTTTGCAGTCATGCTTAGAAAAATGAGATCTTCTCAGCCACCAAATATGAGAATTTTTTCCAAGTCATGAATTTAATAATAATTTTTTAGTGGCCAAAACCGCAAAAAAACCGAAAAAAATGAAAATCACACTTAGAGTTGGATTTTCGACCCCAATCTTTTTTGGCAAGCTTAGAATAATATATATAAGCTTCCCACCAAGTGGTTTTCCATTCTAACATGGCATCAATTTTATAGAAAATTTTGAAAAACATGCCAAAAAGGAGAATTACCGAAAATTCTCCAAAAATTGGGAACGTGCAGCTACAAGTTGGATACCCCCTGAAACACCCACATTTGCCATGAAAATGATGTGACTCCAGCCTGGAAGGCTTGGGCATGCACGGGGCAAGCCCCATGGCACCCCTCCACACGCCTGGGCTCGCAGGAACAACCCAAGCTCATCGCGCTGGGACTCATCCAACACCTGCATCCAACACCTAGACCAATGAGCACCGATGTTCCTGGGATGAATAAGGGACACGAAGTTATACCTTCAGGGACACCCCAGCGTCTCGGTCTCATGGGTCACGATGAAGAAATACGCCACGCCGCGATGCCTCCCAAAATCGGTCTCGATGCTCTGGGAAAAACCAAGCACATCACGCTGAGACTCGCCCAACAACTAGACCAATGAGCACCTGTTCTGGGATAAATAAGGGACACGAGTTACCGCTGTGACACCCCAAAGGCCCGAGTCTCATGAGTCACGATGCCGAAAGAGGCCACGCCGCAATGCCCCGCTCTCAATGCATCGGGAAAACCAAGCTCATCACGCTGGGACTCGCCCAACACCTAGACCAACGAGCACCTGAGTTCTGGGATGAATAAGTGACACGAAGTTACCGCCGTGACACCCCAAAGCGTCTCGGTCTCATGGGTCACGATGCAAAAGACGCCACGCCGCGATGCCTCCCAAAATCGGGTCTCTGCCTCGGGAAAGTGGATTCAGAACCCTATGTATAAATGTTAGAGACATGTTGGGGGAGCACTTCACCCCAATGCTCATGTAGCCACGACAACGTGCCCGCCGAGACCCCACCGCAGACCGAGGTGTGCACGCACCGCCTGCAGACGGCCGACATCGCACAAAGCCGCGCAAATGGGCATCACCGCACCCCGCCTCTTCACTTTGTAACGCCCCGAGTGCTGCACGCCGCAACGCTCCCCCATGGTCGGCTCCCCTTTACCGCGGGTCCAAAGATTTTATACGACTATATATCCAAGGCACGCGCATCACCTTAAGTACAACATTGTTCCACGAGACACACGCATAGAAGTCGGGAAGCGCATCCCACTTGCGTGTTGGGAATGCTGTTGTGGCTATCAAGCCGCTCGCTTCCATGACTTGCTCACCCCAACCTCAAGGCGTACCCCATCGAGTATGGAGCCCTTACAGGCGTGCATCGCCAATGCTCACTCGCTGGGCATGGGGATGTAACCCCCACCCACAATAGGTCGTGGACGCTGTGGAGCGATAAGTTCCCACCTTTCAAACAAATGTCAACCCTATGATTTCGCAGAGCCGATTCGTGTGCTTTGTATTTCTTGTTTGGTTTGGGACGAATCGGCGACAAGGGCTGACCAAGGATCGTGGCAAAGAAGGCCACTCGCCACTTACAATACCCAACGCAGATTTAAGTCGCCTGGCAGCGATTCTACCCGCCGCCGATGGGAATAGCGCCAGGTGCCTCGCAAGGCTCATCCGCCTTGCGAGGTTCACCAATCCAAGACGCCTCTGGGGCCAAGGCCCCCATCGCTGGTCGGCAAGTTTAACGACGGGCGACGATCGCTGCCTAGCCCGGATTCGACTTAGAGGCGCTCACCATAATCCAACGCACGGTAGCTTCACGCCATCGCTTTTCAACCAAGCGCGATGACCAATTGTGCGAATCAACCGCCTCTCGTACTAGGTTGAATTACTATCGCGACATCGCCATCGCAGGTAAAACTAACCTGCCTCACGACGGCCTAAACCCACCACGCTCCCTATCGTGGGTGAACAATCCAACACTTGGTGAATTCTCGCTTCACAATGATAGGAAGAGCCGACATCGGCGATCAAAAAGCAACGCCGCTATGAACGCTGGTCGCCACAAGCCGCTTATCCCCGTGGTAACTTTTTCCGACACCTCTAGCTTCAAATTCGGCGACTAAAGGATCGATAGGCCACGCTTCACTCGTCAGACTTCAGACCGAAATCGTAATCAAACGAAGCTTACCCTTTGTTCCACACGAGATTTCTGCTCGCTGAGCTCATCTTAGACACCAAGTTATCTTTAACAGATGTGCCGCCTCACCAAACTCCCCACCGACAATGTCTTCCGCCTCGATCGACCGACCGAGGCCACTTTGATCCAAAAAGAGGGGCGCTTCGCCCGAATTCACTAATAAGTAAAATAACGTTAAAAGTAGTGGTATTTCACTTTCGCCGCTTCCAGCCCCACTTATCCTACACCTCTCAAGTCATTTCACAAAGTCTGACTAGAGTCAAGCTCAACAGGTCTTCTTTTCCTCACGATTCCGCCAAGCCCGCTCCTTTGGTCAGTGGTTTCGCCGATAGTAGACAGGACAAGTGGGAATCTCGTTAATCCATTCATGCGCCGCTACTAATTAGATGACGCAGGCATTTGGCTACCTTAAGAGAGTCATAGTTACTCCCGCCGCTTACCCGCCGCTGGTTGAATTTCTTCACTTTGACATTCGTGAGCATCGCGTAAATCACATTGCGCCAACATCCGCAGGGACCATCGCAATGCTTTGTTTTAATTAAACAATGGATTCCCTTGTCCGCATTTCGCCTGAAGTCGATCGCTCGATGCCCGGAAGAGGCCCGGCGGCCTGCTCTCAACTGCCCCCGACAAGACGCTGGCGACCCGCCTCGCCACGGAGCACTCAGCAGCCCACCAACAGCCGACGGGTTCGGATCGGGACCCCGTGCTCACCCTCGTGAGCCAATCCTTTTTCCCGAGGTTACGGATCCATTTTGCCGACTTCCTTGCCTACATTGTTCCATCGACCGCAGGTCGCTCACCTTGGAGACCTGATGCGGTTATGAGTACGACCGCATGGAAGGCACTCGGCCTCCGGATTTTCAAGGGTCGCCAGGGCGCACCGGACACCACGCGACGCGGCGGTGCTCTTTCCAAATTGGCCGACCCTACCTCCTACCGAGCCGCTTCTGTGGTGGGCAGCCGTTAAACGTAAAAGATAACTCTTTCCTCGGCCCCGCCAACGCCTCCGGACTTCTAACGTTGCCGCCACCACCACATCCCTGCTCGTGAATTTTAACCCGATTCCTTTGCACGCGCTTATAGCGCTATCGACGGCTTCCCCGCCCCTTAGGATCGACTAACCCATGTGCAAGTGCCGCTCACATGGAACCTTTCCTCTTCGCCTTCAAAGTTCTCATTTGAATATTTGCTACTACCACCAAGATCTGCACCGACGATCGCCCGCCAGTGCTCGCGCTCGGTTTTGCAAATGACCGCCGCCTCCTACTCATCGTGGCTGGCTCTTGCCCCGACGGCCGGGTATAGGTCGCGCGCTTTAGCGCCATCCATTTTCGGCTAGTTGATTCGGCAGTGAGTTGTTACACACTCCTTAGCGGATTTCGACTTCCATGACCACCGCCCCGCCGCCTTAATCGACCAACACCCTTTGTGGGGTCTAGGTTAGCGCACAATGGGCACCGTAACCCGCTCGGCTCATCCCGCATCGCCGCTCGCTACCAAAATGGCCCACTGAGCTCTCGATTCCTTGGCATGGCTCAACAGAGCAGCCACACCGCCCTACCTATTTAAAGTTTGAGAATAGGTCGAGGGCGCTGCGCCCCGATGCCTCTAATCATTGGCTTTACCCGATAGAACTCGCCTCTGCCCAGCCTATCCTGAGGGAAACTTCAGAGGGAACCAGCTACTAGATGGTTCAATTAGTCTTTCGCCTATACCCAAGTCGATTTAACGATTTGCACGTCAAGATCGCCGCGGCCTCCACCAGAAGTTTCCTCGCTTCGCCCCGCCAGCATAGTTCACCATCTTTCGGTCCCGACAGTATGCTCTCACCGAACCCTTCACAAAAGATCGTGGTCGGTCGGCGGTGCAACCCACTAGGGATCCCGCCAATTAGCTTCCTTGCGCCTTACGGGTTTACTCGCCCGCTGACTCGCACACATGTCGACTCTTGGTCCGTGTTTCAAGACTGGCCGAATGGGGAGCCCACAGCCGACGCCAGGAGCACGCAAGTGACAAAGCACGCCGGCAAATACAGGTCGCCATCCACAATCGTGGTGATGACGTCTCCACGAGCATTTCAACAGCCCGGCTTGGGCCACCACCACAATCCGCATCGGCCAATGTCTCGAAGTCGACAAGGCGACCGCACTAACTGCTCCACATCCGACCGAGACAAATCGCCGCCCCCATTCGCTTCCTCCCGACAATTTCAAGCACTCTTTGACTCTCTTTTCAAAGTCCTTTTCATCTTTCCTCGCAGACTTGTTCGCCATCTGCCTCGCCAAGATTTAGCCTCGACGGAATTTACCGCCCGATTGGGGCTGCATTCCCAAACAACTCGACTCGCCGACAAACGCCTCGTGGTGCGACAGGTCCGGCACAACGGGCTCACTCCTTCCTCCGACGCCTTCCAGGGACTTGGCCCGGCCCGCCGAGGACGCTTCTCCGCACTACAATTCAACGCCAGGGCGACCGATTCTCATGGTGGGCTCTTCCCGCTCGCCGCCGTTACTAGGGCAATCCCTGTTGGTTTCTTTTCCTCCGCTTATTGATATGCTTAAGTTCAGCGGGTAGCCCCGCCGACCGAGGTCTCGCCAAGAGCGCTCAAAGACGCACGTGGGTCACAGAGGCCAAGTTTGGTAGAGTCTCACATGATATGGTCTCGTGCATCACTCAACCACCATCTATCATGGCACACCCTACCAAGGACTCAATTTCCAACCAACCATGAGGCAACAAAGGTGCTCACGGAAGCCATCATTCACCCCGCACAACATACCTCCTATCTAAGAGGAAATTGGCATCGGCAACGATATGTGACGCCCAGCAGACGCGTGCCTCAACCTAATGGCTTTGGGCGCAACTTGCGCTCAAAGACTCGATGGTTCACGGATTCGCAATTCACACCAAGTATCGATTTCGCCACGCTCTTCATCGATGCAAGAGCCTAGATATCCGCTGTCGAGAGTCATTATGTGTCATGCTTCAAAACACCACCCGCAGGAGAACCGCCTCCGCCAACGGGGTGCGCTGAACGAAATTTAGTTCCTCGCGCATTCAGCCGGGGTTTGTGTTTAGGCAGCAGGGAACGCACTGGTGGCCCCCTCCTACCTCAAGGTAGGTCGAGGCGTGGAACACCTCAAGCCAACCCTACGTGTTCAAACAGATTCACGTGCCTGGCCTGCATGTAAGGCATCGACAATGATCCTTCCGCAGTTCACCTACGGAAACCTTGTTACGACTTCTCCTTCCTCTAAATGATAAGGTTCGTGGACTTCTCACAACGCCGCAGCAATGAACCGCCCACGCCGCCGCAATCCGAACACTTCACCTGACCATTCAATCGGTAGGAGCGACGGGCGGTGTGTACAAAGCGGCGTGGACGTAGTCAACGCGAGCCGATGACTCGCGCTACTAGGAATTCCTCGTTGAAGACCAACAATTGCAATGATCTATCCCCATCACGATGAAATTTCAAAGATTACCCGGCCTTCGCCAAGGCTATAGACTCGTTGAATACATCGCAGTAGCGCGGCGCCCGTAACATCTGGCGGCATCACAGCACTGTTATTGCCTCAAACTTCCGTGGCCTGCGGCCATAGTCCCTCTAAGAAGTCGGGCCGTGGAGGGTTACCTCCACATAGCTATTTAGCAGGCCGAGGTCTCGCTCGTTAACGGAATTAACCGCATAAATCGCCCACCAACTAAGAACGGCCATGCACCACCACCCATAGAATCAAGAAAGAGCTCTCACCACAATCCTTACTATGTCTGGACCTGGTAAGTTTCCCCGTGTTGAGTCAAATTAAGCCGCAGGCTCCACTCCTGGTGGTGCCCTTCCGTCAATTCCTTTAAGTTTCAGCCTTGCGACCATACTCCCCCCGGAACCCAAAGACTTTGATTTCCCGGGCACTGGGGTGTCCCTGACGGTAACTCGTGTCCCTTATTTTTCCCCAGAACACCGGTGCTCATTGGTCTAGTTGTTGGACGAGTCCCAACGTGATGAGCTTGGTTTTTTCCCCGAGGCACTGAGACCCGATTTTGGGGGGCATCGCGGAGTGGCATCATTCGGCATCGTGACCCATGAGGGCCAAGACGCTTTGGGGTGTCCCTACCGGTACCTCGTGTCCCTTGTCCATCCCCAGACCATCGGTGCTCATTGGTCTAGTTGTTGGATGAGCCACAACGCGATGTGCTTGGGTTATTCCCTCACCATGCCCCACGGGGCGTGTGCGGGGGTGCGATGGGGCTTGCCCCATGCTCGTCTAAGCCTTCTTAGGCTCCTGTGGCATCATTTTCCATGGCAAATGTGGGTGTTTCGGGGATCTATGAATCGAGGAAAAAACCGAATTCCGCATTGCGGTGTGGCATCTTAAGGCATCATGACCCATGAGACCGAGTCTTGGTGTCCCCGACCGTAACTCGTGTCCCTTATCTATCCCCGTAACTGCTGCTCGTTGGTTTAGGTGTTGGACGAGCCCCAACGTGATGAGCTTGGTTTTTTCCCCGATGCATTGAGAACGGGGCATTGCGGCGTGGCCTCTTTCGGCATCGTGACTCATGAGACTCGGGCACTGGGGTGTCCCTGACGGTAACTCGTGTCCCATATTTATCCCCAGAACACCGGTGCTCATTGGTCTAGTTGTTGGGCGAGTCTCACCGTGATGTGCTTGGTTTTTTCCCCGAGGCATCGAGACCCGATTTTGGGAGGCATCGCGGCGTGGCGTATTTCTTCATCGTGACCCATGAGACCCGCACGGGGTGTCCCTGAAGGTATACCCCGCGTCCCTCATTCATCCCCACACCATCGGTGATCATTGGTCTGGGTGTTGGATGAGTCCCAACGCGATGAGCTTGGGTTGTTCCCTGCGCAGGCCAAGGCGTGTGGAGGGGTGCCATGGGGCTTGCCCCCCGTGCATGCCCAAGCCTTCCAAGGCTGGAGTCACATCATTTTTCATGGCAAATGTGGGTGTTTCAGGGGTATCCAACTTGTAGGCTGCGTTCCCAATTTTGGAGAATTTTGGGTAATTCTCCTTTTTGGCATGTTTTTCAAAATTTTCTATAAAATTGATGCCATGTTAGAATGGAAAACCACTTGGTGGGAAGCTTATATATATTATTCTAAGCTTGCCAAAAAAGATTGGGGTCGAAAATCCAACTCTAAGTGTGATTTTTCATTTTTTTCGGTTTTTTGCGGTTTTGGCCACTAAAAAATTATTATTAAATTCATGACTTGGAAAAAAATTCTCATATTTGGTGGCTGAGAAGATCTCATTTTTCTAAGCATGACTGCAAAAAATTGCATCAAAATTCGTTCTCTAGGTCCATTTTTCGGCCTTATGTCTCCTCGGCAAAAAATGCACTCTTTGGTGGAAAATTGGTTTTTGCATATTTGGCTACTATAGGCGGCACCGCTCGCCCAGACTCCGGCGTGTGTGTGCAGGGGTGCCATGGGGCTTGCCCCCCATGCTCGCCCAAGCCTTCCTAGGCTTGTGTGGCATCATTTTCCATGGCAAATGTGGGTGTTTCGGGGATCTATGAATCGAGGAAAAAACCGAATTTCGCATCGCGGGGTGGCATTTTAAGGCATCATGACCCATGAGACCCGGGCACTGGGGTGTCCCTGACGGTAACTCGTGTCCCTTATCTATCCCCAGAACACCGGTGCTCATTGGTCTAGGTGTTGGACATGTGCCAACGTGATGAGCTTGGTTTTTCCCCAAGCATTGAGACCAGGGCATCGCCGCGTGGCGTCTTCCGACATCGTGACCCATGAGACCCGGCATCGGGTGTCCCTGACGGTAACTCGTGTCCCTTATTCATCCCCAGAACACCGGTGCTCATTGGTCTAGTTGTTGGATGAGTCCCAACGTGATGAGCTTGGTTTTTTCCCCGAGGCACTGAGACCCGATTTTGGGGGGCATCGCGGAGTGGCATCATTCGGCATCGTGACCCATGAGGGCCGGGCACTGGGGTGGCCCTAACGGTAACTCGTGTCCCTTGTGCATCCCCAGAACATCGGTGCTCGTTGGTCTAGTTGTTGGATGAGCCACAACGCCGATGTGCTTGGGTTATTCCCTCACCATGCCCCACGGGGCGTGTGCGGGGGTGCGATGGGGCTTGCCCCATGCTCGTCTAAGCCTTCTTAGGCTCCTGTGGCATCATTTTCCATGGCAAATGTGGGTGTTTCGGGGATCTATGAATCGAGGAAAAAACCGAATTCCGCATTGCGGTGTGGCATCTTAAGGCATCATGACCCATGAGACCCGGGGTACTGGGGTGTCCCTGACCGTAACTCGTGTCCCTTATCTATCCCCAGAACTCCGGTGCTCGTTGGTCTAGGTGTTGGACGAGCCCCAACGTGATGAGCTTGGTTTTTTCCCCGATGCATTGAGAACGGGGCATTGCGGCGTGGCCTCTTTCGGCATCGTGACTCATGAGACTCGGGCACTGGGGTGTCCCTGACGGTAACTCGTGTCCCATATTTATCCCCAGAACACCGGTGCTCATTGGTCTAGTTGTTGGACGAGTCTCACCGTGATGTGCTTGGTTTTTCCCCGAGGCATCGAGACCCGATTTTGGGAGGCATCGCGGCGTGGCGTATTTCTTCATCGTGACCCATGAGACCGAACCTTTGGGGTGTCCACTGAAGGTAACTCGTGTCCCTTATTCATCCCCTAACATCGGTGCTCATTGCTCTAGGTGTTGGATGAGTCCCAACGCCGATGAGCTTGGGTTGTTCTCGCAGGCCCCCAGGGCGTGTGGAGGGGTGCCATGGGGCTTGCCCCCCGTGCATGCCCAAGCCTTCCAAGGCTGGAGTCACATCATTTTTCATGGCAAATGTGGGTGTTTCAGGGGGTATCCAACTTGTAGCTGCACGTTCCCAATTTTTGGAGAATTTTCGGTAATTCTCCTTTTTGGCATGTTTTTCAAAATTTTCTATAAAATTGATGCCATGTTAGAATGGAAAACCACTTGGTGGGAAGCTTATATATATTATTCTAAGCTTGCCAAAAAAGATTGGGGTCGAAAATCCAACTCTAAGTGTGATTTTTCATTTTTTTCGGTTTTTTTCTGGAACGGATTTCGAATTTGATCTTATGCGCTAAAATTATTGTACGAGGTATCAAAGGTGACACCTTTAGCTAAAAGACAAAAATCGTACAAGCAATTGTGAAAAGCAAGGTAGTACGAAAACGGTAATGTGTACTACTGAGATATTCTCTGGAAAGGAAGAAAGAGACAGCTTTTTGAAATCACCTCACTCAATGGAAAGGAGCCATTTTTACTGTAACGGTAATATCCTTTAGAACTCTTATAAATACCCCAAGGTATCCATTGAAGAAACAGCTAAAACTCTACAAGAGAATATTGCTTCATTTACTGAGAACAAGCACAGTTGCTATACACTACAAAGAGTCAATACTCTGAAAGCACTACTTCTGTGAGCAATCAAGTTTCGAGCCAAGTCTCTGGACTACAAGAACTGAACTCAGCGTCCGACACTTTCTTTTAGAAAGTGTAACACCCTCTATTTTTTATTTATTTATTTAAACTAGTAGAACTATTGTTGTTGTTGTTGTTGTTGTTGTTATTATTATTATTATTATTATTATTATTATTATTATTATTATTATTATCATCATCGATGTTAGTGTTAATATCAATATAATTAATAATAATATAATTATTGTAGTGTCAGAGTATATTTATAGAGGTGATTATATTATATTTTTGTATATATGTATAGTATGTGAATTATATATTAATTGTGCTTATAATAATATGTAATTGTATTGATAGTTAATGGCGCATAACCATATTTATACTTATATTTATATGGTGTTTATAATAGGATAAGATCATTCATGTTATTATGTAGTTATATAGTAATCAGTGATTGTATTTATATTAATATTTGGTCATGTATATATTAATGTTAGATTGTATATGCATTGATAAGGGTTTGCATTAATATGAGATTATCTATATTAATATGAGATTGTAATTATAATTATGTATAATTGTGCCTATAATTATAGTACAAGATATTGTATGGTTTTGCATTAAATCAAGATTATGTAATCGGTTAGATGTGATAGAGACTCAATCATTGAGTTGATCAGCCTACCTTATCTTACTCCTTAAAGTTTCGAGTAGATATGAGACAGATTTAATAGGAATCATAATTAAGATAAGATAATCTTTTCCTCAATTATCTCTTGAGATCTTATCTTAATCTTCAAAAGATTTTATCTAGAAACAATTACCAATTCTGTATCAAAACTTCCATTGTCGTTTTGACCTATCTAGACTCCAAATTAGGACTTGCTTATGAGACACACTTTTGTATATATCTCTCTAAGCTTTCCAACGCCACCAAGCACTCCTAAATCGGATATATCTAGCTCAAGTTACATCAAAAACTGTGATGCAGTATCGTTGTACTCGAGGCATTAATTCTTATACGTGTTTTAGTGAGTTTTGACCCATTGGGCTTGACCCAAGTAACCAAAATTGACCTGAAACTCTTGGGACAATTAAACCACTTAACCCTAACCCTAAAGGCTCATTTTAAACCAGTTTTACTCATCCTAGTCCTATCTAAGAGCTGCCCAAGGAACCTAAGGAGGATCTCGCCGTTTTTACCAAACTCACTCGTTTCTCGTCAGAAATTAACGCAGTTTAAAGTATCATGACCGGGGCGACTTCCTTTACATCCTAGCATCATTCCTAGTCCATCAAGAACAATTTTCTAACCTTCTTCTCTCCATTTTCGTGTGACCTCAAAGGTAAGCCATTTTCATTATTTTCTTTTAATTTCACTCATTAGAAAGCCACTAATACTTAGTTTTCTCAGTAAAGCTTTGACCTTTCCTCTTGCTCGTGTCATTCAAATTCCTGGGCTTAGAGTTATTTTGTTAGGAAGGAAAGCGACCAAGGTAAGGGCTTTTCTCCTACAAGTTAGAGCTAAACGTTGGTAGTTGTTTAAATATAGATAGAAATTTGTGTGGTGTCTTGTTGAAAGGAAAAATTCATATCCTTATCAAATAAAAGTCTATAATGTTTCACTATTTTATTTTTATTTTTGTGTAACCCTCTAAATGAATATGTTGATGATTTTCTTGCTATTTTATTGATTCTATACTCATATGTTGTTGAAAATCGTGGGAGTTATATTTTTAGTGCTAAAGATTTATTCTATATTGTCCATGAAATATGTATTGTGGCTCCGTAATTTGATAAGGATGGATATAAATATGTTTTGTCTCTTGATGATTTATTATATTTCATTTGATAAGGAAAACGATTTTTGATATATGTAGAGTAACATGGATAGTTGCTAATTCTTGTCATCTTGATTTGGTGCAAATCGGTTATGTGATTTATTTATTGTGATTTTAAATAATATGTTTATTGTGGATTGTTGAACTTGTTTAATTAATTTGTGATGGATGTGCATTTGTGGTGCTATGGCTTTGAGATGACGAGGTTAGTTCAGGAAGGAAATTTTGATATGTGTGATGTGCATTGAGTTGTGTTAAGATCGTGATAAGATTAAGCTATTTCATAAAAGAAAATTTGATATGTGGTATTTGGATATGACGTGTATTGGATTTTCTGGTGAATTACCTCTCATGGCATGAATTGACTTGACTAAATGACATGCATCATGTAGAACGGCATGTGTAGGGCCTTCGTGGCGGTGATATGATTTAATTCCCTGTTGGTATGGGAGGTAGCTACTGTTTTGGACCTTTGTATTTAAGGCCTTTGTGGCGGTGATATGCTTTGATTCCCCATTGGTATGGGAGGTAGCTATTATTTTTGGACGACCTTTGTGGTTAAGGCCTTCGTGGCGTTGTTAAATTAAATTCCCCATTGGTATGGATGACTATATCGCGATCATGAGAGTCTTGCATAAGGCATGCATACTAACTTGAACATGCTGATTTTTGTGGTGTTGATAAGTTGATTATTTTATTTGTAAGTTAGTATAAAGAAAAAAAAGAATAGATTTTCTTTTGTCTTAAAGGTGATTAATTTTAATTTCAAGTTCGTATGTGGATGTAAATACATTTTCTCATTGGTTGTTTGTTATGATAATTCTTGTCTTACTTATTTTTATTTAAATGTGAAAAGAGAAATTATAAATAGTATTTGAACAATTTTTCATGTTTTAGCTTATTACAACTTGTCACGTGAACTGACCCTTACACCACTTTTTAGGTACAAGTGAATTTGAGAAGCATCAAGAATAATTTGTTTGCATTATTTTTTATCGTGTCGTTGACGAATAATTATGGGTACATGGGTGTTAGATGCTCTGTGATACTATTTGAAACGTTAACGTTATTTTGCGCAAGTTGAACTTGGTATTTTTATTGCGGACGTGGTGTTTTCCCGCTAAGTAATTGGGATAACTTAAACTTGGGTTATTTTCGCTATAATTTATAATTTCAGAATTTTGTTATATTTTAGTTATGTTGTAGAGTAGTTACAGGTTTTTATTAATTTAGTACTCACATGTTTTGAGAATAAAAGATGATTACAGAAGATCTTTAATTTAGTTTCACTTGATTTAAAATAAAATTAAGTTTTCAATATTAGATTCGATTAGACCAAAATTAGTTTAGTAATCAAATTTTTATAATTGTCAATAAAGTATTTCCGCGATTATCAAACGTTTATAAGTTATTAACATTAACCTTTTATTTCAAAAAAAAAATATAGGCCGATTTTCTTAGAATAGACGAGTTAATGCCTTGAAAATTTGGGGCGTTACAGAAAACATTTCTATATTGAGCTTAATTTTTATCCTCTCAGTGAGAGTTATTTATACTTGTATTCAACTTACTTGTAAAAGTTGTTTTGGCCTAGTTAAGGCTGTTCCCTCAAAGGCTCGAATGTACTGAGTCGTTTTGAGAAGTTGAGAGTATTGTCAAGGTTGTGACAGTAGAATACTCTTAAGGTTTTGTAATCAGTTGGTTATAGTGGAAAATCCTTCAAGAACGAAGGGACTAGACGTAGCTACCAGTTTGGTAGTGAACTAGTATAAATCTCTGTGTCTCTTGCTTTACTGCTTTCTATTTATCTTTATCTTGTTCTGTTAAAAACAAGTTTTCACAAACAGCTTTTCCAGCGTCCGGTTTATTTCCAGCGTCCGTTTAACAAACTATTTTGAAAAACCTGTGTTCTATGTGTTTTTAACTTACAGTTAAGGAAAAGTTTTCAACACAATTCAACCCCCCTTCTTGTGTTCACGTTCAAATTGTATGTTTTACACCAGTTATTCTTAAAACCAGTGTAAAAGACAGACGATTTACATCGGTTATCAACCAAAATAGGTGTAACAATTGGGTCTTTCACACTTGTTTTTGCTTATAACTAGTGTAAAAATGCTTCTTTTAACATCGGTTAAATAATCAGTGTAAGAAGCCCAAACATACAATATCGAGACTATCTATACCGGTACCAAAACCGGTATAAAATATCAAATTTAACCGGTGTTAAATCCCTCTTCTGCACTGGTGTCTGCTGCTGCTAACTATTTTTTTCGGGTACAATGCTGCTAACAAACAATAATAAAAAGACTTAAATACCATTTTGGTCCCTTAACTTATTTTTATGTTCAATTTGGTCCTTTAACTATTTTCTTGGTCAAATAAGTCCTTTAAGTTTTAAGTTGGGTCAAATAGGTCATTTAAGTTTTTAAGTTGGGCCAAATGAGTCATTGTCACGTAGGACCTATTTGGCCTAACTTAAAAACTTAAATGACCTATTTGGACAAACTTAAAAATTTAAAGGACTTATTTGGCCCAAAAAATAGTTAAAGAACCAAATTCAACCTAAAAAATAAGTTAAGGGACCAAAATGATATTTAAGCCTCATTTTTAGTCCAAAGAGTTGTGAAATAATTGAGCTAAATGATTAATAAAGAGATTAGTTAAACAATAGATTATGATGGAGAAATTTTAATCCTCTCTCCATCCCAAAACTTTGGGTGTTTTATAGCTTTTGATTTTTGTTCCAAAACTTTGATTATTTTAGAAATCCAAATTATAATTCAACATTCTTTTCTCATTATACCCTTAAATTAATAGTAGCATACTATAATTATAGTTTATTTTTACTAGGTAGTTTTGTGGAGTGTTAGTAATTATCAATGAATTTTAAATTGAAAAGTGACACATTTATTAAGGGTATTTTAGTCAAAATTTATCTCAACTAATTATTTATTAATTTATGTGCGAAAACCATAAACAACCAAAGTTTTGGAATAGAGCGAGTAATTCATTTACCATCAGCCGATTAAAACTCAATTAAATATGCATTATATTTGAACATCCAAAGTGTAATACAATGTATTATAAAAAAAAGAATGTAATACAATGTCATACAAAAACAATGTAATTGAATAGTTTATAAAAGTGATAAACAACCAAAGTTTTGAGATGGAGGGAGTAACTCATTTATCGACAGTCGAGTAAAACTCAATTAAATATGCATTATATTTTAGCATCGAGAGTGGAATACAATGCCATACCAAAAATAATGTAATGCATTGTTTATAAAAGTGACAAAATAGGTTTTATTACTCCATGTGTCTCTGAACTATTTAGTAATTTCTAAATAGGTCTTTACATTAAAAAATTATAATTGGGTCCCTAAACTTGTTAATAATCTGTAATTGGATCCCTGAATTTTAATCGAATCCCTGAACTTTTAAATAATTTGTAATTGGGTCCCATTAAAGCAGAGTTCAGAGATCTAATAAAAAATTATTTAAAAAGTCAAGAACCTAATTAAATATTATTTAAAAGTTCAGAAACTTAAATAAAAGTCATGACCCAATTACCAATTATTGACTCAAATAGTTATGGGATCAACAGAATAATTAAAAATTTTGAAAATTATATAAGTGTTAAACAACACCAATGTTGGGTTGTTTGGGGTTGTAAGCGATCTCAATCACTAGTGAGCAGAACATGGTTCAAATCCTAAAAATGACCAATTTTGGAGACCCCTCGCTCCATCGACTGAATTGTCACTAAGAACCCAAAATGAGCCCCACCTTCCATATTTTTCCCCCACTCCCTCTGATCCTCTCTCCTGCACTCACCTTCCTCTTCCCCCACCTGCTCTTCCCCTCCTAACCCAATTTCCCATTAGTTCTCCCACAACCCCCACCTTCTTCTCCCTTTGCGCATAGATTTCCCTCCCCCTTCTCTCTTGGTTCCCTTTGCCCCCTCTTTTCTTCTACTTGCTTCTTCTACGATGATGATGGTTGGCATCAGTGATGTTGGACGGTGGTTATCGCTTGTCCAACACTAGCCCTTTGCTTCTGTTCACATCGCACCCACATGGTCAAACCACACCACCAGCCCTAGTTCACCGCAACCTGTTGTTGATGTTTGATTCTGGTGCATTTTGTCATTTTTTTTTATCGTAAGAACGATTCTTCTATAAGAACTGTTCTTATAGTTGGCGCTCAGATCATCTTCTTCTAGTGGTGCCCCTTGCTAAGAAGAGTTAAATGAATAATTTATATATATATATATATATATAAGAATAATTGAAGTTTAAATTTGACTATAATAAATAACACAAACTTAAATTTTGACTCATTTAAATAAAGAATAACTTATTTATCTATTTTGCAAGCATGTGTTTTACACTTTTACTTTTAAAGGGTTTACGGTTTAGAGTTTGGGGTTATAATTTGTTTACGACCCAAATGTGAAGAATGCTACATTCTAGGTATTATAAACAATCCAGTGACCACAAATTATGGCCCAGGTCAGACAAGTTTCACATGGTCACCACCACTAACGTCAACTTCCTCTTCAATCTCATCAACATACACAACATCCGATGAACCTATCCCACCTTTGGTTTTCAGCCCCGGTGTCCTTGCTTCTTGTACGATCCGCATGATTTCTTCCACACTTTGGCTTGGTTGGTCTTTTTGTGTTTCCTTGTAACCCTTTTTTTCAGCCTCAATCATCTCTCTAGGCATGTTCTTCCAAAACCAAGGGTGCTGTTTTATCTCCCAGATAGTGATCCTCTTTAACAAGAACGATAAATAATTAGTTTCCATTATACACAAGAACTAAATATACTTAATTCCAATATGTAACATTCCATTTTGACATTTTGAGGAAATACGAATTTAGCTAGGGCCATTCCCATGAACAGTTGTAATTAGGATACAATAAATACTTATCGCATAACAGCTTATGTATAAATTGTTTCTAGAGAAAATAAGAGTAAACTTTGTAGAAAAACAACGTTTGATTATTTAGAAAAACTTATCGTAAGCTATTCTCATAAGCTCTTCCTTGATACTTGCTCAAATACTTATATCAAAAGATAAACCAAAATAAGTTTTTTCAAACGACCCTTAACTAGAGTACTCGTAACAATTACTATGGTTTGGCAGAATTAAGAATACTTACCTTGGCTGGATTGGCAACAAAAATACGAGAGAGGAGATGCCTACACTCTTCAGATACACGTACATATTCAGGTATGGAGTATTGAACACTCATAATTCTCTGCCAACAAAAGAATCAGAGTTAACTTCCTGCTATAGATCAAAGGTATTAATCATAATGGAACTTTTTGAAGACAAGCAGTAAGAGCTCACCGCAACATTCTTTCTGAAATTTCTAGGATCTTCTGGATCTTCAAATGGGTATGATCCAACTAACATGACATAAAGAGTCACACCACACGACCAAACATCTGCAACCTACAGAATTGCCAATCTGTGAACAAAATTGAGCATTTATGAACTACTCCTATTTGATGAAATGTGATACTGTATAAGTTTCAATTGTGAAACCATGGTGCCACTTACCACTATGTGTGACTTGACATAATTAATAGCCACAATTTACATTACAATACCTTTCCATCATACTCCTTTCGTGACAAAACCTCTGGAGCAATGTAGGCAGGAGTTCCAACTGTTGATTTGGGTTGAGAATGCAGTAAAGCAGACTGCAATTGAATGTTGAATTAAATAGGTAAGTCAAAAAACAAAATACATATGAAAGCACTACTCCATAGTCCATACATATAGATTAATTTGGGTGAGATGCTATTATTAACCTTGGAGAAACCAAAGTCACAGATTTTAAGTCGAGGAGCTGGATTTCCATCCAATAGAGTGTTTTCCAATTTCAGATCTCTATGACATATTTGCTGCAGTAGGAATGGATGCATTATAAGATGAAATAAGACAGAACTTTTATGAATAAAAAAAACTAATTCTGAGTGCATATGTATCATACCATGGAATGACAGTAGCTAACCCCAGATATTAGTTGCTGGAAGAAAAACCTTGCCTGTAATATTGTGAATTCATAGGAAAAATCCACTCAGTAATATATATATGTGTGTGTGTGTGTGTGTGTGTGGAGGGACAATTATATTAATATATATGCACTTTACAACCTCGTCTTCACTCAATCGACCAGCAGCGCAAATCCTGTCGAAAAGTTCACCACCAGCAGCATACTCCAGGACAATAGCTAAATGAGTAGGGGTCAAAAACACCTACAGAAAGGAATTGCCATTCAAAATTTGTTGTATATAACTTTTAAAGCTCTGAATAGAACACATCATGTTTAGCCCACCCCAAAGAACAGACACACATCACAACATTAAAATGCAGGAAATCCAAATCGAGCTTTTTTTTTCTCCACCTTTCTGAAGGAATGGAACCATTCGGTTCCGGTAAGTATTTTCAAACTAGCCGACTTGGCTTGCAAGAATTCTTGAAGAAAATAATGCTAGATGCATGATAGTTTGTAACCTAGCTGTTTGCATAGTGTTAGATTCAAAACAATTAATGGATTTTTACATGACATCTTAAGCTTTTGAAATAGTTAGTTCATGACATAGTATTAAAGCCTCTATAACCAACAAAACAGAAGCTTCAAGTGTCACCAAACAGCTCAATTTTTTTTCTGGATCAAGTTTCAAGCAGTGTGTAATTGAGAGCTGTAGGTACAAAAAACAATGCAGCTAAATATCAAGAGAATCCAATACTTCCAATTCCATATCTAGAAGAGGAAAAAAAATCCTAATGAAGGAACGGTTTTTAAGGTACAAATTAAAAGAACAAACTCTTACCTCTTTGAACTTGATAATATTTGGATGCATTAAAGATCGGTGGTTAACTATCTCCCTTTGCACATTCTCATCAATCTGGTACCGGAAACACAACTCATTCAGAAAAAAAGGAAGACGATAAAGAATTCAGAAGAAATTACTAGAAAACAAAAATGTGAGGTTGCTGTACTTTGAACATTAACAATTTTTCAGAATGCAAACCAGTCTTAGCTTCGCGATACACAGGAAAAGGAGAAGAAATGTTCTTCATTGAATGTGTTTGATTCAACTGAATCAAAGAGAGTACAAACTAATCTTTATACAGAGTTAAACAACTGTAACCGTAAACTAACTATGATTAGTTAAATATAACAGTAAACTAACTCTAGTTCTAACAACTAACTATCATTAGTTAAGTTAATTACAATAGAGTAATACCCCCTCAAGTTGATTTGTAAATTACAAAGTCCTAACTTGGAAATGAAGGTTTTGAAAGAGGTAGCATGCAGCGGCTTAGTGAATACATCTGCTAGCTGAGATGCAGAGGGAACTGGCAGCAATCGAATAACCCCTTGCTGGACCTTTTCTCTAGTGACATGACAATCAATCTCTATGTGCTTGGTCCTCTCATGAAAGGTGGGGTTATGAGCTAGATAGATGGCAGATTTGTTGTCGCAGTAGATTACTGAAGGAGCAGAAAAGTGAACATGTAAATCTGCCAAAATATAATGCAGCCATTGTATTTCTCTTGTCAGTTTTGCCAAGGCTCTATATTCAGCCTCTGTTGAAGATGCTGAAACAGTTTCTTGCTTCTTGGATTTCCAAGAAATGAGAGCAGATCCGAGGAAGACACAATACCCGGAAACAGATTTGCGTGTGTCGATGCAGCAGGCCCAGTCAGAATCAGCAAATCCAGATAATTGTAATGAATTGGAAGCAGGAAAAAACAATCCCTGTGCAGGAGCTGACTTGAGATAACGCAGAATTCTTGTGGCAGCTTGAAAATGAGACTGCAGTGGTTTGGATAGGAACTGGCTGAGCTGCTGGACAGCAAAAGATATATCGGGACGGGTAGTTGTGAGGTAGATAAGTCTGCCTATAAGTCTCCTATAGGCTGTTTGATCAGGAAATGCAACACTGCCTTCACTGCTGAATTTAACCGAGGGATCACAAGGGTATTTGCCAGGCTTGGCAGCTAGAACTCCAACTTTGTCTTCAGTAGCTCTAGGGTGTATTTTCTTTGATTGAGAGCAATACATAATTTGGATCTTGCAATTTCATTGAGGAAAACCGAAGAGCACCCAGTTTTTATCTTGAATTTGTTATCGAATTTGCTTGACATAATTGATTTCTCCATATTATTCCTAGAACTATATCATCCACATACACCAATAAAATAGTGATAGAGGAATCTATAGACTTGACAAAGGGAATGTCATGGTCGATGAAGATTGAGAGTAACCAAGAGATACCAAAGTGTGAGTGAGTTTGTGATTCCATTGCCTACTAGCTTGTTTTTAAACCATACAAAGATTTGTGTAACTTACACTTTATTGGTCATATTAGAATGAGTAGGAGGCGACCGGGAGGAATGACCATATAGACTTCTTCACTCAAGTCACCATGCAAAAATGCATTGTTGACATCAATTGTTCTAAAAACCATCCTTTGGCGGCAAGTGGCTAAAAGAACTCTCACAAGATTGGTGAGTTTGGCCACCTTTGGACTAAATGTCTCAAAGTAGTCCACTCGATTGAGTATACCCTTTGGCCACGAGTCTAGCCTTGTGTCTTTCAGCGGTTCCATCGGCGTGATATTTGATCTTGTATACCCACTTTGATTGGTGTTTTACCACTAGGAAGGTCAACAATGGACCAAGTTTTGTTCAAATCGAAGAGCATTAAGCTCGACTTGCATAGCTTTACAACAGTCATGTTTTGATGCTTGAAGAAAGGTTTTGGGTTCAAATTAATTGGTAATGGCTAGGCAAAAACTTTTGTAAGCAGAAGAACATTTATCATAAGAAAGTCTGAATCTAAAGGATAAGGAGTAGAATCAACATGATACGAGGCTTCAGTTGGAACAACTAGATAGATTGCAATGATAGTCATTCAAGTAACTTGGTCCTGGTGGTGATTACGTTTGAATGTCGAATTGCTGGTTGTTACGGAATAGAACCGAGTGCATTCGAATCTAAACCAAGTGCAGTGCAGGAATTAAAGCATCTGCATGGAATTAAACGAAACGGAGGTTACGAGTGCAATGGTACTAACTCGAAAACGAGTCGAGAGAAAGTGAGGAAGGGGTTCGCACAATGGTTTCGCTTGAAGAATCATGAAGAGGTGGATTGAATGATGATGAATCTGAATGTGACCAGATCAAAGCCAGAAAAAGCCGAGTTATCTGTGACTTTTGGCAAAGTATGCAAATTAGTGTTTGGTGAAAATATGAAATGGAAAGTGTTTCTCGTAAAGATGACATTTCTTGAAGTAAAAAGTTGATGAGATTGTAAATCATAAAGGATGAAACCTTTGACACCTTCTTTATAACCAAGGAAAATTGTTTTTCTAGCTCTAGCATCAAATTTGGTGCGATGATTATGTAAAGTAGATGCATAAGCAAAGGCAACCAAAAACTTTGAGATGTATTAAAGAAGGTGGCTGGTTGAAAATAACTTCATAAGGAGTTTTGTTTTTAAGAATAGGAGTTGGAATCCAGATTAATCAAATGTATCTTGAATCTTGAATAGCAAAATTCCAAAAATTTTGGGGCGATTGGCTTGAAAGAAAAGAGCTCTTGCCACATTTAATATGTGTTGATGCTTCCTTTCTACAATGCCTTTTTGTTGAGGTGTCTCAACACAAGATCTTTGATGTATGATGCCTTTGCTTAGATAAAAATCATGCATAAGAATTCGGCACCATTATCACTTCTTAAACATTTTAGTTTTGTATGAAATTGAGTTTCAATGAAAAGCTATGAAATGAGAAAGGTGTCTGCATGAGTTTCATCTTTAGATTTCATCAAAATTATCCAAGTAAAATCTACTAAAGTCATCACGAGAGTTAAAAAATATCTATGACCCAAAATTGAAGTATGGGCGTATGGACCCCAATGTCGAGCATGCAAGATATCAAAAATATGAGTGCTTTTATTTAGACTACTAAAATGTGGTAATTTTCTTTGTTTGGAAAATTGTGACAAGTATCCTGAGAATTCTAAGCGTTGGAAAAACCAATGAAAGGAAATTGAGCAGACAAACATTGATGTCTTTCAAATGAAGGATGGCCTAATCTCGTATGCCCGAAGAACGATCAGACAATGTTTTAGAATTGGAATTACAAGCAAAAGTGGAATGAGAGTCAACATTACAAAGCGAAGCAGTCTTGTGTGCAGATTCGATTCTTTGGAGAGAGTCTATCATATACAATCCATGGCTCGATCTAGCTGTATGCCAATCATCCTCTTGGTATTGCCCTGCAAAAGAAACAAATTTGGTTATCAAAAACAGCTTTGTGATTCTTTGTTTTTGGTGAGTTGAAGCGAAACAAGGTTAGCATGAAAATTTGCAACATATAACACATCATGCATTTCAAATCATTGGAAATACAAACATTTTCAGCTAAATTTGCGATAGCATAAGTGTTATTTGGCATATGAACTCGAATAGGTTTTATGGAATGACAATTTGTAAGCATTTGTAAATTGTGTGTAATGTGATTGGTGGCTCTGTATCTATGATCCGGGAGGTAGAGCTTCTTACCAAAGCTCACATTGGAATTGGTAGTTAGGGCAGTGGTTGAAATAGCAATTTGCACGGCATGTGACATGGTGTGTTGCGAGAATGGGATGCGGGAACAACTTGTTGCTTTGATTGTTGAAGCAAATCAAAAGTCCATTGTATTGTTCTTGTGATAAGGTGGACACCATTGGATGAGTTAGAGGCGTGAAATTCCTCATCGGGAGGCGGTCTTTGGTTCATATTAGCGAAGATCCAGTCTTGGTTAGGGTTGATAACCTGGAGGAATCCATGTAAAAAATAGCAAGTTAATACATTATGTGGTTTGTCTTTCCACAATGTGTACATAGCCTATTCCCTCCTTGTCCTCTACCTCCAGCACCTTGTCTACCTCTACCTCTATTATGAAAATTTCCTCCTCTTCCTCTATTAGAGAAAGAAGCGTGTGTGACAAAGAGAGCGTTACTAGCATCAACTGAAAGATCCTTCAAATCATTTTCAACAGAACCAATTGAAGAAGTATGTAGCTGTCTTTCTTGTTGAATAACAAGTGAAAAAGCCTTGGAAATTGGAGGAAAAGGCTCCATCATCATAAGTTGGGATTTCACATGAGAATACTCCTCATTAAGGCCTTTGAGAAATCGTGTGTAATCTTGATCTCTGAACAAGCATTGAATCTACTGACACAAGAGCATTGAATAGCACACTTACATTGAGGCAATGGTCCGAAATTATCAATTCATCCCATAGTGCCTTCAATTCATTGTAGTCGATACATCACGGCTTCCTTGCGAAATCTTCGGAAGGTCTTCTTGAATATCGGCCGATTCGAACATATCTCCTGATCGAATCGATCATGCAAGTCTTTCCACGCATCGGATGCCTTAGAAAGAATACAATCGATTTGCGAACATTCCACGTAAACCGATCTGAAGCGAGGTAAGAACCATCTTTGTTGCATCGTAACCACTTGATTATAGAGCAAATCAGTTTTAGTGACATGGATATTGTTCCATCGACAAATCGATCTTATTCTCTTGCACACCAAAGCTACATGCATCGAGAGAATCCAAGTGAAAATTCTTCGTTCCTTCAAGTAATCTGTAACCAAGACCATAGCGAGATTCACTTGGATGGAGATAGTATGGATTTGTAGTGTTGGTCGCGAAGTCTGTGATCGGATTGAGACTACGGTTCGTCATCACAACGAAAATTAGGGATTTGCGATTTGAGAAATTGAATCGATTGAATGAAAGCGAAAGAAAAATCGAATTCAAGCTGGCGGAAACGAAAGATGAATGAAGAAATCAAATCGCCAATGACGGAACCAGAGCTCATTCTGATACCATCTTAGCTTCGCGATACACAGGTAAAGGAGAAGAAATGTTCTTCATTGAATGTGTTTGATTCAACTGAATCAAAGAGAGTACAAACTAATCTTTATACAGAGTTAAACAACTGTAACCGTAAACTAACTATGATTAGTTAAATATAACAGTAAACTAACTCTAGTTCTAACAACTAACTATCATTAGTTAAGTTAATTACAACCGGTAATAACCAGAAGAAAAATCCCCCACAGACAAATATGAAGAGGTCACCTTCAATTTTCAATTTCAGATTTCTCAAGAGAAGGAATAATGACAGTATTAACCCATTGAATTGAGTTTCCAGAATGTCAAAACACACCGAATCAATCTCGGAATTAGGAGGAAAAGATAAAAATAAAACCTTTTTTCCCCTTTCAATGTATTTGACAGCAACAAGCTCCCCTGTGTTTTTGTGCTTGGCCAACCTAGCAACTCCAAAGTTCCCCGAACCAAGCTCCTTCAATGTCTCATACCGTTCCTCCATTTCCACTGTCGCAAAAAACCAACTTCCACAGACCACAAGTGTTTCAGTGAGGAGTGATCAGGGTCCTAATAACTATAAATTTTTAATAATGAAGTAAACCGATACCTTATAATTTAAGTTAAAATTTGGGGGGGGGGGAATAAAAAAAGAGAGAGAGAGAGAGGAAGCACGTACTGTTATCGAGTATCAACAATGAGAGAATGAGAAACCAGTGAGTCAATGAAAACTCAACTAACTGAACTCGCTGAGAGAGAATGAGCGTAACAGTGTCGTAAAGGAAATGAGGAGGAGAAAGATGTGGATTTTATTGTTTGGCCCTTACAGTATTACTTTTCTCTCCGACGTGGCAACGGTTGCAAGAAGAAGGTTACTTAACTTTCAAGCTTTGGAAGTTAAGGTTAGTTGAATTGAATGAAGTTGAGTTGTCTTTGTCGCCTAACAGAACAAACGCGGAGGATCATTCATTGTTCCCTTCCCTTTCCCTCAATACGTTGCTATATGTAGTACTCGTATTCGTATACGATGATAACTGGCTATGGCGCGCGTGATGCATCGCTTTAACTTCCTCCCTTCTTCGGATTAGAATCATTACCATGTGATCTGGAGTGGGTCCTACCCAGTGTTTTAAAAACCGAACCGAACCAGACGGTTTAACCGGTTGAACCTTGAACCGACATTATTTACAGTTTGGTTATTTTGGCGGTTCAACCGCGGTTTCGTTCCTGTTCGAGCGGTTAAAAGCGGTTGAACCATGACCCGGAAGTCTCACCGGTTTGATGTCCGGTTCGGTTTTTAAAACATTGGTCCTACCTAATAAACTCCTCTCCACCTGTATTTTTCTATAATTAAATGGTAAGAATTCTTTTACAGAAGGCTTAATTACATTTTTTATAATAAAAACAAATATTTTTTTTGAATAAATTCTCAATTTAGTCCTCAAAAAAAAGTGAAACACAATTTAGTCACTCAAAAAAAAAAACCCTAAAATAGTCCCCACAATTATAAATGAGAGAGACATGTTAATCTCTCCATTTACTTCTGTTCAATAACGATTGTTAAGTTGCTAGCCTGTAACGCTAACCGTTGATGTGTCTCATTAACGATTTTTCAGCTTGGAAATTGTTAAAAAAATAAGAAAAATGTGTAATTAAAAGGCCCAAATTGGTCCCTAGCCCTTTTTTTTTCCTCCGCTTTGAAAAACCCTAACTCCATTGAAAAATGGTTTGAAAAACCTAACTCCATTGAAGAACTTGTTAATCTGTTTTTTTTTTTTCAAAGTGTTATGTCTGAAGGTGAACACACGATGTCAATAGAACATTGAATCCCTTTCTTAAACCTAAATGCAACCCTAATAGAGAGTCCTAATTTCATGAAAGAAATTTAATCCGATTGGAAAGATGTCAGTTTAATAGTTCCTTAAGTTTCTCAGTTCTAGGGCCTTGGGAAAGATGGTTTAAAGGAGTCATTCCCTACTCCAATTCGTAGGTTTAAGTATATACTATGATTTCACCAAAAAGTTAAAATAACAAAAAGGGGAATTTCTTCACTACACTCATTATTTGTTGTCATGTGCAATGAAGTTTCTCCATAATGTAATAGTGATAAAAAAAAAACATTTTACAATGACAAGACAATTATTGGAAGTCATCGCCAGCAAGAGCTTTCAATGGAGTTAGGATTCAGAGAAAGAAGAAATGAGAGGATTGATTTGGGCTTTTTTTCAATTTCAACCTTTCCTATTTTGGACCATTTGACATGGTGGAATTATGTAATGAACACTTAAGCCAATTAAAGTTGCACATTAGCAACTTAACAACAGTAACTAAACAAAACAGAGAGACTAACATGTCTCTCGTTTGTAAAGAGCGAGTGTTGTGTCCCTTCCTACTAGAATGGGTGGCTCTAATCTAAATAGGTGTTGCTCTCCAACTGCTTGTTTCTTCGTCTACATTGTTCGCTCTTTGAGCTATCCCATGGGGAAGGTTCATCATTCCCTCTTGTACACCGCTGTGGGGATAATTTCGTCGTGATGGGCTGCATTGCACAAAGTAAGGGATGGATGCATGAGTTCTCGACTGCTCCTTTATCATATTTTGTGGCCACGAAGGTTGAGCAACGAAGGATTCAGTTAGTAAGGGTGGGGGAAAATGTCCCCACTAAAGTTTCACTATTCTCACTGTTATACATATGTGTCATACTAAGATTTGACTCCACACAACAAATAAAGCAAGTGGTTATGGAATTGTACATGTTACCAACATTGTGTTTCGTGGTTGGAAGAAGCTTTTTTTTTTTTTGGATTGTGGTCTATTTTGCAAACAACAATGCAGAAATTTTAATTTCAGGGCGGTGTTTTGCATTTAACAAAAAATGTTCACATGCATTTTCTTTTAATTTGATCTATTTAAAAATTCAAGTAATTAATTTTAAATTTCACACTAAGTATATTTTTTTAAAAAATGCTAAAGAGTAAAATATAGAGTTGTAATCGTTAATCATAAATATGAAAAGGGAAGATGAACTTTTTCATGTTAATTAAAATTATTTTTCTTTAATAAAATATATTATGAGTTCATCAGGTGCGGGCGAGCTTTTTCTTTTTAATGGTAATTAGTTATTTTTCTTTGATTTTATTTTCATCTTGGACTTGATGAAAAATATTTTAGGGGTTGCTCAATTTAATCCTCTTCCCCTATTGACCTTTTGGTACTAGATAGTCAACTTGAAATTTATTTCATAGAAGTATGCTATAATAATGCGTTATTAAAATCATAGGGATTATTGATCTTTCTATAAGGCCTGCAGAGACCCGAAAACATAGTGCATATTCGTTGGTGTATTTGCTTTTAGAGTTAGCATTTATACTACATGTGGCAATTGTAATAATTGAAAGAGCTTTCTCTGCTATGAATATCATCAAATTAGATACGAAATTGTACATGAGATGAATTGATCGATGGTTGTTTAAGTACTTATAGAGAGTGATATTTCTGATAATAATGAAAATTAGAAAATCATTCAATATTTCCAAAATATAAAAACTCGTAGAAAAAAAATTATGACAAATATGTATACTTTAAAAAATGATATATGATATTTTTAATGCTATAAATTTATATATGAAATGTTGCCCTCATAACTTAAAGTATCTGGATCTGTTAGAAGTTAAGGGTGTCCTCTTACCGCTTTTGTGCTTTCAACAGTCTCCACAGTCAAAGTTTGAACATGTCTTTCAGGAGTGCTCTCCAGATGGTTACTAGGAAACATTTGCACATGCTGCTATGAATGAGTTTGCACCATTGTTGTTGCCTTAATGAAGCTGGTGAAGATGATGAGAATAGATTTATTGTTTCCTACATATTACACCAATGCTCTGCTCATATTCTTCAATGAACCAAAAAATGATTTGGGCTTCCCTTTGTCATTTCAAAGAATTGGTTCTTTCAGTAAGGTGCGTTTAAGGGCAGCAAGTGTGAGTATTTGCAAAGGCATCAATTTAAGGAATGTGAGTATGTGTTAATGAATGGAACAGTGCACACAACTTGTGTGTTTCGTTGCTCTTCTTTTGTAGGAGAGACATTGGGGATCATTCTCCTTGGCTTGACGTATTTGAGGTCACCTGTGTAGACAAGCCGCCTACAACGCAAGGGACAAACCCTCTGGGTATGAGATATGTTGCCATCCTCCGTTGTATGTGGTCAGTACAGAGCTCTTTTGCAGACTATTAGGGGGCTGATTAACAAGCACATTACGATTTGTCCTTGACTCTTGCCCTGCTAAGATCTCTAAAAAAAGGGACATCTTCTCGCTATGTTTATGGATCCTATCGAGAGGCCCATTGCTTTTGGACGGATATGACCATCTGAAAACTAGCAAAGTATGATAAGGGCCATTATATCTTGGCAAAACAAAGAGTATTCAAGATTTAAATTATTATCATTATGTAATTTATATTTCTTATGATATTTAGCATAATATATTTAATAGTAGTAATTAATCATGCTATATGAATGAATTACAATACATATATATTATAGAATTTCATTTATTATATTCAATAAATATATGATTTATTTCATGGTTCAAGTAAATTTTATTTATTATACATGTATAATAATTAATGGGTACTACAATATTTTTTAATTATTTGTTTTTTGCTGGTTTTTAATTATTTGTTAAAACATTATCCATAATGTTAAGAAATAAATTTAGTTACATGCTTCGAGTTTCTTCTTAGAGAAGGATATGGATGATTATCGAATGGTGGAGGACGAGGAGATTGGTTGTCTCAAACTTGACCCCCGTTGGCGTGTCCCAACTTTGCTTGGGTCTAGACGCGACAATATTAGCATCAACTTTTTCTATATAAATATACATTTAGATTTACACCCGCTCTAACCCACTCTCTCGTAGAGATATTAAAAACGCGTTTCCTAATTTTTTTCTTTCTCTCTCTCTCTGAGAGAGTTGCTCGCCTGGTTCATATGGCGATGTTGTTAGCTCAAATGTCAAGTCCCAATTTTGTAGGACAAGTTTTTTAGTCGGTGAGTCTTTTTCCCATGTGGCATTCCCATGCCCATATCTTCTTTCGTCAAACATTAAACGTTTATTGAATTTGACTTAGATGTTACATATGTTGATGTTCAACGTGCATGGGGACATTCGGCTGTGATTCATGCGTTAACGATAACACGATGATTATGAAGTTATCAATCCCTAGAATTATGTGATTTTGTTAGGTCTTCGTTTTCTTCTCTATAAGTTGTTTCACCTTTGGAGCTTTTTTTGGGGGGGTCATCATTCAGATGTGGAAAATGACTTGTTATAAATTATTTCATGTTGTGGTGTTTGTATTTGGATTTGCAACTTCAAGCCTAAGATGATTTTGATGATATATTTGTGTGAAACCAGGGCACTGATCTAGATCGTGCTGCCTTACTTTTATTTCCTCCTTAAATGGGTTGCTTCCATTCCAAAGGAAGAACATTTCCGGGCCAGGAAGATCCAATTACTCTTGCATCACAAACCGCTTGTAAGTTCATTATTTTCTCAATGATTATTTTTTGCACAGTTGTAACGACATTGCTATTGGTCTTGAGTGGTGAGTGTTTTAATAATGAATTTTGTTGATACATGCTTTCGATCTACTAATTATGAATTTACATTTTGTCTTGCTTCTATATGAGTGAATCTGTAAAGGCGGATTTCCCCTGGGGCCTACCATTTTTTAATTTTTTGCTATTGCTTTTATCTAAGGCTTTTCCATCCATTTGCACAAGAGATTGTTCTCCTCTGTTTGCTAGCTGCATTTGTAAATTGTTTTAGCTATTTTTCTCACGTACTAATATTAATTTTGTAGTTTGAACTTGTTTTTTATATTTGGTTATCCAGTCAGTGTCAGTGATGTTGAAGCATTATTTGAGCTATTTAAGAGCATCAGTGGATCCGTGATTGATGATGGACTAATAAGCAAGGTAACACATAGAGAAAATGCCTTCTATCTACAACAACAATTCTACTATTGCTAGTTTTTAGTTGTTTTTCTACCTCCACTTTGTTCTCTTTTAGGAACCTATTCATAATTATGAGAGTTATGTCTTGCGGTATGTTTGTAAAAATTTAGGTTATAACTTTTGCTTTTAATGTCACTATTTGTAATTTTCAGGTTAATCTATTATGTGTGATATGAAGATAATTAATTACAATTTTCTCAGATGATTCTTCAAGAAATGAATGATCTAAAATGCTTTTTTTAGTTTGTTATTTCACATATATTTTGATTTTAGCTTTTATTTTTTTTCCCTTTGTAGTGGGCTTTTCTGTTCATTATGCCTGTTAAGTTATCACTTACCAATTAGGTTTGTAATGTTTATATTCTTCTCAATGAGTTTTTATACAATATTGTGATAATGAGCATCCTCTTGCAGGAAGAATTTCAATTGGCAATTTTCAATAATAGAACAAAGGAGAATCTCTTCACAAGTCGGGTACTATACAACATCCTTTTGCTTTTTCAATAACCATATCATGACTGTAGATTGATTTGCTTATATAATCCTGTAGCAGTTGTTGTGCACTAACGAACATGTTTCTGATGGTATCTATCTCAACTAATTTTATATTGACTGGAATGATTGACATCAGAATCTTTGTACATACAGATCTTTGATCTATTTGATGTCAAGAGGAAGGGAGTAATTGACTTTGGTGACTTTGTTAGAGCACTCAATGTCTTCCACCCAAATGCGCCACAAGAAGTCAAGATAGATTGTAAGTTTGAAGATTGAATACTCAATTTATTGTACTTGTGGGTTATCCTTAATTCAATATTGTAACACGGTTGTGCTGATATTATGGGTTTGGATTTTCTTGCAGTTTCATTTAGGCTTTACGATTTGGACAGTACAGGTTTCATAGAGCGCGATGAGGTAAGATGCTAATTGAATTGCTATACAATCTAATGAAATACCAAACTATTTGGATTTACACTATGTGCTTGGCAATTTGTATATTCATGTGTTCTTGTGAAATTATGCTTTTGTTGTGATTATAGTTTTAAATTGCAGTTGCTGTCGCAGTTGCATGCGGTAATTTAAAACCATAGTTGTGACATTAATTTTTTTATCTGTGTTGGTATATATATATTCATAAGTTCTTCTGCTTCTGAGAACATTTGGTGATTTTTTGACAGGTCAAGGAAATGATAAATGCACTTCTCCGTGAGTCTGAAATTAAGTTAACTGATGAGATGATAGAAACAATTATTAACAAGGTGGGTTATATATTATAAAATATTAGTCGATTGGATGAATAATATAATTTTAAAGTTTACACAATAATATTTCTGTAGGGTACAGTTTATCCATGCTACGCTTTAGTCTCCTTCTTCCATTAATTATCTCAAAATTAAAAGGTCTAAGGTTGATATTTTATTTTTGTGACTAGACTTTCTTGGACGCTGACCCAAACCAAGATGGAAAAATAGACAAATCCGAGTGGCAAAACTTTGTTTATGAAAATCCATCACTTCTAAAAATCATGACACTGCCCTATCTGAGGTACGTGTTTTTTTTTTTGGGTTAATTTGTGAATCACTTTCATGTCGATGTTATGACTATTATATAACTAATTGATTTGAAATTAACGCAGGGACATAACAACAACTTTCCCCAGTTTTGTATTTAACTCGAAGGTGGATGATGACATTGCTACTTGAAAGCATACATTTTTGGTTACGCGTTTATTAATAAAATCGATATTTTTTGTTTTTAAATATTAGTGGGGGATATAGCAATAGATACAATAAAATAGTTAGCTTATATCAACAAATTGTAAATCATATTATCATCGAACCAATCAGGTAGCTCAGTTAATAATGATTCTTAACATTAAGAACCTAATTAAGAACAACAACATGAAATGGTCTTGCAGAGCCGGTAAGTATGGCCCCAGATGTTAAAAAAATCTAAATGCATTATTAAAATACCTAAAATTAAAATGAAATGTATTAAAAAGGACGAAAATGAAAATTGCTCATACTATAAATTATCTCTCATCTTTGACTCTTTGATGAAAGGCAGAAAAACTTTTGTTTTTTTGTGTACCAAAAGGGCTAATTTTATTTTATATCAAGAGTTTAATTTCTATACACAGTCAATGTAAAAATATTTTTCATAGTGGTGCAATAATATGTTGTCATCTCGTTTAGTGAGTTTAAAAACACACGATGCAATAACTCATCATTGAATGCATGCGTATTTTTACATTGACAGTGCATACAAATTAAATTCTTATATTAATATAATACTAAACGGATGGAAAATTGGATTAAAATATGAAGGAAAAAAAAGATTTCTTTATGGCATGAATGGATTTTTACACGTAATACCAGACTTCCTAAATCAGATATGTCTCTCTCTCTAATATCTGCTTCTTATTATTTTATAGCCTATCATTCCAATCTCCCTAACTAAGTCTTAAACAAACTCACTCACTAACTAACTACTTGAGTAACACCTTATTGGAAAGGGTTATGTAACAATACTTCCCCCCAAAAAGTTTCACCTTATCCTCAAGGCGATCACTCGGGTCCCATTGTTCGTGGCTTGCAACTCCTACAATCATCAAAGTTAGTACCTTTATCCTTAGAATTAGCATTGCACTACTTTCAGTGGTTGATAGTATTTCAAAGAGCCAAGTTTCGCACTCCTATAGTACATAATGGGTGACATTTATGAATGACAATGTGTAGAGTCTGGGTATGATGCTATAGTACTCGCCTCGTACCCACATTTAAAAAAAAAATATTTGTACTTGGATACCATAACAACAAAAAGTTGAGCCAACCAAGAGTAAAACGAAAACAAGAAATAAAATGAACTAAAGAGAAAAGAAGCAAACACAGAGAAGAAAACTCAACAAAATTATAGGATAGGAGAAGCAGTCTTAGAACTCTTTTCGCTACAAGTGTAATACTCGCGTGGTCTCTCATTCCATATTTGTTCTTTACAATTCTTCAAACATAAAAGAACAAATTAATAAATGAAAATGATAGGACAATAATTTGTGACACACAAAAAAAGTGAAAATTGGGAAGGGAAAGCACCTTGAGCAACATAGAAAGGAGAATCACAATCAACTCGGTCGAACTCACATTATTTGAACAGTGATTTGGCGTGCACGTGTAGAAACTTGGGGGTTTAGGGTGAGGCTTCTTTGTTCTTGGGTTTCTTAGAGAAATAATGGAATGAGACTCAATATGAAATCTGTATGAGAGAAAATGTGATTTGTGAGCATGAAACAAAAACAAAACTACGAATCGGGTTTGGTAGTCGAGATGAAAATCTAGTTTGAGCCACAAACCTATTTTTTAAAATATAGTTTTGGACTTTTGGGTTGTGATGCGGTTCAGTTCATAACTTTAGGGTGGTTAAACAAAATTTTGCACGTAAAATAGGCTAGACAAAAAATTACCATACTTAAATTTTATTACCTGAAGTCGCGTTTTACATTGAACTAATTAAATCAATACATCCGACTCGACTCACGACATTTTTGTTGGAACCTAAACGATTGAGAAGTTTAGACCCTCATTATTTTTTATGATAACAAAATATTTCTCAAGAGAACAATTTATCTTCTAACATATCTTTGAGTGTACAGGTATCAAAGCTTCATTTATATATGTACAAATCACTCAAGAAAGAAGAAGAAATATACAAAAGAATTGAATACAATCCACTAGTGTCAGCATCCGAACCCACTTCTGTCTTGTTAACAAAGCGTCGGCCAGTGTGACTTCTTGACACGTGGAACACTCAATTGCTACGAAGGCCTGGTCTCCTTCGCTCGAGCGAAGGCCCGATCTCTTTAATGAAGCACGTGGTGATCACGTTTTTGCTCTTAGCCTCAGACTGTTCTAGAACGGAATTCGAATTTGATTTTGTGCGCTCATTTTTATGTACGAGGAAGCAAATGTGACACATTTAGCATAAGACAAAAATCGTACAAGGAAATTGCAAATTGCAGATAGTACGAAAACGGTAATGTGTACTATTCTGATATTCTCTGGAAAGGATGAAAAGGACTACATTTCAAATTACCTCACTCAATAGCAAGGAGATATTTTTACTGCAACGGTAATACCCTTGAAGACTCCTATAAATACCCCAAGGTATTCATTGAAGAAGAGTTAGAGAAACTGTGAAGAAACTTCATTCTGAAAGCAATATTACTCAAGTGTGCAATCAAGCCTCGTGCCAAGTTTCTGGTCTACATTGAACTGAACTCAGCGTCTTATACTTTCTTTGAGAAAGTTATTCTGTTTTGAGCTTAATCTTTTCATCCTCTCTGTGAGAGTTATTTTGATTGTTATCAAAATCATAATCTCTTTTGTAAAACTGTTTTTGGCCTAGTTAAGGCTCTGTTCCTCAAAGGCTCGACTGTATTGAGTCGTTTTGAGAAGTTGAGAGTATTGTCAAGTTTGTGACAGAAGAATACTCTTGAGAAAATTATAATCAGTTGATTATAGTGGAAAATCCTTCAGGAACGAAGGGACTAGACGTAGCTACCAGTTGGTGGTGAACTAGTATAAATCTCTGAGCCTCATCCTTTACTGCTTTACATTATTTATCTTTATCTTGCTCAGTAAAACAAGTTTTTATAAACTGTTTAAATTTTTGCATCCGGTCCTATTTAATTCTCTGCATCCGATATACAAAACAAGTTTTTACGCATAGTTTGCGAAAAGTTCTTTAACACAATTCAACCCCCCTTCTTGTATTCACGTTCAATTTTAACACCTCAGTGGACAAGGGACACAAATGGTCCATAATGGATCAATTTTATTTACCTTCTGATTGATCTAAGACTCATCATAATATCCTATACCCTACACACAGTATCCCTCCCATCACTCTCGCACCAGCCGCCTCTGTGCTCGTCCCCGTTGCGAACGGCGGTTTTTCCGCCGCGTATGGTAGACCATCTCCCCTTCTCTCTGAATCTGCTCGTATTTCTCCTTGGAATGCTACCACCCTAACCCAGAATCACCGTATCTGACAACCCCAAATCAAATCTCTAAACCCTCTCTCTGCTCAAGCGACCGTCCCCTTCTCTGTCTTCCTTTCTTCCCCATCGTGCCAATGCAGTGAGTCGACCTTGGTTAACCTCTGGCAAGGTGGATTTCCTTCCATGGCCACCTAACTCTTAGCACCTCATCGAACTCTAAAATTAGGATTAGGGTTTTTCATTTTCTAGAAACTGAGTGTTTCTTTTAGAAATGGCGGAACAACCAAAAAAATTGGTCTCTCTCTCTCTCGCTCGCAGGTAGCCCCCATGAGTTTGAGGTGGTTCGTGCTCTCTAGAGTGTTTGGTGACACGGTTGATGTTTCGATGGTGATTTCGATTGGTGAGGTAAGCGACTTGCGATGGATCTATGGGTCTTTCGTGGCTATGGATTCGCGACAAAGGTGTTCCGGCGAGGGTGGTGGAGAGAGGGGGACCGATATGGGAGACAAACAGAGAGGAAGATAAATTTTGGTGTGGAGAGTACACCAATTGATCTGGTGGACATGTATGATCTAAGGGTGAGTAATACTTGTCCATCATGGATCATTTGTTCTCCTTGTCCAAATTAGAATTAGTCCTCAGAAAATAACATACTAAAACTTCATGCCTTGACTTGGCTTTTCACTTTTCATCGAAAGAGCACCCCTTTCATCACGAACGTGAGTAGCTGTATTCCCTATATCCTCTTCATCCCATAAAACTGTTAAATTTCAACTGCTTTGTTGTCGGTCACCACTTTCATTACTACTACATGTGTAAATACATTTGGAGAGGTACTACATACACCTCCCTATTTTCCTACCCATATCCCCTCACCTTTTTTAAAGGAAATTACCCAAATACCCCGCCCCTTATCCCTAGTGCACTCACCTCCTCCACCCCCAATCCCTTGCATTCCAGACTCGCACCTTTCTATTGCGACGCCCATCCTCATCCTCATCCTCACAATTCGGACAATGACTTGATTGGTGTTAATTTGACAAAAAATAAGAGAAAACGAATATAAGTTGAGTTTTGAGATACTCATATTCGTTTCTCATTGTTTTTATCGAAACAACGCTGATCATGTCACTGTCTCAACCGTGAGAACATGGAGGATCGTGCGCTTTTGCTTTCAAGGATGGCGTCAATCGTCGTTAGATTTTCAGACCATTTTCAGACCATTTTCAAGTATTGGTCTACGTGGGCCATCTATCAAGGTGATCCAACTAGAATTTGCCAGTTTCCAAAACATTGTTTTTGTGTTCCTAAAACTTGTTAACAGAATGAAGTTGATTAAATAAACTGTATTATGGGAATTGATTTTAGCAACACAAATAAACACTGTTTTGGAAACTAGTTTCCGGACATACAATATTGTTGTGTTTCGAAAATTAGGTTATGGAATGACTTGCAACTTAGTTTTTGCTTTTCCGAAAAATAATTTATTAAACATAACATAATGTATGTCTCGTAAGCTAATTTTTTAAACGGAGAAAACGAAGATATAATGCATTCCAGAATCTAATTTATGAAAAGCAACATTTTGTGCGTTCAAAAAAGTAACAAAAAATAGGGTGCAGACTTACTAAAGAAGAAGGCGTCAAATATCTTTCGCAGGAGGCCGGATGCGCAAGTGAAAATGAAAGGGAGGAGGGAGGTGTGCGTCTAATGTAAGGGAGAAGGGGTGAGAGTATTTGCGTAGCTTCCTTTAAAAAGGGTGGTGGGGTGTCGATAGCAAAACTGGGAGATGTAGATAGCACCTCCCATTCATTTATGGTGAGTGTGGATATCCTATCTCGTTTATTGGGCCGAAAGAGTGCCAACGTGATGGGCACTGAAATGGGCCGGAGAACTTGAGTTGCAGCCCAAACGAAGGAGAGAGAAGAAGCTGGAAAATAAAATAGAGAACGCTGAGGTGCACACGCACACCGTGCAGCAGCACCAAAAGAGCAACAAAAAAAAAAAAAAGTTGATGAGACAGGCATAGACAGTAGCAATGGATTTCTCGGAGAAGGACCTATTCGGCGAAGATTCCGACAACGAAAAAGATGGGACCCACTCCTCTTCCCCTTCTTCCTCCTCCTCCGCCGCTTCCTCTTCCTCTTCGTCGTCCTCTTCCGCCTCTTCCTCCAACGCCAGTGACGCTGCCGCTGACTCCTCCTCCGCAAGTGGAAGCGCCAGCAGCGGCGCCGGCGATGATGACGAAGAGAACGGCGATGTCGTAGATAGCAGCAGCAAGCCCGATGCCCATCACCTTCACGATCATGATGACAGAGATCTGTTTGGCTCCGATAATGAAGATTACTGCAAAACCCTCGCTAAAAGTCCTTACCCTATTCCTGGTAAAAATTATCCCTCTCTCTCTCTCTCTCTCTCTGTTCATTGACACAATTGTTCTTCATGTATTGCTTAACTATGGCTGTCATATCGTTACTTTGCTAGGAATTAAAGCTTTTGTAGTGTTAGTAAAGAAATAGGATGTGTTAGTTTTGCTGATCGCATATGAAACAAGCCTGTTACTTTATAAACTTTTAGGATAGTAAGGTGAAAGACTATGCCTGGTGATCAAACAACATATATTCCGGGGATGGAATATCTTGTGCCAAGATTATAGTCCACTAACCAAAGCTCGTTTGTCCAAGTGGCGAGAAGTTTGGTTTTTTAAGCATGGTCTCGAGTTCGAGTCTTGGGATTGTAAAAAATAAGCATTTGGGAGAATTTTGCCCCTTTATATTGTCCGCAGCTCGGCTCTGTTGGGGTCCAATGTGATTTACGGATACTAGGGCCTAGACCCGAAGTGGTAGGTACTTCATTGTATCTACAAACAAGGCAACTTGGGACACAATAAAAAAGGATTACCAGCGTTCGCGTCTCGAATAACTGTCAAATTTTTTAAAAAAAATCATTAACGGATATTAATAAAAAATTAACAAGTTTAATCTCTATCGTTCGTTTTTTAAAATAAATAAATGGACCGTAAAGAGATCACTAATGTACCCTTTTCAATGGGTTACGCCTTAGACGGGCCTCTCGTCCTATGTTTCTGAATTGTTGCAACAGTTGAAAAATGTTAATGAATTAAAGAAAATGTATTGTTTGATTTTATTTTCTTTATTTGTTTTTTATGGTAAGATGTGGTTTTCTCTGGCAGTATTGCCTGCCGCCCGCCCTGCAAATAACCCGGGTAGAGGGGGTTTTGGTCGCGGTCGTTGGCAGCCTGGGCATCAAAATGATAGAGGAGCTGGCATTCTTCCTCGTCCCGGACCTTATCCTCAGAGGCAGAATTTTGGGTATGGCAATAGGTTTCAGAATGGCCGCCACGATGAACGATTTGTCTCTGAGATGAAGCTTTCGAAGAGCGAAGAGACTCTGTCAAGAAAGTGCATTGCTTTTCAGGAGGTAGGGGAATGCCATTTTCCTATATTTTACTGCTGCTGCATCAAGCAATTTAATGGTCAATTTGCTTCGAGATTTCGAGAAATTGTTATGGAGATAGAGTTTTTATATCAATTTTTAGCTTTCCTCGTTATGTTGAAACTGGCGAGGAAATCAAAAGGAATCATCAGGTTTGTATTGTAAAAAACAAATGAGTCTGTTTGACTTGACTATTGATTCAGTCCTTTTTCCTCTGTCATGATTTTTTTAATGCATTCAATGTTATTAAATTGCCCCTCCAGATGTATATGTTCTGATTAATGTTTCGTGATTATTCTGATAGCCCTGTGAACTTGCCTGCTATAGTCGTGTAGAAGGTGGGGAAGTACATTTTGATGATCGTAGCTTGGTAAGCTACTTGGGCTCTTGAGTTATTTTATTTTTTAAATTTCTTTCTGTTTGTAATGGATGTGATGATATTATGCTTATTTAAGTGCTTCATCTTTCCTGTTTATTAAGAGACTTTTCAAGCGCCATATCACCGAAGATGTTGGAGCCGATTTGAATGAAGGCTATGATACATTCATTCCCAAAAAAGGTATGTTACTTACCTACAAATTAAACTGCTGGCTTGTGGATTAAAATGTCAATTTCAAAATGCGATGTGCTGCCAATTATGTTATTAATCCCTTTTCTTTTGTTGTTAACACTCAATTCCTAAAAAGACTTGGGCTCGGAGGGCTTTGGTGATCTTCTTGCTTGCATTAGAGACAAAAATATTCCGCTTCAAAACATTCATTTTGTGGTATGGCATATATCATGATCTGTTTTTTCATAATATTTTATTCGTTACTAATTTTTTTTTTTATGATGGTCATACGCTAATATTCTTTTTTATCCTTTGCAGACATTCCGCAACAATCTTAACAAGGTAACTGATGATGACCTTATCAGTTAAATTCGGCTGAGAGTAAATGTGAGCATGTATATGAGCTAAATACTCCTGTTTTTGCAGATACTGGCTACAGCGTATATCCGTCATGAGCCTTGGGAAATGGGAGTACACAAAAGGAATGGTGTTGTCTATCTCGATGTGCATAAGTTACCAGAAAGACCACAAAGTGATTTAGATCGCAGGAGGTACAGGGCTTACATGTCTTTTTATTTTATTATGCTCGGCCATGTAAATCTTTTATGCGCATAGCAATGGAGCAGTGATTGAGGCACATAATATGGGTATGTTTGTGCGTGTGAGAGAGAATGTAACCAATATAACAAGAATGGATAGCTGTTAGGGAAAAAGCATGCTCAGGGAAAGTATGTGGTATCAAGCTGATTGAAGCTTCATGCATCTGTTGCACACAATCTCTTTACCTTATTATTGTTGGAAATAGTGCCCTATATTGAAAACAAGCCTGAAAACTCAAGTTAATTGGTTGAGGAAGATATTTAGAAAATATAATACTAATGCAATCAAGAAATGTGTGATTTTATAAGTGAGAGCAAAAAAGGATAAAATTTATTTTGTAAAAAAGTTTATGTTTTGCTTTCTGCCGCTTAAATGGTTGACATATTAGTGGATTTATTCCCACTTTATGATTTCGTTTTTGAACTTTTTTATTGGATAAGCCTTAAAGTTAATGTCTTTGGCAATTAGATGCTATCTGGGTTACTGTTTTGAGAGCCTTGCCACTGAAGATCCTAGAAGAGCAGATGGAGAGGGGATACATCATGTTGATGCCAATGTTGAATTCTGTTCTGTGATTAAGACAAAATTAGGTGCTCACCGTATCTTGATGGGTGCTGAGATGGATTGCTGTGATACGACTAATGATGGAAAGAGATTTTATGTGGAGTTAAAGACAAGTTATGAGGTTGACATAGTCCCAGCTGTCTTGTATTATTATACTTTTTAAATCTCAGATTTTATTTTTCTTTTTAAATAGCATTTATATTGGCTTAACGAAATGAATCTATCATTTCTTATGATGCAGTTGAATTATCATAATGAGGAAAAATTTGAGAGAGAGAAACTGCTAAAGTTTTGGGTACATCTCCTATATTTTGTCATCAATTTTTGTGCTTTTCATCTCCATGTGTTCCTTTTTCACTTGCGTGCATGATTTCAATAGGTCTCTGTTCTTGCTTGCAGATTCAGTCATTCCTGGCAGGTGTTCCATATATTGTTATAGGATTTAGGTAATTGTTATTGTTGTTTTATATCATTAAACAATCTATGATCTTCCTTAGCATTGTGCTGAAAAATAATCTCCTTTAACTTTGGCAAAATCTGTTTCAGCTTATTGAATCATAATTGTTCTCTGCCACTTGACATGCGTGACAATGAAAATTCATACTGCTAGTTGTTTATTTGTGTTTATATTAACATTCTTAACTGTGATACAGGGATGATGCAGGTCGTCTTGTTCGGACAGAAATGCTTAGAACCAAAGATATAACACAGAGAGTAAAAATGAAGAACTACTGGCAGGTACATTTTAACTTATGTAAGGTGTATGGTGGCTACTCTGTGTGTTAGTCACTTATTGTCATGGTTAATTTACAATTATGGGGATCTCCCGCTGAGTCGTGTGGGTCTAAAACACATTAAAATGCTCCAAATGTTATTTTCCTACTCAAACATCAAGAAGTGTATCTACATAAGCATGTGCTTATACATGCAATCAATCATCGCATAGCTAATTAAGGATCATTTAATACCATCTCAAGGGGACAAATATCTGAAAATCATATTTATAATCTAAAATGACTATTTCTTTTCTCATTATCAACAAAATTTGTTGGCAGGGAGGAGTCTGCTTGGCGTTTGCCGATGAGGTATTATGCTGGCTTTATGGAACAGTCAAAGAAAGTGAGTATTATTAGACCCCATCTCATCTGTTTTGTTTGGCTGTTACACAAACATATAGAAAGGATGATGAAATCTCGCAGCAATTCCTTTTCAAATCAAAATATAGTTCGTAATTAATGTGTTTATTTCTTGGTTTCAGATGAAGATTACATATTGCAGTTTGCTCCACCTTTCAACCGTTTGGAGCTTCTGCAAGCTCAGTCTTGCCCAGATGCAATAATCAGTCATCTGGAGCTGTTGTGAAAAATTGGAAACCTTAACAGTTGTTTAAACAATTCGATATAGGAAGAAAGGGATCAACTCTTGATTTTTCCCTGCACATTTGATCAGTTCCTGAACTTTTGGAATAGGGGGTACCCTATGTGAGTGCTGACAATTGCATTCACATCTTAATATAAATCTATAGAAATATTGTGACCTTGTTTAGTTGGAATACAGTTTTTCATTTTACTGTTTGAACTTTCTTTTTCCCCATTTTCTAAACCATTTTTCTGTCGAAAACAGATAAACGCGTTCATTGAAATAAAGATTATCAAGAAGCAGATATTGGACAAAACTTTCGATTACATGCATTCAAAATAAAATTTATGTCTTAACACTTTATATCACGTTTTCTAACCATGGCATTGTATAGAACTTGGTTATTTATAGCTGATGAGTTTTTCTCAGTGAATGAGAAAAGGAAAACATTTGTTTTAGGTGAGGTGATGAAACCATGCTTTTATAATAGTAGTTAATAATTTTTTTATACTAATTTAAAAAGGTCATATCTTAATTTTGCCTCAAATATAAACGCACATTAGAAAAATATACAATAAAATATTAAAATAAGATAAAAATATTTAGTATAAAAAATTGAACTGATGATTATATTTTGATTATAAAATTATTACAGAAAACTAGGGAAGGCAAAGTGGGCCAACCCGCCCCAACCCGCCCCAACCCACTTTAGCCCGCCAAAAAGCGGGCTGGTTGGTTCGGCCATGGTGGCGGTTCAACATTTTGCCCACTCGCTTAATGGCTGGGTCAATGGCGCTGATCGCCCACCCAACAAAAAAACATTTTAAGATTTTTATTGTTGGGTATAAAAATTCAATATGCAACAAAATCGCTTTTTGCCCTTTGATCGCAAGCCCAATACTCAACATATAATTCTCCAGCCTAATAATTTTTGTACCATTTTTTAGAGTGATTTAATTTGTTGAGCTATTTTTTATTTGAATAGCATATGTACTCTATATTCTAAATATTTTTTTAAATCAAACTCAGACACCATATGCTATCTAAAAAAATACTCATCGTAATAGTTTTCCAAATAACTATGTTTCATATATTTTTATCGACACGCTGATGCCTCGTATTTTCGACATCTCAAAATATCAAACACCGATTATAATGTAGATATCACCAAGTCCAACCAAAAGTCTCAAATACACAAACACACATTCAGTGCACAATACATACACATCCAATATTACAAGTCCCAACTTCCAAAATAACATCATGAAATTCACAACAATTCATTAAACTATTAGATTACTAAGAAAGATCATCGTGCATCATCTTCCACATCAAGAACATTAGATGCACTCTTGGAAAAAGTCGGATCCCTATTTGTATCATCATTGTCATCATCATTTCCATCTACATTATAAAATAATGTGATCAATTCAATGGTTATCAAAATAATGTAAATAAATAGTAAATATCACGATCGGACTAAATAAATTACCATCATTAAAGGAATGCATCCAATTAGAACAAAGCAATGCTTCCACATTTTCATAAAAGACGATTTCTATACTTGTTAAGCACTCGAGAACCAATACTAAATGAAGATTCAGACTAATCGCAGTAATAGGAATGCTTAAACAAGTCTCTAGCCATTATTGAAAGCTCCTGAAATCGATGTCTATTATTCTTCCACCATTGTAATACATCCATTTGATCCAGAAATCGAGATCCAAAACCTGACTGGCCCAAATAAATATCAAGTTGACTCTTTCCAGCTTTACTAGCAACTAGATGCTCACGCAGACTTTAATTCCTAAAATGATGATAACAAAATATTAGATGAGCATGATAAAGAAAGCAACTTATAAAAACACATAATATTGAAGCATGGATAGTATTTTGAAGCATTGGAAGCAACTTACATCAAATAGGCTTGGTTCACTTGACTTGCTAGATGAGGCATGGATAGTATTTGAAGCATTGGAAGTAGCACTTTTGGTAGAATATTGTGAGAAAAGCTTGGACAACTTTTCTTTTATTTGTTCCTCCTTCAACTCCCAAGTGTATGGATCAATTTTTCATAACAAAAACCCAATGAATCCAACTTCATTCGTGGGTCTAACACTGCACTTCAAAGGCAAGAACAACACTATACTCATCCCAATACTTCTCAAACTTCAACAACATATTTTCACCATGCTTTTTATAACTTCATCTTCATCTTTTTTGCTATCAATTAAAAGACACTCAATTTTCCAAACTTGCAAAAAGTAGAGGTTGGAAGTAGGATAGCTTGCAGGCTGCACATCAAGGTGGTAATTTCTACAAATGGCAACAAGAACCTCACTTCATTTTTTGTGCTCTACTCCACTCTTCCTTTGAAGGATTACATATATAATTTGCATCATAGCAATGTAGGTTTTCAAATACACGCCGATATTTAAGAGCACTTTTAAGCATCAAATAAGTTGAATTCCATCTTCAGTGGGAACATCTACAACTAACCCACTTCGATGCATCAATGTTGCCAACTTTTTCAATGCATTGCTTAAATTTTATCATTCTACTAACCCCTCACATATTTGATGCTATCTCTAATTTTATGCAAAGCATCGCAGCTATTTTCAATCCTTCTGCACAATTAGATTCAAAATATGTGCACAACAACGCATTACATGAAAGAATTCTCCATCACACAACAACCAATTTTGCAATTTAAATCGACTCTCATAGTTTGTTGCATGACATCATTGGCGTACATTATCCAAAGTGATACTAAAAATTTTCTTCTCTATTCCCCAATCATGTAAAAATTCAATTGCTTTGTTAGACAACTCAAAACCACTGCGTGAGGGATGCATGTGACGAAAAGTTAAGGATTTTGCTATTTAACTTCCAATTCTTATCCACAAAATGAGCAAATCAAGCTTATGTAACCCTCAAGATTACAAGATGTCCATAAATCGGAAGTTAAAGATATCCTACTAGGAATGTTAGCCATTTCTTCTTAAGCTTTGTCTTTTTCCTCATGAATACTTTCAAGACATCACCTGTTGTTTCTAGTGATAGGAATGTATTCGTGGATTCAAGCATCAGAGCTAATCCGTAAGCTCTAACTCACAAAATTTAAAGGGTAAATCACGCCACTAATGATCAATTTAGCACACTTTTCACGAGATACCATTTGCTCTATCTTCAAAGACTTCAATTTTCCTGCATATCTAACATCATTTGACCCACATCTTCAAATTTAATTTCCGTGACACTTCTTAACGCGGACGCTTTAAAGTCGAGGTCCCATGTTTTTTACCACCACCCGCAAACTCAACATTGCTTGCATTGCACTTTACTCTATCCTTTTTCCTCTAACTTAGTGAAAAATTTCCATACTTCGTATGTTGCTCTTAACCCTTTTCTCACTAGGTTCAATGGATTGACACTCAGGAGTCTTGTTCAATCATTAATCAAACACTAGATCCTCATCAAATACCAAATTCTCATCAATTGTATCCATTCCAAAACTAAATCATAAAAACACAACAACCAAATGTAATTAGAAAACTATTTCATTTAGTAAGTCGGGCTAAACATAACAATCTCAATCACTACTTCAATCTACATTAACATCAATTCAAGAAATATCGTAAGACTCATATTAATTAACCCACCACCCTTCTCTAGTGAGGACACCTCATGCAAAAAAAAACAGCAATCAATTTAGAAAGATAGAATCATGCAAGTCGCAAATGTGCATCACAAATAGCTCACTTACTATGTGATTAAGCCGAAACAATGTGAACTAGTATCCTCAGAGGAGGTATCCTTGAAAAGAAAACAAATAAAATTATTAGAATGTATAGTAAGAAGCATTAGTCAATTAGTGGATTAGAGATTAGGCCAAGAACAAGCCGTGAGTCACAGAGGACAAGGCCAAGAAGAGGCATTAGCCATTAGGGATTAGGCAAATGTGGTTTCTGGATGGAAAAAGAAGCCGTGAAGGCCAAGAAGAGGCATCGTGCAACACCGCAAGGTCCGCAAATACCTCGAATCTCGTGCATTAGTGGAATCGTGGGTGGTAACGAACAAATCGGGAATTACTGCTTCAAAATTAGGGAAAATATGAAGGGCGACAAGGGGGAAACATTAATAAAGGCATCACAGACTCACCAAAAACAAAGAAATCAAAGAACCACGTGGGCATGGTGGTCGAGATGGAGAAGGCCGCCACGCTAGCTTGCAGAGGAGACGTGAGAACGAGTCGTGAGACAGTAGAAGGAGCAATGGCAGAGGAGACAGAGAAGTAGCAGAGGCGCGTAGCAAACGCTGGGCGTGACTCGACTCGGGCCAACGGCCGGGTCGCCAAGCAAAGCGGATGCAGGAGCATGCATGAGAGGGAGGAGAGAGGATGTAGCGAGGGAGAGAAACTCGCTCGATAAAAATTGAGTGCAGAGGAACGCAGTTATAATCGTTACGCGGGTGTCGAAGTTATACGGGCCTTTTTTTTTCCAAAGGGAGTTATATGGGCCTTGTAAATCAGTAATAGATAAAAATCCGGTCAAGTGGGTCGCCCGCCCGCCTCGCCTCCGCCGGTGATGGTCCGTTGGCGGGCTGGGCATGTTAAAACCCCAACCCAACTCCGCCTATTTTGGCGGGACATGGTCGCCCAACGGGCCAGGCCCACTTTGCCACCCCTACAGAAAACTATATTTAGTTCATCATAAGTACGAGTTTTTTGTTTTATAATATCTATCTAAAATATTGATGAAAAACTTATTCATGTTTTAGGAGTAACTCAAAATGTTAAATTCATTTTTCTTAGATATTCCTTTATATTACAAAATTCATATTTTTCAAATAGGAGTGCCTATTTACACATGAAGATTAAATGTGCGCTCTCGATTAAATAGCTTCAGTCCTGTGGAGATATTGGAAAAGAAGGAAATGAAATGCAGGTGATTTGTTCTCAAAGCCAAATCATCATATTACAAAATCCCTTTTGTGTCGCTTTCTAGAGGATTTTGTTATTGTATATTTCGGTTTTTCTATATCTTGATAAAAGAATAAGCACTGGTGAAGAAAGGGAGGGGAAGGGTAAAAAGAAACAAGACTACCAAACTGAAATCATGTTATTAACTATTAAGGACATGCTATTAAGGACATGTAATTGATAGTTAATAGTTGATGGGTGCTCTGTGTCCTTTTAAGGCACTAGGAGACAGGGAAGATGGATGAAACCGATAAGGACAGTGGTTTGGGTTGTGTTAGGCGACAAGGAGTAGAGAAAGAGGTGGATAAGAACTAAGAAAGGCCACCCAACTGAAATCATGTTACAGACTGGAGGCTGCACTCTTTTTAAATTTCTTGTTCTTGTACTCTGTGTCAGCACCGTCCCTGACATTTTAGGTGTCTTATGCGAACTGAAAAATTAATATCTTATTTTTTAATAAGTCAAATGTATGTTGATTATCAAAAGTAGGTAATCTTCGGCACGCAAGAGGTGTAAAAGGCTAGCTATTAATTGGGTAAATAGCCATTTTGGTAAGACATTGACACATTAGTCCCCGATTGTATCAAAATTACAGATTAATATCCGGATGTGTCTTCCGTTAGTCACCTTGATTCCTGAGAGGACAAATTTGTATGTTAATTCAGGGACCAAACTGATAATAAGTAGCCATTTTAAGGGACTAATGTGACTAAAGAAGGTGATTAATTTGTAATTTTAATACAATTAGATTCTAGTGTGACACTGACAAACACTTTTAGGGACCAAAGTGGTTGTTTAGCCGCTATTAATTGTTTTAATACAATCTCAAAGAAATAAAATATTGTAAAAAAAGTTAAAGATTCAAAATTGAAAAATTTAAACTAAACTAACAAATTACAATAAAATTTTAGCAAAAATATTTAACGTGTTTTATTAATATTCTTAAGTGAAAATAAATAAATTTGGTGCCCCTAAAAATAGAAATCTGCACACCTTGGAGTCACCACTACTGATTGTAATAATATAATGAAAGAAAACAATAAAACAGCTATTAGTACTTTGTAAAGTTGTCCACCAAAAAGTACTTTGTAGATTTTCCTCCGTGTTTTTTTTTTTTTTGAGTAAAGATTTTCCTCCGTGTTAACATGCAAGTATTTGGTTTAAAAGGTTGTCAATAATATGCTGCTTAGCATTCCTTTGGTATATGCTTACGTTCTTAGGGGCCTAGCGTAGTGTTACGATAGGAAAGCCATTGTTACCAAAAAAAAAAAAAATATTAAAGATTAGTATAGTAATATAAAATTTTGCTATCTAAAAAAAAAATTTAATAGAACACGTTTATCAGATAAACCACTTATACTAAAAAAATACTCAGATTGCTAATATTTTAGACATTTTTTTGCTTATATTTCAGACTGGAGTAATAATTTATTATTAAAAAAATTAGTAGGTCATTTTGTCTATAAAAAAAATTACTCTATATGTTTAGTCCCCTCATGTAAAACGGGCTAGCTTCGCCACTGTATGTTCTGTTCGTCTTCGAATGGATACATACGCATCGTACAAAATACGTTAATAATATAGCCGACATAATTCAGAGTTTCGAAAACGGAGTTAACTTTAATTATTACAACTTCTTTTTCAAAAGAATGGTAAAGTAAAACAATTACAAATACATCTTATTCACACATAATACTAGGACACAACCTAGAACTTATGACGCGACTGATGATTCGATGACTCGGGTCTCGTAGATAAGCGAGACCGAGCACAATCCAATACTCTGAACCTCTTCAACAATCATACCTGAAAACAAACCCCAAAGGTGAGTTTATAAAACTCAATAAGCAATCGAAATTCATTGTCGCAGATAATAAGCAACTGTAACTGGTAAAATAGTTTTGGGATATCAAGTAAAAAATTAAAATATGAAAATAATTAAAAATTAGATTTAGACCAGCACATTACCTAGGTAAATAAAAGATTTTTGTTGAATTAATTAGATTAGAAAGTAAAATATCAAGTGTGTCAAAAATAACATTAATATAATTAATGTTACTGTGTTGTAAAGATTGAGTGAGCGAGCAGAACATCTAACGATTTGAATAATATGATAGGATTTTTTTTTGTTAAGCCAAAAAAGAGAAGAAAAGAGAAAACCAAACCAACACCACTGGTATCCGCCAAGAGGTGAATTCCAAGACCCTGCCGACACTCTTGAAGCTGAACCAAAGACTCTACCGTGTTAGCTTGGCTCATAACTTGGCAAGAAAATTAGCACAGTGATTACCTTCCCTGAAATTATGTTGACTGTTGAACCTCAAGTCCCACATCGGTGGGATTTTGTTTGATTGGCCCCTTTGTAGTGTATAAAAGGAGGTCAAGGTGTGATGTTTTAAATCATCCCAAACATTTCTCTTCTTCCTCTTTTATTATTTCTTATACTCAACAAGAGTATTGTGAGAGTATTTGTGAGGTATTTTGTGAGAGGTATTCTTGTAATATTTTCCCACATAGTGAAATTCTTCTGGTCTTGCCCCGTGGTTTTTCCCTTATTTGTTGAGGGTTTTCCACGTAAATTTTGTGTGTTCATTTCCTTATTTTCTCGTCTCTTATTTTAGTTGTGTGACACCATTCTGATACTCTGGTACCTAACAGTGGTATCAGAGCTCCAAGGTTGGTGATACTATTCCGCTGCGTCACTTTAGGAAGGTGTTGGTTCTTAGTATGCTCTGTGGTTGCAGCATTGTCTGATCTGCCACATCAGAAAAGAATTGTTACCGGAAATAGTGTGGTAGTGTAAAAGTGTATGTCTAGTAAAGTTCTGGCTAAGGAAAGACAAGGTTTTTAAATGCGGCTTAGCGACACCTCTCTTTCCTGGGAACTTACTTGGTGCACTCTTTATGAGCTACAGTCACTTTCTCGGTATATAGTACTATTCACGCATTACGGTTACTATTCACACGTGTGGTTGTATACTTTTACAGTAATTGTATATATTGGATTTGTTCTGGTATACGGGATACGTACAATACTGTTCACGTATACTGTGCTATTCACGGTGAAATAGTGTAATCCGGTTCGGTTCGTGTACAACCATGGCAGCAAAATTTGAGATAGAGAAGTTCAATGGGAGTAATTTCTCCCTGTGGAAATTGAAGGTGGCGGCAGTTTTGAGGAAGGATAATTGCTTGGAAGCAATTGAAAGCGGAACCACGGATATGGTGATGAAAAGTGGAAAGAGAAGGATGACAATGTTGTTGCCAATTTGCACCTAGCAATGGCGGATTGATTTTGTCAAGTGTTGCGTAAAAAAAAGCGCAAGGGAGATTTGGGATGTACTTAACAAATTATGCGAGGTTAAGTCACTTCACACAAGAATATTCTTGAAGAGGAAACTCTACACTCTTGAATGAGTGAATCCACATTAATGACGGATCACATTAACACCTGAACACGCTATTGGCTCACCACAAAGATCTCGATTTCAAAATAGCGTAAAATGAACGTGCGTAACTTTTACTTGAGTTTACCAGATTCGTATGATCAACTCATCATCAACATTACAAACAACAATGTTCTTTGTCACTCTTCACTTTGATGATGTTGCTTGCAATCCTTGAAGAAGAATCCAGCGCAAGAATAAGGAGGAAAGGTCGAAAGTTCAAGCAAGCGAAGCTTTAACGATGACGAGAGGCGATCAAGCGAACATGGCCCCAAAGTGGGAGCCAAGATCGTGGTAGATCAAAATCTCGAAGAAGAAAGAATCTCAAATGCTACAACCTGTGGCATGAGAGGGCACTTGAAGAAGGAGTGTTGGAACAAGAAGAATGGAGAGAAGACCTCAGAAGCATCAACCTCGCAAGGGTGTGTTGCAAGGACCTCAGATGATGGAGAAATCCTGTATAGCGGAGCAACAAGCTCTAAAGGTGGAAGGAGGCTCAATGATGTCTGGATAGTGGATTCAAAGCGACATGGCACATGACTTCACACCGAGATTGGTTTTGTCCTTATGAGCCTGTCTCGGTAGGATCCGTGTTTATGGGAAATGATCACGCCTTAGAAATCGTTATAATCGGTACTGTCAGAATAAAGATGCAAGATGGTACTGTTCGCAAGATACAAGTGCGACATGTGAAGGGCTTGAAAAGGAATCTATTGTCCACTTTGGGCAATTGGATGACCTCGGTGCAAGATCCATATTGAAGGTGGAATCTTGAAAGTAGTGAAGGGCAATCTTGTGGTGATGAAAGCAGAAAAGATCACAAGCAATCTATACATGCTTTTGGGAGATACGTTACAAGAGGCGGATGCATCAGTTGCATCAGCGAGCCATGAAGAATCAATGATGATGTGGCATCGCAGGCTAGGCCATATGACAGAGCGTGGCTTAAAAGTCCTTGCAGAATGTAGTCTCTTACCCGGGCTCAAGACGGTAACTTTACCCTTCTGTGAGTACTGTGTGACAAGTAAGCAGCATAGATTGAAATTTGCAAAAGTAACTACCAGAAGCAAACACATACTAGACTTGATACATTTTGATGTATGGGAGTCGCCGGAAACATCCATAGGGGGAGCAAAGTATTTTGTATCATTCATTGATGACTACTCCAGGAGATTGTGGGCGTACCCGATCAAGAAGAAGTCAGATGTGTTTCCAGTATTCAAGGAGTTCAAAGCACAAGTAGAGCTTGAAATTGGGAAGAAAATCAAGTGCTTGAGGACAGACAATGGAGGAAAATATGTAGATGGTAACTTTCTATCATTCTGCAAGCAAGAGGGTATTACGAGACAATTCACTGTTGCACATACACCTCAGCAGAATGGTGTAGCAGAACGGATGAACAGGACTCTCCTAGAAAGAACAAGAGCTATCTTTGAAACGGCGAGATTGGTCAAATCTTTTTGGCGAAGCGTATCAAAAGCGCACATTGTGATAAATCGATCGCCATCAACAATGATTGGTTTGAAGTCACCAATGGAGATGTGGAAAGGAAAGCCGTAGATTATTCTTCTTTACATGTGTTCGGATGTCCTGCGTGACGTAATGTACAACTCCCAAGAAAGAACAAAGGTGGATCCAAAATCCGTAAATGTATATTCTTGGGTTATCTTTGACAATGTCAAGGGGTATCGCTTGTGGGACCCCACCGCCCGCAAGCTTGTTGTTAGCGGAGATGTAGTCTTTGCGAAAATGAATTACAAAGTAAGCGAGAAAAATGACAAAGACTTCTAAAGAGATCGCTATCTGCGGTGGAGAGAAAGACTCAAGAAGATGATTCTTTTGAAGCGTAACTGCAACACATAGAACAAGAACCAGATGAGGTCAATGATGAAGAAGTTCGACGATCAACACGTCGGATAACGGCACCATCGTGGCACTCGGACTATGTTATGGCTGCCATGATGCATACCGCTTTTGACCGAAGAAGGTGAACCATCGACTTTTCAAGAAGCGTTGAACGATTGAGATGCTTCTCAATGGATGACAAAGAATGCGGGAAGAAATGGAAGCCCTACATAGAAATAAGACTTGGGAACTTGTTGAACTTCCAAAGGGCCTGAAAGCCATCGGGAACAAATGGGTGTTCAAAATCAAACGAGACGGCAATGATCAAGTGGAGCGGTATCGTGCGCACTTGTAGTCAACGGTTATGCTCGTAAAGAAGGGATAGATTTTGACGAGATATTTTCTCCAGTTGTCGACTTACTACTATCAGGGTAGTGTTGGCAATGTGTCTTTGCCTTTGATTTACATCTTGAACAGTTGGATGTAAAGATCGCTTTTCTTCATGGAGAGCTTGAAGAAAAAATTTATATGCTCCAACCGTAAGGCTTTAAAGAACAAGGAAAAGAAAACTTGGTTTGTAGGTTGACCAAATCTGCATGCGGTCTAAAGCGGCGCCCAGATGTTGGTACAAGAGATTTGATTCCTTCATAATTAGCCTTGGTTACAACAGATCGAGTTGAGACTATTATGCGTACTACAAGAGGTTTGATGATAATGATTTCATCATTTCTTTGTTGTATGTGGATGACATGTTGGTGGTAGGCCCCAACAAAGATCGAATCCAGGAATTAAAGGCACAATTGGCTAGGGAGTTTGATATGAAGGACTTGGGACCCGCAAACAAGATTTTAGGGATGCAAATTCACCGAGACAGTAAATGATAGGAAGATTTGGCTTTCTCAAAAGAATTATTTAAGGAAGGTCTTTGCGGCGCTTCAACATGCAAGGCTGTAAGCCAATTTCTACCCGCTTCTGTCAATTTTAAATTATCCTCGTGTATGAGTCCTAGCAATGAAGCGGAGAGGATGGAAATGTCTCGAAAATCAGTATGCATCGCGGTGGGAAGCCTTATGTATGCCATGATATGTACAAGACCGGACATTGCACAAGCAAAGTGGGAGCGGTTTGTCGGTTTATGGCAAATCCAGGTAGAGCATTGGAATACTATTAAGAGGATCCTTAGATACATCAAAGGAACCTCGAGATGTTGCATTATGTTACGGAGGATCGTAATTCATTGTCGTGGGTTATGTTGATTCAGATTTTGCAGGTGATCTTGATAAAAGGAAATCCACTACTGGGTATGTATTCACAATTACAGGGGGAGCGGTGAGCTGGTTATCTAAGTTACAGACTGTTGTAGCTTTGTCTACTACAGAGGCTGAGTACATGGCAGCTACCCAGGCTTGCAAGGAAGCTATCTGGATTAAAGGTTTAATGGAGGAACTCTGCACAAGCAACAGATGATTCTTGTGTATTGTGTGATCGAGTGCCTTGCACATTGCAAGAAATCCAGCTTTTCATTCCAGGACAAAGCATATAGATACCCAGTATCACTTTGTTCGTGAAGGGGTAGAGAAAGGAACCGTGGATATGCAATGTATTCACACCAAAGATAACCTAGCAGATGTGATGACGAAGCCAATCAATGCTGACAAGTTTATTTGGTGTCGATCCTCCTATGGCCTATCAGAAACGTAAGCGACATGGAATGGCAAAGCAGAAAGAGTGGTGTGAAGATATGATTGACTCAATCAAAATCTTCAAGTGGGAGAATTGTTGAACCTCAAGTCCCACATCGGTGGGATTTTGTTTGGTTGGCCCCTTTGTAGTGTATAAAAGGAGGCCAAGGTGTGATGTTTTAAATCATCCCAAACATTTCTCTTCTTCCTCTTTTATTATTTCTTATACTCAACAAGAGTATTGTGAGAGTATTTGTGAGGTATTTTGTGAGAGGTATTCTTGTAATATTTTCCCACATAGTGAAATTCTTCTGGTCTTGCCCCGTGGTTTTTCCCTTATTTGTTGAGGGTTTTCCACGTAAATTTTGTGTGTTCATTTCCTTATTTTCTCGTCTCTTATTTTAGTTGTGTGACACCATTCTGATACTTTGGTACCTAACATTGACTACTACAATGCCAATCCTCCTCATATAGGATTGAATAAACTTAATCTCGTTGATGTATCTATGATGAGAAGGAACTCCATCTTGAACAAATCTAACCATGAGCAGCGAATCTAAAGCACAGTACAATGTTCTAAAGCCCCAATCCCAACTCAACTTGACGCCATAGAAAAGCACCATAATCTTAGCATAAATAATGTTCGAGTCAACAACTGAACAATAGAAACATCGCAAAAATTCCCCTGCATTGTTTCTTACTAGGCCATCGAACCATGCCTTTCCTGAATTAGTGACTGCGCTAACGTCTGTATCCAACACCACTGCATCTTCTAGAGGTCCGAACCAACACACTTCCCTTTGCAATCTGCTGCCCAAGCTTGAATTAGGGTGACCATAGGCTTTATTTTTATTATCAACCAAAGCATCAATCCAAACCAATATTGATTCTGTCGGGGACTAAATGCTATAAAAAATAGCTTATTTATGGTACACCAAATTCCACAAACTAAATGGAACAATAACTCCCTGCTGCTGCGTTTTTTCTCGGATCCAGAGAGTCAAATATATGCAATATTAGCAGACATTGTCGGTATACTCACTCCACAATTATGCCACACAATTGATGACCGAGTGCAATGTAAAATCCAATTGAGTAATTGACTCGTTCTCAATGCCACACCTTGGACAAATAGCATTACAAGGCATACTTCTCTTATAGGAATATCACTGTGTCCAATTTGCCAAAGGAGGAATTGGATGTTAGTTGGGGCATGAATTTTCCAAAGCCAACTCAAAAATCTATTGACTTATGTACCTTCAGCTCATGTATTGAGCCATTTATAAGCACTGCAGATTGAGACATTGAGTAACTACCTGAAATACACTGCTGCCAAGCCCACCTATCAACAACCATGCAAGGTTTAATTATTTGCTCCAACTATTGCGTAACAACTACTGGAAGCTGTGTGCGAAGCTTATTCAGCTACCATTTCACTTGTTCGTTGTCCCAAAGGTCTTTGGTACAACAATCAATGTCATGAATGTCAACTACTTCAGCAATATCATCTTTGTGCAAGTAGCCAAGGTGGTAGAAAATGTTAGTGTCTCCATTCCCAATCCTGAATCCAAAGCCATTCTTTATCTCATGCAGGGCATTCAGAATTGCATTCCATGGAGGGGATCCTCTATTATGACTATCTGTGAATAAGTGGTTCTTTTTTTCAGATACTTTAAACTCAGCAACTGAACCAAAAATTTATTAGGATAATTGATGACATTCAACACTAACTTTCCTTATAGGGCAGTGTTTTACTCCCTACAACGCCTCATACCTAAACCACCAAGCTAGCGAGGTTTTGTGATTTTTTCCCACCGAACCATATGCATGCCACGGTCTCCAGTGCCCCCTTCCAAATGAACTTGTGCACTGTGCTATCAACCATATCACAGACATATTGCGGAAACCAACACAATTGCATACTATAAGAAGGTGATGCTGACAACATTGTGTTTGCAAGAGTAACTTTCCCTGGCTTGTTGAGTAACATTCCCTTCCAAGTTGAAAGCTTTCCATTCACCCTCTCCATAACCGATGGAAAATCCTCTCTGCTAGTTCTTCCTAGAACATTTGAAACCCCAAATATTTAGTAATTCTATTAGTGAAACGAACACAAAGAATATGCAACAGCTTATCCTTCATACCGCGCTCTACCTCCTTGGATGCGTACACATGACACTTCTCCATACTAGATTTAAGATCTGAAAAAGAACAGAAATCATCCAAAGTGTTAGCAATAAGTCGGGCCTGAGCCGGCTGCGGCTTAGTAAAAGGATCATGTTGTCCACAAAAAAGAGATGGAAAATGTTGTGACCATTTGTAGAAATGCGAACAGGTGGCCATTTTCCTTCATTCACTGCTCCCTCAATCATATTGCCCAATCCTTCCATACAAAGAATGAACAAATATGGATAGAGGGGATCTCCTTATCTGAGACCTCTACACGAGAAAAAAAATAGCTCAATCTTTCCATGCAAAGAATGAACAAATATGGATAGAGGGGATTTCCTTGTATGAGACCTCTACACGAGAAAAAAATTGGAGTACGACTTCCATTCCAAAGAAGGGAAATGGAAAGAAGATGTAGGGTCTGTTTGGATTGGCTTATAAACAGCTTATTTGGGTTTATCTACTGGCATCAGTATTTGTCAGACTATTTGGGAGAGCTTATGAAAACAATTTATGACATGTCTATAAGCTGTTTTCAGCTTATTTCCATAAGCTCCCCAGGATAGCTTATCAAAATATCTTATGACTTATATGAAAACAATTTGACTTTATTTTATCTTTTATCATAGAAATAGCTTGCACATAAACACTTATATGATAAGGGCTTATGCTATAAGCGCTTAATTAAGTTGTTTATCCAAATAGGGTCGTAATTCAATGCATAATAAGAGATATAATTGGCCCTGGGAAGCCAAACAAAGTAAGTGTCTCCTTTAAAAATTCCAATCAACTATGTCATATGCTTTTTCAAGATCTAGTTTAAGAACAACATCACCTTTCTTCTTTTTCGACCGATGCATGTGATGCAAAACCTCCTTATGAATTATTGCATTATCCATCATACCTCTCCTCGGAATAAAGCTACTTTGCAAGGGGCTAACAATTCTAGCCAACGTAGGGCGCAACCTATTAACCGACACTTCAGAAATAAGTTTGAAGATAACGTTACAAAGACTAATGGGTCTGAATTCCTTAAAGGAAGTTTGATTATCCCATTTTGGAATCAGAACCAAAAGAGTCTCTGTCAAATAGCATCGAAATATCCATATTCAAAAGCTGTCTTCACGAACTTCCACACGTCATCACGTATCTCCTCCCTAAACATCTTATAAAAAATTGGTTGAAAGCCATTCGTCCCGGGAGCCTTATATGACTTCACACTCATCAAAGCTAGATGGACTTCTTCCTTAGCAACTGGGTTGGTGAGAATTTGTTTTTCTTCTTCTGTCAGCTTACAAACATTTGATGAACTTCACAACTTCATCTTTCGTAGGCATGGCAACAGAACCCGAACCCGCGAGTACCCACCCGACCCCGACTCGATTTTGACGGGGAAAACCCGCTTTGACCGGGGGTGGGACGGGGTTGGGGATGTCGATACCCAACCCGCCCCCGATCCGAACCCGCCCAATTAAATATAAATTGTTAATTTTTATTTTATTTTATGCATTTATACTCATTCATTTTGTTTCATATATTTTATTTATTTTTAATTTAATCTCTTTTCAATAGAACATTTTATTTTAATGTTTTTTATTTTATTTTATCATTGTATAATAATTATGATTTTATTTTATTAATTATCATAACTATAATTTTTCAATTTTTCTACATATTTAGAGCTGAGTTGGGGACCCGCGGGGAAATCCGACCCTATCGGGACGAGGATGGGGAAGGCAAAACCCGAACCCGTTGGAAATGGGGACGGGGATGGGGGAGGCAAAACCCGCCCCCGACCCGGCCCGTTGCCATGCCTAATCTTTCGAGACATCTACATCTGTACAACACTTTCTAGGAGTTGCATGTTGAAGCTTGCTTAGAGAATAATAATGGAACTCGATAGCCTCTGGGTTCGTGTACTATGGGCCAAACATGGGCACAGGGCACATCCATACCCTAATATCAAGCAAACTTTAATTAAAAAATGTCCCATAATTGGCAGGGCATTACTAAAGCTTGGCCTTTGGTTACTCAGAACCTTAGTTGGGCTATAAATGATGGGAACCAAGTCTGTTTATGGTTTGATAAATGCGTTATAGGATATGATCATTTGTGTGGTCATTGCACTCCCCCTACTCCAGAGGAGCAAACGTTCCTCCCAGACTTGTTCTGTGAGTCTCAAGATGGTTGGCACTCGGAAAGGTTTCGATAATTTCTTCCAGATGAAATATGCCAATGAATATCTAGTATTAAATCTCCCTCTAAGGGGTTCAGTGACAGTCTAAGTTGCGGTCTAACTTTAGATAGCTTATTCTTTTTGAAGTCAGGTTATAAAGCTCTCGTAGTTGAAACGGGTTTAGTGCAACATGGTGACATAGATTTCCCTTTTCGCCAGATCTGACAGTGGCAAGGGACCCAACGTATCTGCATGTTCTTATAGAAGCTTGCTCATGCAAGGATTCTTTTCAATTCAAAAACTTGCTTTAATGAAGATTGGGCAAAAATTTTCAGCATGGGCCTCTATGATTGATTGATTGATAATATAGAGGTTAATAATTCTGCTTGTCTTGATGCTCACTAACATACGATCTTTGCGGTAACAACATGGGCTATATGGAAGGACAAAAATTACTGGGTTTTCTCGTCCTCTACAAATATTCCAAGGAATGTAGAGCATATAAATCTTGCGCACGCTAATCTCATCAATAACGAGCTACTGAAACCAGTGCCTTGCTATATGGAGACTCATGGTCAAGAGGTGCTAGTGGCATGGCACCCACCCCTGAAGGCATGTGGAAGTTGAATGTTAATAGGGGCTTTAAGGGTGATGTTGGTCGCGCAACATGTGGCAGTCTTATTCAGGATAATCATGGCATCTTTATTAATGGCTTTTGTAGGGACTTGGGTAATTGCAATGTTGTTTGGGCAGAGATGTGAGGTTTATTCTCAGGCCTAAAGATTGCTAGAAGCCTAGCTATTCCGCAGTTGATTGTGGAAATGGACTCCTCGACAGTGGTAAACATGGTTAGCTAGAAATGAACATTGAATGCTTTCCTTCGGCCCTTGTTGCGGGATGTTTTGATCATTCTTAGCATCTCAAAGTGGTCGATTCAAGTCATTAGTGAAGCAAATAGGTGTGGAACAAGCTAGCCAACATGGGCCATGATCAAGGATTTAAGTCCTCAAGTATGTTCTTCCTCAGCTAAAGCTTGTGTTGTTTGACAATTTTGTGGGTTGAGCTAGCTTTTGTTGAACCCGTAGAGTGGCTTAGTTTATATATATAGTAAAAAAAATATAAAAAATTAACTCAGCTTACCAATATTTTAATCTTCTAGTGAAAAAATTAAATTAAAGCGATAAAAAAGAAAAACCATGTTGTCAAAAAAAAAAGTTGTGTCAACAGACAGGTGTAAAAAAATTTACACGTGGCATAGCCACTTGAACGGAGAGGTGAAGTGAGGGACTAAAACTGGAGAATATGAAATTACAGAGGCAGAATTTAAACAAAAATTTTAAGAGGGACTAAAACTGGATTTTTCTGATATTACAAGAACTAAAAGCGGTATTAACCCATAATAATATCTTGCCCAAAACAAAAGCACTAAATGTGGGGAAACAAAATCATTTGTCTGGAATAGAATAGAATAAAAAGAACCAACAAGGGTTAATCCGAGTGGTAACTGGGCTTGGATCTCATCCCAAGGTCTCAAGTTCGAGTCTTGGGTGTGGCAAAAATTCTGTTGGGAGGAAAGAACCACACGGACCGACTAAGCCGAGTGAAAAAATACACGTGGCCAATCAAGTTTCCCGGCATAGATTAGTCACCGGCTTTACCGGTGAATACTACGCACCAATAACATGGTAACAAAAAAACGAATAGAATGGAAAGAGGGTGGAATCATTGTTTGGGTCTGTCTGTTCATCGGCTGCGTCTACCGTGCCCAAGTAAGATGGGTGGCGTACACTATAAAAGCTTATATTAGCAATTTTAAAAAGTTTTTTAATATTTGAAAATCACAATCTCCTCCATTCTAACATGTCCCTCACCCACCAGATATGTCCCTCCAAGTCCAACCCTACCATAAACCCCTTCCTCCTCAGCGGGCTTCATCCTCCACCGCCGAATTCATCCTCCACTGACCGAACTGTCTTCATCCTCCACCGCACAATGAAAAACGACCTAACCAATGCCCACCTATTATTCATACTCATCCTTCTGGGAATCCTTCTCGCCGCCGCACAAGCCCAAGCTCAAACCCAACCCCCCCCCTTCGCCATAATCATCGTCATTTTGGTGGCCACTCTTTTCCTCGTGGGCTTTTTCTCCATCTACATCTTCCAGTACACGCCGTCATCCAACAGCGTTCTCCCCGTCACCGACGGCCGTTCTCGGCGGGCAGCGCGTGGGCTTGATCCGGCAGTGATTGAGACGTTCCCGATTCTCGAGTACTCGGAGGTTAAGGGCTTGTGCGAGTTTGAAGAGACCAAAAACTGATGGGTAGTTGGGGTTGAGAGCCGTTGGATTTAAAAATGGGTATGGGTTGGGGTTGGAGGAGTGGTGGCGTGAAAGCGAGCATGGAACGAGCTAAAAGGGACTTTGAAGTCTTTGAGAGAGATTTTCCGGTTTGGCATTAGCCATCGACAGCAATACGTTTGGTCCTCGGCGGCACCTGTGGCTGTGAGCTCTGCCATGGCCGAAGATCCAGCCCCTTCCCTGCGTCCCTCTCTGCAGGTTTAGGATTAGGAATTTAAAAAACTTTTAAAATTGCAAGAATAGGCTTGTGTGGGGTACACAACCTATCTTGCTTGTGCAGAGTAGATAAAGCCCTGTCGGCAAATCGAAATTGTAATTGTAATTTGCATCGGTCCCTGAAAAAACTGAAACTCAAAACCCTAGCTCCTTTGCAAACAACACCACCATCGTTATGATTGGGTGAATAAAGAACAAGAATCAATCGAGGAGGAAAGCAAAGGAAAACAAAGCAAGGAGAGGAGTAGTAGTAGTTGTTATTATTATTATTATGTACAGAGAGCGAGGAGGCGTTGGATCCAAAGCCGAGGTTACTTCCGTTGATCGGCAGCGGATCAACGACGTCGTCGACAAGCAGCTCGAACGATCCTCACCGTCCACATCCAGGACCATCAACGGCAAGGAAAGGTCCTCCTCCTCCATCTTAACCGCCATGGATCACAGGGACTCTCGCTCCGCCTCCGCCTCTGCCTCTATCCCCAAAAATACCAACGCTTCCGATGGTTCGATTTCGATCTGATCTCTTTTTCAATGCCAATCATATAAATCCGAATCTATTCCTCGCATATCCCTTCAATTAGTACTCTCCAACATTTTATTTTGTTTTTGTTAATTATGTAAATATATACTTGTGAGATATTACTTTGCGTGAGGAGATTAATTCATGCTATCAACTACTAATAGCTTCAGTTTTCACTCTGATGTATTCTAAGTCCGGCATAGGGGTTCAAAATCAAATTGCTGTAATTCGAATGGAAGGCCAAAGTGGTAGGTATTTCATTGTATCTACAAGGCAACTTGGGACATAATAAAAACAGGAAAAAAATCAATTATAATAAAAAAAATCAATAAAGGATATAATAAAAAATTAACAAGTTTAATCTCTATCATTCGTTTTTAAATCAACCGTCAAGATATTACTAATGTACCCTTTTCAATGTGTAGCCCCTTAGATGGGCCTCTTTTCCTATGTTTCTGAATTGTTGCAACAGTTGAAAAATGTTAATGAATTAACGAAAATGATATTGTTTGATTTTATTTTCCTTATTCGTTTTTTATGGTAAGATGTGGTTTTCTCTGACAGTATTGCCTGCCGCCCGCACTGCAAATAACCCGGGTAGAGGGGGTTTTGGTCGCGGCCGTTGGCAGCCTGGGCATCAAAATGACAGAGGAGCCGGCATTCTTCCTCGTCCCGAATCTTATCCTCGGAGGCAGAATTTTGGGTATGGTAATAAGTTTCAGATTGGCCGCCACGATGAACGATTTGTCTCTGAGATGAAGCTTTCGAAGAGTCAAGAAACTCTGTCAAGAAAGTGCATTGCTTTTCAGGAGGTAGGGGAATGCCATTTTCCTATATTTTACTGATGCTGCATCAAGCAATTTAATGGTCTATTTGCATTGAGATTTCGAGAAATTGTTATGGAGATAGAGTTTTTATATCAATTTTTAGCTTTCCTCGTTATGTTGAAACTGGCGAGGAAATCAAAAGGAATCATCAGGTTTGTATTGTAAAAAAAACAAATGAGTCTGTTTGACTTGAATATCGATTCTGTCCTTTTTCCTCTGTCGTGATTTTTATAATGCATTCAATGTTATTAAAATGCCCCTTCAGATGTATATGTTCTGATTAATGTTTCGTGATTATTTTGATAGCCTTGTGAACTTGCCTGCTATAGTCGTGTAGAAGGTGGGGAAGTACATTTTGATGATCGTAGCTTGGTAAGCTACTTGGGCTCTTGCGTTATTTGATTTTTTAAATTTGTTTCTGTTTGTAATGGATGTGATGATATTATGCTCATTTAAGTGCTTCCTCTTTCCTGTTTATTAAGAGACTTTTCAAGCGCCATATCACTGAAGATGTTGGAGCCGATTTGAATGAAGGCTATGATACATTCATTCCCAAAAAAGGTATGTTGCTTACCTATAAAATACATTCATTCCCAAGTGAATTTCAAAATGTGGTGTGCTACCAATTATGTTATTAATCCCTTTTCTTTTGCTGTTAACACTCAATTCCTAAAAAGACTTGGGCTCAGAGGGCTTTGGTGATCTTCTTGCTTGCATTAGAGACAAAAATATTCCGCTTCAAAACATTCATTTTGTGGTATGGCATATATCGTGATCTGTTTTTCCATAATATTTTATTCGTTACTATTTTTTTTATGATGGTCATACGCTATTCTTCTTTTTTATCCTTTGCAGACATTCCGTAACAATCTTAACAAGGTAACTGATGATGACCTTATCAGTTAAATTCAGCTGAGAGTAAATGTGGGCATGTATATGAGCTAAATACTCCTGTTTTTGCAGATACTGGCTACAGCGTATATCCGTCATGAGCCTTGGGAAATGGGCATACACAAAAGGAATGGTGTTGTCTATCTCGATGTGCATACGTTACCAGAAAGACCACAAAGTGATTTAGATCGCAGGAGGTACAGGGCTTACATGTCTTTTTATTTTATTATGCTGGGCCATGTAAATCTTTTATGTGCATAGCAATGGAGCAGTGATTGAGGCACATAATATGGGTATGTTTGTGCGTGTGAGAGAGAATGTAACCGATATAACAAGCATGGATAGCTGTTAGGGAAAAAGCATGCTCAGTGAAAGTGTTTGGTATCAAGCTGATTGAAGTTTCATGCATCTGTTGCACACAATCTCTTTACCTTATTATTGTTGGAAATAGTGCCTTATATTGAAAACAAGCCAGAAAACTCAAGTTAATTGGTTGGGGAAGATATTTACAAAATATAATACCAATGCAATCAAGAAATGTGTGATTTTATAAGTGAAAGAGCAAAAAAGGATAAAATTTATTTTGTAAAAAAGGTGATGTTTTGCTTTCTGCTGCTTAAATGGTTGACAAATTAGTAGATTTCTTCTCACTTTATGATTTCATTTTTGAACATTTTTATTGGATAAGCCTTAAAATTAATGTCTTTGGCGATTAGATGTTATCGGGGTTACTGTTTTGAGAGCCTTGCCACTGAAGATCCTAGAAGAGCAGATGGAGAGGGGATACATCATGTTGATGCCAATGTTGAATTCTGTTCTGTGATTAAGACAAAATTAGGTGATCACTGTATCTTGATGGGTGCTGAGATGGATTGCTGTGATACGGCTAATGATGGAAAGAGATTTTATGTGGAGTTAAAGACAAGTTATGAGGTTGACATAGTCCCAGCTGTCTTGTATTATTATGCTTTTTAAATCTCAGATTTTATTTTCCTTTCTAAATAGCATTTATGTTGGCTTAACGATATGAATCTATCATTTCTTATGATGCAGGTGAATTATCATAATGAGAAAAAATTTGAGAGAGAGAAACTGCTAAAGTTTTGGGTACATCTCCTTATCTTTTGTCATCAATTTTATGCTTTTCATCTCCATGTGTTCCTTTTTCACTTGCGTGACATTATTTCAACAAGGCCTCTGTTCTTGCTTGCAGATTCAGTCATTCCTGGCTGGTGTTCCATATATTTTTATAGGATTTAGGTAATTATTATTGTTGTTTTATATTATTAAACAATCTATGATCTTCCTTAGCATTGTGCTGAAAAATAATCTCCTTTAACTAGTTTTGACAAAATCTGTTTTCAGCTTATTGAATCATAATTGTTCTCTGCCACTTGGCATGCCTGACAATGAAAATTCACACTCTCGGTTGATTCTAATTTGTGTTTATATTAACATATCTTGGCTGTGATACAGGGATGATGCAGGTCATCTTGTTCAGACAGAAATGCTTAGAACCGAAGATATAATGCAGAGAGTTAAAATGAAGAACTACTGGCGGGTACATTTTAGCTTCTGTAAGGTTTATGGTGGCTACTCTGTGTTAGTCGCCTATTGTCATAGTTAATTTACAATGATAGTGATCTCCCGGTGAGTCGTGTGGGTCTAAAATGCAGTAAAATGCTCCAAATGTTATTTTCCTTCTCAAACATCAAGAAGTGTATCTACATAAGCATGTGCTTATACATGCAATCAATCATCGCGTAGCTAATTAAGGATCATTTAATACCATCTCAAGGGACAAATATCTGAAAATCATATTTATAATCTGAAACGACTATTTCTTTTCTCATTATCAACAAAATTTGTTGGCAGGGAGGAGTCTGCTTGGCATTTGCCCATGAGGTGTTATGCTGGCTTTATGGAACAGTCAAAGAAAGTGAGTATTATTAGACCCCATCTCATCTGTTTTGTTTGGCTGTTGAACAAACATATAGAAAGGATGATGAAATCTCGCAGCAAATCCTTTTCAAATCAAAACATAGTTCTTAATTGATGTGTTTATTTCTTGGTTTCAGATGAAGATTACATATTGCAGTTCGCTCCACCTTTCAACCGTTTGGAGCTTCTGCAAGCTCAGTCTTGCCCAGGTGCAATAACCAGTCATCTGGAGCTGTTGTGAAAAATTGGAAACCTTAAGGGTATGTTTGGGAAGAGGTTTTAGGGAGGGAGGGAGGGAAGGGGAGGGTTTTGGAAGGCTAAGTCTATATGTTGATATATATTTGAGATTTTAAAAAAATTGAAAGAACAATTTGATAGATGATCATATAACGTTTCAATCACACTTCATTCGTTTTTAGAACATGTTATAGCTTCCTTAATTTTGAAAAGAAAAATAAGCTCTCCCATCCCCTCCTCTCTAAAACCTCTTCCCAAATAGACCCTAACAGTTATTTAAACAATTCGATATAGGAAGAAAGGGATCAACTCTTGATTTTTCCCTGCACATTTGTTCGGTTCCTGAACTGTTGGGATAGGGGGTACCCTACGTGGGTGCTCACATTTGCATTCACATCTTAATATAAATCTATAGAGATATTATGACCTTGTTTAGTTCTAAACTATTTTTCTTTCGAAAACTGATAAACACTTTCATTAATTAAAGATAATCAAGAAGCAGATCTTGGACAAAACTTTCGATTACATGTTATTTATAGCTGATGAGTTTTTTCCCGGTGAAGGAGATGAGGAAAACATTTGCTTTAGATGAGGGGATGATACCATACTTATGTCAATGTATGTCAGAATTTTTAAATTAAATGATGAACGGAACACATTCCGGTCCCTGACAATAGTAGTTTTTCATTTTATTTTAAAAAAAGTCTGAAAACTTATTTTAGTCTTCCTATAGCTTTTTAAGTTTTTTTGACAAACTTTAGCTATTTTAAGTTAATCGTGTAAATATTTAATTTTTGAAAAAAACTGGATAAATCTTTATATCACACGAAGATAAAAAATATATATATAAAAAACACTATTAAAAAAGTTTACAATAAAGTATACTAAGAGTATCTACAATGGGATAGCTAAAATTGAGCATCTTAACACTATTTTGTGGGCCTAAAATGACACATAGGACATAATACACCTATAAGATATTCATCTAGTTTTTATTTCAATAGTGGTATCTTATTTTTATTGTTGGGTCCATAATAGACCCCATATATTTATATTATTTTATTTGAACCTAATTTTGATTTAAAATTAAATATTAAATCAATTATTTTAATTAATATAGGCTAAATTATAAAATTGGTCTTCTAAGTTTATTTTAGGTTTCAATTTGGCCCTCTACGTTTTATTTGTTTCGTTTTGGTCCTCTACGTTTTATTTTAGTTTTCAATTTGGTCATTTTCGTCATTAAAAGTCAATTGTTCGTAGCTAGAAGTCTATTTTTCAAAATGTTATTTGGCTTTTAGCTACGGACAATTGGCTTTTAGTGACGGAAAGGACCAACCTGTTGTAACTTTTAAAACATAAGGGACCAAAACGAAACAAATAAAACATAAAGGACCAAATTGAAACCTAAAATAAACATAGAGGACCAATTTTGTAATTTAGCCTATTAATATACATAAAATTATTAAATATTAAAAAAAATATTACTGTTGACACATGTGACACCTAAATTCAATAAGCCAAAAATCAGGAAAATTAAAAACTTTAATCAAACACGTGAAAACATGCAGGAATTTAATACCGAAGTATTCACATTAGAGTGTGTACAATAATAGAAACAACTGACTTTCCACTGGCCGTGGTACAAAACTACAGGAGACTCAACAGTCTCTCCTAGACATCAGCAACTTCGTCAAGAGAATCTTCCACCTCGATCAATATCAATCTCCCCAACGCTCTCGCCAACAGCTACGAACTCACCGTCTTCTAATCTCAAAACAACAATACAAGGATAACAGAAATATAAAGAGGAGGTAAGAAACTCATAAAACACCATACAGTGGGAAACAAGGTAATATATAACACAATAACATGTTCATCACGATTACTACACATGTCGACTGATCCACAAGAATTCACAACTGGTGAGCACGGATCCCCAACTTAAGAACAACACTCTTCCAAATGTGAAGACTTGTGTATAGGCTCACATGGTCCATCACAAGTACAACACATGCAACGAAATCTAACAACATATAGGCTAATAGATCATAATCGAGTTAGTATGCCAACCAATCGTACTCAACTACTTCTGACACTTAGCACGTCGTACTCAACTATTTCCGACACTGTTCCCCAACTTAAGAACAACACTCACTTGACCATGAGCTATTCTCCTTTAAATAACTAAACAACACAACTATAACATACGCAACTGAATAACACAACATATAAGCTAATAGATCATAATCGAGGAGTACTATTTCCCGGCCGTGGGAACAACACTCATCCGGCCATGAGTTATTCTTCCTTAAACAACTGAACAACACAACTACAACATATGCAACTAAATCTACTAACATGTAGGCTAATAGAGCATAATCAGGTCAGTATGCCAAGCAATCGTACTCAACTACTTTCGACACTTAGCACGTCGTACTCAACTATTTCCGACACTGTTCCCCAACTTTAGAACAACACTCACCTGACCATGAGCTATTCTCTTTAAACAACTAAACAACACAACCAAAACATATGCAACTAAACAACACAACATATAGGCTAATAGATCATAATCGAGTCAGTATTGTTCCCCAACTTAAGAATAGCACTCACCTGACCATGAGCTATTCTCCTTATACAACTAAACAACACAACCACAACATATATAACTAAACAACACAACATATAGGCTAATAGATCACAATCGAGTCAATATTGTTCCCCAACTTAAGAACAACATTCACCTGACCATGAGCTATTCTCCTTATACAACTAAACAACACAACTACAACATATGCAACTAAACAACACAACTACAACGTATGCAACTAAACAACAGAGTACCTCTCCTAACAGTAGAGAGGTCTACAAAACTAACAACATGTTACAGCACAAAACAAGTCATCATACATTATCAGATGCTACAGCACACCAGAGCATAGTACCAAACACATCATGTTATCACACATTGACAGATGTTGCAGCACACCAGAGCATAACATTAAGCACATCATGATATCAATCAATAGCACATGAACAACATGTTATAGCACCATAACACAAAAATCATGTTATCAAGCATCACGTGGTAGCACACTCTCTTGATCAATATACAAGTCTGCACTAGTGTCGCGAAGGCGACCAATATCATGTTATCAATTACTCATACAGGCAATCACACATAATCACATAATCATGCATACACCAATCCAGTGACATACCATCAAGTCATATATCCTAATATCACATGTTATCAATCATTCATAAACATCATGAATCAATCTTATGTTGGCTGATGGGTATACGACGCCTATCCTTAGACACCGTAGACCATAACCCTTATCCTTAGGTGTTACTGGCATCAACCCCTAGTAGGGTTTGAGGTACCCTACACATGCTAAAGGTCATATAATACACTTGAAATCCCGGTGATTAAGGTTTCATCCTCCTCACCTGATAAAACTCCTGTTTTGCTCCTACTGACAATAAGCCTAACTCACGAACTCACAAACGTACGAACTTGGAAACGAAGGTCACGAACACACCTCCACACCACACATATATGGTTCTGCCCCTTAGTGGCACAATCGCCTAAACTTGTCAAAAAATTCCACCGAGCACACCCACAGGACCCATTCACCGGAAACACAAAAACATTGCTAGATTAGAATATGGACAACGAACGAACGACAAATAATTCAAGGAAAGTATGAACATGGTTCTGGTCTTACCACACCAAGGATGGAAGCCACGAGAATACAAGCTTTGAAGTGCTTCCTTGCACTTACAACAGCTGAAATCACGCACCGGACTCCAAACTACGAAGGATACACTGTTAGGGACTAAAACCAAGACGAACGGTGAATTGAAATCAAAAGTATAGACTCTGGAACAGAACCATACCACATGACTATAGACTCACCAATAGAAAGATTTGAAGCTTTGGATCAACTCCTAACTCATTCGGCAGCCAAACTTTGAAAACACTAAAAAACAAAGAACAGTTAATCAGGGACTAAAAGCACCAACCAAGGGTCACGATTTTACCATGAGAAAGTCAAGATACAGAGGCTTCCTCCTCTGTTTCGTGACTCACAGAGTCACCTCCAGAAGTTTCGGCAGAATCCAAGCTCGTTCGGTAACCGTACGGTCAAACAGGGCCTAAAACCACACCGGAGTGAGGTTAGGAATGAGAACCATACAAGGCATCATGAAATCAGATTAGAAAGTAGTATAAGACAACCTAGGAATAGTGCTTTACCTCCACAAAACGGCATTCGGAGATAAGCCATAGAAAGCACGAACGGAAATAGACGAATCGGTACGATCCGATTGATGAACTAGCACTTGGAATGGCTTAGGAATGGATCACCAAGCCTTAGGAACTCAAGAATAGGTGTTCTCTGGTCTGGAAAAAGTGTTAAGGTCGTGGGGGAAGAAGTGGGAACTGAAAGAAATGGAAAGGAGCTGAAAAATGGACTTACATAGAGATTTTGCTACACTAGCGCGCCATGCGCGTCCACGTGCGTTCCAGCTGCCCTTTCTTTGCAATGAAGGCTTCTTATGCATGCTTGCCACGTGTCAACTTATCATTGGACTAGCAATTAATCCAATCACAAAGCGCCACGTGTCATGAGCAGTTAAAGATTTGATGGTCTACCGTGGTGCGCCCCAAGGCTATCCATGCGCGCGTCACGCGTCCCTATGCTGTCCGGTTCATTTTCGCGCAATTTCTTCGATTCTGATGCTTGTTCGACCCAGAAATTGATACCCAAACACTTAAACATAATTCTAAACACATAGGGAACCTAATAGACCTTAGAATCAAGGGTTTAAAATTCTAATTACTCGTCTGAATGCTCACACTCGCTCTAGGTTACCGGTACGCCAAAACCCTAACCTTAACTCCGATTGCTCTCAAATTTTACGAGCCTTCTAAGACTAATACCAAAACCATACCAAGCACTTCTACACCTCTCTTCAACCTTCAAATCCTCACTAGTCTCATATCTACACTTACACAAGGGCACAGAAAGCGAATACGCCACTGAACACCCAAGTACACTGTCAAACTTCACAGAACACACCTAGGCGCACTCAAATACACTTAACCCCACATAATCATATACTAAGCAAGGTTTAGAAAATTGAGGATGTTACAACACACAAACACACACCAATTTTTCTAATTTTTTTTTCACACACTCGTTTACACACCCCCTTTTTTATTTCTCCAGAACCTTCCACCAACACACAAACACACACCTCTCATCTCCCTGACCCTCTCGTCTCCCTTACCGTTGACACACACTGACCCTCTCATCTCCTCTCTGTCGCCTCACTGCCCTTCCTCGCCTCGCTCCCTCGGCTTGACCCTCTCATCTCCCTCGTCTCTCGTTCCAGAGCTCGCCGCCATGATCTCCCCCAACCAGAGCTCGCCGCCATCAACCTCGCCATTGCACCTCCATCAACCACGCACCCAGTCGTGCGCACCTTCGCACCTCCATCCATGCACCATTGCACCTTTGCACCCCCATCGCGTACCACTGCACCTTCTGTTGATTTTATTGGTCTATTGATTTCATTTCTATTATTGAATCTGAGATGAGGGCCAACGATTCAAGTTTGGTAATTGATTCTATACATTTATTTTTGCAATGGATGGAAGCGAAGAGATAAAATGGATCAGCGATTTTGTGAGACGAGAGAGAGAAAGAGACAATGATTTTTTAAGGATAACACACGATATCCATTTCTAGCTGCTGGATCAAAAAATTTAGACACTCAGCTTGCCACATAGTCTGTCTCCAATGCTAAAAAAATTTAGATCCCCTTACACATAGGATAGATACCCACTATGACACCCCCATTGTGGATGCTCTAATGCATAAATTGCATGAATAAATGATTGCTTTATGTGCATAAAAGATAAATAACATGAAAGTGCACTAACATCTACATCACATAGAGAGATAAATTTAAATGAAAACACATTAATATTCAAATTAGACCGACCCAAAACACTAATATGTAAAAACACTTGCTTTAAATCTATCAAAAAGCACTAGCTTTAAACACCAAAAATATTTCTATTTATTACTATTACGTCTGAATAGGAAGTAATTAGCCCATTGATTAGTAAGATCGAAAGTAACTAGAAATTTTTTATCCCTCGTTTTTTTTAATTATAATAATGTTAAATGTGCGTTCTCGACTTACCAAAATAATAATAATAATAAATGTGCATTCTCGATTAAATAGCTTCAGTTCGGTAACCGAAAAAAATTAGCTTCAGATCTGTGGAGATATTGGAAAAAAAGCAAATGAAATGCAGGTGATTTGTTCTCATAGCCAAATCATCATATTACAAAATTCCTTTTGTGTAGCTTTTTAGAGGATTTTGTTCTTGTATATTTCGGTTTTCTATATCTTGATAAAAGAATAAGCACTGGTGAGGAAAGTGAAGGGAAAGGTAAAAACAGCAACAAGACTAAAACAAGCTACTCTCTCTGGTCCCATATATAAGAGACAAATACATTCTCTAGGTTCATTGAATAACTGATGTATCTTGTCTATATTATAGATCATATACATCAGTTATTCAATGAACCTAAAAAGTGTATTTGTCTCTTATATATGGGACCGAAGGGAGTATTAAGGACATGTAGATTGATTGATGGGTGCTCTGTGTCCTTTTAAGGCATTAGGAGACGGAAGGTAGAAGAAACCGATAATGACAGTGATTTGGGTTGTGTTAGGCGACAAGGAGTAGAGAGAGAGGTGGACAAGAACTAAGGAAGGCCATCAAACTGAAATCATATTACAGATTGGAGGCTTCACTCTTTTTTTATTTTTTATAATAATAATAATAATGAAAGAAAACAGTAAAACAACTATTAGTATTTGGTTTAAAAGATTGCAATAATATGTTGCTATGCATTCCGTTGGTAAATTCTTATGTTCTGTTCGTCTTCGAATCCTATAGAATTTTATTGTCGTAGATGATAAGCTAGCGAGGTTTTGTGATTTTTTCCCACCGAACCATATGCATGCCACGGTCCCCGGTGCCCCCTTCCAAATGAACTTGCGCACTGTGCTATCAACCATATCACAGACATATTGCGGAAACCAACATGATTGCATACTATAAGAAGGTGTTGCTGACGACATTGCGTTTGCAAGAGTAACTCTTCTTGGCTTGTTGAGCAACATTCCCTTCCAAGTTGAAAGCTTTCCATTCACCCTCTCCATAACTGATGGGAAATCCTCTCTGCTAGTTCTCCCTAGAACATTTGAAACCCCAAATATTTAGTAATTCTATCGGCGAAACGAACACAAAGAATATGCAACAGCCTATGCGTAGACATGACACTTCTCCTTACCAACTTTAAGACCTGAAAAAGAACAAAAATCATCCATAATGTTAGCAATAAGTAGGGCCTGAGCCGGTTGCACCTTAGTAAAAAGAGCACGTCATCCACAAAAAAGAGATGGGAAATGTCGTGACCATCTGTAGAAATACAATCAGGTGGCCACTTTCCTTCATTCACTACTCTCTCAATCGTGCTGCCCAATCTTTCGATGCAAAGAATGAACAAATATTGATAGAGGGGATCTCCTTGTCTGGGACCTCTACACGTGAAAATTTCAGAGTACGACTTCCATTCCAAAGAAGGGAAATGTAAAGAAGATGTAGGATCTGTTTGGATTGGCTTATAAACAGCTTATTTGGGCTTATCTACTAGCATATGCACTTGTCAAACTGTTTGGGAGAGCTTATGAGAACAGCTTATGACCTATCTATAAGCTGTTTTCAGCTTATTTCCATAAGCTCTCCATGATAGCTTATAAAAACAGCTTATGACTTATATGAAAACAGTTTGACTTTATTTTATCTTTTATTATAGAAATAGCTTATACATAAGCCTTGTATGATATATGTGCTTAATTAAGTTGTTTATCCAAACAAGGCCGTAATTCCATGCATAATAAGAGATATAATTGGCCCCGGGAAGCCAAACAAAGTAAGTGTCTCCTTTAAAAATTCCAATCAACTCTGTCATACGCTTTTTCAAGATCTAATTTAAGAACAATATCACCTTTCTTCTTCTTCGATCGATGCATGTGATACAAAACCTCCTTATGAATTATTGCATTATCCATCGTACCTCTCCTCAGAATAAAGCTACTTTGCAAGGGACTAACAATACTAGCCAGCGTAGGGCGCAACCTATTAACCGACACTTTGGAAATAAGTTTGAAGATAATGTTACAAAGACTAATGGGTCTGAATTCCTTAAAGGACGTTTGATTATCCCCTTTTGGAATCAGAACCAAAAGAGTCTTTGTCACATAACATCGAAATATCCAGATTCAAAAGCTGTCTTCACGAACTTCCACACGTCATCACCTATTTCCTCCCTAAACATCTTATAAAAATTGGTTGAAAGCCATTTGTTCCGGGTGCCTTATATGATTCACACTCATCAAAGCTCGATGGACTTCTTCCTTAGTAACTGGATTGGTGAGAATTTGTTTATCTTATTAAGTCAGCTTACAAGCATTATCCTTATGTTGCGCCCTTTGTAGCCTCTCTTTAGAGCAAAACAAACTTTTGATGAACTTCACAACTTCATCTTTCAAGACATCTACATCTATACACCACTCTCCTGAAGGAAGGTGAAGGTCGTGGATCTTAGGGTTCAAGGACTTGCGAACTTTAAATAGGAGTTGCATGTTGAAGCTTGCTTAGAGAATAATAGTGGAACCCGATATCCTCTGGGTTTGTGTACTATGGGCCAAACATGGGTACATGGCACATCCAAACCCTAATATCAGGCATACTTTAATTTAAAAATGTCCTATAATTGGCGCGACATTACTAAAGCTTGGCCTTCAGTTACTTAGAACCTTAGCTGGGTTATAAATGATGAGAACCAAGTTTGTTTCTGGTTTGATAAATGCGTTTCAGGATATGATCGTTTGTGTGGTCATTGCACTACCCCTACTCCAGGGGAGCAAAGGTTCTTCCCATACTTGTTCTATGAGTCTCAAGATGGTTGGCACTGGGAAAGGTTTCGATAATTTCTTCCCGATGAAATCTGCCACTGAATAACTAGTATTAGATCTCCCTCCGAGGGGTTTAGTGACAGTCCAAGTTGGGGTCTAACTTTAGATGGCTTATTCTTTTTGAAGTCAGGTTATAAAGCTCTCGCAGTTGAACCGGGTTTAGTGTGACACGATAATATAGACTTCCCTTTTAGCCAGGTCTAGCAGTGGCACGGGACCCAACGTTTCTGCACGTTCTTATAGAAACTTGCTCGTGCAAGGATTTTTTTTCAATTCAAAAACTTGCTTTAATGAAGATTGGACGAAAAATTTTCAGGACGGGCCTCTATTATTGGTTGATTGATAATCTAGAGGTTAATAACTCTGCTTGTCTTGATGCTCACTAACATACAATCTTTGCGGTAACAACATGGGCTATATGGAAGGATAAAAATGACTTGGTTTTCTTGTCCTCTACAAATATTCCGGGGAATATAGAGCATATATAACGAGCCACTGAAACCAGTACATTGCTATATGGAGACTCATGGTCAAGAGGTGCTAGCGGCATGGCATTCGCCCCTGAAGGCATGTGGAAGTTGAATGTTGATGGGGCTTTTAAGGATGATGTTGGTCGCACAACATGTGGCGGTCTCATTCGGGACAATCATGGCATCTTTATCAAGGGCTTTTATAGGGACTTGGGTAATTGCAATGTTGTTTGGGCACACATGTAAGGTTTATTCTCAAGCCTAAAGATTGCTAGAAGCCTAGCTATTCCACAGTTGATTGTGGAAATGAACTCATCGACAGTGGTAAACACAGTTAACCAAAAATGAGCACTGGATGCTTTTCTCCAACCCTTGTTGCGGGATATTTTTATCCTTCTTAGGCTTTGAGAGTGGTCAATTCAAGTCATTCATGTGTATCGTGAAGCAAACAGGTGCGTGAACAAACTGGCCAACATGGGCCATGATAAAGGATTTAAGTCATGGAGTCTGTTTCTCCTCAGCTAAAGCCTTTGTTGTTTGAGGATGTTGCGGGTTGAGCTAATTTTTGTTGTTTGAGGATGACGTGGGTTGTAGCTCAACCCGTAGAGTAGCTTGGTTTTTATATAAAAAAAAAATTTAACTAAGATTACCAATATTTTCATCTTCTAGTGAAAAAATTCTGTCAAAAAAAAATCTTCTAGTGAAAAAAAATAAATTAAAGCGATAAAAAAGAAAAACCTTAAAATAAAAATATCTTGCCCGAAACAAAAGCACTAAATGTGGAAAGAAAAAAAAAATCATTTGTCAGGAATAGAATAGAAAGAGGGTGGAATCATTGTTTGTGTCTGTCTGTAAATCGAAATTGTAATTTGCATCGGTCCCTGAAAAAACTGAAACTCAAAACCCTAGCTCGTTTGCAAGCAACAACACCATCGTTATGATTGGGTGATAAAGAATAGGAATCAATCGAGGAGGGGAAAGCAAAGGAAAACAAAGCAAGGAGAGGAGGAGTAGTAGTTATTATTATTATTATTATGTACAGAGAGCGAGGAGGCGTTGGATCCAAAGCCGAGGTTACTTCCGTTGATCGGAAGCGAATCAACGACGTCCTCGACAAGCAGCTCGAACGATCCTCACCGTCCACATCCAGGACCATCAACGGCAAGGAAAGGTCCTCCTCCTCCCTTTTAACCGCCAAGGATCACAGGGACTCTCGCTCCGCCTCCGCCTCTGCCTCTATCCCCAAGAATACCAACGCTTCCGATGGTTCGATTTCGATCTGATCTCTTTTTCAATGCCAATCATATAAATCCGAATCTTAAATTAGTACTCTCCAACATTTTATTTTGTTTTTGTTAATTATGTAAATATATATTTGTGAGATATTACTTTGCTTTAGGAGATTAATTCATGCTATCAACTACTAATAGCTTCAGCTTTCACTCTGATGTATTCTAAGTCCGGCTTAGGGGTTTAAAATCAAATTCATGTAATTCGAATGGAAGGCCAATTGTGAAAAACCAAGAGTTTCTTCTTCTTCTTTAAGTCTATACTTTTGAAAGGTGTAGGGGGTAAAACTTATGGTCTTGAACACTGAAATTGATTAGGACAAAATCTTTAAGAGAGGTGAAGTGTGAATGTGTAATATGCCTTAATTTTTTATTGCATTGATGACTAATGAGCTAAGCTCATGTTACATGCGTTGGCTGCAGAGGAATCTGAAACAGACAGCGAAGAGTCTGATGTTAGTGGTTCTGACGGAGATGACACGTCTTGGATCTCATGGTTCTGCAATTTGAGAGGAAATGAATTTTTTTGCGAGGTTGATGATGATTACATCCAAGACGATTTCAACCTGTGCGGATTGAGCAGTCAAGTGCCTTACTATGATTATGCACTTGATTTAATTTTAGATGTTGAATCCTCCCACGGTAAGCTTATGTTTATTTTTTATTTTTTCGAAGTCCAGAATACTTGTGATGGGATTTCTTGTGATGCGTTTGACATTGTACGCTCGCATGTCTGTAGCGCTGATTACCTGTTAGGTCATTATGTACTTCGTTTTCAATTGGATTGGTTGGAATGTGTAGGTGACATGTTTACCGAGGAACAAAATGAGTTAATTGAATCAGCAGCGGAGATGCTTTATGGTATGATTCATGCCCGGTACATATTGACAAGCAAAGGAATGGCTGCCATGGTAAGATTTTTCTGTCACTAATTGCTATATTTTTATTGCTTAACTGTCAATAAGATTGCTACTGTTAATAATATTGGGATTTTTGCAGCTGGACAAGTACAAGAACTATGATTTTGGCAGATGCCCAAGAGTTTACTGCTCTGGACAACCTTGCCTTCCAGTTGGTCAGTCTGACATTCCAAGATCTAGTACTGTGAAAATATATTGCCCAAGATGTGAAGACATTTACTATCCTCGGTCCAAGTATCAAGGCAGTATCCTTATATGTATTATTGAACAATGTGTGGGTTTAAGTTGATTATTCATCAGCATGTCTCTCAGAAATTCAAGGTGATTGCATTCTTTTCTTCTAAAAAAACTACTCTATAAAACAATTTTGAAAAACTTTTTCAAAACGACACAAAAAAAAAAATCTATTTGGTAATATGAATTTGAGAACATTGAGATGTGAAAATAAAAAAAAAATATATGCTTGATAAATTTGTTTTGAAAACATGTTTTGAAAGTGGAGGGTGACTGGTGCCCTAACAATGTTGGGGCTGCGGTAGTGAAGGGTGTTGGGTTGCAGTGTTAGCGGCGGTGGAGGGTGTTTAGTGGTGATGGCAGTGGTGGAGGGTCTTGGGTGGTGACAACAGAGGACGATGCCGGGTAGCAATGGTGGCGTTGGAGGGTGTTGGGTGACGACAACGATAATGGAGAGTGCTCGTTAGTGGCAGTGACGATGATGATGTTTGGTAACAGGTGGCAATAGTGGCGGCAGCGGGTGGTGCCAAACAACGGTGGTAGTGAGTCTGCGACTGTGGTGATGGAAGATGCTGGATAGTTGTGACAATGATGATGGTGGTAGAAGTTGCTAGACAGCAGTGGTGGCCGTGCCGGACAGCGGTGGCTGCAGTTGAAGGTGTTGGACGGAAACGGTGGATGGTGCTTGGTGGCCGTGGTGGAGAGTGCTAGATTGCAGTGACGGTGGTGGCAGTAGTGGGATTGGTGAAGGGTGTTGCGTTATGGCAACAATAGAGGGTGTTGGGAAGCAACGGTGATAGTGAAGGATGTTGGGTAGCTGTGGTGACAGCAATGGTGGAGGGTGCTCGGGAGCAACAAGAGGTGTTGGATGGCGGTAATGGGTGAAAACAACGATAATGGGTGTCAGGTGACTGTAGGTACAAACAAAAAGTGAAAACAAAAACAACTCTAGGTTGTACTAGTTTTCTTGTTCTAAAAACTAAAAAACAAGAACAAGCTTTGAGAACAAACAATTGTTATACAGCTGCTCAAACAATTTTTTAAAAAAAAAGGCAGTAATCAAACAGGCCCTTACTATGTAGGCGTATTTCTTTCTAGATTTTGATTTTTTGACAAATCAAGTAGTTTGTAGGTGTATTTCTTTTTGATTTTGGTGTTTTGACAAATCACCTCTGAAAGACAGGTATCATCTGCAGTTTCTTATTTGCGACGTGGACAATTTTTTGTTTGTGGAACATAAACTGCTTTATTATTATATACAATATTAAAAGTCTATTAGAGCAAGGCTCGGAACTCTTATGACTAATGCTGAAAAGATTTGGTTGCTTGAATGCATACGTAATATACACAATGGAATGAGTAATATGCAAACAATGAATGACTTAATTTTGGGGTTTGGGGTTCATAATCTTGATCTCTAGACAAGTGATGTCAGATATCTGGAAAGTGTTTTGTGACTCTGAAATCACTACTTTGTTTTCTCGTTTGAGAAAAATTATCTTCTTCCATTTTGCTTCCAGCCGTCTGCTGGTTGTATATCCCAAGCTTAAGAACATTTTGGGCCTGTTCAATTTAGGAACATATATTTGATTTCAAAATCATGGAAATCCTAAAAGCTATGCGGAACAAAACTGTAGGAAAAAACACTTTAAATGCGGGAAAACGTTGTGTTTGCTTCCATTCTATATTACTCTCTTATTATTAAATTCTGGTATGTATATGAAATTTGGGATGATTGATTGCATGTCTCTTATTGTTTTGCAATATATAACTGTGGCATAAATTTATGGTGGCACATCATATCCCGTACTTCCCAAATTTCCTTGAGTCTGTTCTAGACATTGATGGAGCCTATTTTGGTACTACATTTCCCCACCTGTTCCTGATGACTTATGGACAACTGAAGCCACAGAAACCATCACAGAACTATGTTCCCAGAGTTTTTGGCTTCAAACTTCACAAGCCATGACGCTGAAGTTATAAGCTTCCATGAAAGTAAGAGTTTGCCCATGCTCGTTAAATCTTTATTCGTAATGTTTGCAACATCATAAACTTTCCAAATCAGTACAATCTAGAACCTCTGTTTTATTTGTTTTAGGGGCTGTTGTAAAGAACATTGCAGATGTGTCATCACAATGCTTAGTTTCAATTTTGGCTTGGAATTCCGCGAGCTTCAGGTTAAATGAGCAAGTGCTTAGGTACTTCGATGCACTCTTAATTGCTTATAGCAAATTGTATTCTTGCGATTAGTTTCACTTCACGTTGTTTATGGTTATATCAGATTACAGATGCCCTGCTATTTTATATTATTTTATTCCATTTCCTCACTTCCCACATTATCGCGGCCTTTTGAATTTGTGGATTGGACTTTGTTGGGTTCACACATTTTAGTCTTACTTTATAATTCAAGTGCTATAATGTTAAGCCCGTCCATCCAAGCGTCGAATATGAATACAATATGCCTCTCGTTTCAATGTGTGATTTGTGAATCCTCACACTGTACGCTTGGTTGTGTGCATAACAAGTACTCTCTAGATGTGGAAGATTGATGTCATTTTGTTATCTCTGAAGTATGGGTTAAAATTAGACTTTCTGTCAGCCAAAAAAAAAAAAAGGCTTAAAAATCTCACTCGAGTTAGTTGGTTGGAATAACAATGTGCTAGAGATGTTGCTCAACCTGAGAGAGGGAGTGAGTCTCACAGAAGCCATATGGGTGTGCAGTGTAAGAGGATATCTAGAATTTCAGAGTCTGTGTTTCTGATATACCGGATGTCTTTAGGTGTTTAGAAGTTGATAGTATTATTAGTTGATTAGGAGCTATGAAGTCCGGATACACCAAAAGACGAAAAGTATTGATGTCGTATCCATATTGGTTTGATACTCAGATACTTCCCGACATGTGTTCGAAAAGAATTCCAATTTTTTTTTTCTCGTTTTTTTCGTTTTTTTTTTATCTTGATACTCCTTGGAGACCTGGATACTCTAAAAACTTGCTTCAAAGCTTTTTGTGTGGCCATGTTCTTCATCGTGTTGTGAGAGGAATTGGAGTACTACTTTATTTATTCCTTAAAGTGGAACATAATGGACCAGAAAGGGTTGGATCCAATTAGGCAGAAACTTCATTATTTTTGTTATGATCACAAATATCTTTTTTTTATAAATTGTGATCATCATGGTTATATATTATTAAGGAATGATCAATGTCTCTTTTTTTTTACAAGTATTCTACATTTATACAAGTTTTTTAATATTTTTTTTTTAATGATCTAGGTTGTATTGTATCCTAATTTTTTTTTTCTTTCCATATCTTCGAATTTGTGTCGTATCTTACCCGTGTTGTAGTACTTATCCGGGCAGACTCTTTCATATGAGAAAAATTGTGGCAAGACTAAAAAAAAAAAAAAAAATGAAAAATGTATACCAGTGATGATGGTTTCTTCCAACCGCAATGATGATGGGAAGCTAACGATAGCGGTGCGGGAATTATGAGGTTGACGTAGTATTTATTTACATAACAACTAGCACAATACCCGTGCATACGCATTGGTCAATCTGTCGAGGATAAAAAATAAAATAATAATTTATAAATAATAAAACGTTTTTAAAATTTGATACATGCTAAATAAAGATGAAATTATATAAAAAATATGCAATGTTTTCTCGTAGGTAGACAAAAGAAAAGTAATCATTTATACTGAGATGTAATGTTTTTCTATGAGAATCAAAATTAAAAAAAATATTTATAAATAATAAAGACATTTATAAATTTTGATACGTGATCAAATACGATGAAATTATACCGAGAACGTATAAAATTTTTCCGCTAGGACTTAAAAAAATAATCATTTATAATCTTTAAATAATAAAGAATTTTACAAAGATTAAATATAAAAAAAAATTAAAGAAAAAATTAAGAAAAAAGGAAATATAAACAGATGAAAAATTAAAAAAAATTAACAAGTAAACAAAATTCTCCGTAGAGACTCAAAAGTAAAATAATCACTTATAAATAATAAAATATTTATAAAATTTGATTTTGATATGGGCTCAATATGATGAAATTATACCGACAACATGTAATATTTCTCCGTCAGGAAGCAAAATAAAAGTAATAATTTATACTAACATATAATGTTTTCCTATCGAGAGTAAAAAGTAAAATAATCATTTATAAATAATAAAGACATTTATAAATTTTGATACGTGATAAAATACGATAAAACTATGTCGGCAACATGTAATGTTTTCCCGTTGAGAATTAGATGTAAAATAATCATTTATGAAATTATATCGAAATGTAATGTTATCCCGTTAGGACTTAAAAGCAAAATAATCATTTATTATTTATAAATAATAAAGACAATTATAAAAAATAAAAAATTAAGAAGTAAACAAAATTTCCCGTGGGTACTGAAAAGTTAAATAATTATTTATCGATAATAAAATTTTTATAAATTTGATTTTGATATGAGCTCAAAGATAATGAAATTATACCGATAACATGTAATATTTCCCTTCAAGAATCAAAATAAAAACAATAATTTATACCGACATGTAATGTTTCCCCATCGAGAATCAAAAATAAAATAATTATTTATAAATAATAAAGACATTTATAAATTTGATATTTGATAAAATATAGTGAAACTATACCGACAACATTTAATGTTTTCTTGTTGAAACTTAAATGTAAAATAATCATTTATAAAATTATAAAAATAATATGTAATGTTACCCCGTTATTACTTAAAAGCAAAATAATCATTTATAAATAATAAAGACATTTGTAAAGATAAAATTAAAAGAAATAAAGTGAACAAATTAAAAAACTAAAGAAATAAAAAACATTAAGAAAAAAGTTAAAAGAAAATATGAAATATAAATATAAGAAATAAAAATTAAGAAGTAAACAAAATTCCAAGTTGGGACTTAAAAAAGTAAAATAATAATTTATAAATAATAAAATATTTATATAATTTTATTTTTATATTTGATCAAAGACGATGAAATTATAAAAGAAAACATGAAACATGTAATGTTTTATGTGAGAAATTAAAACGAAAGTAATCACTTATACCGAAAATGTAATTATGTTTTCCCATCGAGAATGAAAAGTAAAATATTCATTTATAAACAATAAAAAGATTTATAAAACTAATTATTTATCATTTATAAATAATAAAGACATTTACATTGGGACAAACATAATTAGTTGTTTTAAAAATACAGAAAGAGTGAGAGTAAACAACATGTAATGTTTTCCCGTCAGAACTCATGAGTAAAATAATTATTTATAAATAATAAGGAAATTTATAAAATTGTCATGTGATAAAAGATAATAAAATTATACCAAAAAATGTAATGTTTCCCCGTCGGAACCAAAAAACAAAATACTCATTTATAAATAAGAAAGACATATATAAAATTTGATATGTGGTCAAAGACAATAAAGTTTTACAGATAAAATATAATGTTTCCCATAACTCAAAAGTAAAACAATCATATATAAATGATAAAATATTTATAAATTTTGATACGCGCTTAAAGATAATAAAATTATACCGACAATATCTATTATTTCCTATCAGGATGCAAAAGAAAAATAATGATTTATAAATAATAAAGACATTCATACAATTGATATGTGCTCAAAGAGAATAAAATTATGCTGACAACGTGTAATTTTTCTCTTAGGATTTAAATGCAAAATAATTATTTATCATTTATAAATAATAATGACATTTTTAAAGACAAAATATAAAAATAAACTAAAAAAACTAAGAAATTAGAAAATAAAAAAATATATTAAAAAAACAAAAAAAGAATATAAGTATAATAAAAGTAATGTTTTATACCGACATGCTTCCCATTGGGACGCAAAATATAATGCTTCCCGTCAGGACGCAAAAGAAAAGTAATCATTTATACCGACATGTAATGTTTTCCCGTAAAAAATAAAAAGTAAAATAATCATTTATAGATAATAAAGACATTTATAGATTTTGATATATGATCAAGGACGATGAAAGTATACCGACAACATGTAATATTTCCCCATTGGGATTTAAAAGAAAAATAATCATTTATTATTTATAAGTAATAATGACATTTGTAAACATAAAATTAAAAAATTAAAATTTTAAAAACTAAAGAAATAAAAAAAACACTAAATAAAAATGAAAAGAAAAAGCTTAAATACTATTTTAGTCCCTTAACTTATTTTTGAGGTTCAATATGGTCCTTTAACTATTTTTTGGGCCGACTTAAAAACTTAAAAGACTTATTTGACCCAACTTAAAAACTTAAAGGACTTATTTGGCAAAAAATGACCTATTTGCTCCAACTTAAAAACTAATGGGACCTATTTGACCCAACTTAAAATTTTATAGGACCTATTTAGTTCAACTTAAAAACTTAAATGACTTATTTGGCCGAAAAGGACTTGTTTGGCCTAACTTAAAAACTTATATGACCTATTTGGCCTAACTTGAAAACTTAAAGAACTTATTTGGCAAAAAATAACTTGTTTGGCCCAGCTTAAAAACTTATAAGACCTATTTGACCAAACTTAAAAACTTATAGGACTTATTTGGCCCAACTTAAAAACTTATAGAACTTATTTGGCCCAACTTAAAAACTTAAAGGACTTATTTGGCCTAAAAGGATTTTTTTGGCCCAACTTAAAAACTTAAAGGACGTATTTGACCCAAATTAAAAACTTAAATGACTTATTTGGCCAAAAAGGACTTATTTTGCCTAACTTTAAAACTTATAGGACCTATTTGGAATAAAGGATTTATTTGACCAAACTTATAAACTTAAAGGACTTATTTGACCGAAAAATATTTATTTGACCAGACTTAAAAACTTATATGACTTATTTGACCCAACTTAAAAATTTATAGGACCTATTTAGTGCCACTTAAAAACCTAAAGAACAGCTAAAAGAGAGGAAAAGATAAAGAGGAAAAAAAAGAGAAATGTGGGAGCTGAGGCTCGAGTGATGAGCCTGAGTAAATTTTCCAAAATATTGCCACGTGTCCCAATAAGAGGTTTGTTTTCTAAAATTAAGATAAATTAGGTGGTAAGTAACGTCATCAAATCAAAATATGTACGACGTATTTTAATCCCTTGTGTTCAAAATAATTAGAATTTTATTTACCAAAAAAGAAAATTATCATTTTAGGTCTTGCATAAGAATTTTAAAAGTCATTGCATATTTTAAATTTTTTAAAAATATAAATTAATTTCATATTATTTTTTCATTATACTAATACTTATTCCACTTCAATAACATTTTAATAAGGTATAAATAGTTGTACCAATTTTTATTCCACAACGAATTAGGAAAGTAAACCAAGCAATTTTATATTGCACAAGTTTGAAAAATAAAAATAAAAATTGAAAACACCGTCTTTTAATATTTGAGCACTTAGACTTTTAGAGCGGTGCCATGATTCTATCATATTTTTGACAAAATTTATGTAGCTAATTATTTTTTATTGTTAATAGTAATTTGAAATTATATACTATATATAAAAAATAGAAATTAATTTTTTTTAATTAACTTTATTAAACAAATACGTTATTTTATTTTTTATGAAAAATCATGGTACTTCTTTTTTGAATAGCGAAAAATCATAGTACTATTTAATGATCTAAAATATTTTCACAATAGTTAGGTAATAACAGCAAATTAAAGACGCGATAGTATAATACTGTTAGACATGGTTGAATTTTATTAATATTTGAACTGCCAATATTTTTTTTAAATAATTTACATACATATTTTCGAATTTTTTTGAATTTACCTACATCGCTGCTTCTGTTCAATTACTCTAGTTTTTAGTCTTGTCTATATACAAGAAGTGATTTGATATGCTTTAAATTTTAAATGACATTTTCGTCAAAAACAAAAAAATTAAATGACATTTGTCAAAAAAATATGACAAGGATAATTTCTTTTATGCGAATATGACAAGGATCATATAGCTTTATTATTAGTTTTTTTTTCTCTCCAAAAAAAAAAAGAACAATTAGATCATGAATACTGCAAGTACATTATTACAGACTACAAAATTACAAGTTATATGCTGCTTCAAAATGACTAACCTAGTGTTTGGTATGGAAGGAGGGAATGGAAAAGTGGTAGAAAGAATTGAAAACACATATTTCAAAAAACCTTTCATCGTTTGGTGTAGAAGTAAAAGGGAAGAAAAGAAAAATATTTGATGGGTCCCACCCAAAATTTGTTTCCACCCAAAACGGGAAGAAAGCCACATAAAGGTGAAACGCGGATGTGCTGTGCTGGTAGCTAGTAACAAGGCTCATTTTTTTTTTGTCGTTTAGCATCTATCTATATATATATATATTCAAACAAATATAAATAAATATAGATAAGTATATTTATTTATATTTCTATATATATAATATATAATATTTATATTCATATACTTTTAACTTTTATTTATACATTTATATATAAATATAAATATAATTTTTATATATTAATATAAATAAACTAATAATATATACATCTTATTTTTATATAGGGGTATTTATGTCATTTAACAAATATTTAACAAATATACTCATTTCTTTCCTCTCATCTTTTCCATTTAAACCAAACCACTAAACAATCATCTTATTTTCTACTCTTTTTCTCATTTTCTTTCCTTTATTTTTCTTTCCTCTATCTTTTTTCTGTGAACCAAATAAAGCCTAAAAGAAAAACGTGAATAGAGCAAACACTATCCTTCCATCTGTTTTTGCACTTAGATAATTATCCATCTTTATCTAGAGACCAAAAAAACTGCTACAGTAATTTGGTCATAATGAAAATTAAAACAGACGATTACGCAAAAAAAAAAGAAAAAAAAAATTACTCCCTCCAGAATGAATTATAGACAAAAAAATTACATATATCTAATCAAAATATGAATCAGATACATATACTTTTTTGCTTATAATTCAATCCGAAAGGAATACAACACTCACATTATCTACAACATTGGGATTATAAAGCATTGCCATTTACTCCCTCCGATTTAAAATATAAACAAAAAAAATCTCTAAAATATAAGTAAAATATTTATTTATTTAGTCTAAAATTTGGACCAAATACATAGACTTTTTACTTATATTTTAGAGAATTTTTTTGCTTATATTTCAGATCGGAGAGAGTAATATTCAAGAATTTACTAGGTTAAGAGAAATATTATCATTATATTCTTTGACCCATTCTCTTCACCACATGTTATTATTCGATAAATTTAATGTGTTATTTAACAGAACTCACATCAATAAATTTACATATCAATAAATGGTTAAATTACAAAATATTTATTTTAGGTTTTAATTTGGTCCTCTACGTTTTATTTGTTTCGTTTTGGTCCTCTACGTTTTATTTTAGTTTTCAATTTGGTCCTTTCCGTCACTAAAAGTCAATTGTCCGTAGCTAGAATTTGGATTTTAGCTACAGACAATTGGCTTTTAGTGACGGAAAGAACCAACCTGTTGTAACTTTTAAAATGTAAGGGACCAAAACGAAACAAATAAAACATAGAGGACCAAATTGAAACCTAAAATAAACATAGAGGACCAATTTTGTAATTTAGCCTCAATAAATTCACATGAAATTCACACATCAATAAGTATATAAAGAATGTTTTGTTAAACTTACGCTTAAGATGCATGACATGCGTCAATGAGCCACCATCAGTTAGCAGATTATCAAGTTCAAAAGTAAACGTGAAGCTATAGTGCTCTAAAAAAAACCAGTTCCAAGCAATTAAATTAAAACGGTATTCTCCCATAAGAACACGACTCATACTTCACATTGCATTCAAACATTACAGCTTAATGAACACAAACTAATAATTTCTTCAGTAAATTTGCCCAAAACAATGCATCAACCAAAAAGCTCAACTCTCAGTTTGTTCCCTCAACCTCCGGATTGTGCTCCTCACAGTCACAGCACTAGCAGTACTGTCAAAATAGTAAAGAACAAAGTCAGCTGATTGATTTGAGGGGGCAAAAAAAATTTAAGCAAAAAGGAAGCAGAACAGGCATTACTTCAAAGTGTAGGCACCGCCTGCTTTCACTTTCCCACAATCCTTGCATCCCCATATTCCTACGGCCTTCCTTTTCACGGCATACTGAAACAAATAAGCTCATCATTAGAATTCAAATCTTTAGTGTCTGTTTGGTTTCACGTTGAAAACCATTAGAATTGATCTTGTCTCTGTCAAATATGATTTTCGTAAAAACACACATGTTTGGTTTTGGTTAGGTATAATTGATTTTACCTCCAAACAATGGCTTGACTATAGTGTTAAAAAGGTTAAAAAATTCACACTGAGTTTTACATTAAATTTGCTTTTAGAGTAAAAACAATCTAATGTTAATCACTTCAATTCGAAGTCAATATTACTCAAATTAATTTTGCAAAATAAAGTTCATTCAAAACCACATTTGGATAAATGCTTCCTCAAACACACTCTTCATCCACATTTGGATTTCAATGTGATAAACAAACAAAAAACACAGGGAAGATCTACCTTTCCACAAAACTCACAGAAGAATTTGCTATGTTGACTAACTTCCATCTTCTTAATCTGCTTCCGCAGACTAGCACCATATCGGGTACCTAACATAAGAAAATGCCAATGAACAAAATAAAAAAAAAACGTAAGAAAATGCCACAAAATGGCATATCATAAATTTAATCAAAGAAAACTAATGTCTTCTCAAAATGCATATTTGATGACCGATACTTAAATCCAAATTTCTTGAATAAAAATTGAATCATTCGCCTTAAATACTTCAAACGATGATCCCAAAATCTTAACCCAACTACAATTCCACCATCACCTATGCCTAGCAAGTATTTTAGGCAAATTTGCGCCCAATAAACATTTATATATTTTAACAAATACGGCATATTCGATAACACAAAATTCCTCAGGTGATAGTGTTGTTAAATAGCGCGCATGGCATGGCGTGGCGGAATTTGTGCCAGCGGCCATAGGCAATTTGTGAAGCGGCACCCGCCATAGGTTGCAATCCCATGTTTATACGATGGAATTTTGGCCATCAGCCATTGAAAACATTGCATATGACAAACTATGGTGCAGCATATTTATAAAGCCAAGCCTGCATGGAAAATCAAAGCTAGGTAGCTTTTTTCATTTTCAGGAACGGGATCCCTAACCCTATCCAATTCAAATCATCTTAAATGAAAAACATATATAATTGAAGCCAATCTATAACGCAAAGAGCATAATAATTACAAAAACCTACCATATTTTCCGACGATGCCTGCCTTCTTCGTTCTCTTAGTCTGCAGTAAAGGAATAGAAAGGCAGAGAAAAGTAAAATAAACCTTTTACTCATGCGAAATCAGAAACAAAAACAATTAAAACAGCCTTCTGCACCGTTGGATTTATATTGAGAACTCTAGAGCAAGATCGCATCAAAATTTCCAAATAATTTTATACGAACGAACTGTTTTTAGAATTATCAGAGACAATAAGAAGTTAAGGACCAGAGAATGTAATACTAGTAATTAGTAAAGATGTGCATGGTGGATTGGAGAAAGAGTGTGTGAGAAGGAGCATACCATGTTTTCCCGATGGAAGGTGCTGCCGCTGTGAGTGACTCCGAATCTCAGACAAATGAGGCGTAGGTAATAAAATGAAAATTGTCATGGAAACCCTAATCAATAGCAATGCTTTCCTGTGCTCGTCGATTGAGCTACATTTAAAGCTTGTTTGGGGAGTTGCTTCACAAATCCCTTGTAGTCTACTTGGTCAGGATGTTCGGCTCTCACCCGAAAGACCCGCGTTCAAGTCCCGGCAACGGAATTTTTTTTTTTATCATATTATGTAAGTATTCTATTATGCGTGTGAATAAAAATTATTTGTTGTAAAAAATGTTTATCTATTTATCTTTTTTTTTATTGAAGTAAAAAAAAAGAAAATTACCCTACTAACTTCATCTATTGTATAAATATAAATAAACTTGATAAGATAATTGTACCCTCTTGTTTCCTATTAGCTTAGAACTTTAATTTTTTTTATTTTTATTTTTTACAAAAGCTTAGAACTCTATTTACCCTGCTAACTTCTCTTGTGCTGAACATCTAATTTATAAAATCTCATTCACTCCGGGAGCTTGATAGGCTATTGGGTGGACTTTCGAGTTGAGTCTTGATATCCTCTTCATTAAATCAACTCAATCAATAAAGAAAAAGGTAAGTTCTCAGGTACTAAGAAATACTCCCTTCGATCCAAATCTTTGATGATTTAAGGTTTTTGTACACAGATTAGCAAATTATTTAATTGATGTATATTTATACTAAAATACCTTTATTTTTATCATTAATTGTTTTTCAAATTTTCATATACTTGTCATTTTTCAATGGCATGCAAATGTCCTCATCTCTTTCTCTGACCTCAACTGAACTCTTCCTATTGCTCCCTTTCTGCATCACAAATAATATTTAGAAAAAAAATATTTCAATTTCAAAATGAACTAATATAACTACAAATGGTGATTAAAATTTAAACAACCAGGATTAAACATACCATTGAGTTATTTTATCCGGATAGATTGAATGAAGTGCGTTTAAAGTCTCTCTAATGAATTTTCACAAATATACTTACGGATAATTATGCAAGTGCAAAACTGGGAGACAATGATTGTTTAGTAATGTTATGTTTTACGGTGGCTTCTAGGGTGAACTTCTCACCATATGGTTCACCGGTGAACCACCATAATATACCGTTAGATTTAATCAATGACTCAGATGACTTGGAAAAAAATGAGTAACATCTACGTCTTTCCTCACCCAATCTCTTTCAATAAATGCTGGAATTTGTCATTATAACTACCAAAAAAAAAATGACTAGTTAAAAAATTAAAGGTTTTTTATGGATTAAAAAATTAAGGGTTGTTTGTTACTGATTAAGCAAAAGTGATTTTGATCAAAAATAATTTAAAAATTATTTTTTTAGACATTTTTAAGAAAAATAAAAGACAAATTGTGTTTGTTTACGACCACAAAAATCACTTTTAAAAAAATGAGTTTATCCTGTTTGGATACAACTACGTAGAAGTAGTTTTATCGTAACAAGATAAAAATCATTTTTTTAAAAGCAATTTTTATAGTTATAAACAAACACAATTTAGGGCTTGTTTGTTACGGATTAAGAAAGAAGTGATTTTGATATTCAAAAGTTTATAGATTATATGTTTTAGAGATTTTTATGAAAACCAGAATCTATTTTGTGTTTGTTTACTATCATAAAAATCATTTTTAAAAAAATTTGGGCCCGCTTGTTATGAATTAAGAAAAAAGTGATTTTGACATTCAAGATTTTAGAGTTGTGTTTTAGATATTTTTAAGAAAAGCATAATCTATTTTGTGTTTGTTTACCATCGTAAAAATGATTTTAAAAAAAATTGATTTTTACCCATAAAAAGCTAATGAGAATAGCTTTTCATCTTACCCATAAAAATGATTTTTTTTAAAAAAAATGATTTCTTTGAAAAGCTGTAACAAACACAATTAATAGCACTAAAAATGATTTTTAACTTTAAAAAAGTAATTTTTTCATAAAAAAAAAACTCTAACGAATGGGATTCTTACCCATAAAAAGTTAACAAAAATAGCTTTTCATTTTACCCATAAAAATGATTTCCTTGAAAAGCTGAAACAAACACAATTAATAACAATAAAAATGATTTTTAACTTACAAAAAGTGATTTTTTTAATAAAAAACTGTAACAAAGGGCTCTTGGCTTTTGCTTTTTTAAAAAATCTCTAAAACATAATCTCTAATATACCATCATAAAAATCATATTTTTTTTAAAAAATGATTCTTATCCCAAAAAGTCAATACAAATAGCTTTTTATTTTACCCATAAAAATAATTTTTTTTAAACGATATCCTTGAAAAGCTTAAACAAACACAATTAATAACACTATAAAAGAGAGAGAGAAAGAGAAAAAAATTTGATGTGTGTAGTGCATTATAAGATTTGATAGACCTTCAAAATCTAATCGTTAATCAACTGGTTAACCCATAAACTATCTATTACATGGTCCACCCTAGATGCCACCTATTTTTACTTTATAGCTCATACGGCCAATAGTTTAATTTAGTTCGACAATGTTATATTATTTTTCTAAAACTATGTGGCTGATTTGCATAACTACCGATTTTGTTGAAGAAGCAGGGACACGTCGCAAAAATGAACGTGAGTAGGAAGTGGTGTCAAAGATGAAATACAGTAGGAAATAAAGTGGTGTCAAAACATATGGCATTATTTTCTTTTGCCATTCCCGGAGAAAACAAAATGAAGAAAATGAACGGAGGGTGATAGACACTAGATTGTTTTATTTGTTGTCGTTCCAAATAGTGAAATATAATATGCGAAGATAATGAAATTAGCTATCCCTCACGAGGATGCGGCGAGTCACATGAAAAAGTTCAAAACCTATACTAACGTGTGGTCCACGGTACACGTGACGATGGAAGAAAAACAAACCCTCAAAGCAAGGTACCGATACCTTACTCCGAAGATTTTTTTTCTTGCCATTATCACACATATTGTGTACCACATGTCGTCGTTGTAGGCTTTGAGCTCCATCGTGTGACTCGTCTCATCTTCGTGGGAGACAACTAATGTTGTTTCCTTCTCTAACTGCACCTTTTGTAATGATGAAAAATGAAACGATTTGTTTTTTTGTCACCCTCACATTCTTTTTCTTCTATATGTTTCCTTCGAGAAGGCAAATAAAATGACCTAATATATGTATATTTCGATGCTGCTTCCTTCTCGGGTTCAGATCCTCTCCTGCAAATATCCTCTCCTGCTTATGCAACAATTATTTTTCTTTCTATCTCTCTCCTAATTTTTTCTCACTCATCATTAACTACCTATTATCCCATCATTTTTTCTCTCCTCTTGCACTTGTTTTTAGTGCAGCAAAAGATACAACATGGAGATGATCCAAACTCTTCCTTCTCCTGTTGCATTTCACTTCACTGGTGGCGATAGAGGAAACCGCTTGGTTTACCGCCTCCCCCTATCATTTTATATTTGCCCTTAGTGATAATCTTGTTAATTTTAAATTCTTTGACTTAGTTGCTATCAGTGGCGAAACTTGATTGAAATGTTTGAGGGAGCCATAAAATAACTCAATATATATACCAGTATTTCACAAATGATATATCAATTGTTAAATGGTGCAGTGACTTGCTTTGCTCTGTTTTAAACACATGCACGCGGTTCGAATCCTACATAGATCACTTGTTTACCGCTGTGCCACTGCTTACATTACGAACATGTCTTGCAAGATATGTATTATACCAATAAAATATAAAATGTTTGGGGGAGCCACAACTCCTCTATGTCACCAAGAAGCCCCGCCCTTGATTGCTATTATATTTGTGAATCTCTATATATTTATAGCTGGCCAACACTTAGGAGTACGTTGAGGGACAATTTACTAGAAATCGGGCAAATATTATAATCAATTAACTTTGCATCGATCTCAACTATTTTATTTGGATGTGGTTTTTTGTGAATCCTAAATATGGCTCTTACTGTGTTTTGATATTGATGTCAAGGTAGACTAGCGACCGCATGCTTAGATTTACATTTTCTTACGAGGCTTTAATGTTGTAATAGTTTGATTAATGTTTTTTGGGGGGTTTAAAGTATGGCTATGAATTGTGGCTACTTTGTTTCATATATACTTTTGTTTGTGATGCGTTGAAAAAGAACTTAATTGTTTATATTGTTTCAATTTCTATCTTTGTGAAAAGATTGGTGACTTTTGCACAACATAAATAATAGGGTTAAATATGTTTCTTTTTTTGATAAATGGTTAAATATGTTTCTAATCTTTATAAATAACGACTTTTCAATCTTATTTCCTATACTTTTTTATTCTCCACCTTTTACAAAATTACATGTTTTTTAATATCTCTACAAGACTAAAAAACATGCAGTAATTTGTAAAAAGTTGAGACAAAAATGAATAAAAATTTTACCGAGTCTACATTTAATAAAATCGTAATTTAATAAAGACTAAAATATATTTAACCCTAAATAATATTTACTAAATTGTTTTTCCATGTGCGGAATTATTTCTCACTTCTATGCCCTGGGAATGATGACGGCGACTTTGATTCTTCCAAGAGGCATTTTATAATTTTTTTTATTAAATTTTTTAAAAGGTATGTCTTTTAACATTACAAAAAGACTACAATAAAAAAAATTATTAAAATACGAAAATATTTTTTGAGGTTTTTAAAGTAATAAATTACATAATTATTATAAAGTTATAAACATAGGTTTAAATTAAAATTATTTTTGGTAAAAAGTTACAAGCATACAGCTCCGGGTTATAGATGTGAATGGACATATCTCCCTTGGGCATAACAAATAAAATAAGAGAAATACTAGCAACACACTTTTTAACACTCACTTTCTAATTACAGATGTGAATGGACGTACCACTCTTGTGGATAACAAATAAAATAAGAGAAATGCTAGCAACACACTCTTTAACACTCACTTTCTAACACTCTCTCATCTATTGGATGAAATTTATATGGGTCCCACATAAAATGGACCCACTTGATTTAGTGAGACTCATTTAGATTTCAACCAATAAGAAGAAATGTGTTAGTGTTAGTGTCAAAAATTACATTTTTCCATACTCTGTCAAAGACATAATTGGCATAAATATTGAGATGCATGTCGAAGGCCTAGTTGACCTTGAAGTGATAACTGACTTGGAAAAGGCCTTTTCACTTGGCCTAATATTTAGTTTACCCATACCATTGTCTAAAATAAGGCACGTGTTAAAGGCAAAATTGGCCTATGTTAGTATCAGAATAAATATTTGCCAAGTGTGACATGGTATTTGACAGAGATAAGGCCATTTGACAGTGAAAGTGCCGACAAAGCAAGTTCTGACAAGGAAATTACCAGAGAAATTATTAGTCGACATGTGTCAATCATAGAATAGGGAAGTTATTAAGTAAGGCACGTGTCAATATCTGTGTCATTAGGAAGTTATTTTCTTTGCTTATATATACTTGTAAGCACAATGTAATCAAGGTTGTAACTTGTAAGCATCCTACATATCCTAAGTCCCTGTCGACGTTCATGAATTGATGAGTCACTGCAATGTTCCCAACCACTTCTTTCAATTCCAACATTTTATTTCATTATCTTTACTCTTCATGCATTTACAAGCCTTCTTTTAATTCATGTTTTTTAAATGTTTTTCTTTGCATTTTTACATTCATCTTCTTCTATAAATCAAGTGGTCTTTTAGCGATTCGGATCCTCTCCTTCGAAATTATCTACGACAATCTCTCCATCAATAATCTGATCCGTTGGATTAATCCAACGCTGACAGATTAAAATTAAAAAAAATGATAAAAAAACGTGTTGCAACTCCGAAACTGAGCGCGCAGGCCGTTATTTTTTTTCCCGGTTCTTTTTTCCACCTCTCCACTCTATTATTCATGCTGCTCATAATGCAAGGAATCCATCAACTGCAACTCTCCAAAGACAAGCGCAAAAGCGAATGAAATTAAAACTGAAGTTTCATCCGAGGGAGAAAAATAATCACATGGCTGATTCAATATACCAAGCGATTTACTGTATGTGAACAAATAGAAGCCATCTGTACTTCACCCAAGGTTTCTGAATTCTTCGTAATCATCAACTTTTCGCATTTCCCTTCCCTTTCTTATCATCTTCTTCTTTTATTTGTTTATTTTGGCTTTTGAACCATTTTTGTTATATTGATTATTTATTATGATTATTTATTTGTTTTGGCTTATAATAACCAGGATTGTTCACATTAGTAAATTGGCAGTGTGTGTTCGATTCAGACTAGTAAATAAATTGGTAAGTTAATCCTATGCAATCGCTCATATATTGTGGATTGTAGCAGCTATTGTGAATTGTGGCAGCAATTTTTTAGTGTGCAGAGCACCTGTTATACGTTTATTATTAAAATATGATAAATTTTATTTTACCCGTCCTGTCTAATTCGCCTTTATAAGAAATGAATTTTCTTTAATTGGTATGTTACTCATGTATAAGTAGTACATAAATATATATTTTTCTTCTGTAAAAATACAGGGCTTTTGATGCAAGATGCAAGAAGATTGGAAGCCAAAGGTGGATATGGTTTTTGATAGTATTGAGGATGCTTGGAAGTTTTGGGTTGATTATGGCGGAAGAGTTGGATTTGGAGTGAGGAAACAATATACACACAAGAAAAAATATGGTTCAACTAGTTGTTGCAGGTTTGTTTGTTGCAAAGAAGGCTTGTGAAAGCCAGACAAACGAGATTATAAAACAAAAAATCCAAGACCCGAGACCAAAACAAATTGCCCAACAAGGTTAGGACTTAAGAATGTGGATGGAAAATTCATGGTGCATGATTTTGTCGAGGAACATAACCACATTTTACATCTTCATGAAACAACTCATATGTTGTCGTCTCAACGAAAAGTTTCGGAATTTCAATGTCATCAAATTGATCTAGTAGATGATGCTCGCCTACAACAAAGAAAGTCATTTGATTTGATGAGTAAAGAAGTTGGAGGTAGAACTAACTTGGGATATATTCGTCTTGATCAAAAAAATTATCTCCGAAAAAGAAGGCAAAGGAGTTTGGTACATGGGAAAGCCGGTTATATATTACAGTATTTTCAGAGAAAGTTGGTTGAAAATCCAACTTTCTACCATGCATACCAAATGGATGTTGAAGATCAAATCACTAATGTGTTCTGGACAGATGCAATGATGCTCATTGATTACGGGCACTTTGGTGATGTGGTTTCTCTTGATTCAACATATTGCACAAATATTTCGCACAGGCCACTAGCAGTGTTCTCAGGATTTAATCACCATCGAAGTGCAGTGATCTTTGGTGCTGCATTATTATATGACGAAACAGCTGAGTCATACAAGTGGCTCTTTGAGACAATTATAGAGGCACACAAGCAGAAAATGCCCCAAACAGTATTGACTGATCAAGCCCATGCAATGGCAAAAGCACTAGCTGAGGTTATGCCTGGAACTTACCATGGTCTGTGTACATGGCACTTGATGCAAAATGGAATCAAGCACTTAGGAAATTTAATGAAGGGTGAATCTCATTTTCTTAGTGACTTTAAGAAGTGCATGTATGGCTATGAAGATGAAGAACAATTCGAAGAAGGTCGGAGAACCCTCCTTGCAAAGTATGATGTTAAGGAAAACAATTGGTTGCAAAGAGTATACACTATAAAGGAGAAATGGGCATCTTTTTACATGAAGAAGGCTTTTACATTGGGAATGCGAAGCACCCAACTTAGTGAAAGTGTGAATGCAGATATTAAAAGTTTTATGAGCGTGGACTTGGATATAATGAAGTTTTTTAAATGTTTTGAGGATGTTGTAGAAGATAAGCAATATAATGAATTGAAGTGTGAATACGAAGCACGCCAAAAAATTTCAAGACTCAAGAACCCATATTCTGATATCTTGCAACAAGTGTCTGAGCATTATACTCCTACTATTTTTTATCTATTCCAACACGAGTATGTGTTGTTTGAAACATGTTCTGTGAAGAGCATAAGCATGCAAACATCATCAGTTGAATATGTTATTGCCATGGTAAGAGATTTGGGAAAGTGGAAAGTCTCATTTGATTTGGATAAGAATTCAGTTGAATATGTTATTGCCATGGTAAGAGATTTGGGAAAGTGGAAAGTCTCATTTGATTTGGATAAGAATTCAATTTTGTTGCTCTTGTCGCAAGTTTGAGAGTTTTGGCATACTTTGTTGTCATTGTCTAAGAGTCTTTATTTATATGGATGTCAAATCAGTGCCCGAACATTATATCTTGAAGAGGTGGGCAAAGTTAGCAAGAAGTGGGGCTTTACCTAATATTGGCATTAGTCATGCAGTAGATGATATTGATATATCCCCGACGCAACGCTACAAGGAGATTTGTCCCTGACTTATAAGGATAGCCACTGAAGCATGTCGAAGTCAAGAAACATTCACGTTCCTTAGAAAAGTTATTGATGAATTGGATAGGAAAATATCAGAGTTCCAAAATAATCAAGTAAGTATTGCTCAAGTGAATGGGTTCCTTAGCAAAGTTAAAGAGATAGCAAGTAGCAATGATGGTTCAACACAAGTAAAAGGATTCAAGAAAAAAGAAGACAAAAAGGGTTCAAAACGTATGAAAGGTTGGGTAAAGCGCCAACTTACCAAGAAAAAGAAAAATGTTGGCTCTAGTGCTTTGCAAGTTTAAGGACGTAAAATGGTATTAAGTTATTGAATTTTATTAGCTTTAGTCAACTACATAAATTCAGTTTTTAAATTTTTTTCTGCCATGTAGGACGATGAAGGTAAAAAAAAGGGTCAAAAGGAATGAAAGGGTGGGTAGAATGTCAACTCACAAATAGAAAGGAAAACAGTGGCTCAACTGATTCGGAAAGGCAACTGCAATAAGAGGTGCCCAAATCACGTGCACCTACGTGGCTGAATGATGCATACAATCAACCATTCATGGTAAGCTATTAGTAATTTGAGCATGCGAATGAACAAAAAAATATTCAGTGGTTAAATGTTTTGCCTTTTGTGCAGGAAACCAATGACACTTTAAGTCATTTTGGTGCCACTAGTTTTACTAGCTTATTGATGGTAAGTTTCGGAATCTATATAAGCATTACTTTCAATTGAGTTGATTTCTTTTCATAGATATATTTATAATATTAACTTGTCTTTCAAATTATAGACACAACATGATGAGGATACTACAACACTGAGCAACCTCTAAAGATGTGAATTGAATATAATTTGAGGTGTACACCATTCTCTGGAAGGCGTATAATTGGTTCTTTAACTAGTAGAACATGTAATTAACTGCTGTCATTTGATGGGAGTATTGATATTGTCTTAGTTGCTGTCATTTTTTATGGGAGTATTGTGTTAGGTGTTGTCATTGATTAATTAGTTGTTACTTGATCTTTTAGATTAATTAAGTGTTGTCATTGATTTTGACTAATTAATTAGTTCCAGTTTTCTTCGCTTCCAAGTGTGTCTTGCTCTAGCTTTCATCATAGGTTAGCCGCTTTGGAAACCTTCTGCACTTGCTCCCTGCTGCACAAGATTCTTAGTTAATGAAGACAAAATAATTGCATGAGACACTGACCTATAACTCTATAAGTGCCTTCAGTTTCTAAGCTAATTTGTGCCCCACTTACTGACTAAAGAGTTGTGGATTAGTGCATTAGGAGAGTTTATTATGGCATAGTAGTGTGATTAGTATGAGTAAAAATGAAGAGTAAAAATGCAACAGTATCGATGATGATGTCGGGTTCGTTTGGTTTAGATTTTGTTAGAATAAATTGTGCATGTGGAGTTTAGAGTGCCTTAAAACCATGTTGGAGATCATTGGAAGTCATAAAAATGAGTTTTCAACAGGTGTGAATCGAATCATGGGTCTCTGGAATCGATTCATGATGTGCCTTGGAGCCTTGGAGAAGTTTTGGACTTTCTGTGAATCGAAGTGAAGGAGTGTGAATCGATTCACTGACTTAGGATCACAAAACGCGTAAGATTTGTACGTGTGAATCGATTCACACTTACTGGTGAATCGATTCACCACTGCTGTTTTTAAACCAGAACGTGTTTTTCATTCAGGGACGAGGTGCAGTCTTTCTAGGGTTGTGTGCAGCCGTTCTTGAGCGTCTTTGTGAGGTTTTTGGGGCTGGAAACACATTGAAACACCTTGGGGTCTTAGGAAATCATAGAGGGAGGATTGAAGGCTTTCTCTATTGTTGTTCTTGAGAGGTTTTTCAGAGAGGAAAAGAGAGAGGGATTGGGAACTCTTGGGTTTGTTCTTCTTGGACATTTGGAAGGGGTTCAAAGCAATTGTAATCTCTTGTAAAGACTCTTTGATAGTGAAACGGAGGGCTGCTCTCTCCCGCAGACGTAGGTCATCTTTTTGGGGCCGAACTGCGTAACCAAATAGCGGTGTTATTCTTCCTACTCTCTACTCCTTGTTTGATTGACTTTATTGCATTGTTTTGGTTGCTATTAAATTTAGTATTGGTTGCCTTTGATATTTGTTCATTTATTCTTGTTAGTAACTCAACAAGTGACGCCGTCTGTGGGAAGAACAAATAATTCAATTGTGCACCATGGGTACTAAATGGGACATTGAGAAGTTTTCCGATAATAACGACTTCGGTCTATGGAAGGTGAAGATGGAAGCAATCCTTATTCAACAGAAGTGCTTTGAAGCCTTGAAGAGTGAGGCAAGAATGCCGGCCACCCTATCTCAAACGAAGAAGAAGGAGATGATAGATAAGGCAAGAAGTGCCATTATCTTGTGCCTTGGCGATAAGGCATTGAGGGAAGTTGCAAGAGAGAAGACCGCGGCGGAGATGTGGGCAAAGTTAGAATCGTTGTACATGACCAAGTCATTGGCCCACAGGTTATGTCTGAAACAACATCTCTACTCATTCAAGATGGTAGAGACCAAACCTATTGTGGAGCAACTAACGGAATTCAACAAGATTATTGACGACCTACTGAATATTAATGTGAAGCTCGATGACGAGGATAAGGCTTTACTCTTATTGAATTCATTGCCTAGGTCCTTTGAACACTTTAAGGATGCACTCCTCTATGGCAAGGAGTCCACTATTACCTTGGAGGAGGTCCAACAATCAATTAGGACCAAGGAGCTAACCAAGCTTCAAGACTTGAAGGTGGAAGATAGTGGGGAAGGCTTGAGTGTCTCAAGGGGAAAGAATGAGAATAGAGGAAACGGTAAAGGAAAGCCTAAGGCGAAATCCAAGTCGGAAGGGGACAATAAAGCTAAGTACAAATGCTTTAATTGTCATAGGGTTGGTCACTTTAAGAGGGATTGTCCCGAGAGAGGGGGTAATGAAGATTCCATGGAGGTTGTGATTGCTATGGAGGATGGTTATGAGGATGCAGGGGCTCTAGTGGTTACGAGTTGGGAACCGATAGGAGTTGGGTTGTGGACTCCGGGTGCTCTTTTCACATGTGTCCAAGGAAGGAATATTTTGAAACTTTAGAGCTCAAGCAAGGTGGAGTAGTTCGCCTTGGTGACAACGAAGCGTGCAAAGTTCAAGGTATGGGTTCAATTCATCTTAAGATGTATGACAACCGCGAATTCCTTTTACAAGATGTGAGGTATGTTCCTAAGCTCAAGCGAAATCTAATTTCTATAAGCATGTTTGATGGATTAGGCTATTGCACTAGTATTGAGCATGGTATGATGAAAATTTCGCATGATGCATTGATAATAGCTAAGGGGACTAAAATGTGTGGTTTGTACATATTAGAGGGTTCAAATATTATTGGGCATGCATCATTAGCTAGCCAAACCTTGCATGATAAAACCATGTTATGGCATAATAGGTTAGGGCATGTTAGTGAGAGGGGTTTAGTTGAACTAGCTAAACAAGGTTTGCTAGGTGGTGATAAATTGGATAAGCTAGAATTTTGTGATAAGTGCATACTAGACAAACATCTTAAGGTTGAGTTTGGGGGTGGCATGCATCATTCTAGTAAACTCTTTGAGTACATTCACTCGGATCTTTGGGGTCCGGCTAGAGTGAGTACTCATGGGGGTGGTTCCTATTTCCTCACCATGGTTGATGATCTCTCTAGGAGAGTATGGGTCTATATTTTGAAAGGCAAAAGTGACACCTTTGAAAAGTTTAAGGAATGGCATACTCTCATAGGAAATCAAATAGGAACTAAACTGAAAATTTTAAGGACTAACAATGGCCTGGAGTTTCTTTCAGAGCATTTTGATAAGTTTTGCAGGAAACAGGGTATTCAGAGGCATAGGACCGTGGAAGGCTCACCGCATCAAAATGGCCTAGCAACATGCATGAATAGGACCATCTTGGAGCGGGTGAGGAGTATGCCTTTGGCAGCTGGGCTACCTAAAAGCTTCTGGGGCGAGGCTGTGAGTACAAAGAAGATATTTGATCAACAGATGCCCATCAACTGCGTTAGACTTCAAGACACCTATGGAGGTTTGGAGTGGGAGACCGCAGACCACCCAAGTTGAAGGTTTTCAGAGCTTTGGCTTTGGCATATCAAGCAGACAAACTTGATGTTAGAGTCGTGAAATGTGTCTTCATCGGATATCCTGAGGGTGTGAAGGGATACAAGGTGTGGAATTTGGAATCTGGAGGGTCAAAGGTCATCATAAGGTGGATGTCACTTTCGATGAGACCGCATGGGGATGAAGTGCAAAGACCGGAGGATAGTAGCTCGAAGTGGAGGTGGAGAAAACTTCGGTTTGAGGTGGAGTCTACCACTAGTGAGACCGAGAATGATGAAGAGGAGGATAGTCCTCCACCATCGTGTTCTAGAGGAAGACAACAAACAAAGTGGATCCTGGCTATCGATTGGCAAGAGATAGGGAAAGGAGGAGACTGTGGCAATCAAGAGATACGGTATGCCGATCTTGTTTGTTATGCTTTGTTTGTGATCAAGAGGTTCAAGACTCGGGACCAAGGGACTTCATGAAGCAATGGGAAGCATGGAGAGTCGAACGGTTGAAGGCAATGAATGAAGGTGTGAATTCATTGGAGAAGAACCGGACTTGGGAACTTGTGAATCTACCGAAGAAGTCAAGGGTAGTTGGATGCAAGTGGAACTTCATGAAGACGGAAGGTATTCCGGAGTTTGAAGAACCAAGGTACAAGGAGAGGCTTGTGTGTAAGGTCAATCTTGAGTTGGAGAGTGTGAATGATATTCAAAAGGAAAGTTCTAGCAAGGAGGAGATTGGTATGCTCAAGGGGAAGTTAGCTTCTGGATTTGAGATGAAGGATCTCGGCATTGTGGAAAGGACAATTGGAACGAATATTGGGAAGAACCGGAAAAGGAGGTATGGCTCTTTGAAAGGCGGTTTGAAGCATGTGAAGACAACTCAAGGTGGAGTCGCAATGAAGAGTATGATTGGTGAATTGGGGATTACGCATGGTTGTGAGAAGTTCATCAAGTATCTTCCTAGATCAAGGTTCAAGGATCACTTGGACTTGATCATTTGCGTTGAGACGTAATTCCAGTAATGGAGAGAGCAGCTAGTGGTTGATGGATAAAGTTGAGCATCACCATTGATTTGAAGTCAAGGTGGAGAATTATGGAGTTTAGAGTGCCTTAAAATCATGTTGGAGATCATTGGAAGTCATAAAAATGAGTTTTCAACAGGTGTGAATCGAATCATGGGTCTCTGGAATCGATTCATGATGTGCCTTGGAGCCTTGGAGAAGTTTTGGACTTTCTGTGAATCGAAGTGAAGGAGTGTGAATTGATTCACTGACTTAGGATCACAAAACGCGTAAGATTTGTACGTGTGAATCGATTCACACTTACTGGTGAATCGATTCACCACTGCTGTTTTTAAACCAGAACGTGTTTTTCATTCAGGGACGAGGTGCAGTCTTTCTAGGGTTGTGTGCACTGCTTCTTGGCGTCTTTGTGAGGTTTTTGGGGTCGGAAACACATTGAAACACCTTGGGGTCTTAGGAAATCATAGAGGGAGGATTGAAGGCTTTCTATTGTTGTTCTTGAGAGGTTTTTCGGAGAGGAAAAGAGAGAGGATTGGGAACTATTGGGTTTGTTCTTCTTGGACATTTGGAAGGGTTCAAAGCAATTGTAATCTCTTGTAAAGACTCTTTGATAGTGAAACTGAGGGTCGCTTCTCTCCCGCAGACGTAGGTCATCTTTTTGAAATGAATCACAGAACCAAATAGCGGTGTTATTCTTCCTACTCTCTACTCCTTGTTTGATTGACTTTATTGCATTGTTTTGGTTGCTATTAAATTTAGTATTGTTTGCCTTTGATATTTGTTCATTTATTCTTGTTAGTAACTCAACAGTGCAGAATCTTGTTTAGAAAACTGAGTTTTAAAAAATGAAGTTTAAAAAAATAATTTGTGTTTGGTAAAAATATTTTAAAACTGAGTTTAGAAGAATTGATTTGTGTTTGGTTGACAAAGTAAAATTACTTTTGAAGTGTTAAAATACTCAAACGGAGTTTTACAAACAGAAAAGCAAAATTAAAAAGCAAACCACGTTACACCAACGCCACCGAGAAAATGTCAGCAAACAGCAAATCTCCGTTTGCGTTGGGAAACAAATAGTCACGTAGTAGGGTATATTAATCAACCTACTTTTGTAAAACTAAACCCCCTGCACATGTGTCCTCCTCACGTTTCACCATTTCCCTCCATCGGTTCCTTTGCTTTTTTTTTGGGGCTACAGTTCCCACCTCCATTGTTTTTTTTTTTGTTACAGTTCCCACCAGTGATGGATCCACGATTTTTTAGTAGTGGGGGCATTTTTTAAATAAAAAAAAATTCAAAAGTTTACAAAAAAAACAAAAAGAAAAAATCTTACTTCTGTTATATTTAAGTATTATTTGGAAAAAATAATTTATTTTATTTTACCATTTTAGTGCCATTGTCGGTAAAAATATATGGTAGAAGATATGCCCAAACACAAATAGGCCCCAGGCCTACAAAATCTCTATACGCATGATAACAAAATATCGTGAGATACACATGCTTTGAGCCGAGCAGTTCAAACTACAGAACAAGGGTCCGTTTGTTTTAAATTCTGGTAGAATAGATTGTGAAGAATCTTGTTTAAAAAAATTGATTTTAAAAAAATTAAGTTTAAAAAAATTGATTTGTGTTTAGTAATGGTAGTTTAAAAGTGAGTTCAAAAAAATTGATTTGTGTTTAGTTGACAAAGTAAAATCACTTTTGATGTGTTAAAAATACGAAAAGGTGTTTTGTAAAATGAAAAGCAACCCATTGGTTGCTGTGAAAATAATCGATTGTGGGTTGGTCAAACCCCATTTTTCCAATCCATAATCCTAACCAAACACAAAAAGAAAAATTGAGATTCCATTTTTTCAATCGCAGCCGGCATTTTGATGGCAAACGGCATTTCACAATCTTATTCAAACATGCTCAAGTCCAGCTTGTCATCTTCTTCACAATTACTCATCTTCTTCACAATCATTTTGCTGCGAAAACCTTTCCAGATCCGCAACATATGCACTAGCTACACACAGGTTCTCAATATCAGTATTGCTCTGGTTGTCTCTTCTCAGATCCACATGTTGCAACAGACTCATCTGATCTCCTCTACTTCTCAGATCTGCGGAGTTGCCAAAATCCACTGATAGATTTTCACTTTCTCTATGCCTATTACTGTTCAGATCTGCGGGCGATTTTTATCTTGCAAGATGAGATTGGAAATGCTCTGAGGAAGATGTGTGGGGGCAATTTCAATTATTATCAAATTTTAATGGGTAGGGTGAAATTTAAGTGGGATCAAGTGCCCCCAAACTGATGAACGTGGATCCGTCCCTGGTTCCCACCTCCATTACTCTTTTTTTTTGGGGTTACAGTTCCCACCTCCATTACTTTTTTTTTATGAACCGCAACTCTAACGGGTGCACTAATCAAAATAATTACAAGTTTGAAAAAGAAAAAAAAAGCTTCAGATCCACGAAAAAAAAATAATTTGTTTCAAATCGAGATTACAAGGTTGAAAAAAAAATGATCACAATAATTACATAATGAAGAAACACTACAAGAATTTTCGTCATTACCGACGGCCAATTTCCGTCGGTAACGCAAGAAAACCGTCGGTAAATCGTGATTACCGACGGATTACCGACGGCCTCGGGGCCCTTGGAAAATCGTTCGTTGGAAATTTTTTACCAACGGCCAATTAAACTGTTTATTACCGACGCCTTATCAGAAATTATATAAAGCCGCCGCTATTTCGCTGGTTTTTATCTTTTCGTGAGATTTCGACGGAAAACAGAATGCGCCACCGCACGATGGCGACATCGACAAATTTTTCCGTCGATAAATCTCACGAATTAAAACAGTTTTTCCATTGGTAAATATGAAAATTTCATTGAATTTCATGACGCTGTCGCCAGTAAACTCGTAAAAGGAAAAAAAAATAAATAAATAAATAAAGAATTAGATGTGTCAGTTTTCACATATGAGCTCCCAAATAACATACGTGAGACAATAAACTAGAACATTCCAGAAACAACTAATCTTGAACTGAAAGCAGAGAAAATTTAAAAGGAAAATAAAACATAAATTGAAGGAATTCTACTTGGGCAAACCACAAATAAAATGGGAGAACAAAAGAAGGCAAATCTCAAGCCTGTATTTTCCAGAATAAAATCAAAACGTAACAACTGGGATAATGGACCATGTTCTAATTCAAAGTACTTTAAAATTAAAACTCGAAGATGGATTCGATATATATTAATAAAAAGAACTTCGATAACCAAATTTTTAATAACTAAAGAGTAATATGAATATTACCAAGCGGAAGGCCCAATATACACCGGATGATTTGCATCAAATTCCTCCATAGCAGACAACCCGCAATCAGACACATACCTTACATCATTCTGGAAACCAAAGAAAAATCACCATACATATATGAATCACAATCTCTAGTGTCTTGTTACCTAATAGATACAATTTTAAGTATTGTAACTTAAAGCAATACATTCTGCTTGATTAACTAAAGAATTCTAAAGATCAAAAAGAAAATTCATTTACAAATAATCATTAAATTCACTCTTATTCAGTAGAATAAGAGATCAGGTTGTACCAAAGAATAAGAGATTTGGATTGATTCATGAGACCTCATTTTACTTGACTGGTTGATTCTCATATTAAGACTGTCCAAATTCCACATGTCAATATCTTTTCTTTACTCAACTTACTTGATGAGTAGACATGAATCTGAAAGTTTGCAAATCATTTATAGATTTATTTCTTTTTCTTAGGATGAAAGGTTGGAAAGAGTGAAAGAGAAGGTCGAAGCTTTCACTAAAGAATAAAACATGTGGTTAAGATTAAAAATTTATATAACACAAGGTGACAGAGACACCTAGAATAGAGACCCAAGGAAATATTTTTACTCAATTGAACCATTACACTGTTAAGCAATGCCTTTAAATATGCGACTCAAGTTTTGAACCTAACTAATCAAATTCTAATCGTTCTTAAATTACAAATACAATAAGAAAAGAACAAAAGAGGAGACAATTCCAAGGAATAGCAAAGAAGACAAATTACCAATAAACTTATTTCATCGACCGTATAAAGCATAAACAAATATTACTAGAAGAAACATGGGAGAGAGTGAGTAAACAACACAAACACGTAATGATTACCCGCTCAAGTATGAATAAATCTAAAATGGAGGCAACCCTAATCTAGCATCGTTGCAAAGGAAAAATCTAACCGAAAAATCAAAAATTTCGCCATTACCCGCTCAAGTATGATTGGAAGGGTACTACCAACCTCTCTCAAATCATAGACATCGTTGTCGTGGTCTGGGGTTTCCTTATGAAGAAATCGCAGTCTAACAAGCTAATCTTGTGAAACTCGTCTTCGTTGATTCTGTAATCAACGACGGTCTCGGGGTCCCAGCCCTTTGTGGACACGAAGCTCTTGCTCTGCTCGATGTCGAGGTCGCCGCCATCGGGCTCGTACTCGATGTCGAAGTCCTTCTTGTTGTCGACCTCCTCCATTTTGTCGTCGTCCATCTCGTAGTCGTCGAGGCCGGCGGAGTCGACGTCTCCGCCGCCGGGTCGAATTGGTTGCTCGACCTAGACCTTGACGGAGGTTGGAGGATGAGAGTGGTGTTGAACAAGGGTTTGAGTTTGAGAGTAGAGACTCAAATAGAATTCCTCAACCTCAGAAATAAAATTCATAGCAAACCCTAAAATGAATGCTAGACAATTACAGATGGAAAGAAAATGATGCGAAATGGAAATAAAAGGGAAGAAAAATAAGGAGGAGGAGGAGGAAGGGAACCTGGTAAGTGACGAGGACGAGTAAGGCAATAAGGAGGAAGAAGGAGATAAGCCACGCAAATAGATCGGCCATGCTTTCTCTTCCTCTTGCTCTTCCTCTCCCTCTCCCTCTCCCTCTCAAGCCCCTCTGCCTCTCTATCTGCCCCTTCCTTTTCCAAATTCACCGCCGCAATGTCGAGGTCGCCGCCGTCGGGCTCGTACTCGATGTCGAAGTCCTTCTTGTTGTCGACCTCCTCCATTTCGTCGTCGTCCATCTCGTAGTCGTCGAACAAGAGAAGGGGATTAGGAGCGATGATGCTATTGTGGTTGGAACAGGTTTCAGAGAATTTGAGGAGAGCAAAGGAAGAAGACGATGGCGCTGTTTCAGAGAAGGGTGAGGAAGTAGGCGAGAGAATGAGGGAGTTGATGCGTCTATCACATTGCTTTGTGGTTCACATTGCTTTATGGTCAACAAATTTTGTCTGAATATTACCGACGGCTTAGCCGTTGGTACTTCGTCCACCGTCCGCCAATTAAACGCGGGACAACAAAAATTTTTACCGCCAACATAATTTTGTACCGACGGCTTAGCCGTCGGTAATTACAGACGGCCCAAAAGCCGTCCGAAATTACCGACGGCTTAGCCGTCAGTAACGTAGGAAAAAAATCAGTTTTTATATTTTGACGTTTCCGACGGCTAAGTCGTCGGTAATGTCGGGAAAAAAATAATTTCGCAAGTCATATTTTTCCGGCGCCTTAGCGACGGCTTAGCCGTCGGTAATAAAAATATTACCGACGGAGTCGGGGCCGTCGGTAAAATTCCGTCGGTAACGAGCTGTTTTCTTGTAGTGAAAAAAAATAGAAATTACAAGGTTGAAAATCCAAAAATAAAAGAAGCTTCAGATCGAGATCCTAAAAAACAGACAAAAAAAAAAGAAGAAAAAAATAAACAGAAACATGAAGAAGAAGAAGGAGAAACAGATCTGCAGAAATGGAACAACCACCATCGAGGAATCACCGTGGGAGAAAGGGACGTTCCTTGGACGCGATCTGGTCAGATCCAGTGGAGATGACGTTCGGCGATGACAGATCCGGTGAGAGGTAGTGGGGATCTTCCATGGTGGCGAGAGATTGACAGACAGGGAGAGACGAAGCACGATTTGGAGATGGAAACGTTGACAGATGAGGCAGAGAGACGAGGCAGAGGTGATGGTGTGGCCTCCGATCTGGCCTCGACGTCCCTTCCCTCACCGTCTCCTGCTTGGGAATCTTCTTTCTCTCTCTCACGGCTAAAGCTCTCTTCTATCTCCCTAGCTGCTTCTGGCAGCAGTGAATAGGGTTCAAATGAATGTGGGTGTGGTGTAGGGATGGCAAAATGGGCCGCCCAGCCCAACCCGACCCAGTCCGTTGTGAGCCCGTATAAAAACGGGTTAGCCCAACCCGGCCCACCAAGGGATTATGGGTTGAGATGTTGAGTCCGACCCGATCTATGACGAGTTGGGCGGGCTTGGGCTGGCCCGTCAAAAAATAAAAATAACAAAACTAAATAAAAAACTAAATAAAAAACTAAAATTTAAACTAAAATAGGCCAAAACCAGCTAACTTGTCAGGCCGGCCCTCAAGAGTCTGCCCAAAATGGACCACAACAGTGGGTTGGTTAGCTAGCCCGCCCAAAAATGTAAAAAAAGAAAGAAAAAATTGTTCAAAAATAGGGAAAAAATATAAAATTATATATATATTGGCCCGATGGGTTGTATTGGCCCGATGGGTTGGCCCAACCCGACCCGCTCGTGACCCGCAGGGTTGGCAAGCTAGATGGGTTGGGCTAAATGGGCTTGTGGGTTGATGAACCCCAACTCAACCTGGCCCATTTTATGCGCCCGGTGGACCGGCCCAATGGGCCAAACCCGTTTTGCCACCCCTAGTGCGGTGTTAGGGCTTTTAATTCTGGCTGTTATTTTTAATTTAATTTGTTTTATTTGTTTCATTGTTTTATTATTTTAGTTTTAATTATTTTTATTTGGATGTTGGGCTTCAGCCCATTCACACCCTTTCAATTTTGGGTTACGTTTCTTATGTTCTTTGCTGAGTGTTGACCCCCGTTTGTTGATTTATTAGACAAGTAAAAATATTTTTTATGTATTATTATGTATTAATTAAAAAAAGTTATATTATATTGTAACCAAAAAAAATAATGTTATATTATATATTTGGTTATATTATATATATTTAAAAAATTTATCTTTAGATTTTTATTTTATATTAAGTGATTAAAGAAATGGGCCTTTAGAGCCCAATCCATAACCAAGAGATGCGGTACAACTAGAGCACCAGAATTGCACGACGCAATAGGGAGAGGGGGCATTCATCTTCATCTTCAAGCAGTGGAAGCTGAGTTAAACAAAAAAAAAAAAAAAGCAGTGAAAGCTGAGAAACTATTGAAGGGGCAAAGCTGAGAAACTATTTGCCACATGCATAGAATCGATTTGGCTAGAAGTGAAACCTACAGGGAGTAGCTTCTGTTATAATTGATTTTAGGGGGTAAGAATCACTTTTCCAGTTGAGAACCAGACATCCACTCAACCCATGTAAATGGCGTTTGATGACAGTAAACGCACGTTGAATGCTACCTACCGGGAAACCAAACAAGCACGAAATGTACTTGTGCCATGCCAAACCTATCGACCTTGAATTGTCATTGAATTGTCTCATCACAGCAGAAAGGCTGGTAACGGCTTGTACGAAAAGCCAAAAAAACAGTTCCCGTGATCCATTATTCGTTATCAAAACAAACCTATCGACCTTCTATTGTTTTTTTTTTTTTATTTAAGCGAACAAATCTGACGGAAGCAATACCCCTGAAAAGCACAACGTGCCTTCCTCGCTGCCCACAATCCTCTATTTAAATAGTGTTGCCATAGCAACCAAGTTACCAAATAGCGATACAATGCAACAAGTCAGCACAATTCATACTGCTATTATGGTGCCGCTGCAACGGGCAAGACATGCAATGCATTTCTATGTCGGGGCCTTTCAGGCAGTGTATCTAGGCGAAGAAACACACTTGCAAGTTACCACAATCTGGTTAAGAATTCATAACCAGGTTTTTCCGGTGACAGAAGTAGCGGAGCCGTTTGACCTGTGTGTATTTTTATATGTTTGTTTGTTTTTTTCTTCTTTTTTTAATTTGTATCTCATTTGTGTGTGTGTGTGTGTGTTTTTTTTTAATTTCTTTTATCAGGCCACATTTGAGCAAGGTGAACATTCGACTTTATGTCGACCATCCATTTATATTTGTTAATCAGGCGACGGTGCATGGAGCAGTGGTCGTTAGAGATCAGCTCCAGGGAGATCGGAGATTTATAAAAATCGAGGATCCATTCGGCATAATTTGGTCGATTGGGTCCATGAACAATATCCCACCATTTGCTCATTGACTGGATTTGCGGTTTCTATGTCTGCCCTATCTTGTTACCTTTTTTTTTTGGGATGAACATTTGCTGTAATTTCAAGTTATGTTTTTATGTAATGAACTTCAATTTGTGAACGGTCTGAAATTATATTTTGAGTGGTGTACCCTTGACGAAATTATATTTTGACATTAGCTCTTCTACTTGTTTCTGGGGATCATAGCGGAAGTGTGAGTTTGATTCAATTATATGAGGCTACTTCGTTGGTTTCTTCTTATGTGCCGTGAAGCAAAACCATGCCAAAAAAGTTCTTGTACAGGTTGTTAAAAATTCCAATAGTTTATGTGGTTTCTGAACCTCATTACTAGTAAGAGATATATGTATGTAGCTAAGGAAGCAAAGAAGTCTTGGTTGACAGAATGCTCAAACTTGTACCAATCAAAGGGATATTGGGTGCAAACCACCTTGAAGGTGAGCTTTTATATATAATGCTAATTGTTAAGTTTCTTAAACACTAGGTAATTTTAATTTTCAGCTTTGACAGAGCATTTGCTTTATGTAGCTCATCTGCATTTATGCTCATCTTCTCACTGTGGGTGGAGCTTATAAAATGCATCACTTGAAACTCAGAACACTTGCAGAACTGACCATGCTGGAATCATAATTCCACATCCTTTCCATATCAGGATCAAAATTCCATACCCTTTCCAATGCTGCCTCATTTGTCAATAATTTATTAATTCCATTTTTTTGACCGTAACAAATGAATCTGATAGGAGCTAGTTTATATGCAGGAAAAGCTGGAGTTGTGTTTGCATTTATCAGCACTTGTTGAAGGAGTATTCCAGTGTGTTACTACAGTTCATAAGACTATAAGAAATGTGAGTCAGGCCTACATATGATTTATTTGAATTATAAAGCTTAAATGTGAGTCAATTTAACCATGTTTTTTATTTGAATGTCCTTTATATGGTGATGGGGTCTCACCTTGTCCTAATCCTAATAGCTAAACAAAATCCCACACGCTCATAAGCCTTGCACCGAGTTTTGCAACCACTTGTATCAGATAATTAGATACATATGCATTGATTTTCCCTTTTCCTTGCTTGATGTTTAGAGTGGTATTTCCATCACAACTGCTATTGTGGAAAGCTGAAATGATTGGGGATAATCTGAAATGCTGGATGGTTTTTTTTTTTTTTTTTCGTTGTTTGTTCCTATGACATCTGCAATTAGAAGCATCATAACATCTGTAGGAAGGTGTTATATCTGCAGTCTTGTGGAATGAAATTACTGTAAAATGCACTCCAAGATGGAGCAAGAAGGCTTTGAAATTCCGTAAGATGACTGCTTTGACTTATTGACTAAATAATTTTTCTTGTTTGTGTTGAACAGGTTTTTCATTATGCCATTGAAGCTTTACGAATCTCATATAAGATGATGAATCCTTTTTGTGTACCGTCTGCAACAACAAATATGGGTTCTGCCATACATGCAATGGATCTGGTCTGTTTAAATAAAACTAAGCATATATTATGGACACTATAAGTGGTGCTTTGGTTTTTCTGTTAAGCTTTTGAAAAGTGATTTCTTTTATGAAAATTGTAGGGGTACGGGCCCTAATTATTCAATCTCTACAGCATGTGCTGCAAGTAATTTTTGTATTTAGAGGGGAATCTGTAGTATTTCACTTGAACATTTGCTTGTAAGATTGTGGATTTCTCATATTTTTCCAATTTCTTAAAAGTTTGGTATGACTATTGGTATTTTATTGAAAGGCATTAAAAACTTGAGTGTACTTTGTGGTGGCTCAGATTCTGCTATAAGTCCGTGGTGCTTAGCACAACTGGCAAAGTATTTGTCGCTTGGACGCTTGGGCGCGGGTTCGAACCCGCTACGCCCCCTTTTCAGCGCTCTTTGGAGTGCGTAGTAGGCCGTTGGGCCATAAGACCAAAAAAAAAAAAAAGATTCTGCTATAATACCAATTGGTATCATATTTCTACCCAATCTTTCTGGTTTGCATGAAGTTATCTTGGCACATAAATCTAATATCGACCCAACAATCGTTGGTGTAGGCTTGGGAGGCTTTGTTGCATGCAGGGCACTCTCAGAGAGAAAAAACGATCCTACTAAAGCTTCACGCCCTTGGGATATTGTAACATCATAGAAATCCTGTTGCTTTTTTGTCTCCTTTTCCCATTATTATTGCCGAGTTTTCATTAATTTTTTTTTTGACAACCCATAAATCTATGATACCGTTGAAAGTTGGATGAGAATGTATTGTATTTTCGATAAATTAAGGAAGCTTGCTTTTCTAAAACTGCAAGATAATGAAAAGTTTTGCTCAATTCTTAAAATGAGCAAATTTTCCAGCATCAATGTCGATATCCAAATATTTGAACAACTTTTGACAAAGTGACAGATGCATCAATTGCAAAATACAAAGATACAAAAAAATTATAGTGCTTGCAGTTTTGTTCCTTATCCTTTTCTTCTTCTTGCCCGGCACTTCTGTTGTTAACCATTAGTTTACCTGGGTGATATAACAGAATCGTGATGGATTTGTCATGGGGGAAGGAACTGGAGTTATGCTTTTAGAAGAATTAGAGCATGCTAAGGTACTTCTATTTTAGTCTAATAATTTATGAATAAAACACACCTTAACTTTACATCATGTTGTAGAATATTAGTGTGATACGTATGTACACAATTAATAGTCTCCTTCTCATCTTTTAGTTCCTATCAAAGGTATAAAAACACTGATACACCCATTGTCGTATCCTGTGTTAGAATCATGCTTCATACTTCTTGTTTCCATCAACACTGTCTATCAATCTCATTACGTCGTTTTAGCAAATGTTATTTTAAATTGATGATTAGGCAACAAGGAACACCGAGGGGAGAGTTTTTTAGGAGGAGATTGTTGATTCTAGGCTTGAGGGGAAATGTGATTTCCAAGAGCTGAATGAAGTGGAAGAAATAATGCAAAACTGTCTTTTGGGATTGGGATTTGGGATTTGGGACATTCAGGGACGCTTCTACGCTTCTGAATCCTGATATGTAATAAAGGGTAATAAACAATATTTATTGCATTGTTTGAATTGTTAATCGCAACGTGTAAAACCAATGGAAAGATATAAGTTTGGGTCAAATGCATTTTACCCCCTAAACTATAGCCTTAGTTGCATTTTCCCCCCTAATTTATCAAATTAGGTACTTTCCCCCCTAATTTAACATTATTCATTGCAATTTCCCCCATAACATAATTTCACAGCTAAAAATAAAGAAGAAGTTTAATAATGCAAGTGAAATGACAATATTATCCAAACCTTTTTTAAATAATCTCAAATTTCATACACCTCCCAACGTTGAAACTCCATCCCAGAATTTGAGTAAAAAAAAACAGATTTCTCACAATTTTCTCAGCATCCAAACCAGATGCAGCTCAAATTTAATCCATCCAAATTAAGAGGGAAAAAAGTGACTTTAGTCAAATATAAACAAATGGGGCATGCACATCATTGTAGAAACTGCCATTTAAGTGCCAGAGATTTTGCTCCAAATGAAAAAGAAAATAAAATAAAAATCTGGGAATCCAGTTTCATGAGCAATTAAAATTTCCATTTATACGAAAGAGTCACATCATGATCTCTAAATTCTTCTCCTTTTTACCAGCACCCACATAATCCAAAACATACAACACATGAATACCATACATGCCATCAACAACGTTTTAACGTGTGGGAGTAGTTGGGTGGTATCAAGGTTCAACAATTGTGGAGATTATGTTGACATCCGTGAACACATTCAGCGTCGTGGTGTGGTTTGGAGGTGTATGAATGGCTCAGGAAGGAGAATAGGGTGGACAAGGGGATGAATCATGCTGGGAGGTTTATAAAGTTTGAGATTACTTAAAAAAGATTTGGATAATATTGTCATTTCACTTGCATTATTGAACTTTTTATTATTTTTTTAACTGTGAAATTATATTAAGGGGGACTTTACAATGAATAATGTTAAATTAGGGGGGAAAGTGACTAATTTGATATATTAGGGAGGAAAGTGCAACTAAGCCTATAATTTAAGGGGGTAAAATGCCTTTGACCCCTATAAGTTTAAATCATTTACTAGTAATTGAATAATTGAGGTAACCTACAAATTAAGCTTGAAATTAAAACTAATCAATGACATATGAACTGTAGTAAAACGTAAGTGTGTAGAGGGTATTGATTTTGTAATCACTCGGATAATAAAAACTCAAACTAATCAGAATAATTATTATAAATAATTAAGTTTAAAATAAATTAATTTATAAACTTTTGAAATACTTATAAAATATCCAACATTTATATGGTGATGGGGTCTCACCTTGTCCTAATCCTAATATCTAAACGAGTGCAACCACTTGCATTCAAGTTGTGGAGGGGACATACTCAAATTTTTTTTTTTTTTTTGGTGAAAGGGCCATACTCAAATGCAAATTAGCTCAGTTCTATGGCTCCAAAGCTTTTTTATTTTTTTTGTGGCTGACTTTTAAATGACTAGCATAAATTAGCCAACACAATGAAATAGTGGGTGCGAACATTATGGCATGTTTATTTTTGTTCAGAATATGATAAGCTGACATTTTTATTCCTTTTTTTATTACGTACTCAGGACTTGGAAGGTGCAAGGCTTGATGGTGAGAGCAATCAGATAATATTTTGGGCTGAAGATAATAAATGTGAGAAGTTGGGATATGGTTATAGAATGTCAGTACTTAGATGAGTTAACTTGGGGAGTTGAAAGTTATCTTGTGTTTTAAGAGTACTTAACATCGCTGTCGATGAAGCTGCACAACTGGGCATTGATTTTGTCAATTATGCGTGCTCATGACATCTATAGGCTTTTTTTTTTTTTTTTGGTTTAGGATATCCATAGTTTTTTGTGATTACTTATGTAGTATTTAATTTCCCATTAGAGCGGGAAAATGTTTGGTTTAGATAGTTATTTGGTATGAACGTATATAGTTTTTATCAATTTAATACTCCCTCCGTTCCTTTTTACATGTCGGTTTTTTAGAGAAATTTTGTTTCTAATTACTTGTCGTTTTAGAGGGGGAAAAATCAGATTAGGGTTTAGGGAAGAAGAAGAAGAAGCACCAGCAGCAACATCCACGTTTTGGTAAAAATGGGGGGACAGGGATTGATATGTCCCATTTCTGACAGGGACTAAAACGTCACAATCTGGGTTAGGAGAAAAAAAGGACAGTTGGTGGTGATTTGGCGGGGTTAACGTTGTCGCGTTCAGCATTTAACGTGACAAGTCGGTGCGTTAACTGACGGATTTGGAAGGCGATGGACAGAGGGACTAACGTGACCCTGTTTTGAAAATGTCAGGGACTATTTTTTGACTTAATTTTTGTCATGGACTAAAATGGGTCTCGCAAAAATTTTGAGGGACTAAAATGGGACTTTACTTTAATTTTTATATTGGATTAATATGACTTACACAGTTTTGGTTATGAATTAATCTTGTGTTGCCTAAGTTTCTGTCCCACATAAATAACAACAAAAAACCCCAAATATATAGGTCTTTCAAAAAACAAAACCATGGAAAATAATGGGACCAAAAAAAACTAGATCGTTATCGAATTGATGAGAACTAAAATGTGGTGGTGTGAATAGAGGTTTTGAGTTTAGCCTTACCCAATTTAGGGCTCTTTCAGATAGGAGAGATAGGATATGATAAACAGTTATATCTTGTCTTAATTCAATATTTGTTTAACCAGCATGATATGATAACTCAATTCTATCATCTATCCTATCATGTACATCTAGTAAAATTTTTATCTTAAGGGGATGGTTGGGTTAGAAAAACATGATAGGATAATAAATTTGTTTTCGTATTCACCCCTATGAAAAATAAATTAAAATCTAACAAAATATAAACATTTTATAAAAAAAAAACAAAATTGAAAAAACTAATAATAAAATTTATAGAAAATTAAAAATTAAAAATAAATATAATTAATATAATTAATTTTAAAATTTTTATGTAATTTTTTAACAAGAATAATTATGTCATTCTACATAATACGAAAAATTAAATTGTATAATTTAAAATCCAAGAAATATAAAAATATTTAAAATAAAAATTAAAAATATAAAATTATTATTAATTTTAAAAATTGTTCAAATTTTAAAAATCATATGTAATTGTGTCGCAAGGATAATTTGCCATTTTATATTATTTTTAAAAAGCTAAAGTCATGATATAATGATATCTAGCTTGTTATCTAGTGCGCACTAAACACATAATATAATAAGATCTTATTATGTCTATATCATACTATTTCCTTATCCAGTTCTTTAGTCTATCCTGTCTTTATTCTATCCTATTCTATCCACCAAATGAGCCTTTAGGGTTTCAGAATAGATGTTTTCTTAAAATTTAATAGTCTCTTTTCTATCAATTTTACATTTCGGCTGGGCTTTATTAGCAACGATCCTTTAATAATTTTAAGCTTGATTGACTTTTATCTCTTTTTAGATTTTATCCTGCCACCTTAAATTTTTTTTAGGGGGGGTTGGTTTATATGATTTTGATCAGATCTTTCTGATAGAAATTGTTTATGTAGTACACAAAGGCATTGAATGAGATTCATACCCTTGTCTAAACCATAATCCACCACCAAGTCAAAGCACTACAATACAGTTTGACAATAAAGCGTGGTTCCATACACAAAAAACCAGCCGAATTTGGTCACATAATATCGCCAAGGATGTTTGGTCCCTACATATAGAGTTTTTTGGTTTTGTTCCCTTTAAAAAAAAAATTAGATTCCCTCCCTACCAAATCATGAGTCATCGTTTTAGGTCCATGTCATTATCATCCATTAAAAAAAAGCTGATGTGGCAAATCGAGGATGAATTGGCACATAATACGTGGTATTTTGATCATACTTGGTATCCAACTAAGGTGCTGACTCATTATTTTCATCAGATGCAACGAAGAAAGAAGGACAAAACTCATCAGATGGTGTTCATCAGACGGTGATATGGGTCGGTGGGTCTTCTGGATCTGGAGGAGGGGATGGTGTTTCTCTATAATGTTAATGTGAGATCGAGTTGTCCCACCAAGGCCTTGAGGCGCAACAAAGGTGTTGGCAGAGCGACCTTGCAGTGGAGCTTTCATGGTGAGCAGATCTGGTTTTCACTTGCAGATCTGTAACACGGCGTTGCAGTTCTTGCATTTTTTTTCCGTTCAGTATGGTTGCAGATCTGGCCTCATCCTTCGCCAAATCAACTTTTCGATCGTGCTCTGCCATCACGAGGCTACCGGAATAGGCACCATTCTGGCTATCACTGTCTCCGTCGTGGGCATTCTGAAAATCTCAACAACATTTATGATTTGCATATGATGAGTTTCGTCCTTCTTTCTTTGAAGCATCTGATAAGTAATGAGTCGGCATCTTAGTTGGATGCCAAGTATGGTCAAAATGCCATCTATCATGTGCCAATTCATCCTCTATTTACCACATCAACTTTTTTTTTTCAACAGAGGATAATATCAGGGATAAAAACGGTGACTTATGATTTTGCAGAGAAGGAATTAAAAAAAAATTAGATGACCAAAACAAAAAAATTCTATATTTGAAGTGACTAAACATATATTTAAACTTATCGCCAATTACCACCAACCATTCAACCATTGTAAATACATTAACAGTCAACAAAGCTCATAAAATTGTCATAACCTATAATTCAAACTACATTGATTAGTACCAATTGTCGCAAGTTTAATCCAATCACTTTGTACATCCAAAAAGGAACAATTCATTCTACCAATACTTCAAAAAAATAGACGAATTAAACAAAACAAGATAATATAATTTCAATGCAATCTTGGCCATTAGATGCCCGTGAACTCTAAACATCACTAATAAAAGCATCCTAACATAACTAATACCACCACCCTAAACTGGTACCATATAAAAAAAGGCAAAATTGTCTTCCATCGGAAACATGCGATTGAGAGTTGGAGCTTCGTGAAATTGAGGGATTGGGGCAGAATGAAGCCATGGCTGCGCCGAATTTGGGTTCTGGAATGTTATGGTGCGGTGATTTTGGGTTGTGCAAAATATAGGGTTTATGTGAAAGGGAAGGGGAAGAAAAAATAAAGGGGGAAGAAGATGACCAAACACGTCATAAGCAGCTCCAATCATGAACATTTAATACCAGGCCTGTTTTTCACAGAGTTTAACGGACCGCTTAAAAAAATTCAACAGTACAAACATTTTAAAACATAAATCACCTATTCGGGAAAAAAAAATAAAAAACTGATTCAAAAACAGAAAATAAGTTAAACAACCTATTTAAAATGAAGGATCACCTGGATATTACTTGTGCTAAAGTAATCAAAAAACCATTAATAAAGTGCATGCCAGGCTTGCCTGCAAAGGTAGTAAGAAAACCGACAGCCTCAGACTTCCTTGCTGATCCAATGGGATATACATGAAGCACTTGTAGTCAATCAACATTCTAAGTGTGGAAGAAAATTCAGAGTTAGAGCTTGCATAATGAAAATTGTGAAACACGAATTGGTTATAACTTTTCTCCCTATTGCGTTCTTACCAAATCAATGTTGCCATAATCATATTCTGCATAGATATCATAGGACCATCCTCAAAGTATTCCTCATTTATTGCATTTGACTCGACTTATGTTTCAGCGATGTCTCTGTCATTTTCTCTCCGTACTTGGCATGACTTGCTAGCAGGATTCCTTAAACTACAATCAATTAATGGATCAAATTCTACAAATGCACTGGATGAACTGCCTCGGGCAACAGCTTGCAACGCCTCTGTTTGTGCTGTCACCATTTGTATTGTTCCCACAGGAAGAAGATGCAAAAGAAGAAGGAGAAGGAGAAGCAGAGGAAGAAGAAGAAGCAGAAGCAGCAGAAGAAGGAGGAGGAGGAGGAGGAGCATAAATTTGGATTCACTAAATTGCATTGAAGAAAATAATTTGAGACAAGAAAACAAACCCGAAGCACCTAAACAAAATATTCTAACAACACATTTCTTTCTATTACTTCTGATGTTTACATATTTTTGATGTACGGCTCAAGTTTATCTCTCAGCAATCAAACTCTCTAGCCTACAGTATCTCGAAGAACTCATTGCAATTTGCTACAACCACAATCAAATTCTCAAAGAGTATTGAAGCTTTTACTCAATCAATTCTGGCACCAAAAAGCTAAGCTAAATCCAAATCAGGGTGAGCATTCAAGTCCATATCTATCTGTGTGCCAATCATTTTCAAAATACAAACCGTGTGCTAATCTTTGTGAGGAGGGGAGAAAAAATTACTGAGAATACAATTGTACTATTATCCAATGTATTATCACAAAGGAAACCCACCGAAGGTCAACAGATGCATAGAAGCGAGACTACACCATATCAATAGAAGAAGTCATCCTTCATTATGTTTTGATCCTTATCCGTGACTGTGCACCATAACAATATAAGAACTCAGATGAGTAAATAGAAGAAACTGTAGGAGCAGTAGTAACTAAAAAATGTTTAAGAGAAGGCACTGTAAACCTTCATAATAATACGTAGTGACCAGTGAGGAAATGATCCAACTCACTAGATTATGTCTTTAATTGCTCTTTCTAAACTTTGTGGATGATTCATAATATAATGATTTCAGCTTCCACTTTCATCCTGAAGTATTCCAGATAGATTCACAGCTGCTGAGTTCATATTGTTCTCCTTAGGCACGGTTGCGGTTATATTGTCAGGAGCATTCCATTTACTAAAATATCCCTCTAACTCAAACTCACTCCCCCTTTTTCCTCTGTTTCTCTCCTCCTCTCTCCAAAAAGATTTCTTCTGCCGCTGCTTCTCCTGCCAAATGTTCTGGAATTTTCAAATCACCGGTTGACATTGAATCAAGAAAAGCACCTTGCAATCTTTCTTCTTGGAATCCATATATGCCGTCAATTGAGCCTCTGTCGCACCTCTTCCAGGATCTTGGAATCCAGTTTTGATGACTCCCATCTTCTCTCACCACTGGTCAAAGTTCTTGCCATCAAATACAGGCAACACTGTTGGGAACGAGCCATTTGACCCAGCCATAGAGATCTTGCTCACGCAGATTCTTCACAGTTTTTACAACTATCATACACACAGGTCCCTGAGCACAAAGCTTTAGATACCAATTTGTTGGGGAGAATACTCAGAGAGAGTACACACACGGTGAGGAAGAAGAAGAAGAAGAAATAAGAGCGAGGGAAAATCAAACACACATACACGAGAGAAAATGAATACCGTGTAAAATTTTATTATTTGCACCACACATTTACACTACACACTATTTGTATTTATACACAGCACACGAGCTCAGTGAGACCACGCACTTACGCCCACATCGCTCGACCCAGACTTATTTACATCTTTACAACTAACAGAGTCACACTACCAGACTCAACAACATAGGCACGCTCACGCTACCAGACGCACCCCACCAGACTCGACCATCAGAGGCACCCTAGAAGATTGAATTACATTTACAACAAAACACACGTGTGCATTCTCCTCTGTCAATTGTTGGGCTAGCCTCTGGATTGGATGTTGCTATGGCTTCAGCCACACAACTCTTAGCGTCTTACTTTGTTGAAATGGCAGAGTTAGCAGGAGCTGATCATGAACGCGTGGCTTTTACTGTTAATTCTGCTGTTGATATTCAAACACTAGGTGATCTAATTCTAATCACTCTTACTGCTAGTTGCAGCTCCAACAGGTACTTGCCCAAACTTTCTACATGAAAAATGCTTCTTATGTAATTGTTAGATTTGCTGTGGAATAGCATTGATAGTCTGATCTGATGCATTATTTTCTTTTTGCAAATTATAAGCTTTGAGAGGAGAGGCAGCTCTGAGAGCAAGGTTGCCAAAAGAAGCAAAGAAGAATGCATCAATAAGTCCCTATGATAGGGAAACAACAGAAACACATTGACTCTTTATTCATTAATATTAATAGGAATAAAAAATTCACAACATAGTATTTGGTTATCATTATTTCTTATCTAAGGTTGATGTACTTTTTTTTAAGGTTCATTACGATGGAAACATGTGTCTATTTACATCAACAAGAAATATTAGGTATCCTAATATGTGCCTAGCTAAAAGACCAACATATGTGCCTAGCAAGCATGTTGGAGGAGCCTTCTCCAAAAAGAATAAATGTAAGCATTTTCAAACATCAAAAGCTCGAATATAATAACCGTGGACATAACTTTTTGCAACTATCTATTGCCATTATAAAAATCCTTCATTTCAGAAGTTTTTATATCCATCCTTTTCTTTTGGCTGTAAATAAATTTTACCAATTAGACATTTCTTAAATTGGGTGTGATAAGTGTTGTTTTGTAGGTGTGGTTTATGGAGTCTGTGATGAAGATTATGCATTGCCATATAGAAAAGAAAGGGAAGAATCTGAAGAGCTCTACTTTGGCCTCAAAACTGCACAAGGTCTTCTAGAATTTAAGGGCAAAAGCAAACTCCACAAGCAAAAATAGGTTGATGGGATAGAGTATCTACTTGGTCGAGTCAACTCTGTTGAAGCAACTGAATGTTCTCTGGATTTTTCGAATATTAATAGTACCAACACTTGATTTGTTTGAATTGTATATGCCTTACTAGAGTAGGACATATAGAATTTTGCCAAACAACTTAACTCGTTTTTTCTAGCGTAATCTTTTCTTTCTTTTGGGATTTTTGCCCCGTTTAATTAAAAAAAATTTAACTCTTAAGAATGTTTTATCTCTACCGATACAGAAATGATCAATAATGTTCATTACAGTTACAGGGCTACTTATGTATAGCCATGTTTGTTAATTAATATTTGACAATCATAGCTATTAGTAATTTTTTTTTTGGGTGAATAAAAAGGGACTACAGCCCCCAAAGCACAAAACTAAACTCCACGAGGAGAGGGAACACCCCGCTTATCCGTAGAAACAGTGGGAGCCAAGAAAGAAGGAACAACATCGAAAATGCTACAAGTAGTGGAGATAACGAAGCTCTCTTTGGCAAGCAAATCTGTAGGCTGGTTAGCTTCCCGCGATATATGAGACCACCGGATCTCCACCGGAGGACAAGTGATGTTCTGGAACCCGCGAACCAAGTGAGACAGAGGGTGAAGATCTGAGGCCGCCTCCGATAGAAGATTGATGGCGTTACTGGAATCAGACACTACTATAATCTTATGGAATCCTCTCCCCCAGGCCAAGCTGAGGCCATGGTAGATGGCCCATAGTTCGGCCTCCAAAGATGAACACGCATCTAGTTTATAAGAGAAGGCAAAAATGAAATCATCTGCATCGTTATGAACAAGCCCACCGCAACTAGCTCTGGACCCTGCCCCTGCGACTGCACCGTCACAGCTGAGACATAAATGTGAGGGATTTCCAAAATAATGGAATTCAGTTTCGGTTCTAAAGGTTGTGTCTTTTCATGGAATTGAGATTCAAATTAACAAGGTATGTTCCTTCATGATTGAATGTGTTTATTCATGAATCAATACATCTTTTCTTTGAATCAATTCATGAAAGAATGCAACACTTTGTGAAGAATTGTTCTTCTTATCAAGTGTTATGAGTTGCTCTATAAATAGAACAATCCTACATGCACAAATGACCAAGAAAATCAGCACCACTTCATCTATTCCAAATCATTTCCTCTCTTCTCTTATGCGCAAATTGAAGTTAGGGAACTATTGTTCTGTAAAATACCATTGACGATACGCTTGGTGTGGGGGTGCAAACCATATCAAGAGAACTCCATTGTATCCTGAAGGGGATTCGTTGTTCAACCATTTGCATTCAATCTAAAGGGATTGGTGGGGGCGAATCGAACCTAAAGTCTAGTGTTTACACACGTCTTCGAGTCTTGCACAATGATCATTCATCTTCTTCTTTTTTCTTATTATTTTACACTATCTTATCTTTATTTGAACTTATCAATTTTTGTTGTTTGTTCTTAGTAGTTGCAGCATTCCCACCACCATATCACCAACAATCTTTAGGTTCGATTTGCATTTGTGATTATTTGACTGCAACTTTGAAGGAGACGTTTTCCAATTTTGTGAAGATTGAGAGGGTCAATGATGACAACTTTTTGCTATGGGAAAAGAAGATTTTTTTTATACTTACAACTTGGGAGAGATGAGTATTCATATACTTATTTATTCATCATACAATTACTTTATATGGATATGATATTCTTAAAGTCTTGAATTCATGCAAATATGATCTTGGGTTAATTGTCATAGCACGAGACTATGGTTTATGTTATTTATATTAATGACATGATATGCAATATATTTCTTACATGTGGTATGAGAGCCTTAATTGTGTTGTTTAGAACCCATTTGATGATTAAACATGGTGAATATATACTCGGGTGCAATAACTAGAATTATAATTTTTATTTTAATGTACGAAAGTATGACGTTATGCGTTTAATTTCCTTTTAATGCATGTTCAATATATCATGTCTAGAGTACACATTCTCATGTATTTGGGTCACTCAAGATGTTAAAAATGGTAATTTTATAAGATGTAAAACTATACAAAGATTTGAACATGGTTGTTTTGTGGTAAAACAAAAACGTGTAAAATACTGTGAAAATTGTGATGGTTGGCAAGAGAACTCATTTTTTTGAATCAGTCTCGTGCAATTTTGATCCATTCTTCACGTTGTTTTCTTCATAAAACTTATGCTAAAGGTTTCTGTAATATGAACCAATTCTTTTTCGGATGAAATGTTACAAAGTATTTGAAGAAATACAGTGTTCCATCAAGGGTCATGATTGGACCCATTTTTTAATTCCAATTTTCGTTTTTAATTTTGAGCTTTTTTTTCATGTTTTTGAGAGTTTCTTTGCAAGAAAATTGTCCACATTTAATTTGAAATCGCGAAGAGTAGATAGCCCAATTTTTTCTGGTCGAAAAGGTGTAACTTTTGGTGAAAAGTCATGTTATTTCGTGATGGGTCACCATGAACCGTTTTCATCATTGGCTACAATTTTTTATTTGGTTTTTTCACTGTTTTGGGCATAAATATCATATCATTTGGATCTCAAGTCATCAAATTATGATATGGGTTCAAGAATCAAGTGAAACAGTACTTAAATGAGGAATAAAAAGAGTCCTAACAAAGTGGGTCGCGAGACCCGCGTTGCAGGAAAATGGGTCAAACAGACCCGGATGGAGGTAGGGGATGACCCCTCCAGTGGAAGGACAACACCCACTCTTAGCTTCTGAAGAGTGCAGGAGAGTGTGGAGTCTAGAAAACTCTGTTTTTAGTGCTGTTTTTTGCATTGTGTTTGTCTTGATCTCTAGTTGTTGGATAACAAGGTTTAATATTTGATGCATATATAAAATTATTTTTTTAATAATTTTATTTTGTTTGATACCTTTTAAATCGTTTAAAAATTGCAAATAATGATTTTAATTTATTTATTTTGGCATGAAAAATATTTTGGCATTGTTCTGGACTTATTTATGATAGTCACTCTCCATGGATACTATGTTATGATGGTTCACTTTCTTGATACATTTAAATGCTATGATAAATTCATATTTAATAGTTAACAAGTAGAATTTATAATGCATGTATTATTTGTATGTTAAGTCAGATGACAATGCTTCTGATAGAGTTGACATGAATTCTAAAGTGTTAGAATAAATTTGTTGTTCATGACTTACATGATTGACCTACCTAAAGTAATCAAAGGTAGTTTATGATCTTTAAACAAGATTGTACTGGTTGTTGCTAGGTACATTTAATGCATTCAATGAATAATATCTTAAATAATTTAAGATGGCTAAAATAGAAGTGTAACTTTTACATGAAATGAATATTGAATGCATATATGAATTTGGTCTAAGCCAATGGCACAAGTATACACACATGGTGATAGTCAAGACTATCGAAGGCATATAGCCAAGTGTATAATGTAAATTCAATGGGACAAGTGGTCCATTTTTGTGATACTTATTCAATACTATCAAGAGAGTATATTAACTAATGTATAATAAAATGTCACGAGACATTGGATTAAAGCATAGCTATATGAAGAAGTAATGTTCTGAATCTTATAAGAAAAGGAAAGTAATCTTGCAATCCTTTGACGAAAGGATTGACAAGGGATACGATGTTTTAAAACATCATTGGGGATGAGATTCGAGCCCATATCTATATAATTACCAATGTTAGAAACCCAACTCACACTTAAGTAACATTAAATCTTGAGTTCAATGGTGAAAGTACACTACTAGAGTAATTACAAGTACTTGGCAATAGATACATCCCAAGGTTTATAAGTACTTAGACCATAAGTATAAAGTTGGAAGGTTGAGCTTTTGCTCTTAATGGACCTATAGCACGTATGTGCTAAAGTGCTTATTATGGGAGTACTTTTGATAGAGTCTAGCTATACGAGAGTGAAGTGGGGCCGCTTCTTGGAGATTAAGGGCTTGATTCTTAAAGCTCTCATGAAAAGGATACTTGACACAAGGCCTTATCAAATATGTCACTTTACAATTCGTTCAATGGTATCGAGATCTTATTTGTAAGTTAACTTACGCTTGTTCTAATGAATAATTGGTTCAAAGCTTGTCTACCAATCTTTTCGGGATAAGTGAAACAATGACTTACTAAGTAAAGGTTCAAATCGCAAGATACCTTTATCTGAAAAGATGTGATTTCCGGAATAATGGGATTTGAGTTTATTTTGAAAATGGTGGGGGAATATGAGGGATTTCCAAAATAATGGAATTCAATTTTGGTTCTAAAGGTTGTGTCTTTTCATGGAATTGAGATTCAAATTAACAAGGTATGTTCCTTTGTGATTGAATGTGTTTATTCATGACTCAATACATCTTTTCTTTGAATCAATTCATGAAAGAATACAACACTTTGTGAAGAATTGTTTCTTCTTATCAAGTGTTATGAGTTGCTCTATAAATAGAACAATCCTCTATGCACAAATGACCAAGAAAATCAGTACCACTTCATCTATTCCAAATCATTTCCTCTCTTCTCTTATGTGCAAATTGAAGTTAGGGAACCATTGTTCTGTAAAATACCATTGACGATACGCTTGGTGTGGGGGTGCAAATCATATCAAGGGAACTCCATTGTATCCTGAAGGGGATTCGCTATTCAATCGTTAGCATTCAATCTAAAGGGATTGGTAGGGGCGAATCGAACCTAAAGCCTAGTGTTTACACACGCCTTAGAGTCTTGCACAATTATCATTCATCTTTTTCTTTATTCTTATTATTTTACACTATCTTTATTTGAACTTATCAATTTTTGTTGTTTGTTCTTAGTAGTTGCAGCATTCCCACCACCATATCACCAACAATAAAAACCTGGAAGGGGGAGGACACCAAGACGTCAAGTAGGTCGCCGCCGGCATTGTCTGTGGCCAGAGTTTGCTCTCCCTGACTTTGGCACAAGAAATAGTATGAGCCTGCTCCATGATTCTCCAATACAAGCCTTGAGAGTTGGTAATCTTCTGAGAAAAAACAAAATCGTTCTTGGTTCTCCAAATAATATCAAGCGTTGTACCAAAGGTCACATGCCAATCTATTGAAGGTGCTCCATCGTGACCTTTGCTCAGGTTAACCAGCAACCATGATTCCCAGTTCATAGACTTGAAAAAATCAGCTCTAGATGTTCCACGAATTTGCATCCACACTGTCGCAACCCTCTAACAATCTCGGAAGCAATGGAATAAAGTCTCATCATGAAGGCCACACATTGGACAAGTGGCGGTATTAGCCATATGTCTTCTACAATGCTCCACGTTGGTCATTGGCACCACATGACTAGCTTTCCATAAGAAGGCCCTCACCCTCTCAGGCCCGCCCCACCTCCAAATACAGGCAAAAAGAGGTTTATTTGGGTTGGGCCCCCAATTATTTATAGCTCTGTAGGCTGAACTAGTAGTAGAAATCCCATCTGGGCTTGCACTCCAGGCAAAACTATCGACTTGATTATGAATATTGGGGGGCAAAACAGAATTGAAAATATTCATTCAGCCTTGAGGAAGGTACGGTTCCAGTTGGTTGAAGTCCCAACCGCCATTGCTGTTAACATATTGGCTCACATTGTGCTTCCTCATATCTTCAGGAACCGGGCTCACAACATTAGAAATTAAAGAGCCGGTCTTGGGCAACCAATTATCTATCCAAAAATTAATAGTTACACCATTTCCCAATTGCCAGACCAAAAGACCTCTAAACTCCTCCCAACTTTGGCAAATTCCTCGCCAAAAGTTTGAACCTTGTTTCCGGGTGTCAATTTCTAGGAATCCTTCTTCACCACATTTATACTTACTGCGGATGACTGTGGACCAAAAGGTGTCAGAATCTTTGCAAAGGTTCCAAGCGGCCTTCATCATGAAACTCGAGTTAACTTCTCTGAGACCCAAACCACCTTCCTTCTTTGGTTTACACACCTGCTTCCAATTCAAGTAGTGAATTTTCCTTTGGCTGTGGGAATCCCCCCACACAAAGGAACGACAAAGCTTATCAATATCATCACATATACTTCTAGGGAGCATAGTGGATTGCATAACATACGACACAGCTTGAAGAACCGACTTAGCTAAAGTTAGCCGCCCAGCAAAGGACAAGTTCTTCGCTTTCCAAGCATTAAGCCGGTTATTCACCTTGTCTAGAATAAAATTGAAAGTACCTATATTCACTCTTTTGTGGAAAATGGGAACACCAAGATATTTACCAAGATCTTATGTCACTTGAAAACCCAGCTCCCTACTAATCCCTTCTTTTATCTCCCGGTCAACATTTTTAGAGAAGAATATTCTAGTTTTGGCTTGACTTACCTTTTGACTAGAGCTGTCACAGAAGGCTTTCAGGACAACATTGATGATCTTTGCTTGCTCAAGACTTGCTTCAGTGAATAACAGGAGATCGTCCGCAAAGGCTAGATAAGAGATCTTAGGGCCTCTCCTATCCACTTGAAAAGGAACCCACTCTCCTTCCGTAACAAAGATATCAATCAACTGAAATAAGCGCTCTATGCAGAGGACAAAGAGGTAAGGGGAGAGGGGATCCCCTTTTCTTATACCTCTTTTAGGAGAGAATTCATCCAAAGCTTCACCATTCCAAAGCACTCGCATTTTCGGAGTAGATATACAATACCTGATAAGCTGAACCATTTGGGGGGGGAGCCAATATCTTCCAAGGTTTCCTTAATGAAAGCCCAATTCAAACGATCATAAGCTTTCTCAAGGTCAATTTTAATAGCCATCGACCCTTTTTTCCCTTTCTTACTTCTCATAGAATGAAAGATCTCCTGAGCAACAATAATATTGTCACGACTATGTCTCTTGGGCACAAACGAACATTAAGCAAGGCCCACCAACTTATGTAAAAATTCTCTTATTTGATGAGCAATCAACTTGGTTACCGTTTTATAAGAGACATTACATAGGCCAATCGGTCTAAAATTCTTCGTACAGGTCACCTCTTCACCCTTAGGAATGAGGGCAATAAAGGTGTCATTTAACTCACCAATCCTCCAAGGTTCCTTGAAAATGCTCTGGATTAATCTGTATAGAGATTTACCGATGACAGACCATTGGTTTTGATAGAAGATAGCCTGGAAGCCATCTGGGCCAAGCTCCTTGTAGGAGCCAATACTTCGGATCGTATGATAAATCTCCTCCAAGGAAACGTCTCTACTGAGCAACTCCAACTCCGCTTCCTCAAGTCTAGGAAAGGCACCCTGCAAACAAAAAGGCTAAAAAGAAGAGTTATCATGAAAAAGGTCTTTATAGTAGTTTGTTGCCACCTCCTCTAGCCTCTCCACATCATGGACCCACATGCCATCAGCATCTTGCAGTGCCCTGATATGATTCCTTCTGCGACGAACTACCGTAACACCATGGAAGTACCTGGTATTTCTATCTCCAAACTCAAGCCATTTGGATCTAGATTTTTGGTACCCCCAATATCTCTTCATTTGCAAGAACCTCCTCATATAGTTTCCAAGTTTGCTTCTGGAGGTTTAGAAGATGCGAACCCCATCCTCTAGCAAGCTTGCGGTCGATGTCCCTAAGCTTACGCAGCAACATTTTCTTTTTTGCAAAGATATTCCCAAAGGTGGTCTTGTTCCACTCCTTGAGAACCTCGCAAATCATTGACTTGCCTACACCAATTTTCATCCAAAGGTGGTCTTGGATCACCCTGTTGAAATCATCGTGAGGGATCCAAGAAGCTTCAAAATGGAACGGTCTACGATGATGATTGATCCGAACCAAAATTTCAAATTGAACCAACAGCGGCCTGTGATCTGGTTTAAAGTGCCGAAGATGAATGACATCAACCTCAGAAAAATGAAGACGCCAATCGAGGTTAACCAGCACCCTATCAAGCCTTCTCATCACCCCTCCACCATGCCAAGTGAAGGAATCCCCTTTAAAACCTGCATCAAGTAGTTTGCCATAATCAATAGCTTCTCTAAACCGGTGATCATGTCGCATATGACCCACCAGCGGTGGTCCACAGCGATCACTGTCATAAAGCGTAGTGTTGAAATCCCCCACCACTGCCCAAGGACCCTCTATCTCGTGATACAACTCGACTATAACATCCCAAAGATATTGGCGGTCTGCAAAATACGGGCTGCCATAGACCATAGTGAGAAACCAAGGAGGCCCCTGTATCCACCTGACCTTCATGTGAATGTATTGAGATGAAGAAGATAGAACATCAACGGACTAATTAGTAGAGTCCCACAAGCACTAAAGACCCCCAGAGTGGCCCCTGGCCTCTTCCATGAAGTGTCTATCGAAACCCAAAGTTCTAATAACCTTAGCGGCTCTACTACCACTAATGTGTGTCTCTACAAGCATCAGAAAAGAAGCTTCAAACCCCATTCACATATCTCTAATCAGTCCTGCGAACCCCTTAGCTATAGTGCCCTTGCAGTTCCAAGCACAAATATTCATATAGAAAGATTTGAGGGTTGGGACACGACCTTCCTAGGGGCTGCAATAGGCATAGAGCCATGGTTTTTCCCATCACCCTTTCCTTGCGAAAAGGTCGTGGAAGAAGTCTCCTCCAAATTATGGGTTGTAACACCCCGTTTCCGGAGCGCTACTATGCAACCTAATCTAATGCTGAAAACATTTAATGCTTGTATGCTTTCAGTTAAAGAGTACTCTTATGTATTTCGCAATGAAAAATAGGAGTCACTTTTTTTTTCTTTCCTTTGAAACCTTTTTCAAAATGAGACATAGAGTACTATAGTTTTCTAAATGAGGCCAATTCAACTTTTACAATTATCAGAGTATAATACATCACAAAATAATACTTCACATAACATAATCATTTCGCACTAAGGCGAGGTTCTCTGAAAAGAGTAATTACAAAACAACAAATGCAAAACCCTAAGCTAAGCTGGCCAACAACTACAACTCTTACTGAGAAACAGCTAAGTAAGACCAAACACGAAGTATTCAGAGGAATCTTCCTCCACTCGCTTAATCTTTAATGCTCCTGAAAAGCGAACCCGCAATAGCTACCGAACTCCATCTGGAAGTGACATCCATAAGGACATCCAATCCAACAACTGTGCAACGGTAAATCCTCTGTCCACGAGTTTATCATAGGCTATGTCGCATGCAAACAATATATACATATATAATACAACAACACGCTTTTATATACATATATGTACTTAATAGACCGCACACAATCAGCATGGTATATCAAGCATTGCATGTGAGCAAACAAAACAACCAACAGATCAACAATCAAGTCACTACAATATCAAACTATTGCATATGAGCAACCAAAAAACCAACAGATCAACAATCAAGTCACTACAATATCAAACTATTGCATGTGAGCAGACAAATCTATCAAAAGATAAGTGATCAAGTCATCACAATATCCATTTCATCAAACAATTCATCACATATCATAAATGCGGTTAGCTATGCATGTCAATTCAGTATGACTAGTTTGTGTATACACCTGCAGTCTTAAACAAGGTCAGCAGTGACGAGGAACTTTATTTCCCAACGTCCAAATCAACTCCCCTACCAAGGGTATTGCCACAAAGGCTTGCCACAAAGGCTTGCCACACACTAGGCATTGCTGCCACGCGGGCATGAAATGACAACTCGTCCTTTTGAAAGTCCATGAGACAGTCAAACGCTCCGAGTGTCGATGCTCAATGGTTAGTACGCATCCAAACAAATTCAACAATATGGCATGCTCACCGTAGTGAACGCCCGAGTGATATCCAACAAATTCAACAATATGGCATGCCCGAGTGATATCCAACAAATTCAACAATGTGGCATGTTCACCGTAGTGAACGCCCAAGTAATGCTTTATGTAATCAATGTGGATCGACGAACCCTCACTCACTCAACTTAGTGGGTGTCCAAAACTCAATTAACTAAGAGTTTAACACAGGACACAAGGTCCGGGTGTTCAATTGCGAAACGCTAGTCCCAATCTTAGATCAGAACTCTAGGCACGTAATGCGGAACACTAGGCTCAACTTTTAGGTTAAGATACTAGGCACGCCATATGGAACATTAGGTCCAATCCTTAATCAAGGAAAAGCGCACGCAAGCAGGACATTAAGTCCCAACACAGGACACGTGGCCCATATGCTCAATAGGAACACTAGGTTCCCTATATTTTATTCCTTCAAAAACTCAATCTTTGAAATCTCTTTCTCAGTTCTTGTATCCCCCTATGTATCTGAAAATACTTTTTAGTTCTAGGTCATTGAAACCCTAGTTGTGCTAAATAACACACTGGAAGAATTCCCAGGCGCATCATTTAACTCAACTGTTTTCGCAAATTGTACTATTTATTTCAAGTTCTTTTCTCTACTATCATTCCATTGAAATTTCCTTGCAAGCTTTGGCTAGTTGTACTAAAACCCTCACGCTTACTTTTAAATCAAAATGCCCTTAACAATTTGTTTACGAAATCAGAATTCGGCTTGTGGAATCGCATCAGATTTACCGATGTAAATCGTCAACCAATAGCAGTCAATCAACACATTGTTAATTAATCCATTACAACAATAATCCTTTTTTTCATATTCCAATTCAATACCAAGTTTCAATGAAATCCAAGGTGATTCAAGGAAAACAATACAACTCATAATGCCACGCAGGGCCAAGAACATGCTACATATTATCATCAATTTCAAGTCCAATTAAATCAATCAGGTATGATTTAAGCAACACAATACAATTCAGTCTTGCCACATAGGGCCAAATCAATACACAGCAGCTCATGCCACAACATCTTAACAGCACATAGTAATACTACAAGTACTACCACACAATCAATCAACAATCAAACAAACAACACACAAGGCGAAAAGCCCAAACTCATTATGTAAGAATTTCCCTTATCTTGGGCGCTTTAATAATCCAAGCAAGGTAAATTCAAAAACATCGTCAAGTCGCACCTCGCGCGTACCCTAAGCACGAACCTTAACAACACAAACTTAACAAAATTAGAACCAAAACCAAGTCCTATGACTCTAGGGAAGCCACGGTTTTAGTCCTAAAAAGGGCCTAAAATCTTTCCAACTTAACCTATTTGGATCACACCTAATCATATGCCATGAAACAAATTCAAAGCATGCAAGTTTTCAAGCTTTTACAAAAGCTACACACTTAGAAAAATGGCTAAACCAAAATTTACCAATTGGAATAGTGTTTTACCAAATGAATAGTGTTTTGCCAACTTTGAACCATTTTTCAAAGCACTAAAACATGTCACAAAATTTTAGAAACAATTCTATTACAAGTTCAAAACAATTCTTGAAACATAAACTCAAACTTTCAATGACTTTAAACACTTAGAAAAGCTTAACTCAAATTTTTACCAATTAAAATAGTGTTTTTACCAAGTGAATAGTGTTTTGTCCAATTTAAACTACATTTAAAAACCTTAGAACATACCATAAGATTTAAAGAAATAGGTTAGTTATAACTTCAAAACAATATTTGAAACATAAGCTAAACTTTTCCCACAAATCAAACTTCTTTAGATTGTTTTGCTAAATCAAATTCTTGGCCAACCCTTACACCATTTTAAGGTCACAAAACAACTTAAAACAAGGTTTAAAACTATCACAAGGGTCACGGCTACAAGCTTCCCAAAAACAAACCCAAAATTTCAACTTTTTTCATTTCCAAAACAAATCATTCCATCACACTTAAATCTTTACACCTTAAACCAATTTTCCAAACACCTAACATACTTAAAAATCAAATTAAAACATTCCCTAACATCATGTGAGAGCCACGGTTCAGCCCCCCCTTTTCACCAAATCAATTTTTCCAAAAACTTGTAAACATAGTTATATGACTAGGATCCAAACATACAACTACTAAACCTTCAAAACTAACACCAAATCAACAAGAACAAAGTCAAGAACAAAGCTTAGAGCATCCTTAGGGATTAGGCCAGCAAGGGGTTAGGTTTTCCCAAACTCAAAATACCAAAATCAAGGTGATTCATGGAAGAAAACAAAGGGTTATGGAACTAGTCATGCAATACTAGCCAAAAACAAGCTTTTTAACTTCAAATAACTCTTGAATCCATCAAAAATCATATCATGGAACCCAAAAGAGATGAGGAAAGGTTTATGAAGCTTACCAAGAGTGGAGATGAAGATTGAACAAGAGTGGAGATGAAAGGAAGCAAAGATGCACACTTGAATCTTCAAAACTTCCAAAATCACAACTTTCTTTCTCTAGTTTTTTTTCTTCAAGTTCTCCAACAATGGAGAAATGAATGGGGCAGTTTGTGGTTAAGGGAGAGGGCCACGAAATTTTAGGGGTAAGAATGGAAGGAAAGGTACATTTAGTTAGAAACTAACTCACTAAGTCATAAACCAACTAAACTAACTAACTACCATTTACTTAATTGCCAATCACCACATGACACTTGTAAAATCAATCATTAACTCACATGTTCAGCTCCCCTAGTGGATTATAAACCGCCCCTCAGCCCCTAATATCAAGATATTTCCATTTCGTCGCGTTATCGCTCAACCGGGTGCACGGCGTTACACGTATATTAGGGTTTTGTATCAAAAACTCCAAAAATAAAACTAATAAATTATTCTATAATAAAAAAATTATTAATCGACCACAATATCCACAAAAATATTAGAAGTATTTCTGTGAATGTCGCTTTCTCGATTTGCATGCTAAAGCGCTACCGTAAAGCAGTTATGGGCGTAAAAAACACCCTATATTAATCTGATGCCTAAAAATTCTAGAAAAATTACAATAAATCCTAAATATTAGAAAATGCTAAGATCTCAAATTTTATAAAATTTGGATCATGTTTGGGCATGTTTCAGTTAGAAACTCACCCAATAGCCTATCTACGGCAGAATTCAACAGAATTTTTGCAGCGTAATAAAAACTGTAAATTAGTGAGGATCACTAATTTCAATTTCTCTTATCATATAGACATTATTCAAATAATAAAGTTATCAAGACAAATTTTTTAAAATAATAGTCATATTAAATATGAAATAAAACAGACAATTAATACAATAACTAAACCATAAAAAATCAAACTATGACTTGAAAATATTTATTAAATCCTGAAAATTATTTCTCTTTCAATAAAATAATTTTCTTTAATCAAACAACAATCTTTCACATTTTTCGATATTAATTCGTATTAAAAACAGTATACGTCTACACTGTCTGTTAATCTGAATTAATTACTAAAACAGTAAATTGTTTACAATAAATCTTCGTCGTTCTTCGTACGTTTAACAAACCATTGAGGCGATCAATCTCCAAGATTTATTTTCAAGTAGTCGAAAACTATAAAATAATTTTCATAAAAATTGGGATGTTACATTACCACCCTCCTTAAAAAAAAATTCGTCCCCGAAAATTAACTTATGAACCAAAACAAAATCAAAACTATGAAAAGCCATAACTTAATACTAAACATATCATAAATATGAACTTTGAAATTTAATACAACATAATAATTTTTCGCTCAAACAATCAAACACAAGGCATACATTTTATTCATTTATACTTACTAAAGTAAGGCACTACATCTATTAACTTAAAGTCTACAAATACAATACTCTGCATCCATGTCGAAGAAGTCCTCACGAACGACGCCTTATTCCAACGGCGATCTCTACTCCATCACAGTCACGAACACGATCACGGCAACACTGAGTCACGGCGACATGCTAATAACAATAAAACCGCACTAACACAAATACACCTACACACCTACACAACCACGTTTTAACACAAAAACCAACATCGAATTCCTTCTATTTTTAAAACATCTAATTTCTAAAAATAACACAACGCAAGAGTTAATTTGCATAAACCACAAATTGATCTCTTCAAGACTCGACCTTCTCAAGAACATTATGGTTCTTTTGAGATTAGGTTTTTCATTGTCTTAAAATCATCAAGACACACTTAATTCAAAGTCTAAAATTTAAATCAAACACCAACAAAACAAAATTACTACAACCTTTTATTAAAACTTGAAATCTAGCCTCGCACATATAAAACTTGGTTTTCCAAAAGAAAACAAGTTCAAAAGCATTTCCCAACAAGACAAGATGGACTAAAAATTTTGAATTATCTTTTACAACAAAAGAAAACAAAATTTTCCAAAGTCATCAATAAAACAATTTAAAACAACCCAAAATCAAAAGCTTTAAGTAATTTGAAATACTCACCCACAAGTTTTTCAAAAATTCATGATTTTATGACATTAAAAGAAAGGAAAATTCCAAAAATCAGTAACCGCAAAATCAACAACAGCTTAAATCACAAATAATTATACAATTACAAGAACATACATCGTAATACCAAAAGTATATTGAAAATTTAGATTTTGGAATCTAGTATAATAATAAAATACGTCACAGAGTTAAAACACTTATGTGGTCTATATTTAGAACCACGCACACACCAAAATACATATAGTACGATAATTATAGCGTTACCTGTAACACCCCAATTTTCGTATTAATACATATGTATATATGCCTGAATATACTAATAATTTTTGTGATAATTTTTATGGAAGTTACTTTGGAAATTAGTATTTTTAGTAATGCTTTATTGTTTTATTATTATCTTTATTTTTGTAAAACATTAGTTTGAAATATTAATATTATCTTGTTAATAATTATTTAAATTTAAGGAGTATTGGAATGATATTTTATTATTATTCTTAGTACTATTGTTAAGTGAGAATTGTAACACCCTCAAATTTGAATTCTTAGGATCCTATATATATTGTGTGCTTATATTGGTAATTTTGTGATAACTTGAGTGTGTTTGCCTTAATAATTAGTATATTTTAATTAATACTATTTTACTATATTTTTATTAAATATTAGTTTTGAATTTATTATAGATATTGTAAAATAATGGTATATTTTAAAAGTTAGTAAAAAACATGAATTTATTATATTATATACATTATTATATATATATAGATATGTGTGTGTGTATGCTGATGTTTCAAAAAAAAAAAAAGATATAATTATATATGCATAGGCAGCACGTTGCTGTGCTGATGCTTCTTCTTTTTTAAAAAAAAAAAGAAATGGGCTTTTTATACATAAGAATGGCCCACGTTTTTTTTTTGTCTTCCAGCGCCCACAAGTCACCACAAGTCACGCCCTGTTTTAACTTTCAAGTGATACACTGTTCATCGTCTCCCATAATCGTATCGCCGCAGTGAAGAAAACCTCATTCCTTTTCTTCTCTGTTCCTGTTCTCTCATTCTAGGCCACGAAAAAATCCCAAAACTTACAACCCAACTCGAAATCGACCAAAGAACACGTTTCTGGCCTCTGTTTGTTCAATCGCGGCTTCGTTCGTCGCGTTTTGTTCTGTTAGGCGAACTGTACTGTCACTTTTTCGGCCACCACAGTTTTCGGTTCGAAAAACGGACGACATTTTTGGATTCCTCGCGTTAAAACCTTCAGAAAGCACTACTCCTTTGCTCGATTCGGTGAAGTTGATGTCTTGCTTCTTTTTAATTTCGTTTCAGCCTTAAAAATTCTAAAAAAATATATTATACTAATTATTATTTTTTCCAGCCGCGTTTTGCTCTTCCGAAAATTTTATCCTGTGCTCAGTTGGTGCTCAAATTGTCGTTGTAGCCAGTTTTCTTCACCTTGGAATACTTCAAACTTTTTATGGAGGTAAGGGGGTAGATGGATACAAGATTAGTGGGCTTATGGATATAATTTAGGCAATAGGGACGTCCCATGGTCCCTAGACTTGGCGCGGTTGTGCAAAATAAGTACCATTGCCATTGTGATGGGAAAATTTGATATTAAATTATGTCATGATGTTAATGTTAATTGAAATTGTCTTATAAGGTGTTGTTTGAATTGATGTGTTACGATGAAATGTCATGTATGGATCATATGATGATTTGGTTGTCTTGGCTTGTTATTGATAAATGTATGTAAATGTGTTTAAATGAGATTGCTTGTTGCTATTTGATGTTCTGGATTTGTTGTGTTGAGTGAGAGCTAGATTATCATAGAGTGTGGTTTGTTACACTTAGATTCTCTAGGTGGTATATCATGGTTATGTGAAAGGATAAAGTATGGATGATGGGTGTAATTGTTAGGAGTTAACTAAGGTATAATGATATTTTTAGCGTTTAAGTTATGGTACAAGCAAGTCTTAGGACTAGGATATGATGGTCATATTGTGGTGTCGGTGGTTTAAGTGCTTTAGAAGCAAGATTTGGTGTTATGAGTATTTCAAATTAGTTGACAACTTAGAGTAATAGTTATACAGAAAAATTATGCGTAAAGATGACTAAGTCTAGAATTATTTTAGCAAAGTCTCACTAATTGAATTTTTAAATTCAGGATATAATAAGTATTGACCCAAACTCTCTTGGATAGTGTCCTATAATTTTAGGGAGTAGTGCAGTGCGTCCGGTCAAATAAGTAAGTTGAAACACTTGAGTTAAGAGTTGGAAATTTAGTTAAGTTAGCCTAGACTTAGTGTCGTGAGGTAGGTTGATAACTTGGACTTGTTCCAAGATTGTGGGAAATTTGTCGGTTCTTGACGAGTAGTACCTTGTTATCGTTGTTATAGCTGGCAGCTTGATGAGATGGTTGGTGAGTTGTTGTTGTTAGACACTTGCTTGGTTTGTGTTCATGCATCATATGTGTCTTGTTAAGTTAACGTTATTGGGGGTGAGCAACGATGATGCGATATAGTATCGGCCATGATGGGCAAGGTACCTACTGGGGTCAATCGGGTAGGGCGTCTTATATAAAGGCGGTGGATAGCTACCACACCGGGCGTGACCAATAAATATACCTAACCCTGACTAGACACCTTCGTACTCAAGAGTGATGATGTTTTCTCACTCGCTCATCTGAGTTGGTTTGGATCCACATGTTCGGTGAAGTAGACGTTGTCTAGGATTGCATAAGTACTCGTTGAGTCAAGCATTCATGTTATGTGTTGATTAAGTTAACGTGTTGTATGCGCATTGCTTAAGCTATGTCCTTTGCCCGTTTGTGCTATGGGTGTATATGATGTCTAACCCCTTTTTTGTGGCTACTCATACACCATTGTGTATGTTTAGACGATGAGATCGCAGTGACGATGACGACGTGGCTGAGGAGTGATCTATGGGCGCGGTCATCGTAGATTAGGATTTTCGATGTTTTGGTTATTATCGATGTTGTTATTTTCGAAGTAAATGTTTAGGGTCAGCTCTGAGACGTTGTGACATCGGGGTGTTTGTATCATGTGAATTTTATTCGTAACCGTCAAATGATTATTTCCGCAAGTTTATGAGAGTGTGACGACTCTACCTTTATTTATGAAAATTTTATTTGACTGTATTTTTCAGCAGTTATATTTTTTCTTAATTTATTTTCATAACGATAACATGCGGGGTAGAGGGTGTCACATTACCTATGGATAATCTCTCTCGTAAATCTCGGCCCACTCAGCTCCATTGTGTCGCATTTCCTGAGACGAAGTCTTCAGATGATGAGATCTCTGCTCTACTTGGGGTGTAGACACCTTCCTTAGTGGTTGATCATGTAGTTTCAACATTGTCGACAATAGACTCAGCTCGTGGTACCTTGTAGTCTCTGGACAGATATCACAATTCCTTGCAGTTAAAGCATAATCTTTCCTTGGTTGGTTACTGTTACCGTTGTGCTCCTCATCTTCACCGTTGAAGTAGTGCATCTTCGGCTATCGATACTTGGGATTCCCTCTTTTGTCTACCATGTAGACTTATCCTTCATTAGTTGGGCACACAATCTTCGCAGCATCCACATCTGGCAATTGATAGTCCTTAGAAATATGTCCTGGGTACTTGCAGTCACAGCATAGTCGGTCCTTCAATGAGTACTCTTCAGCTAACTGTTTCTTGCTTCCACATTGATGACAGTTCCACTTCAACTCCTGGCCATTCCCAATAGCCAACGCCACAGAACAATTCTGATTGTGTGATTTCCCTGAGGATGGAAATAAGGTGCTACTTGTTGGTGTCTTCATCTTTGTCCTTTGCCCTGACAATCTGGCTTAACTGGACCTCTAATAGCTTGCTCCTCTGTTCGTTGTCTTAGCCAATCATGTTGATTCTCCACGGCGATCTGTTGTTCGACAGTAGTTGCTATTCAGACTATCACTCGAATTACGTGATTCACGTCTAAGTTACTAGCACTAGCAGAAAGACTCGTTCGCCCAAAGGCATCGAATTTCTATGAAGTAAACTAACCAAAATCCCCACAGTAAAATCAATCATCTGAGATGATTGCACACAATTTCACACAATGTCACACATGTTTCAACTAGGAAACATCACAGACAATCAACAGATCAACAATCAAGTCACTACAATATCAAACTATTGCATGTGAGCAAACAAAACAACCAACAGATCAACAATCAAGTCACTACAATATCAAACTATTACATGTGAGCAACCAAAAAACCAACAGATCAACAATCAAGTCACTACAATATCAAACTATTGCATGTGAGCAGACAAATCTATCAAAAGATAAGTGATCAAGTCATCACAATATCCAATTCATCAAACAATTCATCACATAACATAAATGCGGTTAGCTATGCATGTCAATGCAGTATGACTAGTTTGTGTATACACCTGCAGCCTTAAACAAGGTCAGCAGTGACGAGGAACTTTATTTCCCAACGTCCAAATCAACTCCCCCACCAAGGGTATTGCCACAAAGGCTTGCCACACACTAGGCATTGCTGCCACGCGGGCATGAAGTGACAACTCGTCCTTTTGAAAGTCCATGAGACAGTCAAACGCTCCGAGTGTCGATGCTCAATGGTTAGTACGCATCCAAAAAAATTCAACAATATGGCATGTTCACCGTAGTGAACGCCCGAGTGATATCCAACAAATTCAACAATGTGGCATGTTCACCGTAGTGAACACCCAAGTAATGCTTTAATTAATCAATGTGGATCGACGAACCCTCACTCACTCAACTTAGTGGGTGTGCAAAACTCAATTAACTAAGAGTTTAACACAGGACATAAGGTCCGGGTGTTCAATTGCAAAACGCTAGTCCCAATCTTAGATCAGAACTCTAGGCACGTAATGCGGAACACTAGGCTCAACTTTTAGGTTAAGATACTAGGCACGCCATACGGAACACTAGGTCCAATCCTTAATCAAGGAAAAGCGCACGTAAGCAGGACATTAAGTCCCAGCACATGACACATGACCTATATGCTCAATAGGAACACTAGGTTCCCTATATTTTATTCCTTCAAAAACTCAATCTTTGAAATCTCTTTCTCAGTTCTTGTATCCCCCTATGTATCTGAAAATACTTTTTAGTTCTAGGTCATTGAAACCCTAGTTGTGCTAAATAACACACTGGAAGAATTCCCAGGCGCGTCATTTAACTCAACCGTTTTCGCAAATTTTACTATTTATTTTATGTTCTTTTCTCTACTATCATTCCATTGAAATTTTCTTGCAAGCTTTGGCTAGTTGTACTAAAACCCCCACGCTTACTTTTAAATCAAAATGCCCTTAACAATTTGTTTACGAAATCAGAATTCGGCTTGTGGAATCGCATCAGATTTACCGATGTAAATCGTCAACCAATAGCAGTCAATCAACACATTGTTAATTAATCCATTACAACAATAATCCTTTTTTCATATTCCAATTCAATACCAAGTTTCAATGAAATCCAAGGTGATTCAAGGAAAACAATACAACTCATAATGCCACGCAGGGCCAAGAACATGCTACATATTATCATCAATTTCAAGTCTAATTAAATCAATTAGGTATGATTTAAGCAACACAATACAATTCAGTCTTGCCACATAGGGCCAAATCAATACACAACAGCTCATGCTACAACATCTTAACAGCACATAGTAATACTACAAGTACTACCACACAATCAATCAACAATCAAACAAACAACACACAAGGCGAAAAGCCCAAACTCATTATGTAAGAATTTCCCTTACCTTGGGCGCTTTAACAATCCAAGCAAGGTAAATTCAAAAACATCGTCAAGTCGCACCTCGCGCGTACCCTAAGCACGAACCTTAACAACACAAACTTAACAAAATTAGAACCAAAAACCAAGTCCTATGACTCTAGGGAAGCCACGGTTTTAGTCCTAAAAAGGGCCTAAAATCTTTCCAACTTAACCTATTTGGATCACACCTAATCATATGCCATGGAACAAATTCAAACCATGCAAGTTTTCAAGCTTTTACAAAAGCTACACACTTAGAAAAATGGCTAAACCAAAATTTACCAATTGGAATAGTGTTTTACCAAATGAATAGTATTTTGCCAACTTTGAACCATTTTTCAAAGCACTAAAACATGTCACAAAATTTTAGAAACAATTCTATTACAAGTTCAAAACAATTCTTGAAACATAAACTCAAACTTTCAATGACTTTAAACACTTAGAAAAGCTTAACTCAAATTTTTACCAATTGAAATAGTGTTTTTACCAAATGAATAGTGTTTTGTCCAATTTAAACTACATTTAAAAACCTTAGAACATACCATAAGATTTAAAGAAATAGGTTAGTTATAACTTCAAAACAATATTTGAAACATAAGCTAAACTTTTCCCACAAATCAAACTTCTTTGGATTGTTTTGCTAAATCAAATTCTTGGCCAACCCTTACACCATTTTAAGGTCACAAAACAACTTAAAACAAGGTTTAAAACTATCACAAGGGTCACGGCTACAAGCTTCCCAAAAACAAACCCAAAATTTCAACTTTTTTCATTTCCAAAACAAATCATTCCATCACACTTAAATCTTTACATCTTAAACCAATTTTCCTAACACCTAACATACTTAAAAATCAAATTAAAACATCCCCTAACATCATGTGAGAGCCACGGTTTAGCTCCCCTTTTTCACCAAATCAATTTTTCCATAGTTATATGACTAGGATCCAAACATACAACTACTAAACCTTCAAAACTAACACCAAATCAACAAGAACAAAGTCAAGAACAAAGCTTAAAGCATCCTTAGGGATTCGGCCAGCAAGGGGTTAGGGTTTTCCCAAACTCAAAATACCAAAATCAAGGTGATTCATGGAAGAAAACAAAGGGTTATGGAACTAGTCATGCAATACTAGCCAAAAACAAGCTTTTTAACTTCAAATAACTCTTGAATCCATCAAAAATCATATCATGGAACCCAAAAGAGATGAGGAAAGGTTTATGGAGCTTACCAAGAGTGGAGATGAAGATTGAACAAGAGTGGAGATGAAAGGAAGCAAAGATGCACACTTGAATCTTCAAAACTTCCAAAATCACAACTTTCTTTCTCTAGTTTTTTTTCTTCAAGTTCTCCAACAATGGAGAAATGAATGGGGCAGTTTGTGGTTAAGGGAGAGGGCCACGAAATTTTAGGGGTAAGAATGGAAGGAAAGGTTCATTTAGTTAGAAACTAACTCACTAAGTCATAAACCAACTAAACTAACTAACTACCATTTACTTAATTGCCAATCACCACATGACACTTGTAAAATCAATCATTAACCCACATGTTCAGATCCCCTAGTGGATTATAAACCGCCCCTCAGCCCCTAATATCAAGATATTTCCATTTCGTCGCGTTATCGCTCAACCGGGTGCGCGGCGTTACACGTATATTAGGGTTTTGTATCAAAAACTCCAAAAATAAAACTAATAAATTATTCTATAATAAAAAAATTATTAATCAACCACAATATCCACAAAAATATTAGAAGTATTTCTGTGAATGTCGCTTTCTCGATTTACGTGCTAAAACGCTACAGTAAAGCAGTTATGGGCGTAGAAAACACCCTATATTAATCTGATGCCTAAAAATTCTAGAAAAATTACAATAAATCCTAAATATTAGAAAATACTAAGATCTCAAATTTTATAAAATTTGGATCATGTTTGGGCATGTTTCAGTTAGAAACTCACCCAATAGCCTATCTACGGCAGAATTCAACAGAATTTTCGCAGCGTAATAAAAATTGTAAATTAGTGAGGATCACTAATTTCAATTTCTCTTATCATATAGACATTATTCAAATAATAAAGTTATCAAGACAAAATTTTTAAAATAATAGTCATATTAAATATGACATAAAACAGACAATTAATACAATAACTAAACCATGAAAAATCAAACTATGACTTGAAAATATTTATTAAATCCTGAAAATTATTTCTCGTTCAATAAAATAATTTTCTTTAATCAAACAACAATCTTTCACATTTTTCGATATTAATTCGTATTAAAAACAGTATACGTCTACACTGTCTGTTAATCTGAATTAATTACTAAAACAGTAAATTGTTTACAATAAATCTTTGTAGTTCTTCGTACTTTTAACAAACCATTGAGGTGATCAATCTCCATGATTTATTTTCAAGTAGTCGGAAACTATAAAATAATTTTCATAAAAATTGGGATGTTACATGGGTGGTCACCGCGGAACTGGACGTTCCTACATCGTCTCGTCTACGTTGTGCATCAACGAAAGCAAGAACACTTTTGTCAACTGGAACCAGCGCCTCCCTCAGGATGGCATTATTATCCAATCGATTCATTAAAATGACCCCATTGGTTTGGTTGTTCCGGCGCATTAAGTCAAGGACGGCCCGTTCTTCCGCTACAAGACATTTTTTCTTAACCGTATCATCCACACAAGACAGGGGGTGTGATAACTGAGGCCCAATCGCCTTACCTTTAGCTTTAGGCCCACGACCTCCTTTTTGCACCTCTTTAACTGGTTTTTGCACCCCTTTATTACCTCCTTTAATGATTCGCCAGTGGACCCCACTTTGGAGATTCTTTCCAGCTGTGGGATTTCGTACTCGTAAAACCACGTTAGCATTCCCTTTAGAATTCTTTATAACGCCTCCCTGATCCTTGGATTCATTAAAGAGTTGACCGCCATTCACAATAGAATTTGTGCTAATCATTTCCTCCTGATTTGTACCGCCCACATTTGGAGCCGAATCAATTAAATGGAGAACACCATAACGGGACCCACATATTGCATCAGGCTTACTATTCCCTGCCATATCAATCTGGTCAGTTGTACTTTTGTCGGAAATCATTGGAGATTTGACAACGGACACTTTATTGTTTTTGGAATTTAGACGTTGCTTTCCCTGGACTAGATTCCAAACTTTCCATTTCCAATTTTTGTTTCGCCACCAATTTCTCTCCGCCTTAACTTCCACGATTTGCATTGCGTTAGGGTTGGCGTCAGTAGGTCCGCACACCGCTTGCCTTCATGGTTTCATCGTCGTTGGTCTCGCCACGGTGAATATCTCCCACCTCTACTTAAAGCTCTCGACATTGATTCTTCTTATGCCCGTATTTGCCGCATCTAAAGCAGATGGAGTGTAATCCTTCGTATTCAAGAAAAACTTTCTTTTCTCTAATCACCAGGTGTGATTGCAAGGGACGATCCAACTCTAGCTCCACACAAATTCAAGCAAATTTACCGCGATCATGTATCGAAGTCAGCCTGTCCACCTTAAGCATAATAAATCAGCAAGTGCTAAAAATGTTTAGCATAATAAAATATTAATGCACTCAACATCAACCTTTTTTATTTAAATCATTTGTTAAGAATTGCTCTTTTGTCATAACTTTTTTTGTTTTTTAAAAAAGGAACACCAAAGTCTAACATGCACAACAAAACTCTTGAAAACAAATTCCCTTGCGATTATTATTATTTTATGATGGTAATACTTTATGTTAATACTTAATATAGATTTATTTCTGATCCGAGCAAGAAACGAAGTGGTGGCCGGAGTTGCTGAGTCCACCGCGAGCGATGGTTGACGACGACGGAGAACGGTGGTGGGGTACCTACAAAAGGCACTCCGACGCTCAAGTCAGTATAATTCTGATGAGGTCAGTATGATGTAATAAAAACGTAAATTGTACCTTTTTGGGTTCCCTTTATATGATTACATTTAGGGTTTGATCAGAATGGACGGTGATTAGGAAGGGAATTCCTTACCGTGTGCTTCAATCTATTGATCAGATTGACAGTCCTAGATCGGTGGCGTAAAACTAATGCGAATCTGGGGGCCGTTGATATAATGGACGTACCAGATCGATAGCCATTGGTCGGCCACGATCATTCTGTGGAGTTGGGCCACGGAAGTGGTTTTAGGAGGAATAGGCTTTGACCCAGTCCGGAACAGTTACCCCCAAGTCGATGTCCGATGTTGGAGGAGTTCGACTTAAGTGATGCGTTGTTCGGATCATGATTAATTCACTACAAGAATTCTCGCCATTACTGACGGCCATTTACCGACGACTGTCCGGTTTGCATTTTGATTACCGACGACTGCATCAGTAGGTAATGCGCCTAAACTGTCGGTAAAACGCTGAGCGTGAATTTAATTTTTTACGACTTTACCGATGGCTAAGCCATCGGTAAAGATTTATTTTTAAATTTTAATTTTTTAGAATTAGCCGTCGATAAATTTAACATAAGGTCGGTACTCAAAAGTTTTTTTTTTTTTGCCCCACACACTACCAAAATCACGGCGTTTTTCATTGCTCCCCCCTATTTTCTCCCCTTAATTTTCATTCCCGTTCCCCCCTTAGTTTTTTATTCCTTCTCATTCTCTGATCTCAAATCACAATCGCACATCTTTGATCTCACTCACCCACTCATCACTCCCTTCACATCTTCTCTTCCACAATTTTTGATTTTCGACTCCAGAACCTCAAACCCTTTTTTCCAAAATGGCGTGACCCGCGAGCACACAGTCGGAGCTTTCCTCTTCGTAGTCGTCGCCACAGCCTCGTTCGCCAACCACCACTGAGTCCTCCGTGACCCACCCACTGCCAAAGTCGTGACCCACCTTCTTCCAGATTTTGTTTGTCATTTGTCCCCAAACCAGTAACTGTCTCCTCTATTCCTCGAGCAACCAGTAACCACCGTGGCGACCTCCGTCGACCATCACCACCACTCCAGGAACGTGGCGACCTAGTCTGCCGCGAGCGACGGAGATTTCAGTGCTACCTCCACTTCCTCCATGTGTGGCCATGGACCCCCTGATATGGAGTCCTCTTCTAAACGCCCACCTCAGTGCTGGTGGCTTTTCCCTCTTCTCCCCCTGATGAGGGGTTAGGGTTTAATCTGAGTCTTTAATATTTCTTTCTTTCTTTCTTATTTGTTTTTACTATTTGCTGATCCATTTTATTATTCGCAGAGCCTAGAGACAGAGCATTGCACGCTTGATAGAAACAAAGGTAAGCTGGCACAAAAATTATCTAATTAGATGCTTATGCTTTGAAAACTAGCATTATTGGAAGCTATGGTAGGAATTCAATTTTTCAATATTTCTTGGTAGTGTGATGATTTGGTAGCATTGTTGATGTGCTGCATATGATTGTTAATGACTTTGGTGCCAACATAGTTGGGATGATAGTCATTATAGTGATGCCTATGCATGTCAACATCTGTTTTAGCCTTTATAGCGTTATTTATTTAGGCGAGTTTTTCTTTCTTGTTGGTTTCTTTGTTGTTTTTTTGGTTCATGGGTTTTGGCCTAGTCCCCCCATGTTTTTTTGTTTCTTTTTTTTCAATAAAATATAGGCGGGGGTACTCTTTTTCCTACTTGATGTTTTTTCCCTAAGGAGGGTTTTGCATCAGAAGGTTTTAACGAGGCCCCTCTCCTTTCTTTTGCCTAAAAAAAAAAAAGATTTGGTAGCATTGTAGGGTTTATAAATGGAACAAAGTGGTTTGTCTAGTACATTATAGTTGTATTCTGCATTTTCTTGAGAAATAAAAAGGGCATTATATACCATCAAGTTGAAGGCTGTATTGCTCAATTTTTCATTGGTTGTCACACCAACAATGCCAGGTTACTTACTGCTATTATATCATGTATTTTATAACTTCTTTGGAATTGATTTTGTCTTACTGTGTTTGGATTGATGCTAGTATTGTAAATTGTAATGACATCTTGCTGCTTGTGTTCATGGCCAAATGTTGTTTTCAATAAGCACTTGTTCACTTCATATTAATTCTTTATAAAATTTTCTTCTTGCAGTACTATCATCTGTTAATGCAGGTACTAGAACAAAGTAGGTTGATTATGTTGTAAAAGTGCTTCTTCCTGCTTGTGTTTATCAGCTCAAAACTTTAAACTTGTTTACTAAATTTATTTTTTTCCACTTCTTGGGGTGGAATGCAAAAGCATAAGAGTATCGTGTAAATATCTATAAAATGGTTGGCCATAAAAGTATTTCTTTTATTTTATTTTATTCAAATAAATGTTCAAGTGATTGTACTGGCTGAATTGGATGAGAGCATTGGAGGGACATCTTGTTTCTTTGGAAAGGGTACTAAAAGTTATTCCTTTTGTTTCTAAAAAAAAAAAAACTAATATGATTTTCACTTTGGTTTTGTTACAGATATTCAGGTCAAGGAGCCCACACTTGAATCTTTATGCAAGTTTGTTTTCTATGCGGCCCTTTTCTAAAGCGGACATTAAGTATGGGTTGCTGAGATTCTCTGGCAATCATTCTTGTGTTCTGAGCAGTATCATGTCATTGAGTGATTTGTTCTTATTACATGCCTTTGTCTAAAACCATCTATTCATTGTTTTCATTTCTTTTTTTTTTTGTTCATTTCAGAGGAAGAAAAACCTATGAACCCCCTAGATATATGACTATAAACACAGCCATTGAGCATCTATTGGAGATTGGGCAAGCACACGAAGAACCTGGTGAGTTCCTTGAGCATTTACATCACTTTAGGCATGGATTTGAAGTCTAGATTATATGTGTCTTGATTGTACTGATATTCAAAGATATATGCATTTGCAATTTGATCTGGACTTTACTTTATTTGCCAGAAACATGTTATATTAGTCACATTTTAAGCTTTTTAAAAAATATAATGCTATCAAACAGTGGAAGTTCCTCCACTAGTTAGTTAAAGTTCGAAATCAAACAATTTATAATTAACTTTGCTTACCCAAATTCCTTTGTCCTTTGCAATTTGTAGCTGTTTAATGTATAAATCGAATAGACATAGGAGTCAGAGCATTTAACCATCTCGGAGATTGCTTTTTCAGCCATCTGCCTACCTCCTTTTTGGCTCTTCCTTTGGTCTAGCATGCTTCAAAGACATCAAAAATTGCTAGATGGTATAACTGAGCATTAGAACCTATAAGATGTGAACCCCATTCTCATTCCCAAAGACTATAGGCTTCCCAAATATTGCTTGTCATCTACTCTTTAAGGTGTTGGGTTATGCTGATGAACTAGCCTTGAGAAATTATTGTCAAATATACTTACTATAAATTTAGCAAAATCATTGACTGTTTCCTAATTCTTCCCTTTTACTGTAATATAATCATCATTTTTGGCATGCTAAAATGCTTTAGTTTCGGAAATTGTTTGGGTTGTTCATATATAGACCAATCATTTTATGTTTGTGTTACATTTTGTCTTGTGCTTGTATTAGTGGATCATAAATGTATGTGTCTTTTGAGTATTAGTTGATTAGGGGCAAATTTTCACTGTGACAAGAGTTCATATTTGTCTCAGATGAACTTCTTTTTATTTCTCACAATAATTATAGCTATCGAGTTAAAAGTAGCTCCCTACCTTGCCTTGCAGCCTACACCGAAGATACCGAGTGTGTTGGGTTTGCTCGGCTCGGAAGTGAAGATGAGATGATAGTAGCTGGAACAATGAAGCAGTTACAGTTGATTGATTTTGGAGCACCTTTGCATTGCCTAGTCATAATAGGCAAGACCCATCCCTTGGAGGAAGAAATGCTGGATTTTTACAGATGCATGTCGTAGTTACAACATTAAGATACAGGAGCAATTGGGCAAAAGATTTGTGTGTTGACAGAGCCCTTAGATTTTGCTCTTTTGTAAAACTTTTTGGTTGCCAATCAGAGCCAAAATTTATCATCTTCAATTCAGTTATTGCGTTGATGGTTTTTAATTTCCTGATACTAGTTCTTAGCAAACATAACAAACTTTTGGTTTTTTAATTCTTTTGTCAGCCGATGCTTTCAATGAAATTATGGTAATAGTTGTTGTTAAGTTTGTATCGAGTGCTAGTTGAGGATTCCAAGACTGTGAAGCATATGCATGTCTTGAGCAGTGGCTTTGGAAAAAAGCAGATGAATACTGGGACAATAATCGTGTGTGAGATTTTTTTTGCCTTAATTTCTAGATTTACCGACGGCTTAGCTGTTGATAATTTTGGATCTGCGTTTTTTTTTGTTTTAATTCGTAGATTACAGTGGGCTTAGCCAGCCGTCGGTAATTTTGGATCTGCATTTTTTTTTGTTTTAATTCGTAGATTACAGTGGGCTTAGCCATTGGTAAAGTTGCCGACGGCTAAGCCGTCGGTAAAGGACAAAAAAGGTTGTTTTCGTGGATTTTACGGACGGTCATGATGCGACTTACCGACGGCTAAGCCGTCGATAATTTCCGACGGCTTCAATTTGGCCTTCGGTAAATTTTGCGATGAGCAAATGCAAGCGACCCGCGCCATCGGTAGTCTCGAATTACCGACGGCTTTTAGGGGCGAGAATTCTTGTAGTGATTCAAGTGCATCGAAGTCGCAGTATAGGCGAAAATTGTCGAAGTATGACCTTTACCATATTGCCGAAGTATGACTTCGGTTAAATGGACGATGACAGATAACGTGTCGAAGTTGGACGTCGAAGTGTGCCTTCAGATTGAATCAGCAAGTGATTGTATTTGTCGAAGTGTGACTTTAGGTGCTGTCGAAGCATGACTTTGACCTAAACCATGAAAGTACGACTCCAGGTGTTCATTGAAGTGGGATTTCGAGTCAAACCGTAGATGAGTGACTTAAGGTTGAATCATTTAGTGTTACTTCGGCATGCATTTTGAAGTTCGACTTCGTATAGGTCATTGTTGTACGCGACACGTATCGTAACCTGATGACAGTTTCCAGGGTGTTCTATGTCAGAAACCTTAATAGACGCGTCACTTCAATCATTTCAAAACTGAAAAAGACGGATTTGTTTCACGTGCGTGCGACATGTCAGTTATTAGATCGAGGCGATGCCTGGTTTAGCGTGCCCATTATTGTAGTGTAATCATTGCTTTAACCCTATAAATACAAGGTGAGAAGTTCATTTGGCATTTTGTTGCCACTCCTTCTCTCTGCGCATCTCTGTTTTGTGGAGGCTTCAAGGGTTTTTCTTCTTCTTTTCTGCAATTTCGCGTTCTACTCCGTGGGTCCTCCTCTTCCAGCGTTGATGATCATCAACGAAACTCAAGGTATGCACTTCCCCTCACCTTGCTTTAATTTTCCTCCGTCCTGGGTGTGCTGCCACAAAGGCTGGCTGAATCCCTTCTCTCTTGCAGTTGTTCTTAACTTTTGCCTGGGTTTCATGTTAAATTGCCCATTTTTCACTCTTTCTAAGAGTTTTCGGCATTAACTATGAGTTTCCCAGCAAGGCTATGCATTTTCCGGTGAGGTCATGAGTTTTCCAGTGAGGGTTGAGTTTACAGGTAAGGGTTATGAGTTTTTCGGTGAGGACGTCTGGTGGAGGTTTCTGGGTTTTATTGGTTGGGGAGTTCGATGTTTAAACAATCCTTTTCTTGGGCAGGTCGACAACTGGGAAACCAAAGGACCCGAAATGCAAGAGAGGATACTCGCCTCCTTCCAACGCTGACCGATATAAGTGGGTGGTCGATGACGCCTTGTGTGCGCCATGTGATGTCCTACATGTGATGTCCTAATTAATTTTCCCAATATATTAAATATATTAGTTTATGTAATAATAGTGGAAATAATTTTATTTATTTTAGCAGACGAAAGTGTACAAATGTGCCTAAAGGTACCTATTGTTTGGGTCTTAGTTATACAGAACGTACAGTAATTTGGACTTCTCATTTACTAACTCCAACTCCACTGGTTGTGTATCGACTGAACCTTTTCCTTTTTGGAGTTGTCTGATACCTGCTAAGACCCTAGGCAGACATATGCAAAACAAGAAAATAGAACAGGAGACCCAGAACACGCTATACGCACTACTAAACGGGAAAGTGGGAATTAGAACTTATGTATAAAAAGGCAAGCATACAAGCCAGAATAAACACATGGAAGAATAGGTCACACATCTCCCAATCAACACTTTAGATCAATCACCATAACCATGCAGCTTAGGTCTAAATGTCTACGTGGCCACACAATTTCCAAGAATGGCAAAAGGGCCCCACCTAGCCACTTCGCCTTTTATATTTCACAGCAACCTTCCACCGGCATGTGGATATGTCAAGCTAGTTATCCATCCTCATATCCTGCTCATCATACCCCTAAGAGTGCATCCCTGCTCCCCAATTTCACTGTTAGGAACAAGTGTCAGGGCAGCACTCGGGATCGGCACTATAGACAGTGATACCACGGTACCCCGTCAGGATAATGGAGTTGTCCAATCAACACCACAGATTGATAGCTAGCCATTCGTTACTCAGGAACCTTGTCGGACTCACACTATCCCCAAGGACTGACATGTCCTATACCCTAGGTATCGTGCCCGCATTCTGGCACTTGACCTCGTGCACAGCTTATGTACACGGTGGTGGATTACAACCATGCATATGAAACCTCCCCACGTAGTGTTTTATTATTCGTTATTCTGCTTTAATATTACAGGCTCAACCATCATCAACAGCCCAACTTAGTCTGCACTCATCAGCTTATCAACTCGACCAGCATTAATCTCTTGTCTTATCTTTTATCAGTCTCAACTTATCAACTTATTGTTAATTTAGCTATTATCAGCAACATATCTTAGATAAACAACTCATCATATGCTCAGCTCAATTATCAGTACACAACATAACATCAACCATTAGCACATAGATCAATCGACACATCACTAATATCAACCATCCTTGTCCAGCAATATAGATCAATCCTAGTGTCGCTTAGGCGACCCACTACAATCATATTATTAACCAGTATATCATCAATCAATCACACAATCATAAGCAATTACATAGAATCAGTCATCACATCAATCCATATCCATCCATCAATAACAATAGATCATTCCTATGGTTGACAGACCTCTGACAACTGTCCTCTACTATCACAGGTCACAACCCCTCTTCTGAGGTGCCGCTATTATCAACCACTAGTAGGGCTAAGGTCATTTTACTCCTAATTATACATTTATTCTAATCATACAATCCCTAGTGGATAGGGTTCTGGTCTCCACACCTGGTTAAATGGTCGTTGCAGCTACTGCCACTCTCTATGTCCTCGCCGCTTTTGTTACTTCTACACCTATTTCTGGACACTCCTATCTAGTCTACTAAGTTATTCTCATCCTCCCCTCTCAGAGGGTTACTTACTAAGGATTTTATGATGCACCAGATCCTCATTAGGGGCAAGTGCAGAGTATACCTACCCTTAGAAATTATTTAGTTATTATCGTTATTTGTTTCCTAGTTTTCCTATTTAATTATGATAAAGGTTTTGTATCCCTATAAATAGGAATTAGTGTTCAGTCTCTTGTATTAAAGGTATTATCAAATCATTATTAATTATAATATATATTTCAAGAATCTTTATTTTCTCTTCTCCTTATTTTATCTAAATCCCCATAAATTCAACATATATAAATAAATATAAATATAAATATAAATATAAATGTGACTCATGGTTAATTACTAGCCGCGACTTTCTAACAGAATCGGAGCTTCATAAAAGCAGAGTCCCAAAGGAATATCCTTAAACAAATCTCCCCCTCTACTACAAAATCCAACACAAACCTTGTCAAACTGTAAGAATGTACCTCGATAAACCTACAAAAACATCTCTTGATTTCATCTATTTTGTTTTCACAAACCCCCCTGTGGTAAGAGCCTAAAAGGTTTCTACAGGTTTCCAAATTGGGGGCATTTATGTAGAGAAGATAGATGATTTAATAAATGTGGGTGTAGCTATGCCAGAGAAGATAACATAAGAAGAAGCTCTCACGAGCGCACGTGTGTTTATGTATTTATGTCTAACTATGCCAGAGAAGATGCCAAAAGAAAAAGCTAAATTCCAGAACTTCATGAACAACAAAAAATAAATAAATACATAAATAATGAAGTCTTTAGTTTTTGGGTATCCAAAATATGGAGGACATTTATGTTGTGAAGAAAAAACTCAGGGGAAGTTAGATGATTTAATAAATGTGTGTGTGTAACTAGCCAGAGAAGATATCAAAAGAAGAGATTTTATGCAATAAGTATTTTATGCAATTTTTTTAAAATATTATTAGCAAGTAGTAAATAAAGTACAATGTGCATGAGAGTTTTTTTGAAACCCCGATTGTGGTATGCAAAGAGGGAAAAGAAGCACATTAAAGAGTTAATTCTTGAACTTATGTCCGCACTTGCTTTACAACATTTAAACTTTAAATATTGGTTAATAAATACAACTGCAGACACAATATCATAGTCTTAGCAAGGCTTAGAAACATCAACATTAAAGTAGATTTTTCACAAAAATGACCAAGTACAAATCAAGAACAAATAAAAACACAACACAAACATTTAACACCTAAATAGTTAGGTTGTATAATTAAAGTACCCCCCCCCTTCCCAGGCCCATCAGTCGAGCCTTGCTATGCTTTAATTTTCTCTTCAAAGCAAAGAAGAATGATCAGTAACAAAATAACACTCAGTGATTTGTGTTATCGAGGTGCGTTATCGAATTTCCATTACTTGAGGGAAAATCAGGAATTAGGAAGTGAGCCAATTCCAAAATCAGCTACTTTCAAATTGAAACAATCAACTATGTTCCCCCAAAATCAGCAATTCCAAGTCCTACAAGAACGAACTGCACAACATATCTTCTAGCACAAAGTCCTCAACATTCTGACAGGAGAGGATCACCCCTTTAATTAAACTTTGTTAATACATTAACAAGGGCGTTTATACAGGAGACTCCAAATAGTTTGAGTTCAATTTCTGCTTCAACTTACCTATAGAAAGTTTCTGCCACATCTACTTCTATCTCAGGAATATTTTTCATGATTGAATTATGATATAATATATCTACTATTTATGAAGAAGTTGTTTATCGATTCGGACTTTCTACCCGTGTCTATTCGATTATATAAATCTGCGTATGCATTTCCCTTATTCAGGGTATAGATGTCTCAAATGTAAACAAAGCTATGGATCCTTCTGCAAAAGTTGTATCCATGATATCCAAGTTATATCATCTGTATATTCTTCCTGCGGTGACAACATGATATTGTGTTCATCTTTTGGATGATTATTAGATGGGATGAACAAATAATTAATAATATTATTTAGTGTCTGTATAATTTTTAAGGCTGATAAAAATAGTATAATAACAATTGCATTGATTTAAATGAGCAGTAGATCATCAAGATACTCTGAGATTTTTCCTAAAAAAAGATATTATGAGATTTTAAAAAGGATTCTTTGATATTTGATTATTTAAGTACTTTGAATTATTGAGTGTTGAGGTGCTATCTTCCACAGGGGCGTCAATCTGTACAGAGTCTGATTAACTCACAATTTGTTAAATTACATTATGCCTTCAACTTCTTTCCGCGTTTATTTGAATATCTTTCAAAAACAATAGCACTGATACAAAGTGAAAAAGTTTTTTTTTTGGTAGACATACAAAGCTAAAAGGTTTGCAGAGAGTTGAAATGCAAAATTTGTGAATAGTTACCTACTTACCTACATGATTTTTTGTCAAAGCAAACTATGCTCCATATTCTTCTCACTGGAGTTTTTTATAGTGTACTGTAAAAGTGCAAATATTTATATTATTAATATATAAATTATATTATCAAATGTGCAAATATTTATATTATTAATATATCAATTATATTATCAAATATTTAAATTACTATAAATAAAAAATATGCTTTTATAAACCTTGAAAATAATATTTATATTTTATAATATATATAAATATAATTTTTTTAAATATGTTTATTTATAATAACTTAATCATTTGAAAAAAAAGGCATACCTTGCATATTTTATATATGTGTGATAAAATAATGCAGTTAAATAATTTACTTAAACATTTGAAAAGATACATATTTTTTCTTTTAGAATTGTTTTTTGTATAGACTCTGGGTATTTAGATGTCACATTATATCCCGGCTAATTCGAGTTGGGCTAGATGGGCCTATAATCTTCTTTTAAGATAGCTTGGACTGACACTATAAGACGTCAAAGGTATGACATGAAGTATAAAAACTTCAAGGATGTGGCTACTAACACCCCCCATTATGCTGGTTACACCCTCTGACACATTTAAATTTTTTAAAATGACAAAAATACTTTTAAGTCATATTTACTCCGCACAACAACACACACCCACCACTCTCTCAACCCTCTCTTCTCCACTCTCTCTATCTCACCCAAGGTTGTCAAAATCTCTACAAAACTGGGAAAAGTCACCCAAAAGCTTCCCTTGCACTTCCATTAGCATATGTAGATGCCCACTCTTACTGTTTCAGTGCTTTTTTTTGCGTTTCTGGATCGTACGTGAACTAAGTTCACGTCCGTTATTTTCCTGGTTTCAGCACGAACGTGATTTCAGTTCACATAAACGTTACGTGATTTGAATTCACGTTAACGTATGTGATTTGAATTCACGCACCACACTGGAAAACAGTTTTATACATTGGGTTTGCTATTTTGACTGAATGCATTTTTGTCAATGTTTAACCCGAAGTAAATGGACTTCAAGCAAGAATATGGTGCCGCACTAAACGACGATGTGGAGTCTGAAAGCACACAGTTGGTGGATTGTACTGATGTATTTACCACTAACGAGGTAATAAATTTGAGAAATAAAACAATTATGAGTTGTGAACATATAATTTTTAAAAAGTTTTTCGTTTGTGTTTTTTCAGGTGGTTGCCACCTGAAATGATCTGCTGAGATGGGTCAGAAAAGTTGGCAAGGAACATGGATTTGTTGTTGTCATATTTAGGTCTGATTGTGAAAGAAGCGGGAAGTATATATCTTGGAAGAACCCATTACCTGTGAGGGGGTATCGACACCAGAAAACGTGATTGTCCTTTTAGATTGAAAGGAATACCCATGATTGATGGTCAACGATGGAATATTCACGTAGCATGTGGTCTTCACAACCACGAGTTAGCGGAAACATTAACCGGTCATCCTTATCTTGGCTGGCTATTATGTGAAGAGAAGTCCTTACCCGATGACATACAAAGAATATAGTTAAACCGAGAAACATATTGTTGACACTGAAGGATCGTAATGTGGAGAGTCTAACTACAATTAATCAGGTTTACAATGCACGTCAAGCATATCGGTCATCCATTAGAGGTAACAGAACTAAAATGCAACAACTAATCACTTTGATGGAACACAATCAGTACGTGTATCGGTATAGGAAGGTAGATGATTCTGATGAGCTGAGGGACATATTTTTGACACATCCATAAGCCATCACACTTGTGAATACTTTCCACCTAGTGTTGATTATTGATAGCATGTACAAGACTTGCAGGTATCGATTGCCATTACTTGAGATTTGTCGATGTTACCTGTTGCGGCTTCGACAGGTGCATCTGTTCGTAACTCGTAATATAATGGAGTATAGTTAGGACTCCAAATGTCGAACCCACAGGGAATGCACAAGTACCAGCGTAATAAAGATCTTTAATTCTTTAAGCTAACAAAATATCTAGATTGTGACTGAATAGAAAACTAAGGGAAATTAGAATATAACTTTGAATTAAAATAATTAGAGCAAGATCGAATAGGAGAAACCTATAGGGGAACCAGGTTCACTAATAATGGATCCTAAATCTATTTCCTTGCTATCATGAATTGTAGTTACTTATCAAATGTTAATCACTCACTCTAAATTACTAAGGGCTACCTAGCTTACAATAGCCTTCCTCCCAATTAATTACTTTGTTTGGTCCTAGAAGGTAACTAAAGGAAAGAGCATTAAGAACAAGCAAGTTTGTTAATCTAATAACTCATTGGAAACAAACAATAATCTATCTGGCGTATAAAGCGAGCTTTGTGATCCTAGAGTTTCACTAGTTAACTATGATCTTGTTACCACAACTAAATAATTTTATAAAGGTTAGCTACTCCCTATGAAATTGAGCATACTAAGATTAACACATTCATAAGGATAATAAGGAATTCAAAATAGCAATTAAATAAATATCAAGAACATTGTAAATGATCCTCCATCACCGCTAGTGATGGAATTAGCTACTCATAATGTTATGCAACAAAAGAAAGTAGAATAAATCCAAACTCCTAAAAGACATAAGTTAATAGAACCGGGACACCCTTTCAGTAAGACGGTGATCCTTTCGAGTGTTCTTCACATCTCCACGAACTCCGGCAACAATTCAGAATTGATGGGAAGCTACAATGATCCAAGACTCACTCCAATCGTATGGTGTTTGTGAATAACTTCCAATATGGGGCTCTTGAATTGGGAATTCATCAAAAGGTCTTTAGAAAAGGTTAACAGCCCCTATTTATAGATTAGGTTGCGAACTAGGTCATCTGGCTTTCAAATCTGCACTTTCTGAGACGGGGTACGGCCGTACCAAGCTTTGTTGATGACGCTGAACTGTACCCATGCGTGCTGCAGCCCTGACATCATTTGTGTACGGTCGTACTGCCTTGGGCACGGCCGTACTGGACTATTTTATTGGCATCAGGTGGTACAGACTGAGGGGTGAGCCCTTTACTAAAGTTCTGCTCTAGGTACAGCCGCACTGCATATAGGTCAGGCCTTTCGCATCTTTTGCTTCGAGTGGTGTCTTCACGATATTTCTGTATAATAGGACATAAGTAAGTATCTTTGTGCTTAAATTAGTGCAAAATGGCATATTTAGATACTAAAAATGTCCTATAAAAGTAGACAAATTGATGTGTTAACATTACCTCGACCGGAATGCCATTTTCTGTGGCATTCGCCTATGTACAATCTGAGTGTGCTGATAGCTTCACATAGGCACTGCGAATGTTGAGAGAATAACTTACAAGCGATCATGTTGGTGTCATCCTCACCGATAGAGACCTCGCCTTGATGAACGTGGTTCAACATGTATTTTCGAGTACGGTGAATTTGTTGTGTTTGTTTCATGTATGCAAGAATTAATGTGAAGGCAAAATGCAAAACGACTGTGTTTCCGATGGAGAAACACAAGCTGGTCCTGCAGGCATGAGATGGTCTTGTGAGGTCATCCGATGAGGCCGAGTCCGAGCAATGGTTGAGTGTGTTTCAGTCCATTAGCATTGATTGCTCTTATTTCCATACATATATACATGAGCAGTGGTTGATTCCTCACAAGGAAAGATTTGTTGAGGCATGGACAAATCGGGTGATGGTGCACTTAGGAAATGTGGCGACAAATAGTTATGATATATTTGTAATGAATACTATTTCTTTATTCTATGCATTGCTCCTAGTTTAGTGTTACTATGTTTGTTAACAGAGTCGAGTATGCACATTGGAGCTCGAAGAAGATTTTGCAAGACAGCATAGGGGACATTTGTAGTGGTTGGGATGTTGTTTCTCGTATGATCATACCACAACACAACAAGGTAAAGACGTCATTCCAAAAAAGCATAAATATGAAAGAACATCGACACAGTAGTGCATTGCACAACTTATTACGTGGATTTGTGTCTAAGAGTGCATTGATTCACATTATCTATGAGCTTTAACGTGTTAAGGATGTCGGTACTGATAAGTCCTTTTGTGGTTGCGCTATGAGGACAACACATGGCCTACCTTGTGCTTGCGAACTTTCCAGGTACAGAGAAGGTTGCTTACCATAGGTATAAGAGAGGGAGAGCAAGGCCAAAGAGAGAGGGAGTCACGTTTGAAGTAATTTGAGAATTGAAAATTTCAGAGAAAAGAGGGAGAGCACAGCAGAGGCAAAGAGAATAGTTTACGGTGGGGGTGAGAAGTTGAGAGACTGTAAATGTGTGAGAGAGAGTGTGTGTGTTTAGTGTATTTGAAAAATTTGAAATGAACCAGAGGGTATTTTGGTGAATTTTGGTCTTTTAAAATCTGACAAGGGGTGTAACTATGAAGGTGGGGGTGTAACTAGCGCAAGCCAAACTTCAATAAGGTATGACATGAAGTTATTACATTATTCCCATGAAGTTATTACATTGCTTTTTTAAAGTTTACGGGTTATAGGTTGAACCGACACCATAGGACCTCGAAATCAAGTATTTCACTATTTAGAGCTTACAAAATATAGGAGCAGTTGTCTCTTACATCAAAAATTACCATGACACTATGATTTTTTTTTGGTTACATGATACTATGGATTGATAAAAAAATATAAATATTAATAAATCTTATTAAGAAATAAGAAAAAAAATAATTTATGAAACTAAGCAGGTCATCTCGCCCACCACAAATCCACACAATGTTTGGGATAAACCTAACGGGACAAAACGAGTTGGTGGGTTAAGTACATCAACCGAACCAATTACAAGTGGTGGTCGGGCCTATTTGTTGCCCTTCATCATCATCCCAACGCGCATCTTTCTCCCTACATCCTTCTTACTGTCATGGTCCATATTGTAATTGTGAAGAACCGTCAAGATTGCAAGTTGCAAAAACGACTGCAAATTATGGAAGGCTGTTCTGGGGTTACAAGTATTTTGTGGTAAGCTATTTATCTTAAGGATTTGTAATATTAAATTATTTGCCATTCAGATTCTGCTACTGCATCTGTTTTTATTTTTCATCCCATTGATCTTACTGATTTTGCTGCATCTGATCTGCTACTAATTCTAGTCATTTCTTTTGTCACTAGTTCTAGTCATTTTACTTGTCACTATAGCCAGGGATAGAGGACAGTAGTTGTGGTTTCTTTGACTGGTATGTTGAAGGTGAAGATGAAGAAGAAGAAATGGTGGTCGACCGCATAGACATGGATATTTCGAGACAGGGTATTAGGATCGCATTAGAATCTTCATTGCCCAATAATAATAGATGGCGTAAATAGAGAATTGGGTGTTGTGTTTTACTTTTAGGGATCATTGTGGTTTTGGTACTTATGTTGTACAAAACACTGATGGCATAGGGGTATAAAGTGTATTTGAAGTAGAAAATTCAATGTAATATGGTTCTTGAATTGATATGATTATTGTGATGCTGTTGAAATTTCTTCAATAGGGTTCTTGAAATATGTATTCTATGGTAATTGAAATATGCTAATTGAAACAAAGGAAATTGCACATGGAAATATAAATATGATAAAAGCTTAATTTGTATTGATGACCATTGTCAATTACATCATATCTAGGCCGGACCAGTCATTGTAATGGCAAAAAACTAGTTCTTTCATATAAACAAACCCAAAACCAGATTATAGTCATAGCAAACAAAACGTGGATCATCTACAATCTTCATGTTTAGTTTTTCTCTTATATCAGTTTGCCTTCCAGTTTTTGTAACATCCTCAATTTTCTAAACCTTTCTTAGCATGTGATTAGGTGGGGTTAGGTGTATTTGGGTGTGCCTAGGTGTGTTAGGTGGAGTTCGGTGGTGTACTTGGGTGTTCAGCGGCGTATTCGATTTCTGTGCCCTTGTGTAAGTGTAAGCATGACACTAGTGAGGTTTTGAAGGTGGGAGAAAGTTGGAGTAGTGCTTGATAGGGTTTTAGTATTAGTCTTAGAAGCCTCGTAGAATTTGAGAGTAATTGGAGTTAAGGTTAGGGTTTTGGTGTAATGGTAACCTAGAACGAGTCGGACGAGTAATTAGGATTCTAACTCCTTAATTCTAAGATCAATTAGGTGTCCTATGTGTTTAGGATGATGTTTAAGTGTTTGGGTATCAAGTTTTAGGTCGAACGAGCGTCGGAATCAAAGAAATCATGCGAAAATGGACCGGATAACACAAGGGCACATGACGAGCTCGTGGATAGCCTTAGGGCACGCGTGGCACGCGCTAGACCACCGTAGATCATCAGATCTTTATCTTTTGGTGACATGTGGCTCTTTATGATAGGATCAATTGCTGGTCCAATGAGAGGTTGACATGCGGCAAGCATGCATTGGAAGCCTTCATAACGAAGAAAGGGCGGCTGGAACGTGCGTGGACGCGTGTGGCACGCGTACAGAACAACAAGAAACGTGCATGGCGTGCCCAGGTTGGCAGAAGGGCGCGCGTGGGACGCGCTAGCATAGCAAAATTTCTATATAAGTCCATTTTTTAGCTCCTTCTCATTTCTTTCAGTTCCCACTTCTTCCTCCACGACCTTAACACATATTCAAGACCAGAGAACATCCATTCTTGAGTTCCTAAGGCTTGGTGATCCATTCCTAATCTTTTCCAAGCCAGTTCATCAATCCGATCGTACCGATGCGCCTGTTTTCGTTCGTGCCTTCTAAGGCTTATCTTTGAACGCCGTTTTGTGGAGGTGAAGCTAATTTCCTTGGTAGTATTATACTGTTCTCATATTTGATTTTCTAATGATTCTTATGATTCTCATTCCTAACCCCAACTGCGTCGCTTTAGACCCTATTTGAACGCATTTGCCATCGAACGAGCTTGGATTCTGCCGAAACTTCCGTAGGTGACTCTGTGAGTCACGAAACAGAGAAGGAAGCCTCTGTACCTTGAATTTCTCATGGTAAATCGGTGAACCTTGGTTGTTGCTTTTAGTCCCTGATTAACTGTTCTTCATGTTTTACTGTTCCGGTGCAAGTTTGGCTGCCGAATGAGTTAGGAGTTGATCCAGAGCTTCAAATCTTCCTGTTATAGTCACGTGATAAGGCTCTGTTCCAGAGTCTATATTTATGATTTAAATTCACCGTTTGTTTTTGTTTTGGTCCCTAACAGTGTATCATTCATAGTTTGGAGTCTGTGCGTAGGTTCAGCCATTGTAAGTGCAAGGAAGCACTTCAAAGCTTGTAGTTTCGTGGTTGCCATCCTTGGTGTGGTAATACCAGGACAATGTTCATAATTTTCTTGAATTATTTGTCGTTCGTTCGTTCGTTGTCCATATTCTAATCGAGTAGTGTTTTTGTGTTTTCGGTGAATTGTGAACTTTTTTGGACAAGTTTAGGTGGCTGGGGTAGAGAGGGAAGAACCATATATGTGTGGTGTAGAGGTGTGTTCATGACCTTATTTCCAAGTTCGTGCGTTTGTGAGTTCGTGAGTTAGGCTTATCGTCAATAGGAACGAAACATGAGTTTTACCAGGTGAGGAGGATGAAACCTTAATCACTGGGATTTCAAGTGTATTATATGATCTTTAACGTGTGAAGGGTACCTCAAACCGCATTTAGGGATTGATGTCAGTAACACCTAAGGATAGGGGTTACGGTCTACGATGTCTAAGGATAGGCGACGTAAACCCATCAACCAACATAGGATTGATTCATGGTGCTTAGGTATCAGTAATTAATAACATGTGTTATTACGATAGATGACTTGATGGTATGACTACGGATTTGTATATGCATGATGAATTGATTATGTGTGACAGCATGTGTACTTAATTAATAACCTGATAGTTGGTCGCCTTTGTGATGCTAGTACAAACTTGTATAGTGATCAAGAGAGTGTCATACCATGTGATGCTTGATAACATGCTTTTGTGTATTATGGTGCTATAACATTGTGTTCATGTGCTAATGCGTGATATCATGATGTGCTTAACGCTATGCTTTGGTGTGCTGTAACATCTGTTAATGTGTGATAGCATGATATGTTTGGTACCATGCTCTGGTGTGCTATAGCATCTGCGAATATATGATGACATATTGTATATTGTAACATTTTGCCATTTCTAATGCACCATAATCATCCGTTACTTCCATTCTTTTGTCAACATCCATGTACCACATTGACTGAAATGTTGGGTAAGCAATTTCTTTATGGACATCCACCACTTCAAAATAAGACATCTTATCAAGGTCACATCTCCACTCATTCTCAATGCCTTGTTGACTCTCTGTCTCTTCTTTTCCTGCATAACGTATAACAACTTTAAACCAACCATCCATTTTACATCAACCAACTACATAAAGCAAAACAAAATAGAAGGTCAAAACAGAAGCATAACAAAAGCCCTAAACTTTTTAATCATCCAAAAAGGAGCTAACAATCACTGAATCATCCACAGAGCCAAAAACAGAAGCATAACAATAAAAAACAGAGCCAAAATTTTGAAAACCCATAAACATAAATGAATGAAAACCCAAAACCCTTAATCAAGATAAAGAATCAAAATACCCTAAATAAGCAAACGAAAATCAAGAATCAGCAAACAAAAATTATGTAATCCCAACCACATGTATTGCAAAGAGGACCAACTCATAAGAAATGAAAATGGGTGAACTGTCGCGTGCACAACCGTGGTTTTCTTCCCCAATCGTCGTGCCACCGTCGCGTTGTCTTCCTCATCGTTGTGCAACTATCGTATTTTCCAAGGCTCTTCCATCCTTCTCCGAAACGTTTCAACAAGTCTTTTATTTTTGCAAGTGTTTTTGTTTTTGTTTTTTTGTTTCAGCAAAGGCAAAACCATGTAAAACGGCGTCGTTTCAGTAAATGTGCCACATAACCTATAATTTAACGGTGTTAGTGACACATAAGTTTTTCCGTCAATGTCATTAACGGAAAAGTGTAAAAACACCATTTTAAACCACTTTGAAAAGATAAATGATTAAAACGAACATTTTAAAAGATAAAGGATAAAAACGATTAAACAGTAAAATATAAAGGACCAAAAGTGTATTTTAGCTTTTAATTTTGTTATGTTTAGTTCAATTTTTAGGAGGAGAGGAGACCAAAATCTCTCATAACTCAATTTTTGCTCCCATCCAATGTTGTGGTTTTTTGGAAGGAATGGGAGTTTAAATCATTTAAAATAAAATGACTGAAATAACTTTATATAATATAAATTATTATAAAGATATATAAGTAATATAAATGATGAATTTGTTTTTCAAGAAACGCAACACAAAGTTGTAATCTAATGCAATTTTACATAGCTTACATTTGGGAATGTTGTTATGGTTTTACTTTTTGTTACCACTGTTACAAGTCCCTTAATTTTTTAGCAACAATTTGTTATTAAATTTTTTTGCACCCTTGGCCTAGGATCCTAGGTCCTTCACTATATATATATATATACCTGAAGGACCAAGAGTACAATTAAGTGTGTGTATATATATATATATATATATATATATATATATATATATATAAGAGTACAATTAAGATATGTATATATATATATATACACACACTTAATTGTGCTCTTAGTCCTTCATGTATATATATATATTTATATTTATATATATCTATATATATATATATATATATATATATATATATATATATATATATATATGATTGTGTGATTTTGGTCTCTAAGTTTCGATTGTGCGAATTGAATCTTTTAGATATTGCAATTGTGTAATTTTGGTCCTGCAAGTTCCAATAGTGCGAATTGGGTCCTCCAGTTATTGCAACTGTGTGATTTTAGTCTCTCATGATGTTTAATTTCTAATATAAAAAAATTGATGTATCATTTGTGGGTATGACCTAACACATAATTTGGTCTACATGATATGTTAGTTGACTTAAAAATTAACAAAATTTTACAATATTTTCAGTTATAAATCAAATGTCAATTGAACGGAGGGACTAAAATCGCATAATTGCGATACTTACTGGACTCAATCTGCTCAATTAGAACTAAGGGGACCAAAATCGCACAATTGTAATATTTGAAAGACACAATTTGCTCAATTAAAACTCGGGGGCATGGGTACATGCACTAGTAAAGGTTTATAGTAAAAGATTGTGTTGGCGACAGCTGGGAGTGTTTTTCGGCTCACTTGCAACTGATAAACGATTATGGAGCTTGGATAAACGTTTACGGCACATTTATAATCGTTTATGGAGCTCTTATAATCATTTTTTCTTGCACATTTAATCGTTTGCCTTGTCTTATAATCGTTTATGAGATGCATGTAATGGTTTATAGTAAACAATTACGACCATTCGGCTGATTCATGTTTTCTTCCCTTTATGCAGTAAACATTATGCCTTCTTTTAATGGATTATGAACATTCTAGGGGTTTCATGTGAATTAAGTTTTGGGCTTCTTGTGTAATTTAAATTCCTTGTTCAACTTAAGTGACTTATAAATGGATTTTTAGCTTACAGATATTAAGTGTCCTTATTTGAAATAAGAGAAAACTAGTTGAAGTCCTCCAGATTATAAATTTTCTCTTTTGAAGTAAAGAGGCGCATAATTATTAAGATACTTTGAATGAGTATGCATAGACTTGAAGCTGGGTTCATATAATTGATGATCTTGTTGCAAGTGATTGTCATTACCTTCCAACAGCAAGAAGGACTAGTCTAGTATCATTCCCAGAAGGTTAGTAAAGAAAGAGAGACCCTCCCTTAGCAGGAGGGGTAAGAATATGAGATTCCATCCCCTAGAAAGAAAGAACTAGTTAAGAATCTTTTGAGAGCTAGAAGACTTAGTTGATGGAATATTAGGATATGCTATTTATATAAATTGTATGATCAGTCCAGAATGGACTCACCGAGATTTATTTTCACCCTATTCTCTTTCATTTCAAATTGACGTGTCAGATGTTAGGACCGTTAAGTGACCCTGAAGTGCTTAGTTGTTGACTTATCAGTAGCCAAATCATTGTCTTGAGTCGATATTCCTGATTCCTTTATTGCATCTATGTGTTTTCTATTTAAAAATGAAATCAATTTATTGTAGTATATTGATTCAGATATGAATTTCATTTAAAATTGTAATCTAAGTATTTTAAAGTTGACAAATTAACTTGTGTGGAAGGATTTTTAGTTTGTCCTAAAAATTGTTTCCCATTTCCACATTGAATTCTGATTATTTATGGCTTCTTGAAATCTCTTTGGAAGATGATACCTACCGAGGTTTAAGAAATATCCTAGTGAGAATAAGGTTGATACATCCACATTCATGGTGTTTCTAGAATGATACCTCTGTTTCCAATGGGAGACAGAAAAAGAAATAAAAAGCAAGAAAAAAAATGCAGCTAAAACATAGCAATATATTTCCAACCAATATAATGTACCAGAGCGAAAACTTATCATTCTCCCAGCCATCGCATATTTCTAAAATTGAGAAACACATTTTAACAATTATTTTTTATTTTTGGTGGAAATGAAAACAATAAATACACAAAGTAAACAGATCCTAATATATATTTTGAAGAAAAACGTGTTTGTAACAAGACTTTTGTATCAAGTCTCAAATTTATTTTTTTTTAACAAAAGAGAGGAAGCGTCTCAATTGTATATATAGAACGGTTAGTTATTCGCTTTTGTTGTTGTAGACAGGAACTACTCAGTCTTGGCTCCAATGTTCGCAAACTCACTGACAAACCTATCCATATATGCAAGTAAAAGTGTCTTCATACCCTGCTTTGGGCAGCTTTCACCCACACCAACAACCTGGATCCCACCTTCTAAGAATGCATTACATGCCACCTGAATATCATGAGCTCGGCTGACGAAATGCCCAACAACAAAGTCCTTAAAACCCTGAAACCAAAAATAACTCTTACACAGCTAATTTTTAAACTCCAAAAATAACTTTTATAGGGCACTTTTTAGGAGTATTGCATTAATAGCACTTGCCATACTCTTCATTCACCTGATTCACATTTTCCATATATGCAGTACTAAACATTTTCATCACTTCGTCATATTGCTAAGAAAACTTCACATGACATGTTAATGTGGTAAAAAAAGGAGTTTTATCACACCAAGGATGCATCATTATTGGATGATTTGCAATGGTAGTCAAGGTCATCAACACACAAAAACAGGGATCTTAAAAAGCATACATACAAGTTAAGGAGATACATCTGCCTCAGTGCAACAAGGCATTCACTACATGCAAAAAAAATGAATCACTTTCACCGACGCAAATGAGGAATAAAGTCTTAATCCACTTTAAACTTGACGGGAAAGAAACAAACTACACTAGCAAAATCACGAAGTAATGTTTAAGCAACCTTTAAGATGTCTTGTTTAATCAACCTTCAGAAAGGACTAAATGAAACCATTTAGCATATGCTCAGTCTACAGTTTTATAGTTCTACATTTGTTTCCTACAGTATCTAATATATTTTTTTGTCATCTTCCTAAAGAAAAACACCCAAGCACTAAAAAGCGAACATGGCAAAGCAAACTTTATATAAAGAAATTGAACCAAGACTAGAATCAAACCTTTGGAGGCCTTCTTATAGTTTCTATCATTGTCCGCAATGATTCCATGAACACATTCTCATTATACAGCAGGGACATACTTTCGGCATTTGCTGAACCCCTCATCCATGATCTGCAAGGTCCATCAAAGAAAGGCTTTGCATTCAAGATTAGACCTTGCATGGAGACTAGAACCTGTAGAATTGTTGAAACTCCTGGAAGCCAACGCTCATTCTCACTGCCACTCCAGGTGTTAAGTAGACTAAGGCATACTTCGCCAGAGTAATACAGATATGGATGCAGATAAGTACTTCGAGTGTGGGCGCGGACTAGCTGCCATGAAAAATGTCCCCTTAGTCAGACTTGCAATAAAAAGAGTGACAAGAACATAAAACATAATCAGATACAGTATCCTCAACCACCTACCGGCGGTACATTGGGATAGCCACTAGGAAAGTAAAAATCGAGAAAGAAAAGACCATCATGGTAAGGAGTCCCTTTTGCCCCAATAATTACAGCCCTCAAGAGATCCATCCTTGATTCATAAACTCGAACAACTATTGAATCTGATGAGGATAAAAGAAAGAGTCAAAGAAACAGCGAGATTGAGCAAAATGCCAAAAGCAGGTCGCACTCTATTGTGTTCAAACAGCAATTTTTACAATTATTAAAATTATAAATTCCAATTTCATAAGAAATATCTGGACGCCACTGAGGAAAAAATTGATAAGCTTTCCGTAAGGATTTATCATGATAATATGCCAATACCACTTAGATATGACTGGAACCAAACCTACCACTTTAATAGCAACGATTGGAGTTCTATAAAAAAGAATAACAATGATTGGATACAACCAACACGGTACAAGTCCATCAGCTTGAAAAGAGAAATTAAAAACCAAAAGCGATATGACATGAAAATATTACAAGCTATTTTGTACATAGAATATTGAAAAAACTAACCCGGCAAACCGTTCTCCAAAATCTCCCATTCTTTCTGGATTACTTTAGCCCAATTCTTTGGATGCTGCTCAGGAAATAGGTTCATTGTAAACCCATATAGTTAAGATTAAAAATGAAAGTGTGTCTATTTAAAGGTATCAGAAAATAAAAAGCAACCTGTTGCATGGAGGAATTTTCTTGAAAAAAGTGATGGTCTGATGGGTCGTTGATAGTGTCAAATTGCTTAAAACTATGAAATTTCTTCAGAATTTCATCTTTGAAATTTGCATGGTATGCCTTCATAGCACTTTCGAATTTGGTGGTAGCTGGTGGCTTGTCTGCATGTAGCAGCTTCCAGACCTCTGGATTGCCAGCCAAACTATGGTTTTTTGAAGCAAAACTAGCAGACTTCATTTTATTGCGGAAAGACCCTTTGGACATGACAGGAACCAAACGACTGGCCAGCACTGAGGAAAAAATTGATAAGCTTTCCACAATAATATATCATGAAAATAAGCTAATACCCTTTGGATATGACAGGAACCAAACCTACCATTTCAATAGCAACGACTGGATACAACCAACACACTACAAGTTCATCAGCTTGAATAGAGAAACTAAATACTAAATGCGACATGACATGGAAATATTATAAGTTGTTTTGTAAGCTGTAACAGGAATACTGAACAAACTCACCTGGCAAGTTAAGCTCGAGAGACTTCCAATGATTCTGGCAAGTTAAGATTCACGAGAGGAACTACCCTACTCACGATTTGGAGCTGGCAGCAGTGGTTTTTGCGCTGAAGATATGGAGGCACTATCTTTATGGGAGCACTCTTACTGTTTTCAGCGATCACAAGAGCTTGAAGTACCTGTTCGATCAGAAAGAGCTCAACATGCGTCAGCGAAGATGGACAGAATTTCTCAAGGACTACGACTTTACGTTGGAATATCATCCAGGAAAAGCTAATATAGTAGCAGATGCGTTGAGTAGGAAGAGCGTTCTAGCTTCCGCAATGATGATCAAGGAGTTGGAGATGCTCGAGAAGTTTCGAGACTTGAAGTTGAATGTGGAAGTTTCACCAGGGAAGTTGAGATTTGGTATGCTTACCATTTCTAATGTATTGTTGGGCGAGATCCGAGACCAAAGAGTTCATGACGAGCTCACGCAAGAGAAGGTCCAGTTCATAGCGCAAGGGAAGGCGAAAGAATTTCAAGTCGGAACGGACAACATCTTAAGATGCAATGGCCGAGTATGTGTACCTAACGTAGTGGAGCTGAGAAAGTTAATACTTGACGAAGCGCATAAGAGCAATTTTAGTATTCACCCAGGAGTTACGAAGATGTATCAAGACTTGAAGAAGCATTTTTGGTGGTCCGGAATGAAGAAGCAAGTGGCTGAGTACGTAGCTTCGTGTTTAACATGTCGGCCGAAGGTGGAGCACCAACGACCTGCGGGAATGCTACAATCGCTTGACGTACCAGTATGGAAATGGGATAGTATTTCCATGGATTTTGTTGTAGGTTTACCGAAGACGCAGAAGAAGAATGATTCGATTTGGGTGATCGTCGACCGATTGACCAAATCTGCTCATTTCTTACCAATGAGGTCGACATACAACGTGGAAAAGCTGACCGAGATCTACATCACGGAGATAGTACGACTACATGGTATACCCTCTTCAATCGTGTCGGACCGAGAGCCCAAGATCACGGCTCATTTTTGGGGGGAAGTGCAAGAAGCGATGGGAACCGAGGCTCAAGCTTAGCTCGGCATATCATCCCGCATCGACGGTCAAACTGAGAGAACGATACAATCGCTTGAAGATTTGTTGCGAGCATGTACGTTAGATCACCGAGGAAGTTGGGACAATGTCTTACCATTGGTGGAGTTCACCTATAATAACAGTTTCCATGCAAGTATTGGAATGACACCTTTTGAAGCACTGTATGGACGAAAGTGTCAGACGCCTCTTTGTTGGTACCAGGATCGCGAGGGTTCGTTGTAGGACCGTGATATGATCCAAAGACTCATGAGAAGATGCGTTTGATCAGAGATAGGATGCGAACGTCTCAAAGTCGACAGAAGAGTTATGCAGACCAAAGACGTCGACCACTCGAGTTCGAGGAAGGAGAGCATGTATTTCTTAGAGTTACCCCCACTACTGGAGTTGGTCGAGCGATCAAATCCAAGAAACTTACCCCTAAATTTATTGGACCTTATCAGATTCTTCGTCGCATTGGTCCAGTGGCATATCAGATTGCCTTGCCACCCTTCTTATCGAACATACATGATGTCTTTCATGTCTCACAGTTGCGAAAGTATATTTCCGACCCTTCTCATGTTATCGAACCGGATATGATTCAACTGAAGGACGACCTATCTTTCGAAGCATCACCAGCAAGAATTGTTGATCGGAAAGTCAGAATGTCGCGGAACAAAGAGATCCAACTTGTCAAAGTTGTGTGGCATCAGAAGACCGGAGATGCGACTTGGGAGCTGGAAGAGAAGATGAAGACTCAGTACCCTGAACTCTTTCATGGTAAGTAACTTATTTGTAATTTCGAGGACGAAATTTTTTTTTAGAGGGAGAGATTGTAACACCTGAGGACGATATCGACCTCGTATTAGGACATCATATCGAGACCTCGCGTCGAGACCTCCTGTCGAGACCCCGTGCCGAGATCGTATGCTGAGGTCGTATGACGAGCTGAGGAGACGCTTGCACGAGCATCCTGGTCGACATCATGTCGAGAAGATAACACTCGTATTTTTACGAATATTATTTAGCGTTAATTAGTATATTTTGTTGTGATTATGTTTTATTAAAGTAATTACTTGTTGTTTGGATTAATATCTTACTTTAAAATCTAGGTGTCGCTTATTTGTGGTTTTATGAAAGATAAATTCATTTAAAATGGTTTTCTTGTAATTAATTATTGTTTAAGAGATATTTAAGGGAGATAAGACCAAACTGTTTGTTTTCCCACCAGCTGTAGATAAATATCATGATTAGTTTCCTCCACCGCCATAAATATCACGCTTAGCCGCCTTAAACACTCACTTTCCAGTTTCTTTTTTTTTTCTTCTCTAAATTTCCTCTTCTCCAAACCTCCATTGAAGAACCTTGAGTTTCATTGAGCTTCTGCATAAACTTTCTTCATCAACCTTGTTTCTTATCATCTTCTCGACATATATCACCATCTCGACCATCTTTTGAGGTATGAAAAATAGAATTTTAGTTCTCTTCATGTTCTCAAGTAGCCACTTCTTCTCTCTATTTTAGCTAGTTTATATGCTTCCAAATCAGGTCATATTGATAGGTTTTCTTTTTCATGACATGACCTACCTTTCTAACCAATTATTTGAGCTTGTAAAACAAATTGCTTTCTCTGTTTTCTGCAATAGGCAGTGCCCAAAACCCTCCCTATTTGGTTTGTTTTGATTTCTTGTTTTAGTTTGTTGTACGTTGCTTCTTGTTGATGTTTGTTGTTGATTTATTTGTTATAGAATCATATAACCTTTTTCATGAACTTTTGATCGAAAACCCTAACTTTGTGTTAGAGGAAAAATGGCTTTGTCTGGTGATGTATGAAAGAAGTTTTTAATAAAATTTTAGAGAAAAGGAGTTATTTTGTAATGTTTGAATTCTGGTTGTATTTGTTTAAGTTCTTGAGTTTTAATGTTTACTTGGGTTGTGGTTAAGATTGGGATAATGAGAGCTAAGTGTTATTAGAACCCATAGATAGAACTAAGTTGTGCTCGTATTAGGCAGTGTGATTTCCGAGATCGTGCTGCAAGGAGATCAGGGTGTACGAGAACACGAAACCGAGGTTGACTGAGAGCCGTACGTGTCGAGATCGAGTGAGAGAAGTTGTTGTCGAGCTCGTTTGAAGACAATCGTGTCGAGGTCGTTGTCGAGCTCGTTTGAAGACAGCCGTGTCGAGGTCGTTGTCGAGCTCATTTGAAGACAGCCGTGTTGAGGTCGTTGTCGAGCAGCGTTAGCTTGGAGTTCGGTAAGGGCACTTCTAGACATTCTAGGATTTTATTTTATGTCCCTGTGTAAGGACAATTTTTAGAGATGCTTAAATTCTTGTTTTACTATTTAAATTGCTTTATTTAAATACGAAGAAGTCTGAGAACTCTACGAGTTCGAAGTTAGGGTCTTCGAACCCTTCGCTTTTGTTGTCGTATAGGCCGAACATATTCCGAGTCATTCGTGGGTGAAAACTTTGTGGTTGATCTGCTGAACCCAACCCCCCACTTGTTTGTACCTCTCATTAATTCCATTGAGTTCTGAGAGGATGGATTCCTTGATTTGCGGGTCAAGCATGTAATGTTGTGATATGATTGGGTTTTGCATGTATTTAATATGTGATTAAATATATGTTGTGAATTGTGTATTGCCCGTTGAATTGCGTTTCTTCATGTTGAGCCCGCTCTTTTTATTTGACATGCGGTTGAATATCTTGCGTATAACTCTTTGAATATCGTATGCTGTAATTGTTCATTGAGTGAGAGAGCTTAGCGAGTCGTTGGCGTTTGAAGTTGCGACCGGATAAGCGGAGAGGGTGCTAGGTCCCCTTTTTCCGTTTATGGGGACTTCTAAGCGTTGCCACGCTATGGGACCTGAGTTGACTGTCCTAGGGAGAGCGAAGATCCCAAGGCTTCGGCTGGACTTTCCAGCATACGGTACGGCGTGTGCATTCCGGAATAATTGTCGAGTCTAGAGTGAGATGGTTGAGTTACGTTTGGTGATTGATAAACATTGTTGTGTTGCTTATTTCTTTATGCCGTGTTTATCTTGAATTGTTGAGAAGTTGACCCTTTCCCGTGGTACCTTCAATCCATGATGGTTACCCAGGCGATGTCGAGGGTGCAGGGAACTCGACAACAGATGATGCCGAGGAGGAGCTCGACGAGGATCAGGGCGACGACCTATATTTGTCGTGATTGATTATGTTTGTTGGATGTTTTTGGGATGACTACTTTGTTTTTTTGTGTTCAGAGGTTGTGACCAGTTTGGGCTAGATGTCATTTTGAGCACATGTGGTAGACTGGCGGTTTACTTTTGGGAGCAGCCCCCTGCGTGGGTGTCTGCCGGAAGTACCCCCAGGGTATGATTGCTCTCTCGAAGTCGTCATACCTTAGGTGTATTTTCTTTGTACATTATTACTTTTTTTTTGTATGCACTTCTTATATCTCGTATATATATAAGTATGTACTCGTTATACCTGTGTGTTGTTATTTAGGATTTAGCCTTGTGTCTTAGTTGCATCATGTTTCGAAAAGCTGTAATTACTCTGATGTGCACGAGCTGGTTTTATAAAAAAATAAATAAATAAATAAATAATAATAGACCGTACTTTTCTAAAGGGCACAAGAGTATTGTTTTAAAACACATCGCATACAGGGTAACTTGAGCTCGGTGTGTTGAGCTCGGTAACTCGAGCTCGGTATGTTGAGCTCGGTAGCGGTCCGGAAACGGGTCGTTACAGTAGTGAACGCCCGAGTGATATCCAACAAATTCAACAATGTGGCATGTTCACCGTAGTGAACGCCCAAGTAATGCTTTAATTAATCAATGTGGATCGACGAACCCTCACTCACTCAACTTAGTGGGTGTGCAAAACTCAATTAACTAAGAGTTTAACACAGGACACAAGGTCCGGGTGTTCAATTGCAAAACGCTAGTCCCAATCTTAGATTAGAACTCTAGGCACGTAATGCGGAACACTAGGCTCAACTTTTAGGTTAAGATACTAGGCACGCCATACGGAACACTAGGTCCAATCCTTAATCAAGGAAAAGCGCACGTAAGCAGGACATTAAGTCCCAGCACCGGACACATGACCCATATGCTCAATAGGAACACTAGGTTCCCTATATTTTATTCCTTCAAAAACTCAATCTTTGAAATCTCTTTCTCAGTTCTTGTATCCCCCTATGTATCTGAAAATACTTTTTAGTTCTAGGTCATTGAAACCCTAGTTGTGCTAAATAACACACTGGAAGAATTCCCAGGCGCATCATTTAACTCAACCGTTTTCGCAAATTTTACTATTTATTTTAAGTTCTTTTCTCTACTATCATTCCATTGAAATTTTCTTGCAAGCTTTGGCTAGTTGTACTAAAACCCTCACGCTTACTTTTAAATCAAAATGCCCTTAACAATTTGTTTACGAAATCAGAATTCGGCTTGTGGAATCGCATCAGATTTACCGATGTAAATCGTCAACCAATAGCAGTCAATCAACACATTGTTAATTAATCCATTACAACAATAATCCTTTTTTCATATTCCAATTCAATGCCAAGTTTCAATGAAATCCAAGGTGATTCAAGGAAAACAATACAACTCATAATGCCACGCAGGGCCAAGAACATGCTACATATTATCATCAATTTCAAGTCCAATTAAATCAATCAGGTATGATTTAAGCAACACAATACAATTTAGTCTTGCCACATAGGGCCAAATCAATACACAGCAGCTCATGCCACAACATCTTAACAGCACATAGTAATACTACAAGTACTACCACACAATCAATCAACAATCAAACAAACAACACACAAGGCGAAAAGCGCAAACTCATTATGTAAGAATTTCCCTTACCTTGGGCGCTTTAACAATCCAAGCAAGGTAAATTCAAAAACATCGTCAAGTCGCACCTCGCACGTACCCTAAGCACGAACCTTAACAACACAAACTTAACAAAATTAGAACCAAAAACCAAGTCCTATGACTCTAGGGAAGCCACGGTTTTAGTCCTAAAAAGGGCCTAAAATCTTTCCAACTTAACCTATTTGGATCACACCTAATCATATTCCATGGAACAAATTCAAACCATGCAAGTTTTCAAGCTTTTACAAAAGCTACACACTTAGAAAAATGGCTAAACCAAAATTTACCAATTGGAATAGTGTTTTACCAAATGAATAGTATTTTGCCAACTTTGAACCATTTTTCAAAGCACTAAAACATGTCACAAAATTTTAGAAACAATTCTATTACAAGTTCAAAACAATTCTTGAAACATAAACTCAAACTTTCAATGACTTTAAACACTTAGAAAAGCTTAACTCAAATTTTTACCAATTGAAATAGTGTTTTTACCAAATAAATAGTGTTTTGTCCAATTTAAACTACATTTAAAAACCTTAGAACATACCATAAGATTTAAAGAAATAGGTTAGTTATAACTTCAAAACAATATTTGAAACATAAGCTAAACTTTTCCCACAAATCAAACTTCTTTGGATTGTTTTGCTAAATCAAATTCTTGGCCAACCCTTACACCATTTTAAGGTCACAAAACAACTTAAAACAAGGTTTAAAACTATCACAAGGGTCACGGCTACAAGCTTCCCAAAAACAAACCCAAAATTTCAACTTTTTTCATTTCCAAAACAAATCATTCCATCACACTTAAATCTTTACACCTTAAACCAATTTTCCAAACACCTAACATACTTAAAAATCAAATTAAAACATCCCCTAACATCATGTGAGAGCCACGGTTTAGCTCCCCCTTTTCACCAAATCAATTTTTCCAAAAACTTGTAAACATAGTTATATGACTAGGATCCAAACATACAACTACTAAACCTTCAAAACTAACACCAAATCAACAAGAACAAAGTCAAGAACAAAGCTTAAAGCATCCTTAGGGATTCGGCCAGCAAGGGGTTAGGGTTTTCCCAAACTCAAAATACCAAAATCAAGGTGATTCATGGAAGAAAACAAAGGGTTATGGAACTAGTCATGCAATACTAGCAAAAAACAAGCTTTTTAACTTCAAATAACTCTTGAATCCATCAAAAATCATATCATGGAACCCAAAAGAGATGAGGAAAGGTTTATGGAGCTTACCAAGAGTGGAGATGAAGATTGAACAAGAGTGGAGATGAAAGGAAGCAAAGATGCACACTTCAATCTTCAAAACTTCCAAAATCACAACTTTCTTTCTCTAGTTTTTTTTCTTCAAGTTCTCCAACAATGGAGAAATGAATGGGGCTGTTTGTGGTTAAGGGAGAGGGCCACGAAATTTTAGGGGTAAGAATGGAAGGAAAGGTTCATTTAGTTAGAAACTAACTCACTAAGTCATAAACCAACTAAACTAACTAACTACCATTTACTTAATTGCCAATCACCACATGACACTTGTAAAATCAATCATTAACCCACATGTTCAGCTCCCCTAGTGGATTATAAACCGCCCCTCAGCCCCTAATATCAAGATATTTCCATTTCGTCGCGTTATCGCTCAACCGGGTGCGCGGCGTTACACGTATATTAGGGTTTTGTATCAAAAACTCCAAAAATAAAACTAATAAATTATTCTATAATAAAAAAATTATTAATCAACCACAATATCCACAAAAATATTAGAAGTATTTCTGTGAATATCGCTTTCTTGATTTACGTGCTAAAACGCTACAATAAAGCAGTTATGGGCGTAGAAAACACCCTATGTTAATCTGATGCCTAAAAATTCTAGAAAAATTATAATAAATCCTAAATATTGGAAAATGCTAAGATCTCAAATTTTATAAAATTTGGATCATGTCTGGGCATGTTTCAGTTAGAAACTCACTCAGTAACCTATCTACGGCAGAATTCAACAGAATTCTCGCAGCGTAATAAAAACTGTAAATTAGTGAGGATCACTAATTTCAATTTTTCTTATCATATAGACATTATTCAAATAATAAAATTATCAAGACAAAATCTTTAAAATAATAGTCATATTAAATATGACATAAAACAGACAATTAATACAATAACTAAACCATGAAAAATCAAACTATGACTTGAAAATATTTATTAAATCCTGAAAATTATTTCTCTTTCAATAAAATAATTTTCTTTAATCAAACAACAATCTTTCACATTTTTCGATATTAATTCGTATTAAAAATAGTATACGTCTACACTGTCTGTTAATCTGAATTAATTACTAAAACAGTAAATTGTTTACAATAAATCTTTGTCGTTCTTCGTACTTTTAACAAACCATTGAGGTGATCAATCTCCATGATTTATTTTCAAGTAGTCGGAAACTATAAAATAATTTTCATAAAAATTGGGATGTTACATGGGTGGTCACCGCGGAACTGGACGTTCCTACATCGTCTCGTCTACGTTGTGCATCAACGAAAGCAAGAACACTTTTGTCAACTGGAACCAGCGCCTCCATCAGGATGGCATTATTATCCAATCGATTCATTAAAATGACCCCATTGGTTTGGTTGTTCCGGCGCATTAAGTCAAGGACGGCCCGTTCTTCCGCTACAAGACATTTTTTCTTAACCGTATCATCCACACAAGACAGGGGGTGTGATAACTGAGGCCCAATCGCCTTACCTTTAGCTTTAGGCCCACGACCTCCTTTTTGCACCTCTTTAACTAGTTTTTGCACCCCTTTATTACCTCCTTTAATGATTCGCCAGTGGACCCCACTTTGGAGATTCTTTCCAGCTGTGGGATTTCGTACTCGTAAAACCACGTTAGCATTCCCTTTAGAATTCTTTATAACGCCTCCCTGATCCTTGGATTCATTAAAGAGTTGACCGCCATTCACAATAGAATTTGTGCTAATCATTTCCTCCTGATTTGTACCGCCCATATTTGGAGCCGAATCAATTAAATGGAGAACACCATAACGGGACCCACATATTGCATCAGGCTTACTATTCCCTGCCATATCAATCTGGTCAGTTGTACTTTTGTCGGAAATCATTGGAGATTTGACAACGGACACTTTATTGTTTTTGGAATTTAGACGTTGCTTTCCCTGGACTAGATTCCAGCTTTCCATTTCCAATTTTTGTTTCGCCACCAATTTCTCTCCCGTCTTAACTTCCACGATTTGCATTGCGTTAGGGTTGACGTCAGCAGGTAGGTCTGGCACACTGCTTGCCTTCATGGTTTCATCGTCGTTGGTCTCGCCGCCGGTGAATATCTCCGGCACCTCTACTTAAAGAAGCTCTCGACATTGATTCTTCTTATGCCCGTATTTGCCGCATCTAAAGCAGATGGAGTGTAATCCTTCGTATTCAAGAAAAACTTTCTTTTCTCTAATCACCAGGTGTGATTGCAAGGGACGATCCAACTCTAGCTCCACACAAATTCAAGCAAATTTACCGCGATCATGTATCGAAGTCAGCCTGTCCACCTTAAGCATAATAAATCAGCAAGTGCTAAAAATGTTTAGCATAATAAAATATTAATGCACTCAACATCAACCTTTTTTATTTAAATCATTTGTTAAGAATTGCTCTTTTGTCATAACTTTTTTTGTTTTTTAAAAAAGGAACACCAAAGTCTAACATGCACAACAAAACTCTGGAAAATAAATTCCCTTGCGATTATTATTATTTTATGATGGTAATAATTTATGTTAATACTTAATATAGATTTATTTCTGATCCGAGCAAGAAACGAAGTGGTGGCTGGAGTTGCTGAGTCCACCGCGAGCGATGGTTGACGACGACGGAGAACGGTGGTGGGGTACCTACAAAAGGCACTCCGACGCACAAGCCAGTATAATTCTGATGAGGTCAGTATGATGTAATAAAAACGTAAATTGTACCTTTTTGGGTTCCCTTTATATGATTACATTTAGGGTTTGATCAGAATGGACGGTGATTAGGAAGGGAATTCCTTACCGTGTGCTTCAATCTATTGATCAGATTGACGGTCCTAGATCGGTGGCGTAAAACTAATGCGAATCTGGGGGCCATTGATATAATGGACGTACCAGATCGATAGCCATTGGTCGGCCACGATCATTCGTGAGTTAGCCACCAGTGGTTTTAGGAGGAATAGGCTTTGGCCCAGTCCGGAACAGTTACCCCCAAGTCGATGTCCGATGTTGGAGGAGTTCGACTTAAGTGATGCGTTGTTCGGATCATGATTAATTCACTACAAGAATTCTCGCCATTACTGACGGCCATTTACCGACGACCCCGTGTCCGTCGGTAATTTTTTTGATTACCGACGACCAGACCGTAGGTAATGCGCCTAAACTGTCGGTAAAACGCTGAGCGTGAATTTAATTTTTTACGACTTTACCGACGGCTAAGCCATCGATAAAGATTTATTTTTAAATTTTAATTTTTTAGAATTAGCCGTCGGTAAATTTAACATACGGTGGGTACTCAAACGTTTTTTTTTTTTTGCCCCACACACTACCAAAATCACGGCGTTTTTCATTGCTCCCCCCTATTTTCTCCCCCTAATTTTCATTCCCGTTCCCCCCTTAGTTTTTTATTACTTCTCATTCTCTGATCTCAAATCACAATCGCACATCTTTGATCTCACTCACCCACTCATCACTCCCTTCACATCTTCTCTTCCACAATTTTTGATTTTCGACTCCAGAACCTCAAACCCTTTTTTCCAAAATGGCGTGACCCGCGAGCACACAGTCGGAGCTTTCCTCTTCGTAGTCGTCGCCACAGCCTCGTTTGCCAACCACCACCGAGTCCTCCGTGACCCACCCACTGCCAAAGTCGTGACCCACCTTCTTCCAGATTTTGTTTGTCATTTTTCCCCAAACCAGTAACTGTCTCCTCTATTCCTCGAGCAACCAGTAACCACCGTGGCGACCTCCGTCGACCATCACCACCACTCCAGGAACGTGGCGACCTAGTCTGCCGCGAGCAACGGAGATTTCAGTGCTACCTCCACTTCCTCCATGTGTGGCCATGGACCCCCTGATATGGAGTCCTCTTCTAAACGCCCACCTCAGTGCTGGTGGCTTTTCCCTCTTCTCCCCCTGATGAGGGGTTAGGGTTTAATCTGAGTCTTTAATATTTCTTTCTTTCTTTCTTTCTTTCTTTCTTATTTGTTTTTACTATTTGCTGATCCATTTTATTATTCGCAGAGCCTAGAGACAGAGCATTGCACGCTTGATAGAAACAAAGGTAAGCTGGCACAAAAATTATCTAATTAGATGCTTATGCTTTGAAAACTAGCATTATTGGAAGCTATGGTAGGAATTCAATTTTTCAATATTTCTTGGTAGTGTGATGATTTGGTAGCATTGTTGATGTGCTGCATATGATTGTTAATGACTTTGGTGCCAATATAGTTGGGATGATAGTCATTATAGTGATGCCTATGCATGTCAACATCTGTTTTAGCCTTTATAGCGTTATTTATTTAGGCGAGTTTTTCTTTCTTGTTGGTTTCTTTGTTGTTTTTTTGGTTCATGGGTTTTGGCCTAGTCTCCCCATGTTTTTTTTGTTTCTCTTTTTCTTTTTTTTCAATAAAATATAGGCGGGGGTACTCTTTTTCCTACTTGATGTTTTTTCCCTAAGGAGGGTTTTGCATCAGAAGGTTTTAACGAGGCCCCTCTCCTTTCTTTTGCCTAAAAAAAAAAAAAGATTTGGTAGCATTGTAGGGTTTATAAATGGAACAAAGTGGTTTGTCTAGTACATTATAGTTGTATTCTGCATTTTCTTGAGAAATAAAAAGGGCATTATATACCATCAAGTTGAAGGCTGTATTGCTCAATTTTTCATTGGTTGTCACACCAACAATGCCAGGTTACTTACTGCTATTATATCATGTATTTTATAACTTCTTTGGAATTGATTTTGTCTTACTGTGTTTGGATTGATGCTAGTATTGTAAATTGTAATGACATCTTGCTGCTTGTGTTCATGGCCAAATGTTGTTTTCAATAAGCACTTGTTCACTTCATATTAATTCTTTATAAAATTTTCTTCTTGCAGTACTATCATCTGTTAATGCAGGTACTAGAACAAAGTAGGTTGATTATGTTGTAAAAGTGCTTCTTCCTGCTTGTGTTTATCAGCTCAAAACTTTAAACTTGTTTACTAAATTTATTTTTTTCCACTTCTTGGGGTGGAATGCAAAAGCATAAGAGTATCGTGTAAATATCTATAAAATGGTTGGCCATAAAAGTATTTCTTTTATTTTATTTTATTCAAATAAATGTTCAAGTGATTGTACTGGCTGAATTGGATGAGAGCATTGGAGGGACATCTTGTTTCTTTGGAAAGGGTACTAAAAGTTATTCCTTTTTGTTTCTCAAAAAAAAAAAACTAATATGATTTTCACTTTGGTTTTGTTACAGATATTCAGGTCAAGGAGCCCACACTTGAATCTTTATGCAAGTTTGTTTTCTATGCGGCCCTTTTCTAAAGCGGACATTAAGTATGGGTTGCTGAGATTCTCTGGCAATCATTCTTGTGTTCTGAGCAGTATCATGTCATTGAGTGATTTGTTCTTATTACATGCCTTTGTCTAAAACCATCTATTCATTGTTTTCATTTCTTTTTTTTTTTGTTCATTTCAGAGGAAGAAAAACCTATGAACCCCCTAGATATATGACTATAAACACAGCCATTGAGCATCTATTGGAGATTGGGCAAGCACACGAAGAACCTGGTGAGTTCCTTGAGCATTTACATCACTTTAGGCATGGATTTGAAGTCTAGATTATATGTGTCTTGATTGTACTGATATTCAAAGATATATGCATTTGCAATTTGATCTGGACTTTACTTTATTTGCCAGAAACATGTTATATTAGTCACATTTTAAGCTTTTTAAAAAATATAATGCTATCAAACAGTGGAAGTTCCTCCACTAGTTAGTTAAAGTTCGAAATCAAACAATTTATAATTAACTTTGCTTACCCAAATTCCTTTGTCCTTTGCAATTTGTAGCTGTTTAATGTATAAATCGAATAGACATAGGAGTCAGAGCATTTAACCATCTCGGAGATTGCTTTTTCAGCCATCTGCCTACCTCCTTTTTGGCTCTTCCTTTGGTCTAAATTAACTTTGCTTACCCAAATTCCTTTGTCCTTTGCAATTTGTAGCTGTTTAATGTATAAATCGAATAGACATAGGAGTCAGAGCATTTAACCATCTCGGAGATTGCTTTTTCAGCCATCTGCCTACCTCCTTTTTGGCTCTTCCTTTGGTCTAGCATGCTTCAAAGACATCAAAAATTGCTAGATGGTATAACTGAGCATTAGAACCTATAAGATGTGAACCCCATTCTCATTCCCAAAGACTATAGGCTTCCCAAATATTGCTTGTCATCTACTCTTTAAGGTGTTGGGTTATGCTGATGAACTAGCCTTGAGAAATTATTGTCAAATATACTTAGTATAAATTTAGCAAAATCATTGACTGTTTCCTAATTCTTCCCTTTTACTGTAATATAATCATCATTTTTGGCATGCTAAAATGCTTTAGTTTCGGAAATTGTTTGGGTTGTTCATATATAGACCAATCATTTTATGTTTGTGTTACATTTTGTCTTGTGCTTGTATTAGTGGATCATAAATGTATGTGTCTTTGAGTATTAGTTGATTAGGGGCAAATTTTCACTGTGACAAGAGTTCATATTTGTCTCAGATGAACTTTTTATTTCTCACAATAATTATAGCTATCGAGTTAAAAGTAGCTCCCTACCTTGCCTTGCAGCCTACACCGAAGATACCGAGTGTGTTGGGTTTGCTCGGCTCGGAAGTGAAGATCAGATGATAGTAGCTGGAACAGTGAAGCAGTTACAGTTGATTGATTTTGGAGCACCTTTGCATTGCCTAGTCATAACAGGCAAGACCCATCCCTTGGAGGAAGAAATGCTGGATTTTTACAGATGCATGTCGTAGTTACAACATTAAGATACAGGACCAATTGGGCAAAAGATTTGTGTGTTGACAGAGCCCTTAGATTTTGCTCTTTTGTAAAACTTTTTGGTTGCCAATTAGAGCCAAAATTTATCATCTTCAATTTAGTTATTGCGTTGATGGTTTATAATTTCCTGATACTAGTTCTTAGCAAACATAACAAACTTTTGGTTTTTTAATTCTTTTGTCAGCTGATGCTTTCAATGAAATTATGGTAATAGTTGTTGTTAAGTTTGTATCGAGTGCTAGTTGAGGATTCCAAGACTGTGAAGCATATGCATGTCTTGAGCAGTGGCTTTGGAAAAAAGGAGATGAATACTGGGACAATAATCGCGTGTGAGATTTTTTTTTTTGGCCTTAAATTCTAGATTTACCGACGGCTTAGCCGTCGGTAATTTTGGATCTGCGTTTTTTTTTGTTTTAATTCGTAGAGTACAGTGGGCTTAGCCAGCCGTCGGTAATTTTGGATCAGCATTTTTTTTTGTTTTAATTCGTAGATTACAGTGGGCTTAGTCATTGGTAAAGTTACCGACGGCTTTGCCGATGGCTAAGCCGTCTGTAAAGGACAAAAAAGGTTGTTTTCGTGGATTTTACGGACGGTCATGATGCGACTTACCGACGGCTAAGCCGTCGGTAATTTTCGACAGCTTCAATTTGGCCGTCGGTAAATTTTGCGATGAGCAAATTACCGACGACCCCGCGGCCATCGGTAGTCTCGAATTACCGATGGCTTTTAGGGGCGAGAATTCTTGTAGTGATTCAAGTGCATCATCAAGTCGCAGTATAGACGAAAACTGTCAAAGTATGACCTTTACCATATTGCCGAAGTATGACTTCAGTTAAATGGACGATGACAGATAACGTGTTGAAGTTGGACGTCGAAGTGTGCCTTCAGATTGAATCAGCAAGTGATTGTATTTGTCGAAGTGTGACTTTAGGAACTGTCGAAGCATGACTTTGACCCAAACCATGAAAGTACGACTCCAGGTGTTCGTTGAAGTGGGATTTCGAGTCAAAGCGAGATGAGTGACTTAAGGTTGAATCATTTAGTGTTACTTCGGCACGCATTTTGAAGTTTGACTTCGTATAGGTCATTGTCGTACGCGACACGCGTCGTAGCCTGATGACGGTTTCCAGGGTGTTCTATGTCAGAAACCCTAATAGACGCGTCACTTCAATCGTTTCAAAACTGAAAAAGACGGCCTTGTTTCACGTGCGTGCGACATGTCAATTATTAGATCGAGGTGATGTCTGGTTTAGCGTGCCCATTATTGCAGTGCAATCATTGCTTTAACCCTATAAATACAAGGTGAGAAGTTCATTTGGCATTTTGTTGTCACTCCTTCTATCTGCGTATCTCTGTTCTGTGGAGGCTTCAAGGGTTTTTCTCCTTCTTTTATGCAATTTTGCGTTCTACTCTGTGGGTCCTCCTTTTCCAGTGTTGATGATCATCAACGAAACTCAAGGTACGCACTTTGCCTCACCTTGCTTTAATTTTCCTCCGTCCTGGGTGTGCCGCCACAAAGGCTGGCTGAATCCCTTCTCTCTTGCAGTTGCTCTTAACTTTTACCTGGGTTTCATGTTAAATTGCCCATTTTTCACTCTTTCTACGAGTTTTCGGCATTAACTATGAGTTTCCCAGCGAGGCTATGAGTTTTCTGGTGAGGTCATGAGTTTTCCAGTGAGGCTTATGAGTTTACAGGTGAGGGTTATGAGTTTTTTGGTGAGGACGTCTGGTGGAGGTTTCTGGGTTTTATTGGTTGGGGAGTTCGATGTTTAAACAATCCTTTTCTTGGGCAGGTCGACGATGGGGAAACCAAAGGACCCGAAATGCAAGAGAGGATACTCGCCTCCTTCCAACGCTGACCAGTATAAGTGGGTGGTCGATGATGCCTTGTGTGCTCCATGTGATGTCCTAATTAATTTTCCCAATATATTAAATATATTAGTTTATGTAATAATAGTGGAAATAATTTTATTTATTTTAGCAGATGAAAATGTACAAATGTGCCTAAAGGTACCTATTGTTTGGGTCTTAGTTATACAGAACGTACAGTAATTTGGACTTCTCATTTACTGACTCCGACTCCACTGGCTGTGTATCGACTGAACCTTTTCCTTTCTGGAGTTGTCTGATACCTGCTAAGACCCTAGGCAGACATATGCAAAATAAGAAAATAGAACAGGAGACCCAGAACACGCTATACGCACTATTGAACGGGAAAGCGGGAATTAGAACTCATGTATAAAAAGGCAAGCATACAAGCCAGAATAAACACATGGAAGAATAGGTCACACATCTCCCAATCAACACTTTAGATCAATCACCATAACCATGCAGCTTAGGTCTAAATGCCTACGTGGCCACACAATTTCCATGAATGGCAGAAGGGCCCCGCCTAGCTACTTCGCCTTTTATATTTCACAGCAACCTTCCACCGGCATGTGGATATGTCAAGCTAGTTATCCATCCCCATATCCCGCTCATCGTACCCCTAAGAGTGTATCCTTGCTCCCCAATTTCGCTGTTAGGAACAGGTGTCAGGGCGGCACTCGGGATCGGCACTATGGACAGTGATACCACGGTACCCCGTCAAGATAATGGAGTTGTCCAATGGACCCGACAGAATAATAGCTAGCCATTCATTACTCAGGAACCTTGTCAGACTCATACTATCCCAAGGACTGACATGTCCTATACCCTAGGTATCGTGCCCGTATTCTGGCACATGGCCTCATGCACAGCTTATGTACACGGCGGTGGATTACAACCATGCATATGAAACCTCCCCACGTAGTGTTTCATTATTCGTTATTCTGCTTTAATGTTACAGGCCCAACCATCATCAACAGCCCAACTTAGTCTGCACTCATCAACTTATCAACTCAACCAGCATTAATCTCTTTTCTTATCTTTTATCAGTCTCAACTTATCAACTTATTGTTAATTTAGCTATTATCAGCAACATATCTTAGATAAATAGCTCATCATATGCTCATCTCAATTATCAGTACATAACATAACATCAACCATTAGCACATAGATCAATCGACACATCATTAATATCAACCATCCTTGTCCAGCAATATAGATCAATCCTAGTGTCGCTTAGGCGACCCACTACAATCATATTATTAACCAGTATATCATCAATCAATCACACAATCATAAGCAATTACATAGAATCAGTCATCACATCAATCCATATCCATCCATCAATAACAATAGATCATTCCTATGGTTGTGGACTCCGACAACCGCCCTCTACTATCACAGTCACAACCCTCTTACGAGGTGCCGCTATTATCAACCACTAGTAGGGCTAAGGTCATTTTACTCCTAATTATACATTTATTCTAATCATACAATCCCTAGTGGATAGGGTTCTGGTCTCCACACTGGTTAAATGGTCGCTTGCGACTCGCCACTCTCTATGTCCTCGCCGCTTTTGTTACTTCTACACCTATTTCTCGACACTCTATCTAGTCTACTAAGTTATTCTCATCCTCCCTCTCGTAGGGTTACTTACTAAGGATTTTATGATGCACCAGATCCTCATTAGGGGCAAGTGCAGAGTATACCTACCCTTAGAAATTATTTAGTTATTATCGTTATTTGTTTCCTAGTTTCCCTATTTAATTATGATAAAGGTTTTGTATCCCTATAAATAGGAATTAGTGTTCAGTCTCTTGTATTAAGGTATTATCAAGTCATTATTAATTATAATATATATTTCAAGAATCTTTATTTTCTTTTCTCCTTATTTTATCTAAATCCCCATAAATTCAACATATATAAATAAATATAAATATAAATATAAATGTGACTCATGGTTAATTACTAGCCGCGACTTTCTAACGGAATCGGAGCTTCATAAAAGCAGAGTCCCAAAGGAATATCCTTAAACAAATCCCCCCCTCTACTACAAAATCCAACACAAACCTTCTCAAACTGTAAGATTGTACCTCGATAAACCTACAAAAACATCTCTTGATTTCATCTTTTTTTTTTCCGCAAACTCCCCCTGTAGTAAGAGCCTAAAAGGTTTCTACAGGTTTCCAAATTGGGGGCATTTATGTAGAGAAGAAAAAACTCAAGAGAAGATAGATGATTTAATAAATGTGGGTGTAGCTATGCCAGAGAAGATAACATAAGAAGAAGCTCTCACGAGCGCACGTGTGTGTATGTATTTATGTCTAACTATGCCAGAGAAGATGCCAAAAGAAAAAGCTCAATTCCAGAACTTCATGAACAACAAAAAATAAATAAATACATAAATAATGAAGTCTTTAGTTTTTGGGCATCCAAAATATGGAGGACATTTATGTTGTGAAGAAAAAACTCAAGGGAAGTTAGATGATTTAATAAATGTGTGTGTGTAACTAGCCAGAGAAGATATCAAAAGAAGAGATTTTATGCAATAAGTATTTTATGCAATTTTTTTAAAATGTTAATAGCAAGTAGTAAATAAAGTACAACGTGCATGAGAGTTTTTTTGAAACCCGATTGTGGTATGCAAAGAGGGAAAAGAAGCACATTAAAGAGTTAATTCTTGAACTTATGTCCGCACTTGCTTTACAGCGTTTAAACTTTAAATATTGGTTTTTAAATACAACTGTAGACACAATATCATAGTCTTAGCAAGGCTTAGAAACATCAGCATTAAAGTAGATTTTTCACAAAAATGACCAAGTACAAACCAAGAACAAATAAAAACACAACACAAACATTTAACGCCTAAATAGTTAGGTTGTATAATTAAAGTAACCCCCCTCTTTCCCAGGCCCATCAGTCGAGCCTTGCTATGCTTTAATTTTCTCTTCAAAGCCAAAGAAGAATGATCAGTAACAAAATAACTCTCATTGATTTGTGTTATCGAGGTGCGTTATCGAATTTCCATCACTTGAGGGAAAATCAGGAATTAGGAAGTGAGCTAATTCCAAAATCAGCTACTTTCAAATTGAAACAATCAACTATGTTCCCCCAAAATCAGCAATTCCAAGTCCTACAAGAACAAACTGCACAACATATCTTCTAGCACAAAGTCCTCAACATTCTGACAAGAGAGGATCACCCCTTTAATTAAACTTTGTTAATACAATAACAAGGGCGTTTATACGGGAGACTCCAAATAGTTTGAGTTCAATTTCTGCTTCAATTTACCTATAGAAAGTTTCTGCCACATCTACTTCTATCTCAGGAATATTTTTCATGATTGAATTATGATATAATATATCTACTATTTATGAAGAAGTTGTTTATCGATTCGGACTTTCTACCCGTGTCTATTCGATTATATAAATCTGCGTATGCATTTCCCCTATTCAGGGTATAGATGTCTCAAATGTAAACAAAGCTATGGATCCTGCTGCAAAAGTTGTATCCATGATATCCAAGTTATACCATCTGTATATTCTTCTTGCGGTGACAACATGATATTGTGTTCATCTTTTGGATGATTATTAGATGGGATGAACAAATAACTAATAATATTATTTAGTGTCTGTATAATTTTTAGGGCTGATAAAAATAGTATAATAACAATTGCATTGATTTAAATGAGCAGTAGATCATCAAGATACTCTGAGATTTTTTCCTAAAAAAAGATATTCTGAGATTTTAAAAAGGATTCTTTGATATTTGATTATTTAAGTACTTTGAATTATTGAGTGTTGAGGTGCTATCTTCCACAGGGGCGTCAATCTGTATAGAGTCTGATTAACTCACAATTTGTTAAATTACATTACGCCTTCAACTTCTTTCCGCGTTTATTTGAATATCTTTCAAAAACAATAGCACTGATACAGAGTGAAAAAGTTTTTTTTTGGTAGACATACAGAGCTAAAAGGTTTGTAGAGAATTGAAACGCAAAATTTGTGAATAGTTGCCTACTTACCTACATGATTTTTTGTCAAAGCAAACTATGCTCCATATTCTTCTCACCGGAGTTTTTTATAGTGTATTGTAAAAGTGCAAATATTTATATTATTAATATATAAATTATATTATCAAATGTGCAAATATTTATATTATTAATATATCAATTATATTATCAAATATTTAAATTACTATAAATAAAAAATATGCTTTTATAAAACTTGAAAATGATATTTATATTTTATAATATATATAAATATAAATTTTTTAAATATGTTTATTTATAATAACTTAATCATTTGAGGAAAAAAGGCATACCTTGCATATTTTATATATGTGTGATAAAATAATGCAGTTAAATAGTTTACTTAAAGAATTGAAAAGATACATATTTTTTCTTTTAGAATTGTTTTTTGTATAGACTCTGGGTATTTAGATGTCACATTATATCCCGGCTAATTCGAGTTGGGCTAGATGGGCCTATAATCATCTTTTACGATAGCTTGGACCAACACTATAAGACGTCAAAGGTATGACATGAAGTATAAAAACTTCAAGGATGTGGCTACTAACACCCCCCATTATGCTGGTTACACCCCCTGACACATTTAATTTTTTTAAAATGACAAAAATACTCTTAGGTCATATTTACTCCTCACAACAACACACACCCTCCACCCTCTCAACCCTCTCTTCTCCACTCTCTTTATCTCACCCAAGGTTGTCAAAATCTCTTCAAAATTGGGAAAAGTCATCCAAAAGCTTCCCTTGCACTTCCATTAGCATATGTAGGTGCCCACTCTTACTGTTTCAGTGCTTTTTTTACGTTTCTGGATCGTACGTGAGCTAAGTTCACGTCCGTTATTTTCCTGGTTTCAGCACGAATGTGAATTCAGTTCACATAAACGTTACGTGATTTGAATTCACGTTAACGTATGTGATTTGAATTCACGCACCACACTGGAAAACAGTTTTATACATTAGGTTTGCTATTTTGACTGAATGCATTTTTGTCAATGTTTAACCCGAAGCAAATGGACTTCAAGCAAGAATATGGTGACGCACTAAACGACGATGTGGAGTCTGAAAGCACACAGTTGGTGGATTGTACTGATGCATTTACCACTGACGAGGTAATAAATTTGAGAAATAAAACATTTATGAGTTGTGAACATATAATTTTTAAAAAGTTTTTCATTTGTGTTTTTTCAGGTGGTTGCCACCTGAAATGATCTACTGAGATGGGTTAGAAAAGTTGGCAAGGAACATGGAATTGTTGTTGTCATATTTAGGTCTGATTGTGAAAGAAGCGGGAAGTATATATCTTGGAAGAACCCATTACCTGTGAGGGGGTATCGACACCAGAAAACGTGATTGTCCTTTTAGATTGAAAGGAATGCTCGTGATTGATGGTCAACGATGAAATATTCACGTAGCATGTGGTCTTCACAACCACGAGTTAGCGGAAACATTAACCGGTCATCTTTATCTTGGCTGGCTATTATGTGAAGAGAAGTCCTTACCCGATGACATACAAAGAATATAGTTAAACCGAGAAACATATTGTTGACAATGAAGGATCATAATGTGGAGAGTCTAACTACAATTAAGTAGGTTTACAATGCACGTCAAGCATATCGGTCATCCATTAGAGGTAACAGAACTAAAATGCAACAACTAATCACTTTGATGGAACACAATCAGTACGTGTATCGGTATAGGAAGGTAGATGATTCTGATGAGCTGAGGGACATATTCTTGACACATCGATAAGCCATCACGCTTGTGAATACTTTTCACCTAGTGTTGATTATTGATAGCATGTACAAGACTTGCAGGTATCGATTGCCATTACTTGAGATTTGTCGATGTTACCTGTTGCGGCTCCGACAAGTGCATCTGATCGTAACTCGTAATAATAATGGAGTATAGTTAGGACTCCAAATGTCGAACCCGCAGGAAATGCACAAGTACCAGCGTAATAAAGATCTTTAATTCTTTAAGCTAACGAAATACCTAGATTGGGACTGAATAGAAAACTAAGGGAAATTAGAATATAACTTTGAATTAAAATAATTAGAGCAAGATCGAATAGGAGAAACCTATAGGCGAACCGGGTTCACTAATACTGGAACCTGAATCTATTTCCTTTCTATCATGAATTGTATTTATTTATCAAATGCTAATCACTCACTCTAAATTACTAAGGGCTACCTAGCTTACAATAGCCTTCCTCCCAATTAATTACTTTGTTTGGTCCTAGAAGGTAACTAAAGGAAAGAGCATTAAGAACAAGCAAGTTTGTTAATCTAATAACTAATTGGAAACAAGCAATAATCTATCTGGCGTATAAAGCAAGCTCTGTGATTCTAGAGTTCCACTAGTTAATTATGATCATGTTACCACAACTAAATAATTTTATAAAGGTTAGTTACTCCCTATGAAATTAAGCATACTAAATTAACACATTCATAGGGATAATAAGGAATTCAAAATAGCAATTAAATAGATATTAAGAACATTGTAAAAGATCCTCCATCACCCCTAGTGATAGAATTAGCTACTCATAATGTTATGCAACAAAAGAAAGTAAAATAAATCCAAACTTCTAAAAGACATAAGTTAATAGAACCGGGACACCCTTTTAGTAAGACAGTGATCCTTTCGGTGTTCTTCACGTCTCCACGAACTCCGGCAGCAATTCAAAATTGATGGGAAGCTACAATGATCCAAGACTCACTCCAATCATATGGTGTTTGTGAATAACTCTCAATATGGGGCTCTTGACTTGGGAATTCATCAAAAAGTCTTTAGAAAAGGTTAACAGCCCCTATTTATAGATTAGGCCATGAACTAGGTCATCTGGCTTTCAAATCTGCACTTTCTGAGATGGGGTACGGCCATATCGCATATATACACGGCCGTACCGAGCTTTGTTGATGACGTTGAACCGTACCCATGCGTGCTGCAGCCCTGACATCATTTGTGTATGGCCGTACTGCCTTGTCCACGGTCGTACTGGACTATTTTATTGGCATCAGGTGGTACAGACTGAGGGGTGAGCCCTTTACTAAAGTTCTGCTCTAGGTACAGCCGCACTGCATATAGGTCAGGCCTTTCGCATCTTTTGCTTCGAGTGGTGTCTTCACGATATTTCTGTATAATAGGACATAAGTAAGTATCTTTGTGCTTAAATTAGAGCAAAATGGCATATTTAGATACTAAAAATGTCCTATAAAAGTAGACAAATTAATGTGTTAACATTACCTCGATCGGAATGCCATTTTCTGTGGCATTCGCCTATGTACAATCTGAGTGTGCTGATAGCTTCACATAGGCACTGCGAATGTTGAGAGAATAACTTACAAGCGATCATGTTGGTGTCATCCTCACCGATAGAGACCTCGCCTTGATGAACGTGGTTCAACATGTATTTTCGAGTACGGTGAATTTGTTGTGTTTGTTTCATGTATGCAAGAATTAATGTGAAGGCAAAATGCAAAACGACTGTGTTTCCGATGGAGAAACACAAGCTGGTCCTGCAGGCATGAGATGGTCTTGTGAGGTCATCCGATGAGGCTGAGTCTGAGCAGCGGTTGAGTGTGTTTCAGTCCATTAGCATTGATTGCTCTTATTTCCATACATATATACATGAGCAGTGGTTGATTCCTCACAAGGAAAGATTTGTTGAGGCATGGACAAATCGGGTGATGGTGCACTTAGGAAATGTGGCGACAAATAGTTATGATATATTTGTAATGAATACTATTTCTTTATTCTATGCATTGCTCCTAGTTTAGTGTTACTATGTTTGTTAACAGAGTCGAGTATGCACATTGGAGCTCGAAGAAGATTTTGCAAGACAGCATAGGGGACATTTGTAGTGGTTGGGATGTTGTTTCTCGTATGATCATACCACAACACAACAAGGTAAAGACGTCATTCCAAAAAAGCATAAATATGAAAGAACATCGACACAGTAGTGCATTGCACAACTTATTACGTGGATTTGTGTCTAAGAGTGCATTGATTCACATTATCGATGAGCTTTAACGTGTTAAGGATGTCGGTACTGATAAGTCCTTTTATGGTTGCGCTATGAGGACAACACATGGCCTACCTTGTGCTTGCGAACTTTCCAGGTACAGAGAAGGTTGCTTACCATAGGTATAAGAGAGGGAGAGCAAGGCCAAAGAGAGAGGGAGTCACGTTTGAAGTAATTTGAGAATTGAAAATTTCAGAGAAAAGAGGGAGAGCACAACAGAGGCAAAGAGAATAGTTTACGGTGGGGGTGAGAAGTTGAGAGACTGTAAATGTGTGAGAGAGAGTGTGTGTGTGTTTAGTGTATTTGAAAAATTTGAAATGAACCAGAGGGTATTTTGGTGAATTTTGGTGTAACTATGAAGGTGGGGGTGTAACTAGCGCAAGCCAAACTTCAATAAGGTATGACATGAAGTTATTACATTATTCCCATGAAGTTATTACATTGCTTTTTTAAAGTTTACGGGTTATAGGTTGAACCGACACCATAGGACCTCGAAATCAAGTATTTCACTATTTAGAGCTTACAAAATATAGGAGCAGTTGTCTCTTACATCAAAAATTACCATGACACTATGATTTTTTTTGGTTACATGATACTATGGATTGATAAAAAAATATAAATATTAATAAATCTTATTAAGAAATAAGAAAAAAAATAATTTATGAAACTAAGCAGGTCATCTCGCCCACCACAAATCCACACAATGTTTGGGATAAACCTAACGGGACAAAACGAGTTGGTGGGTTAAGTACATCAACCGAACCAATTACAAGTGGTGGTCGGGCCTATTTGTTGCCCTTCATCATCATCCCAACGCGCATCTTTCTCCCTACATCCTTCTTACTGTCATGGTCCATATTGTAATTGTGAAGAACCGTCAAGATTGCAAGTTGCAAAAACGACTGCAAATTATGGAAGGCTGTTCTGGGGTTACAAGTATTTTGTGGTAAGCTATTTATCTTAAGGATTTGTAATATTAAATTATTTGCCATTCAGATTCTGCTACTGCATCTGTTTTTATTTTTCATCCCATTGATCTTACTGATTTTGCTGCATCTGATCTGCTACTAATTCTAGTCATTTCTTTTGTCACTAGTTCTAGTCATTTTACTTGTCACTATAGCCAGGGATAGAGGACAGTAGTTGTGGTTTCTTTGACTGGTATGTTGAAGGTGAAGATGAAGAAGAAGAAATGGTGGTCGACCGCATAGACATGGATATTTCGAGACAGGGTATTAGGATTAGACAGTTAGAATCTTCATTGCCCAATAATAATAGATGGCAGAAATAGAGCATTGGGTGTTGTGTTTTACTTTTAGGGATCATTGTGGTTTTGGTACTTATGTTGTACAAAACACTGATGGCATAGGGGTATAAAGTGTATTTGAAGTAGAAAATTCAATGTAATATGGTTCTTGAATTGATATGATTATTGTGATGCTGTTGAAATTTCTTCAATAGGGTTCTTGAAATATGTATTCTATGGTAATTGAAATATGCTAATTGAAACAAAGGAAATTGCACACGGAAATATAAATATGATAAAAGCTTAATTTGTATTGATGACCATTGTCAATTACATCATATCTAGGCCGAACCAGTCATTGTAATGGCAAAAAACTAGTTCTTTCATATAAACAAACCCAAAACCAGATTATAGTCATAGCAAACAAAACGTGGATCATCTACAATCTTCATGTTTGGTTTTTCTCTTATATCAGTTTGCCTTCCAGTTTTTGTAACATCCTCAATTTTCTAAACCTTTCTTAGCATGTGATTAGGTGGGGTTAGGTGTATTTGGGTGTGCCTAGGTGTGTTAGGTGGAGTTCGGTGGTGTACTTGGGTGTTCAGCGGCGTATTCGCTTTCTGTACCCTTGTGTAAGTGTAAGCATGAAACTAGTGAGGTTTTGAAGGTGGGAGAAAGTTGGAGTAGTGCTTGATAGGGTTTTAGTATTAGTCTTAGAAGCCTCGTAGAATTTGAGAGTAATTGGAGTTAAGGTTAGGGTTTTGGTGTACTGGTAACCTAGAACGAGTCGGACGAGTAATTAGGATTCTAACTCCTTAATTCTAAGATCAATTAGGTGTCCTATGTGTTTAGGATGATGTTTAAGTGTTTGGGTATCAAGTTTTAGGTCGAACGAGCGTCGGAATCAAAGAAATCATGCGAAAATGGACCGGATAACACAAGGGCACATGACGAGCTCGTGGATAGCCTTAGGGCACGCGTGGCACGCGCTAGACCACCGTAGATCATCAGATCTTTATCTTTTGGTGACATGTGGCTCTTTATGATAGGATCAATTGCTGGTCCAATGAGAGGTTGACATGCGGCAAGCATGCATTGGAAGCCTTCACAGTGAAGAAAGGGCGGCTGGAACGTGCGTGGACGCGTGTGGCACGCGTACAGAACAACAAGAAACGTGCATGGCGTGCCCAGGTTGGCAGAAGGGCACGCGTGGGATGCGCTAGCATAGCAAAATTTCTATATAAGTCCATTTTTTAGCTGCTTCTCATTTCTTTCAGTTCCCACTTCTTCCTCCACGACCTTAACACATATTCAAGACCAGAAAACATCCATTCTTGAGTTCCTAAGGCTTGGTGATCCATTCCTAATCTTTTCCAAGTGCCAGTTCATCAATCCAATCGTACCGATTCGCCTGTTTCCATTCGTGTCTTCTAAGGCTTATCTTTGAACGCCGTTTTGTGGAGGTGAAGCTAATTTCCTTGGTAGTCTTATACTGTTCTCATATTTGATTTTCTAATGATTCTTATGGTTCTCATTCCTAACCTCAATCTGGTGCTGTTTTAGACCCTATTTGACCGTACGGTTACCGAACGAGCTTGGATTCTGCCGAAACTTCCGTAGGTGACTCTGTGAGTCACGAAACAGAGAAGGAAGCCTTTGTACCTTGACTTTCTCATGGTAAATCGGTGACCATTGGTTGTTGCTTTTAGTCCCTGATTAACTGTTCTTCGTGTTTTACTGTTCTGGTGCAAGTTTGGCTGCCGAATGAGTTAGGAGTTGATCCAGAGCTTCAAATCTTCCAGTTATAGTCACGTGGTAAGGCTCTGTTCCAGAGTTTATATTTATAATTTAAATTCACCGTTTGTTTTTGTTTTGCTCCCTAACAGTGTATCATTCATAGTTTGGAGTCTGTGCGTAGGTTCAACCATTGTAAGTGCAAGGAAACACTTCAAAGCTTGTAGTTTCGTGGTTGCCATCCTTAGTGTGGTAAGACCAAAACAATGTTCACACTTTTCTTGAATTATTTGTCGTTCGTTCGATTGTTGTCCATATTCTAATCGAGTAGTGTTTTTGTGTTTTCGGTGAATTGTGGACTTTTTTGGACAAGTTTAGGTGGCTGGGGTAGAGAGGGAAGAACTATATTTGTGTGGTGTGGAGGTGTGTTCATGACCTTATTTCCAAGTTTGTGCGTTTGTGAGTTCGTGAGTTAGGCTTATCGTCAATAGGAACGAAACATGAGTTTTACCAGGTGAGGAGGATGAAACCTTAATCACTAGGATTTCAAGTGTATTATATGATCTTTAACGTGTGAAGGGTACCTCAAACCGTACTAGGGATTGATGTCAGTAACACCTAAGGATAGGGGTTACGGTCTACGATGTCTAAGGATAGGCGACGTAAACCCATCAACCAACATAGGATTGATTCATGGTGCTTAGGTATCAGTAATTAATAACATGTGTTATTACGATAGATGACTTGATGGTATGATTACGGATTTGTATATGCATGATGAATTGATTATGTGTGACAGCATGTGTACTTAATTAATAACCTGATAGTTGGTCGCCTTCGTGATGCTAGTACAAACTTGTATATTGATCAAGAGAGTGGCATACCATGTGATGCTTGATAACATGTTTTTGTGTATTATGGTGCTATAACATTGTGTTCATGTGCTAATGCGTGATATCATGATGTGCTTAATGCTATGCTTTGGTGTGCTGTAACATCTGTTAATGTGTGATAACATGATATGTTTGGTACTATGCTCTGGTGTGCTATAACATCTGCGAATATATGATGACATATTGTATATTGTAACATTTTGCCATTTCTAATGCACCATAATCATCCGTTACTTCCATTCTTTTGTCAACATCCATGTACCACATTGACTGAAATGTTGGGTAAGCAATTTCTTTAAGGACATCCACCACTTCAAAATATGACATCTTATCAAGGTCACATCCCCACTCATTCTCAATGCCTTGTTGACTCTCTGTCTCTTCTTTTCCTGCATAATGTATAACAAATTTAAACCAACCATCCATTTTACATCAACCAACTACATAAAGCAAAACAAAATAGAAGGTCAAAACAGAAGCAAAGCAAAAGCCCTAAACTTTTTAATCATCCAAAAAGGAGCTAACAATCAATGAATCATCCACAGAGCCAAAAACAGAAGCATAACAATAAAAAACAGAGCCAAAATTTTGAAAACCCATAAACATAAATGAATGAAAACCCAAAACCCTTAATCAAAATAAAAAATCAAAATACCCTAAATAAGCAAACGAAAATCAAGAATCAGCAAACAAAAATTATGTAATCCCAGCCACATGTATTGCAAAGAGGACCAACTCATAAGAAATGAAAATGGGTGTACCGTCGCGTGCGCAACCGTGGTTTTCTTCCCCAACCGTCGTGCCACCGTCGCGTTGTCTTCCTCATCGTTGTGCAACTATCGTATTTCCCAAGGCTCTTCCATCCTTCTCTGAAACGTTTCAACAAATCTTTTATTTTTGCAAGTGTTTTGTTTTTGTTTTTTTGTTTCAGCAAAGGCAAAACCATGTAAAACGGCGTCGTTTCAGTAAATGTGCCACATAACCTATAATTTAACGGTGTTAGTGACACATAAGTTTTTCCGTCAATGTCATTAACGGAAAAGTGTAAAAACACCATTTTAAACCACTTTGAAAAGATAAATGATTAAAACGAACATTTTAAAAAATAAAGGATAAAACGATTAAACAGTAAAATATAAAGGACCAAAAGTGTATTTTAGCTTTTAATTTTGTTATGTTTAGTTCAATTTTTAGAAGGAGAGGGGACCAAAATCTCTCATAGCTCAATTATTGCTCCCAACCAATGTTGTGGTTTTTTGGAAGGGTGGAGAGCTTAAATCATTTAAAATAAAATGACTGAAATAACTTTATATAATATAAATTATTATAAAAGATATATATGTAATATAAATGATGAATTTGTTTTTCAAGAAACGCAACACAAAGTTGTAATCTAATGCAATTTTACATAGCTTATATTTGGTAATGTTGTTATGGTTTTACTTTTTGTTACCACTGTCACGTGTCCCTTAATTTTTTAGCAACAATTTGTTATTAAATTTTTTTGCACCCCTGGCCTAGGATCCTAGGTTCTATATATATATATACCTGAAGGACCAAGAGTACAATTAAGTGTGTGTGTATATATATATATATATATAAGAGTACAATTAAGATATGTATATATATATATATACACACACTTAATTGTGCTCTTAGTCCTTCAGGTATATATATATATATATATATATGATTGTGTGATTTTGGTCCTCAAGTTTCGATTGTGCGAATTGGGTCCTTTAGATATTGCAATTGTGCAATTTTGGTCCCACAAGTTCCAATCATGCGAATTGGGTCCTCCAGTTATTGCAACTGTGTGATTTTGGTCCCTCGTGATGTTTAATTTCTAATATAAAAAATTTGATGTATCATTTGTGGGTATGACCTAACACATAATTTGGTCTACGTGATATGTTAGTTGACTTAAAAATTAACAAACTTTTACAATACTTTCAGTTATAAATCAAATGTCAATTGAACGGAAGGACCAAAATCGCATAATTGCGATACCTAGTAGACTCAATCTGCTCAATTAGAACTGATGGGACCAAAATCGCACAATTGTAATATTTGAAAGACCTAATTTGCTCAATTAGAACTTGGGGGCATGGGTACATGCACTAGTAAAGGTTTATAGTAAAAGATTGTGTTGGCGACAGCTGGGAGTGTTTTTCGGCTCACTTGCAACTGATAAACGATTATGGAGCTTGGATAAACGTTTACGGCACATTTACAATCGTTTATGGAGCTCATATAATCATTTTTTCTTGCACATGTAATCGTTTGCCTTGTCTTATAATCGTTTATGAGATGCATGTAATGGTTTATAGTAAACAATTATGACCATTCGGCCGATTCATGTTTTCTTCCCTTTACGCAGTAAACATTATGCCTTCTTTTAATGGATTATGAACATTCTAGGGGTTTCATGTGAATTAAGTTTTGGGCTTCTTGTGTAATTTAAATTCCTTGTTCAACTTAAGTGACTTATAAATGGATTTTTAGCTTACAGATATTAAGTGTCCTTATTTGAAAGGGAAACTAGTTGAAGTCCTCCAGACTATAAATTCTCTCTTTTGAAGTAAAGAGGCGCATAATTATTAAGATACTTTGAATGAGTATGCATAGACTTGAAGCTGGGTTCATATAATTGATGATCTTGTTGCAAGTGATTGTCATTACCTTCCAACAGCAAGAAGGACTAGTCTAGTATCATTCCCAGAAGGTTAGTAAAGAAAGAGAGACCCTCCCTTAGCAAGAGGGGTAAGAATATGAGATTCCATCCCCTAGAAATAAAGAACTAGTTAAGGATCTTTTGAGAGCTAGAAGACTTAGTTGATGAAATATTAGGATATGAGATTTATATAAATAGTATGAGTAGTCCAGAATAGACTCACCGAGATTTATTTTCACCCTATTCTCTTTCATTTCAAATTGACATGTCAGATGTTAGGACTGTTAAGTGACCCTGGAGTGCTTGGTTGTTGACTTATCAGTAGCCAGATCATTGTCTTGAGTCGATATTCATGATTCCTTTATTGCTCAGATATGAATTTCATTAAAAATTGTAATCTAAGTATTTTAAAGTTGACAAATTAACTTGTATGGAAGGATTTTTAGTTCGTCCTAAAAATTGTTTCCCCTTTCCACATTGAATTCTGATTATTTATGGCTTCTTGAAATCTCTTTGGAAGATGATACCTACCGAGGTTTAAGAAATATCCTAGTTAAATAAGGTTGATACATCCACATTCATGGTGTTTCTAGAATGATACCTCTGTTTCCAATGGGAGACAGAAAAAGAAATAAAAAGCAAGAAAAAATATGCAGCTAAAACATAGCAATATATTTCCAACCAATATAATGTACCAGAGCGAAAACTTATCATTCTCCCAGCCATCGCATATTTCTAAAATTGAGAGAAACACATTTTAACAATTATTTTTTATTTTTGGTGGAAATGAAAACAATAAATACACAAAGTAAACAGATCCTAATATATATTTTGAAGAAAACGTGTTTGTAGCAAGACTTTTGTATCAAGTCTCAATTTTTTTTTTAACAAAAGAGAGGAAGCGCCTCATTTGTATATATAGAACGGTTAGTTATTCGCTTTTGTTGTTGTAGACAGGAACTACTCAGTCTTGGCTCCAATGTTCGCAAACTCACTGACAAACCTATCCATATATATGCAAGTAAAAGTGTCTTCATACCCTGCTTTGGGCAGCTTTCACCCACACCAACAACCTGGATCCCACCTTCTAAGAATGCATTACATGCCACCAGAATATCATGAGCTCGGCTGACGAAATGCCCAACAACAAAGTCCTTAAAACCCTGAAACCAAAAATAACTCTTACACAGCTAATTTTTAAACTCCAAAAATAACTTTTATAGGGCACTTTTTAGGAGTATTGCATTAATAGCACTTGCCATACTCTTCATTCACCTGATTCACATTTTCCATATATGCAGTACTAAACATTTTCATCACTTCGTCATATTGCTAAGAAAACTTCACATGACATGTTAATGTGGTAAAAAAAGGAGTTTTATCACACCAAGGATGCATCATTATTGGATGATTTGCAATGGTAGTCAAGGTCATCAACACACAAAAACAGGGATCTTAAAAAGCATACATACAAGTTAAGGAGATACATCTGCCTCAGTGCAACAAGGCATTCACTACATGCAAAAAAAATGAATCACTTTCACCGACGCAAATGAGGAATAAAGTCTTAATCCACTTTAAACTTGACGGGAAAGAAACAAACTACACTAGCAAAATCACGAAGTAATGTTTAAGCAACCTTTAAGATGTCTTGTTTAATCACCCTTCAGAAAGGACTAAATGAAACCATTTAGCATATGCTCAGTCTACAGTTTTATAGTTCTACATTTGTTTCCTACAGTATCTAATATATTTTTTTGTCATCTTCCTAAAGAAAAACACCCAAGCACTAAAAAGCGAACATGGCAAAGCAAACTTTATATAAAGAAATTGAACCAAGACTAGAATCAAACCTTTGGAGGCCTTCTTATAGTTTCTATCATTGTCCGCAATGATTCCATGAACACATTCTCATTATACAGCAGGGACATACTTTCGGCATTTGCTGAACCCCTCATCCATGATCTGCAAGGTCCATCAAAGAAAGGCTTTGCATTCAAGATTAGACCTTGCATGGAGACTAGAACCTGTAGAATTGTTGAAACTCCTGGAAGCCAACGCTCATTCTCACTGCCACTCCAGGTGTTAAGTAGACTAAGGCATACTTCTCCAGAGTAATACAGATATGGATGCAGATAAGTACTTGAGTGTGGGCGCGGACTAGCTGCCATGAAAATGTCCCCTTAGTCAGACTTGCAATAAAAAGAGTGACAAGAACATAAAACATAATCAGATACAGTATCCTCAACCACCTACCGCGGTACATTGGGATAGCCACTAGGAAAGTAAAAATCGAGAAAGAAAAGACCATCATGGTAAGGAGCCCTTTTGCCCCAATAATTACAGCCCTCAAGAGATCCATCCTTGATTCATAAACTCGAACAACTATTGAATCTGATGAGGATAAAAGAAAGAGTCAAAGAAACAGCGAGATTGAGCAAAATGCCAAAAGCAGGTCGCACTCTATTGTGTTCAAACAGCAATTTTTACAATTATTAAAATTATAAATTCCAATTTCATAAGAAATATCTGGACGCCACTGAGGAAAAAATTGATAAGCTTTCCGTAAGGATTTATCATGATAATATGCCAATACCACTTAGATATGACTGGAACCAAACCTAGCACTTTAATAGCAACGATTGGAGTTCTATAAAAAAGAATAACAATGATTGGATACAACCAACACGGTACAAGTCCATCAGCTTGAAAAGAGAAATTAAAAACCAAAAGCGATATGACATGAAAATATTACAAGCTATTTTGTACATAGAATATTGAAAAAACTAACCCGGCAAACCGTTCTCCAAAATCTCCCATTCTTTCGGGATTACTTTAGCCCAATTCTTTGGATGCTGCTCAGGAAATAGGTTCATTGTAAACCCATATAGTTAAGATTAAAAATGAAAGTGTGTCTATTTAAAGGTATCAGAAAATAAAAAGCAACCTGTTGCATGGAGGAATTTTCTTGAAAAAAGTGATGGTCTGATGGGTCGTTGATAGTGTCAAATTGCTTAAAACTATGAAATTTCTTCAGAATTTCATCTTTGAAATTTGCATGGTATGCCTTCATAGCACTTTCGAATTTGGTGGTAGCTGGTGGCTTGTCTGCATGTAGCAGCTTCCAGACCTCTGGATTGCCAGCCAAACTATGGTTTTTTGAAGCAAAACTAGCAGACTTCATTTTATTGCGGAAAGACCCTTTGGACATGACAGGAACCAAACGACTGGCCAGCACTGAGGAAAAAATTGATAAGCTTTCCACAATAATATATCATGAAAATAAGCTAATACCCTTTGGATATGACAGGAACCAAACCTACCATTTCAATAGCAACGACTGGATACAACCAACACACTACAAGTTCATCAGCTTGAATAGAGAAACTAAATACTAAATGCGACATGACATGGAAATATTATAAGTTGTTTTGTAAGCTGTAACAGGAATACTGAACAAACTCACCTGGCAAGTTAAGCTCGAGAGACTTCCAATGATTCTGGATTTCCCTATCCAAATGCTGTGGATGCAGTTTAGGAAGTAGGTTCATTATAAACCCATATAATTAGGATTAGAACTGAAACACAATATCTCTTTAAAGGTATCGAAAAACAAAAAGGTACCTGCTTCATGAAGGGTTTTTGAAGAATAAGGCGATGATATGGATCACATGAACTGCCACTGCCAACTGCCTTCTTAGCACTTTTAAATTTGGCGACAGCTGGTGGCTTGTCTGCATGTAGCAGCTTCTTGGCCTCAAGATTGCCAGCCAAACCATGGTTTTTTGAACCAAAACTAGTAAACTTTACCTTACTGCTAAAAGATTTCAAAAACCTTTTAGACTTGGATGATTCTACTCCTGACGAAAGATTCAAGCCGCGCTCACTGCGATGTAATGGAGCTGATTTCTTCTTACTAGGGGTAGCTTGAGAAAATAATTGAGAAGACAATTCTGTCCCAAAAGAGTAATCAACACTATCCATTTTGATTTGCAAATTAGAGCTCCCCATTGTAGATCCTTGGATTCTAGAGTTATTGGGCTCTAGTGACCAAGAAGGCTGAGAGGAGTCTGTCACATGACTATTTTTAGCATCTGATTGTGTATCATACCAAGGACTATCCAAGTAAGCCTGTAATAAAGCATGCTCACCTACATCAGTATAATCTTCCGAAAAAGTATCGATCATCAGAGCCATGACCCATCAACATTGATTAAATTATGTCATACTAAAGGGTAACCATTATAAGACTTAATCCCACTTACTGGTCCTAACTTTTCCACGTCAGGATGACAAAACGTATAGTCAGACACATCCTAAAAAGGATTCCGTGCAAAATGTAGTCATTTACAAGTTAGAGAAGATAATATCAATCTGCTATAAGAAATGACAAATAACATCTTATACAAACCACGACTTGATGAATGGCTTCAATTGTCTTCCTTTTGTTACTTTTACCAACCGCCCCCCCAAATATCACTAAATCATCATAGTCATCATCACCTTTAATGGCAATCACATTGTCCAAAATGGCCTACAAAAGTAAAATACAATCATTATATATGAGAAAAGGGGAAAAAAAAGAAAAAAGAAAAAAAGAAAAGACTACTAGAAACATACATAAAGCATAGAGAAAAAATAATAATAATAAAAGAGCAGAAAATTATATCAAAGAAAACAGCAGTGCTTGTGCAACTTTCAGACTAAACAAAAACAGAAAACCTTGATAGGATCACCTTCCCTCCCTTGTCATTTTCTATACAAGAGGCATTTCCAATTCTCTTACTTTTTGTGAGAGTACCAGTACCCCTTAACAGTTAGGGTGTGAGATACTAGGCTCTAATGACCAAGAAGGCTGAGAGATAGACACTGGGCTCTAATGACTATTTTTAGCATCTGATTGCGTGTCATACCAAGGACTATTTTTAAATGCACTCTTCTTCAAACTTAGGTCATATTTTGGCAACCCAGTAAAAGGTGCCAGAGTTCTAGAGGTAATAAAGCATATTCATCTACTTCAATATATTCTTCAGGAAAAATATCAATGTAGTCATCATCGTCATATGATAGATCAAAGCAATGACCATCAACATTGACTAAGTTATGTCATATTAAAGGGTAACCATTAGAAGACTTAATCCCACTTACTGGTCCAAAATTTTCAACGCCAGGCTGACAAAAAATATAATCAGACGCTTCCTGAAAAGGATTACGTGCAAAATGTTAAGAGTCACATACAAGTTACAAGTTAGAAAAGATAATATCAATCTGCTGCAAGAAATGACAAATAACATCTTATACATACCACAACTGGATGAATGGCTTCAATTGTTTTCCCCTTGTTACTTTTACAAACTTTTTCACCAATTATCACTAAATCCTCAGAGTCATCACCATCATCAATGTCAATCACATCATGCAAAATGGCCTACGAAAGTAAAATACAATCATTGTATTTAATATGTAAGAAAAGAAAAAGATAAATTTCAGAAACACTTAGACAAATAAAAGAGCAGAAAATTATATCAAAGAAAACAGCAGTGCTTGTGATCGTCTTTCCTCCATTGTATTTTTCTCTACTTACACGAGGTATTTCCAATATTCTTTCGTTTTGTGAAGGTATCAGTACCCTTTAACAATTAGTGTTCCATATTTGTCTATGCATCCAACTTACTTTTAATATAAGTGTTGAGATATTAATATTATGATTAGGATTAGTACCAATTAGGATATGATACCTTATTATCCTACATTTATTTGTTTCCTTTCTTAGTTTGATCATATCCCTTAATCTTTGGGATTGATTAGGATAGCCTGTGTATATATATATATACATTGTTTATTCTCACCACTAATCCAATGAGAAATATTCTGATTCAAGTTGGTATCTAGAGCCAGCCTTTTTCGTCTCTCGTTCACTGTTTTTTTTAGAAAGTCTTGTCGCCCGAAAAACACGTCAGAATCGACGCCGGAGATTCCATCAGAGACGCGCGTGCCGCCGTTAACCTCAGACGACGCCGATCTACTGGTCCATAAAGCGGCGCCGCCAGAAACCCAGGGACGTGCCACCACCAGCCGATTTGCTTTCCGGTGCGTGTGAGCCATGTGCCGCCACGCCAGTGCCATCCTGCTCGATTTTCCTCCCCGGTTCCAATGCGACCCTTCCTAGCTTGTGGGTCCCACGTTTGACGGTGTTTCAAGGGATTTTCCGCTTCGGGGGTACTGTTCATCATTGTTTCTGGTTTTTTTTTTGTGGTACGTGTTTGGAATCCAGGTGTTTTTTTTTGAAGTTTTTCTAGTTGGTTTTCGCTGTTGGTCTGTGTTTCTGCGACCCAGGTATTGTTCTGCAACTGCTTGTTGCACTGCCAAAGCCAATTGGTGTTTCAAATCCTCCTAGTTTGTTTGGATCCTTTACGGCTTGTGGATCCCATCTTTGAGGTTTTGTTTGCTGCTTGTTGGGTGGGTTTTTTTTTTGGACGACAATTTGGATCCTGTTTATTGGTTCCTTGGTTAGCTAGTGCCCGTTTTCTAATGGCAGTTCAACAGATTTCCTCTTCAGCCACTCTGGCTCATTTTGGTAATTCTATTGTTTGCCTATCTCACGCTGTGGGATCCTGGATTTTAGATTTTGGTGCTTTTGATCATATAACTGGTAATCCATCCCTTACCTCTAATTTGTCACCTCTTAAAGCACCTGAGTATGTTACGAGTGCTAAATGGTTCTAAGGTACAAGCTATTGGTATTGGCTATGCTTCACCTCTTCCATCCTTGTCTCTAAATTCTGTCTTACTTGACCCCAGTTGCCCTTTTAATTTGATTTCAATTAGTCAACTTACCCGCTCTTTCAATTGTTCCATCACATTTACTTCTGACTCTTTCTTTATACGAGACCGGAGTACGGGATAGACGATTGGAACAGGATCTGAATCGCGGGGTCTCATTACCTTCAAGCTACAATCTCCTTCATTCACTCTATGCACTGTTTCTGCATCTCCTTATATCATTCATCGTTGTTTGGGTCAACTGAGTCTGGATAAGTTAAAGGCGTTAGTTCCTCATCTTTCACATTTAAAGTCCCCGTATTGTGAGTCATGCCAACTCGGCAAACATATGAGGGTGTCTTTTCCTAGTAGTACCAATAAAAGATCCACGTCTCCCTTTGATATTGTTCATTCTGATGTTAGGGGTCCTACCGTCTGCCTTCTACTTTAGGATACAGGTATATACAGGTATTATGTCACCTTCATTGATGATTTCTCGAGGTGCACTTGGATCACCTTATTGAAGGATCGTTCGGGATAATTTGGTGCTTTTCAGACTTTTTGCTCAGAAATAAAGACTCAACTTGGGAAAACAATCTGAATTTTGCGGAGTGACAATGCCAAAGAATACTTTTCTGCACCATTCAACTCTTTCACGGCCTCTCATGGCATCATATACTAGTCTAGTTGTCCTCACACGCCGCAACAAAATGGTGTCGCTGAACGAAAACACCGTCATCTAGTTGATATACATCTCGAACATTATTGATCAATGCTCATGCACCTTTAAAATTTTGGGATGATGCTATTCTCACTGCCTGTTATTTGATAAACCGCATACCATTCTCTATATTAGCTAATGTGATTCCTCGCTCTCCCGTATTTCCAAAGGAACCCCTTGTATGTTGTCCCCCCTTGAGTGTTCGGCTCCACATGCTTTGTCCATGATCTTTCCCCTGGTCGTGATAAATTGTCTGCTCGGGCTATTAAGTGTGTCTTTCTCGGGTATTCCAGAGTCCAAAAGGGGTATCGTTGTTATTCTCCATCTATACATCATTTTTATGTATCTGCCGATGTTACTTTCCTTGAGGAAACACCCTTCTTTACATCATCAGCTTTAGCAAATTCTACCACAGATGTTACTCCTTCTCAGGTATTACCTATTCCATTCTTTGAAACATCTGTCTCAACTTGCAATTCTCCACAGTCACTGGATGCCTCTGAGTTGCGTCGTTTTGGTATTACTTATGAGCGTCGACATCCTACAACTCCAAAGATTGTTCCTACTGATACCCGTGATTCAGCTCCTGCTCCAACCCCTTCTCCCGCTGTGGTGCCACCTGATGCTTCTATTGACTTACCCATTGCACTTCGTAAAGGTAAACGGTCTACTTCTAATCCACATCCTATTTATAACTTTTTGAATTATCACCGTTTGTCTCTTTCCGATTATGCTTCGTTTCTGCACTTACATCTATCTCTATTCCTAAGACAATTCAGGAAGCACTATCCCATCCAAGGTGGAGATAGACCATGATTGATGAGATGTCAGCTTTAGACTCTAACCATACTTGGGAGTTTGTTCCACCTCCTCCTGGAAAATCTGTTGTTGGTTGCAGTGGGTGCTTAATGTTAAAGTGGGCCCCGATGGACAAGTGGACCAATTGAAAGCCCGCCTAGTGGCAAAAGGATACGCTCAAGTTTATGGTCAGGACTACAGTGATACATTTTCACCAGTTGCGAAGATGGCCTTTATTCGCCTCTTTTTAACTATGGCTGCCATGAAACGTTGACCCCTATTTCAGTTGGATATCAAGAATGCCTTCTTGCATGGTGACTTGAAGGAGGAAATCTGATTTCATGGAAAAGCAAAAAGCAGACTGTTGTTGCTTGGTCAAGTACAGAAGCCGAGTATCAGACTATGGCTCATGCCACATCTGAGCTTTTGTGGTTGAAAGGTTTGCTACAGGAGCTACATTTTTGTGAGGTTGGTCCTATGGAACTTGTGTGCGATAATCAGTCGGCCTTGCACCTCGCTTCCAATCCAGTTTTTCACAAGAGGACACAGCATATAGATGTCGATTGTCATTTCCTTAGAGAAAAGATTATCTCTAGAATCATCGGAACCACCTTTGTCAATTTTACTAAATCTCTATGAGGCCCTCGAATAACTTACATATGTGACAAGATGGATGCATATGATGTATATGCTCCACCTTGAGGGGGAGTATTGAGATATTGATATTATGATTAGGATTAGTATCAATTAGGATATGATACGTTATTATCCTACATTTATTTGTTTCCTTTCTTGGTTGATCATATCCCTTAATCTTTGGGATTGATTAGGATAGCCTATGTATATATATACATTGTTTATTCTCATCACTAATCCAGTCAAAAATATTCTGATTCAAGTATAAGTAAATACAATAAGTTATTTTTGTATATGTATTTTATATATAAATATAAATATAAATGGGACTCATGGTTAAATATTATCCGCTACTTTCTAACGGAATCGGAGCTTCGTAACAACAGAGTCCCAAAGGAATCTCCTTAAACAAATCTCGCCTCTACTATAAAATCCAACACAAACCTCCTCAAACCGTAAGACCGTACCTTGATAAACCTACAAAAACATCTCTTGGTTTCTTCTATCTTTCACAAACTCCTCCTGCAGTATGAGCCTAAACGGTTTCTATAGGCTTCCAAAATAAGGTGCATTTATGTAGTGAAGAAAAAACTCAGGGGAAGATAGATGATTTAATATACGTGTGTGTAGCTATGCCAGAGAAGATACCATAAGAAGAAGCTCTCACGAGCGCACGTGTGTGTATGTATTTATGTATAACTATGCCAAAGAATATGCCAAAAGAAAAAGCTCAATTCCACAACTTCACGAACAGCAAAAAATAAATAAATACACAAATAATGAAGTCTTTATTTTTTGGGCATCCAAAATATGGGGGACATTAATGTAGTGAAGAAAAAACTCAACGGAAGTTAGATGATGTAATAAATGTGTGTGTGTGTAACTAGCCAGAGAAGATATCAAAAGAAGCTATCACAAGCACACGTGTGTATGTATTTATGTATAACTACGCCAAAGAACATGCCAAAAGAAAAAGCCCAATTCCAAAAATTCATAAACAGTGAAAAATATCAATGTAGTCATCATCATCATATGATAGATCAAAGCAATGACCATCAACATTGACTAAGTTATGTCATACTAAAGGGTAACCATTGGAAGACTTAATCCCACTTATTGGTCCAAAATTTTCAACGCCAGGCTGACAAAAAATATAATCAGACGCTTCCTGAAAAGGATTCCGTGCAAAATGTTAAGAGTCGCTAACAAGTTACGAGTTAGAAAAGATAATATCAATCTACTGCAAGAAATGACAAATAACATCTTATACATACCACAACTGGATGAATGGCTTCAATTGTTTTCCCCTTGTTACTTTTACCAACTTTTTCACCAATTATCACTAAATCCTCAGAGTCATCACCATCGTCAATGTCAATCACATCATGCAAAATGGCCTACAAAAGTAAAATACAATCATTATGTTTAATATGTAAGAAAAGAAAAAGATAAATTTCAGAAACACTCAGACAAATACAAGAGCAGAAAATTATATCAGGGAAAACAACAGTGCTTGTGATCGTCTTTCCTCCATTGTATTTTTCTCTAATTACACAAGAGGTATTTCCAAATTCCAATACTCTTCCTTTTTGTGAGGGTACTGGTACCCTTTAACACTTAGCGTTCCATATTTGTCTATGCATCCAACTTCCTTTAAATATACATAAATACAAAAAGGTTATTTTTGGATACGTATTTTATATTGTTAGAATATAGGAAAGTATATAAGAATATCATGATATTATTCTAGTTTATCTCGTAAGATTAGTTTATAATCTTAGAATATCTGAGATTATCTTCTAGGATTAGTTTCTATGTTATTTAGTTATTATCATGATTTGTTTCCTAGTTTTCCTATTTAATTAGGATAGAGGTTTTGTATCCCTATCAATAGTGATTAGTACTCAGTCTTTTGTATTAAGGTAGTATCAAGTCATTATTAATTATAATACATATTTCAAGAGTCTTTATTTTCTCTTCTCCTTATTTTATCTAAATCCCCATAACTTCAACATGGTATCAGAGCTATACCATCCTCCATGATATGTCCATGATGTCCCATCAATATTCCGCTGTCGAGTTCCCAAAAGTTTGGGAATGTAATAACAATTGTATTCAGAGTTCACCAATTATCACTAAATCCTCAGAGTCATCACCATCGTCAATGTCAATCACATCATGCAAAATGGCCTACAAAAGTAAAATACAATCATTATATTTAATATGTAAGAAAAGAAAAAGATAAATTTCAGAAACACTCAGACAAATACAAGAGCAGAAAATTATATCAGGGAAAACAACAGTGCTTGTGATCGTCTTTCCTCCATTGTATTTTTCTCTAATTACACAAGAGGTATTTCCAAATTCCAATACTCTTCCTTTTTGTGAGGGTACTGGTACCCTTTAACACTTAGCGTTCCATATTTGTCTATGCATCCAACTTACTTTAAATATACATAAATACAAAAAGGTTATTTTTGGATACGTATTTTATATTGTTAGAATATAGGAAAGTATATAAGAATATCATGATATTATTCTAGTTTATCTCGTAAGATTAGTTTATAATCTTAGAATATCTGAGATTATCTTCTAGGATTAGTTTCTATGTTATTTAGTTATTATCATGATTTGTTTCCTAGTTTTCCTATTTAATTAGGATAGAGGTTTTGTATCCCTATCAATAGTGATTAGTACTCAGTCTTTTGTATTAAGGTAGTATCAAGTCATTATTAATTATAATACATATTTCAAGAGTCTTTATTTTCTCTTCTCCTTATTTTATCTAAATCCCCATAACTTCAACATGGTATCAGAGCTATACCATCCTCCATGATATGTCCATGATGTCCCATCAATATTCATTGTCGAGTTCCCAAAAGTTTGGGAATGTAATAACAATTGTATTCAGAGTTCACCAATTATCACTAAATCCTCAGAGTCATCACCATCGTCAATGTCAATCACATCATGCAAAATGGCCTACAAAAGTAAAATACAATCATTATATTTAATATGTAAGAAAAGAAAAAGATAAATTTCAGAAACACTCAGACAAATACAAGAGCAGAAAATTATATCAGGGAAAACAACAGTGCTTGTGATCGTCTTTCCTCCATTGTATTTTTCTCTAATTACACAAGAGGTATTTCCAAATTCCAATACTCTTCCTTTTTGTGAGGGTACTGGTACCCTTTAACACTTAGCGTTCCATATTTGTCTATGCATCCAACTTACTTTAAATATACATAAATACAAAAAGGTTATTTTTGGATACGTATTTTATATTGTTAGAATATAGGAAAGTATATAAGAATATCATGATATTATTCTAGTTTATCTCGTAAGATTAGTTTATAATCTTAGAATATCTGAGATTATCTTCTAGGATTAGTTTCTATGTTATTTAGTTATTATCATGATTTGTTTCCTAGTTTTCCTATTTAATTAGGATAGAGGTTTTGTATCCCTATCAATAGTGATTAGTACTCAGTCTTTTGTATTAAGGTAGTATCAAGTCATTATTAATTATAATACATATTTCAAGAGTCTTTATTTTCTCTTCTCCTTATTTTATCTAAATCCCCATAACTTCAACATGGTATCAGAGCTATACCATCCTCCATGATATGTCCATGATGTCCCATCAATATTCCGCTGTCGAGTTCCCAAAAGTTTGGGAATGTAATAACAATTGTATTCAGAGTTCATCAATTATCACTAAATCCTCAGAGTCATCACCATCGTCAATGTCAATCACATCATGCAAAATGGCCTACAAAAGTAAAATACAACCATTATATTTAATATGTAAGAAAAGAAAAAGATAAATTTCAGAAACACTCAGACAAATACAAGAGCAGAAAATTATATCAGGGAAAACAACAGTGCTTGTGACCGTCTTTCCTCCATTGTATTTTTCTCTAATTACACGAGGTATTTCCAAATTCCAATACTCTTCCTTTTTGTGAGGGTACTGGTACCCTTTAACACTTAGCGTTCCATATTTGTCTATGCATCCAACTTCCTTTAAATATACATAAATACAAAAAGGTTATTTTTGGATACGTATTTTATATTGTTAGAATATAGGAAAGTATATAAGAATATCATGATATTATTCTAGTTTATCTCGTAAGATTAGTTTATAATCTTAGAATATCTGAGATTATCTTCTAGGATTAGTTTCTATGTTATTTAGTTATTATCATGATTTGTTTCCTAGTTTTCCTATTTAATTAGGATAGAGGTTTTGTATCCCTATCAATAGTGATTAGTACTCAGTCTTTTGTATTAAGGTAGTATCAAGTCATTATTAATTATAATACATATTTCAAGAGTCTTTATTTTCTCTTCTCCTTATTTTATCTAAATCCCCATAACTTCAACATGGTATCAGAGCTATACCATCCTCCATGATATGTCCATGATGTCCCATCAATATTCCGCTGTCGAGTTCCCAAAAGTTTGGGAATGTAATAACAATTGTATTCAGAGTTCATTGTGCCTCTGCTCATCGCTCTCTGGCGCCGTTTTCACTCGCACATGTCATTGCAACAGTCTGGTTCCAGATCTGGCCTTGTTTTCGTGTTTCGGAATACGGTGACAGTTTCCTGTTCAAAACAACCCTGTTTCGGCGTATTTTCTCTCTCCTCTACCAGGATTTGTCCTTGGTTCAATTGTGACTTCGAAACATGACTTCATGTTGTTACAACCGCGATTTTTTGCTCCTTTTGTTGTTGCGACTTTGCCTTCCGCGCATTTTCTAGGCATTGGGTGTTTTTGCTTGTTTTCTTGCTCTCTGTTAAGGTTCACACACCTCTATTCGTAGCGCCGTTGGTGCCATTTGACACGTCAGACTCTCTTGGTTTGTTAGGACTCCTTCCAGCTTGTGGGTTACACTTTTGAGGGTTTCTTTATTGTTGCTTGAGCATTTTTCAGTGGGTAACTTGATTCGTGCAATAGCCCTTTCTCTCTCCTGTTTGACGCATTTTCTCTCTCCTCTTCACAACACATCAAGTCAAATTTTTCAGATGTTTCTTGCTGGTTCTGATTTTTGTTTGTCATGCCTTCTTTTCCCACAAATGAATCATATTAGCGATGATTTCTTTTCCCATCGATGACTATTCCGATGGTGCTTTCTCTTCCCACCGACGATCATCTCGATGGTGACTTATTATGGTTATGACTCACACTAGTCCAGCTCTTCGTCCCAGATGTTGTGGCCTCAGCCTTTTTCTCAAGTGCACTGGCCCCATCTTCGTCCCAGATGCACTGGCCTCGTCACTGTCAGACGTAGTTTTTAAGTTTAAATATTTTGGGAATATTATTGGTTTGAAGCTTTCAAATGTTGTTTTAAGAAGGTCGGACCTTGCTTTACTTCATTGCTTGCCAAGAAATTTCTTGCAGGCTGGTGATTATTCCAGGCTTTTCTAGCATCCCTGAGTTGTCTTCCCAATCATTGTTTTGAAGGAGTTAAATTTCTATGTTTTCTATTTATTTTTTATTTCATGGAAAATGCGTTATTTTCTTCTAAAAAGATTAAAGCTTAGTAAGCTTTAGCTTGAGGAGAAATGTTAGAATATAGAAAAGTATCTAAGAATATCATGATATTATTCTAGTTTATCTCGTAAGATTAGTTTATAATCTTAGAATATCTTAGATTATCTTCTAGGATTAGTTTCTATATTATTTAGTTATTATCACGATTTGTTTCCTAGTTTCCCTATTTAATTAGGATAGAGGTTTTGTATCTCTATAAATAAGAACTAGTGTTCAGTCTTTTGTATTAAGTTATTATCAAGTCATTATTAATTATAATATATATTCCAAGAGTCTTTATTTTCTCTTCTCCTTATTTTATCTAAAGCCCCATAACTTCAACATATATAAACAAATATAAATATAAATGGGACTCATGGTTAAATATTAGCCGCTACTTTCTAACGGAATCGGAGCTTCATAAAAACAGAGTCCCAAAGGAATCTCCTTAAACAAATCTCCCATCTACTACAAAATCCAACACAAACCTCCTTAAACTGTAAGACTGTACCTCGATAAACCTACAAAAACATCTCTTGATTTCATCTATTTTTTCAGAAACTCCCCCTGTAGTAAGAGCCTAAAAGGTTTCTACAGGTTTCCAAAATAAGGGGGCATTTATGTAGTGAAGAAAAAACTCAAGGGAAGATAGATGATTTAATAAATGTGTGTGTAGCTATGCCAGAGAAGATACCATAAGAAGAAGCTTTCACAAGCGCACGTGTGTGTATGTATTTATGCATAACTATGCCAGAGAAGATGCCAAAAGAAAAAGCTCATTTCCAGAACTTCACAAACAGCAAAAAATAAATAAATACATAAATAATGAAGTCTTTAGTTTTTGGGTATCCAAAATATGGAGGACATTTATGTTGTGAACAAAAAACTCAAGGGAAGTTAGATGATTTAATAAATGTGTATGTGTAACTAGCCAGAGAAGATATCAAAAGAAGAGATTTTATGCAATAAGTATTTTATGCAATTTTTTAAAATGTTAATAGCAAGTAGTAAATAAAGTACAATGTGCAGGAGAGTTTTTTTTGAAACCCGATTGTGATATGCAAAGAGGGAAAAAAAAGAAGCGCATTAAAGAGTTAATTCTTGAATTTATGTCCGCACTTGCTTTACAATGTTTAAACTTTAAATATTGGTTCATAAATACAACTGCAGACACAATATCATAGTTTTAGCAAGGCTTAGAAACATCAGCATTAAAGTAGATTTTTCACAAAAATGACCAAGTACAAATAAAAACACAACACAAACACTTAACACCTAGATAGTTAGGTTGTATAATTAAAGTAAACCCCCCCTTCCCAGGCCCATCAGTCGAGCCTTGCTATGCTTTAATTTGCTCTTCAAAGTCAAAGAAGAATGATTAGTAACAAAATAACTCTCATTGATTTGTGTTATCGAGGTGCGTTATCGAATTTCCATCACTTGTTGGAAAATCATGAATTAGGAAGTGAGCTAATTCCAAAATCAACTACTTTCAAAATGAAACAATCAACTATGTTCCCCCAAAATCAGCAATTCCAAGTCCTACAAGAACGAACTGCACAACATATCTTCTAGCACAAAGTCCTCAAACATTCTGACAGGAGAGGATCACCCCTTTAATTAAACTTTGTTAATACAGCAATCACAAATCAACCAAAAAGTATAAACTAATCTACATCCCTGACTTAATGCTTGTGAGACACCGTGTAGTCCAATGACAAGTGCCAAACATCCTTCCAAACAGTTACAAACTAGTAGGTTCGATTGATCAGTACCAGTTGTCTGAATTGGGTGTGGGGAGGGAGGGAGAGAGAGAGAGAGAGCAAAAAAGAGAGAGAGAAGAAGAGGCCTACAGGACCAGTACATTTAATGCATTTAAATATTAATAATCTTAGCTGTCATGAATCTTTCAGCAGGCTACATCATAGTCTACAAAATACAGACAACTTTTAGAATCTTCTAAGGGATCCCCAAATGCCTAATGGCACCAAGCTTTACTTCTAGGCTCATTACCGTGGGTGCAAGGAGGACAATTAAAGGATGTGCACATAAATTAGTTAACTCAGTCCCATTTTGTTTGGGTCAACCTAATCCTCTCACAAGAATATTAACAAACCCAAATCACATGTTTGTTCAAACAATGTGAGACTCAAACTTTTAAAATATGATTGTAAGTTAATGGAATGCTTCAAGTTTATTCCACAGCATTATAGAATTGGATTATTTGAAGTTTAAACTACTAAAGGAAGGAGAGCAATTTGCTCAAGAGAATGGTACGTTCTACAAAGAAAGAATATCAAGTAACAGGACTCACAGCAACAAGAAAAGGACGGAATTAAGCAAAAACTCAAGTTCCATTACCGTTCATCACTTCATTGAAATGCTTCAATTTCTGACCTTACCCTCACATCTCTAAGTTAACTATCATTTTGCTTGTGTATTAAGTAAACAAAAGCGTGATACAACACATTATTTTCTTAAATTCCATCATCCAAGCAGACGCTAAGGTTAACAATAGTGTGTGTGATCATCATTGAAGACCCAAAAAAAATCCATTCAAAAACAACATAGCCAGAGTGTTGCAACCAGGACAATATCATCATGCTAAAAAAAATTCTAAGGGCAGGCAGCAACAAAAATGAAAGGTGGCCATAAAGAACAGTAACAACAGTAGCAAAAGCAATGACTTCAAAACAGAAATGGGAAAATGAAACCCCAGATTAAGAATTAAAAAAAAAAAACTTTGAATGGGTGGTAGGAGAAGCATACCCGTCGTTTCTGCTTTTTGACGAGGTGAATTAGGGGAGGAATCTCGACAATGTCGGCGTCCATTTGAGGAAAAGAAAACCAAAGGAAGAAAAAAAGAGTGAATGAGTGAGTGAGGAAACAGTGAACTTTCTTCTCGCCTATACAGAGCAGAGAAAGGAAGTGAAGACGGCAAAGGAAAGGAAGTGAACTTTCTTCTCGCCTATACATGGGAGTGACTCCTTCTAACTCTAGGTTAGAGAAGATGAGTTGAAATGCGCTCAAAAGGCCCATTTAGCACAATAAAAAAATGACCGAGCGTGATGAGAGGGAAGAGTACTTATTCTCAAAGCAAAATAATTAGACAAAAAAGCAAAATAATTTATTAATAAATTACTGATTCTTGCGAAAGCAAATGTCGGTGCCACAGTAAACTAGGCCTTTCGGATTTTTATATTTTTTTTGAAAATATTTATTAATAAATTAATACAAAGTAAAAAAATTATTTGTTAACTAATATATATGTAATGCACATTAAATGAAATATATTCACGAAATAAGTTGTATATATAGTTTTTATCTTATTTATTAAATTAACATAAAGCAAAAAAATTAAAGATAAAAAAGAAATCTATGAAAATAAATATATCAAGGTTCAAACCCATTTTGGTAATTGCACACCCAAAATCAATTTTGATCCAACCTATCCAAACAATAAGAATTGATAAAAATCACTTTTTCCGTAAATGTATCCAAACAAAAATCACGTTACGTTCAACTCACTTTTAACTAAAATCGATTCTATAAAATCAATTCTGTCAAAATTAATTTTCGTCACCGTAAAACCAAACACATAATAAAATAGTCTGGAATCAATTTCAATTTGGAGAGCCCGAAAAATTGGGAATACAGAATCAATCAGGTTGATTTTCAAATCTACTAGCTTAAAGTTAGTTAGGGATTTAGCATTTGAGTGTTTGGAACTTTGACATTTTGCAGACCAACTCTGCGCTACAGGAGTCCGCGGAGAAGATATTGATACGGTGTCTATTGAATAAATAAAATGTTATAAAATTGAACACTCTTTCTAAATATGCCCTTAATTATGTGCATAGGAAATCTACACGTCTATTAAATACTCCTATACAAGTTTATCAAAATAGGGGTATCAAAGGCATTTAAGTAATTAATACATCTGGAAATAAGTCCTTTTTTCTTATAATTAGGACCAAAAAATCCTCCTAAAATTCTCTTATAATTAGGATCGGAGGTAGTATTTAATAGCTTTTAAATACATCGTTCTGTTATGCTGTACTATCCAAAAGGCGTTCTAAATGCGTGTTAATTGGTGAATGCAGAAAGGATTGGCATGCATAAGTTCATTGGGTAGGGTGGACAAGAAATGAGTGTTATCTTCAAGCTGGCTGGCTGAATTTTTCAATCAATGGCAGGTTTAGGTGTCTAAATAACATTTGACAAAGAAATGATCTTAACTCTTAAGGGAGATGACAAACCTTTGTCTTTGGGTGTCAAGTCCTTATATGTACAAATCCATTAACAAGGGAGTTTATACGGGAGATTCCAAATAGTTTTGAGTTCAATTTCCGCTTCAACTTACCTATAGAAAGTTTTTGCCACATCTGCTTCTACCTCAGGAATATTGTTCATGATTGAATTATGATGATATGTCTACTATTTATGAAGAAGTTATTTATCGATTCTGACTTTCTACCCATGTCTATTCGATTATATAAATTTGTGTATGTATTTCCCCTATTCAGGGTATAGATGTCTCAAATGTAAACGAGGCTATGGATCCTACTGCAAAAGTTGTATCGATGACATCCAAGTTATACAATTTGTATATTCTTCCTGCGGGGACAACATGATATTGTGTTCATCTTTTGGATGATTATTAGATGGGATGAACAAATTACTAATCTGGTTGAGTTGAATAGAATTCTAATATTTTTTAGTGCCCGTATAATTTTTAGGGCTGATACAAATGGTATAATAACAATTGCATTGATTTAAGTGAGCAGTAGATCATCAAGATATTCTGAGATTTTTTCCTAAAAAAAAAAGATATTATGAGATTTTAAAAAGGATTCTTTGATATTTGATTATTTAGGTACTTTGAATTATTGAGTGTTGAGGTGCTATCGTCAACAGGGTCGTCAATCTTTACAAAGTCTGATTAACTCACAATTTGTTAAATTACATTATGCCTTCAAATTCTTTTCGCGTTTATTTGAATGGATTGATGGGAGGTACTTTGAATAACAGGTTGAAAGGATGAGAGTGAAGTTTGGAAATGTATGTAGTAAGGGAGGTATCTGAGGAGATTTGTGGTAGGGATAAGTTAAGTGTATTGGATAGTGTTTGGGTAGGTTTTGTGGGGATAAGGGTAAAGGTTTGTTGTAGGCTCATTCTGGTTTTCTTGGTTTGTGTTTGGGTTTGTGGTTGTGTTTGTGGTTGTGATACACATAATAGAGGTGCAGGAATAACATCATGAGAATCAAAAATAGATACTGACTCATCAACAGTAAAATCAAGTACCTTTGAGTTAAGCTCAGAAGATCTAACCAATCTTTTGTTTGTTCCTTTAGAGGCAATAACGGCAGGAGGTGGATGAGGAACTTGCTTCCCTTGATCAGACGCTGAAACATCTTTTTCAGTTGTTGACTTTTTCTTCTTCTCTGAGATCTTCCTGATGGGAATTCTGTCCTCATCTTCTGGTTCATCAACAGTAGGTGCAGGAGCCATCTCCTGTTTCATTCTTCTTGTCTCCCTTACAGGAGATTCAGTAGGTCTCTTCACACCAGCCATTGAGCTTCTGGTGGTTTTCTTTTCAGCTTCACCAATATTCGCAACAGTTTCTCCTTCTTGTTGCTCTAGTTTCACCTTCTTGATCATAGTACCAGTTATCAATTGCATTCTTACCAGGCTATTGACTCTAAAAACCTCAGGACGAACAACAGCACCAACACCAAAGTATTTATCTCTTTCTTCTTTGTTTGTCAGAGCACCAAGCTTTCTCACAATACCATCTTTCATCATCATTATGGAAAGAAGAACTCCATAAGGGATAACCTTGACAATATTCTTTTTATCAACACTTTTCCTTGAAAAAACAAGAGCATTAACAATATTATTGATAATCAACCTAGGCAGGTTGATTTTCTTTCCATCCATATAGTTTCTCATAATGAACTTTTGCTCATAGTTCACTATGTCGCTTGAACCAGCCTTTAGAATCACGCTATTAGCGATGATTTTGTGCAATACTCTGCAGTGGCTTTTCAAATCCTTGGCAGTGGGAGTTATGTTCTTCTTCTTCAACTCACGATAATTCTCAAACAGAGCTTCGTTGACGTTTTCCAAGCCTCTGTAAGCGTCAACCCAGTTAGCATAGTAACTGATTCCTTCACAAGGGCACTTGATGGTCTGAGCGATAGAGTTTATAGTGAGAACTAACTTGAAACCTCTGATATGTCCTTCAATAATTTCACCCGGAAGTAGACGAGCGTTCCCCCAGAATTCCTTTATAGCATAGCTCAACACATCAACTGGTTCCCAAATGAAATAATTTTTCCAACCCAGTTTCTTCAAACCTTCTTCAAAATCAAAACCATAGAGCTTGAAATTCTCAAAATCAATTATGTTTTCATTCATAAGTTTTGCTTCTGAAAAGACATCGTAGGCAGCAGTATATTGTCCAACATTTTTATCGGCCATGGTAGCAGTTACAGAGTGGGTAATGGAGGTTTTAGGGTTTGAAATCACAGATAGAGAGAGAGAGAATAGTTTTTGCAAGTAGAAACAAAGTGAAGTGATGGAGCGAAAAATGTAGAGTAGTGGGAAAGTTGATAGAAAACGGTACAGTCCTTTTTCAAAAAACCGTTTCGCGTTTCCAAAAAAAAAATCAAAATGAAAAGAAAATGAAGATTCCTCTTTTTCATTAAATGAAGACACCAAAAGAAAAGTAAAATCAAGTAAAAAGATTTTATTGAAAACATAAATAATCATGACTCAGAGAGATGTGTGAGATGCTTAAGTCCTTTACACGTGTGTGCGCTCGGACGCACGCAACCGATTCACCAGACGCTGAGTTATGATGCACATGACAAATAAAATGCTTACACGTATACATGCTTATGTCATACCAGATGCTGAGATGATGCATATCATCGGACGCTGAGATTAATCATTCTTCTATAAGATGAAAATTTAAATTTCTTCTTATAAAATTGAATCTATCTTCAGCAAGGGGTTTTGTAAATATGTCAGCCCACTGATGATCAGTGTCTACAAATTTTATTTCGAGAATACCCTTCTGAACATAGTCTCTTATAAGATGATGCTTAATCTCAATGTGCTTTGCTCGTGAATGCAATATGAGATTTAGTAAGACAGATTGCAGAAGTATTATCACAAAAGATAGGAATGTTACTCTCTTTTATCAAATAATCTTCAAGTTGATATTTCATCCATACAAGTTGAAAGCTGCAACTTGTTGCTGAAATGTATTCAGCTTCTGCTGTTGAGAGTGCAATCATGCTTTGCCTTTTGCTTGACCAAGACACAAGATTTGCTCCAAGGAATTGGCAGCCTCCACTTGTGCTTTTTCTTTCAATTCGGTTTCCAGCAAAGTCAGCATCACCGAAACCTACTAACTTGTAATCTTTTGATTTCTTATAAAGCAAACCAAGATTAGTAGATCCTTGCAAATATCTAAAAATTCTTTTAACAGCACTCAAGTGTGATTCTTTAGGATCTGATTGAAATCTAGCACACAGGCAGACGCTGAACATAATATCAGGTCTTGAAGCTGTAAGATAAAGTAGAGATCCAATCATACCTCTGTACATTTTCTGATCTACCTTTTTATCTGTTTCATCTGTACCAAGAATGCACGTGGGATGCATAGGAGTGCACATAGGTTTGCAATCCACCATTTTGAATTTCTTTAGCAATTCCTTAATATATTTGCTTTGATGTATATAGATACCATCATTGCATTGTTTGATTTGAATTCCAAGGAAGAACTTTAGTTCACCCATCATGCTCATCTCGAATTCAGCATGTATTAGCTTAGAAAATTCTTTGCAAAGGCTTTCATTAGTAGTTCCAAAAATAATGTCATCAACATATATTTGAACAACTATAAAATGATTGTTTGATGTTTTTCTGAAAAAAGTAGTGTCTACTAGACCTCTGGTAAAACCATTTTTCATCAAAAATGTACTCAGTCTTTCATACCAAGCTCTGGGAGTTTGCTTAAGACCGTACAGGGTCTTTTTAAGCTTGAAGACATGTTCTGGAAATTCAATGTCTTCGAATCCAGGAGGTTATTTTACAAAGACTTCCTCAGTTATAAAACCATTGAAGAAAGCACTTTTCACATCCATTTGATAAAGAATTATATCATGGTGTGCAGCAAATGAAAGTAAAATGCGTATAGCTTCTAACCTTGCAACAGGTGCAAATGTTTCAATAAAATCAATACCTTCTTCCTGTGAGTAACCTTGAGCAACCAATATTGCTTTGTTTCTCACAACCTTTCCATCTTCATTAAGCTTGTTTCTAAATACCCATTTAGTACCAATAGCTTGCTTATCTTCTGGTAGATTAACTAGCTTCCATAGATCATTTCTTTGAAACTGATTCAACTCTTCTTGCATGGCCAAAATCCAACATTTATCTTCCAATGCTTGATCAATCGTTTTAGGTTCCATTTCTGAGAGTAGTGTCATATCTGTATGCTCTTTAAAAGAGGATCTGGTTCTTACTCTATCTCCTGGTTCCCCTATGATTTGATCTTTAGGATGATTGGTCTTATACTTCCAGCTCTTTCTGACTTCAGCTTCCGAAGATTTCTGCGTCTGGTCACCACCGGACGATGAAGATGTAGGTTCACTATTTGTAGTATCACCTATATTTAATTCTGAAAATAATTCATCTAGCTCTGACATAACCGTGTCAGGCTTCTTGTCATCAAATTTGACATGAATGGATTCTTCCACAGTCATAGTTTCTTTATTGTATATTCTAAAAGCTTTAGATCTTTCAGAATATCCCAAAAAGATTCATTTGTCAGCTTTTGAATCAAATTTACCAAGCTGATCCTTAGTAATCAAAATATAACAAATACAACCAAATGGATGAAAATATGATATGTTTGGTTTTTTACCTTTCCACAGTTCATATGGGGTCTTCTTCAAAATAGATCTAATAAGAATTCTATTTTGATCTATTTTGAATGTAACAAGCTGTGTTTACTGCTTCTGCCCAAAAATATTTTGCAATATTAGCTTCATTGATCATAGTCCTGACCATTTCTTGGAGGGACCTATTTTTTTTTTCTACAACACCATTTTGTTGAGGTGTTCTAGGAAAGGAGAAATTGTGGGAGATGCCATTACCATCACAAAATTTTTGAAAGCTTTCATTTCAAATTCTCCCCCATGATCACTTCTAATAGAAGAGATACAAATTCCTTTTTCATTTTGAACTGTTTTGCAGAATACAGTAAATACCTTGTATGACTTATCTTTGTGAGCAAGGAATCTAACCCATGTCCATCTAGTAAAATCATCAACAATGGCTAACCCATACTTCTTTTCAGTTAAAGAGGTTGTCCTTGTTGGATCAAAAAGATCAAGATGCAAAAGCTCAAGTGGTCTAGAGGTTGAAACAACATTTTTTGAATGAAAAGAAGTTTTAACTTGTTTTCCTCTTTGACATGCCTCACAGAGAGCATCAGATTGATACTTAAGATTTGGTAAGCCTCTGACAAGACTGTGCTTGTTTAATTTTGAGATTAATCTCAAATTGACATGACCCAATCTCTTGTGCCAAATTCATTGTTCTTTGTCAACAGACATGAGCCACTTGACATCTTGTTTTGTAAGTTCAAAGAGATCAATTTTGTAAATATTTTGTTTCCTCTTAGCAGTAAAGAAAATAGAGCCATCGTTCTTGCTTTTTACTAGACATCCAGTTTCTGTAAAGATGACTTTATAATCATTGTCACATAATTGACTTATGCTCAATAGATTATGTTTTAGTCCTTCAACGTATAAAACATTATCAATAGAAGGAAGAGAGCCTTTACCTATGCGACCAATTCCAACTATTTTACCTTTCTGGTTTCCTCCGAAACCAACGAATCCAGCTTCTCTAGGTCTTAGTTCTTGGAACATATGTTTTTCTCCCGTCATGTGACGCGAGCATCCACTGTCTAAGTACCAAGATATGTGTGTTGACTTTGTTGCTAAGCAAGTCTGCAACATAGACTATTTTATCTTTAGGTACCCATATCTTTTTGGGTCCTTTCTTGTTAGTTCTTGAAGGAAACTTGTCCTTCTTAGTTGTAAACACATTACACGCACTTTTCAAATGACCAGATTTATTGCAGTAAGTACAATGCAAACATTTACTATGATTATTGGATTTATCAGATGCTGAATTATTTTCTAACGGAGGTTCATCTAATATATAACCAAGACCATGAGTTGTCGTTTTACTGACACCCCAAATCATTGAAGCTTGCTTACTTCGAGTTACACTCTCTGCAATAAACTTTTGAAATACATATTCATAATCATTTGATTTGCATTTAGGGTTGCCTATAACTTTAGAGCTTTTAGCTTGAGAGCTCTCAGCTTCCGGTTGCTTGTTAGCGGCCAGACGCTAGTTATCCATCAGATGCTGATTTTCAGTTTTTAGCTTCTGGTTCTCTTTGTTGAGTACATATTTTTCTTTGTTTAAAGCTTGAAAGTCTTGTGATAATTTTAAAAATTTCTTTTTCAAATTCTTATACTCAACAGAGAGTGTGGCAGAGTCCTTAAGAAGATCATCAAATGCAAGTTGAAGTTCAAAGTAGGAATCATATACTATTACCTCTTCAACTTCTTCTTCTGAGTCAAGATCAGTGTCTGCCATGAGAGCAAGATTTGCTTCTTCTTCATTATCTTCCTCAGACGAGGATAAGTCTAAATCTTCCCATGTAGCCATGAGACTCTTCTTCTTTTTCTTCAAAGAACTTCTTGTGGGCTTCTCCTTAAGATTAGGACATTCGGACTTGAAATGTCCAGGCTTCTTACATTCATAGCAAATGACTTGGGCTTTGTCCTTGTCTTTGCTTTCCTTCTTGTCCTTAGTATCTTTCTTCTGAAACTTCCTCCTGAAGTTTCTCTTCTTCCACATTCTTTGTATTTTCTTGGATATGAACGTGTGCTCATCTTCTGATGTCTCGACATCTCCTTCTGAAGCTTCATCTTCTGATTCTTCTTCTTCAGCCTGAAGGGCTTTGGAAGAACTAGCTTTATGTTGATTGACTTTCAAAGTAATAGACTTGCTTTTCTTGACAGGTTCTTCTTCATTTAGCTCAAGTTCATGAGCTTTCAACAAACTCATAAGATCTTCAAGTCGTAGGACATTTAGATCTTTTGCTTCTTGAATAGCAGTGACTTTGGGTCTCCACTTCTTAGTCAAGCTTCTCAGGATCTTTCTAACATGGCCAGGTGTAGTGTAGCTTTTTCCAAGGGCCTGTAACCCATGAACAAGTGTTTGGAATCTTCCAAACATAGTTTCAATGTTTTCACCATCTTCCATTTTGAACAACTCATATTGGCGAACCAACATGCTAGCTTTGGTTTCTCATACTTGGGCAGAGCCTTCATAAGATAAAACAAGTGAATCCTAGATTTGTTTGGCTGTATCAAATTTGCCACATTTATCATATTCTTTTTCTGTCATAGCACAGATAAGAATGAATCTAGCTTTTTGATTCGTTTGATATCTCTTTTTCTACTCATCATTCCAATCTTTTCTGGCTATAGCAATGCCAAGAGCATTAGTGGGAGGAATGTAACCACTTTGAACTATATCCCACAACTCAAGTTGTTGTGTCTCAAAGAAAGCTTTTATCTTATCTTTCCAGTAATCAAATTTTTCTCCATTAAATAGAGGAGGACGGTTCATATGACCACCTTCAGTAGACATGTTCACAGTATATGATCTTTTCTCTTAACACTGTTAAGTGCTCAACCAAGAGGCCAAGCTCTGGTACCAACTGAATGTGAACACAAGAAGGGGGTTGAATTGTGTTAAAAAACTTTTCGCAAACTTAGAGTTAAAAGCACTAAGAACACAGATTTTACAAAACTGTTTATTTATCAGACGCTGAGTAACCGGACGCTGAGAGACTAACCAGATGCAGGAAATAAAAGCGTTTATGAAAACTTATTTTACTGAGCAAGATAAAGATAAATGTAAAGTAGTAAAGCAAGAGACACAGAGATTTATACTAGTTCACCACCAACTGGTAGCTATGTCTAGTCCCTTCGTTCCTGAAGGATTTTTCACTATAATCAACTGATTACAATTTTTCTCAAGAGTATTCTACTATCACAAACTTGACAATACTTTCAACTTCTCAAAACGACTCAGTACGATCGAGCCTTTGAGGAACAAAGCCTTAACTAGGCCAAAATACAGTTTACAAAAGAGAATAATCTTTTGAATACAATCAAAATAACTCTCACAGAGATGATGAAAAGATTAAGCTCAAAACAGAGTAGCTTTTTAAAAGAAAGTATGAGATGCTGAGTTTAGTTCTTTATAGACCAGAGACTTGGCACAAAACTTTATTGCTCACTTAGAGTGATGATGCTTACAAAATAAAGTTTCTTGCTTTCTCAGAATTTGTTCTAGCAATTTCAGTCTTAGTTCTGGCCGACCTTCTTCAATAAACACCTTGGGGTATTTATAGGAGACTTCAGGGGTATTACTGTTGCAGTAAAAATAGCTCATTTCCATTGAGAGAGGTAATTTGAAATGTAGTCATTTTCTTCCTTTCCAGAGAATATCAGAATAGTACACATTACCATTTTCGTACTATCTGCTTTTCACAATTGCCTTGTACGATTTTTGTCTTATGCTAAAGGTGTCACCTTTGATTTCTCGTATATCAAAATGAGCGCACAAAATCAAATTCGAATTCCGTTTCAGAACATTCTGAGATTAAGATAAAAAACATGACCATCACGTGCTTCATTAAAGAGATCAGACGCTCGCTCAGAATAGAGGACGGAAGCTCGCAGTAATTGAGTATTCTACGTGTCAAAGAGTAACACTACCGGACGCTCGCTGTTAGCAAGACGCTGGAGTGAATTCGGACGCTGACATCAGTGGAGTGTATTCAATTCTCATGTGAATTTCTTCTTCTTTCTTAAGTGTTTTGTACAAATATATGAAGCTTTGATACCTGTACACTCAAAGATATGTTAGAAGATAAATTGTTCTCTTGAAAATACTTTGTTATCATCAAAATCAATGAGGGTCTAAACTTCTCAATCGTTTAGGTTCCAACAGTAGTAATGAATATGCTCAGGTAATATTTGAGAGACAGATGTTGAAATTCATTGTACCAATTAGAGTAAAATTGTGCCAATAATCAGAGCGCGAGACAATGAATAAGTATAAGAGAAATAAATCTCAGAGCAATTTCAATAGAGTATCAGAGCAATTCAAAGAAATGCTATGTATGATTTATGCATGTATGATACTTCATCATATTCATCGGACTTTCAACGTTTTCATCAGACCTTTCGCATGTTCATCAAACCTTTCTTTTACTTTCCTTTTTGTCATCAGACAAAAAGTGTGTAAACCACATTATAGTCAAAACAGTAATAGACAAAATTTGAAGATAAGGTCAGATCATTTTAAATATAATTGTACTAAGTAAAAAAAAATGTACCAAAATTATACTAAGTAAAAAAAATTTGTATTAGCATTAGCACACAATACAAAATAAGAAAAAACATGTTTGAGGGTTTGGTGGAGGAGGAGATTGCAGGTTGAAATGTTCCATGATGAAGTTCAATGTGCTTTCCAAGTGATGCACTTTCTGATTTGTAGCCATGACGGCTTCAAATTCAACTCTTGGAATGGTGACCATTTCAACACTTGTAGCAGGAGGAGCAGAAGCAGGTTCATCTTTTGGAACAACAGCCCTAGCAAATTCCAGCTTTTGATGCTCTGCAAGCACCCAATAAGACAACTTCAATCTTAACTCCTTCTTTTCCTTAGCCTTCTGGAAGAAGTTATCATGTGGTAAGAACCATTTGATAAAACTTCCCAGCTTCTGTTTCTCAACATCCATAGCCAATTCCCATTTTTGCACATTCTCTTCAGGGTAAAGCAAACTCATAAAGATAACTTCCCTGTGCTTAAACAGATCTTTGACATAAGCATCAAATTTCTCAAAAGCAGCTTCTCCAAAGTTTCTTCTTATGCGTTCCCATTGCATCAAAGGTGAAGTTGAGTCCTTCATTTTCAGCTAGATACAATCTCTGCATATTCTCCTTATCATTCTTCTACAATATTGAGGGGCTCAAAACGAGGCAAAATGGCTTTGTCATTCCAAGACGTAGTCATTTGACTCCAACTGAATCCAATGTCAAAATGCTTGCAAACAGTAGCCCATTGGTCTTCCAATTTCATAACACTAAACGGTCTAACAACAAAGCACATGAACATATCATCAAAGTGGACAATAGCAAGGTTCGATTCTGTTACCCGACTAATTGAGCCAACTATAAGAATGGCCTCCTTTTCTACATCACAGCAACTAGAAGCACCAGTACTCCATTCTTCCTTCTTGAGGAGGTTCAGGTACACTCTCCTAGCATGATCTTCAGAAATCTTCTTGACCGGAAGCTCAGAGAATGCCTTGACTTTGTATCTTATAGGAACTTCTTCATACTCCTTGAGTCCAATTGACTTGGGCATTTTACCAGGTGCTGGTTCCTTCCTTTTCCCAGGGATAAACTAAGGTAGCCATCTTTGCTTATCAAACACAATCTTCATGGACGCTGAAGAGGGGTCTCTGTACTGACAAATTAACTCATGCCTTTTCATCTCCAGGTAGTGAGTCATGAATGCAACTTCTTCATCTGTGATCCATCTTCCGCATTTTTCCAGAGTGAGAGGTTCATTTTGAGGCAGACGATGAGGAAGATCAACAGAGAAGGAAATTATTCCTCTGTTGGAAGTTGGTCTTAACCTTCCACCAAAAGACATTTCCACTTTCTCTTTTTCTTCAGATACAGTGACATATGAACGAAAGGCTATTTCCAATCTTGCAACCCCAGAAGTGAAAGTCTTCAAATGCCACAGAGAAGGGCGATCATATATGGAATGATATGGTTCTTCTCTAACAAACCGTGGCCTATTGATAGGTGAGACATACTTCTTTGCACCAAAGTCTGTAGGTTTGAGGGTGAGGGTAAGTGGTGTTGAGGATTTCGTGGTGTCTTAGAATCACTAGTAATAAAATGATAAGATGCGAATCGTCTCCACAGTTGCACGATTGATTATTCAACTAAACAAAGTTAAATAACTATTTTGAGCGAGCCCAGAATAGTGGTATTTGAAATAAGTAGATTTGTAACAATTGAAAATTAATAATAACATTATTTAAAAATCAAGGATTCAAAATGACTAGGGATCGAATCTTCTTGTTTTCAACTCTTATGCATTTAATCTGACAGCGCATAAGTTATTCCATACAAATTGAAGTTGAATCAGCGATATTAGATTAAGTACAATTCCTTGTCTCATAACCCCTTTAACTAAACCAAAAATCCCTAATTCCTTAGGTGACCAATAATAAAGTTAAGCATAAAGATCAATGATTCACAAGAACACATAATCACAAAGTTATATTCTATACTCATCATGACTATGGCTAGCAATCTCGATTCAAGTCATTCACCCAATTTCCCAAATCATCATGAAAAACCCCAAATCAATTCAATAGCGGCCAAGTATCAAAAAGCATTAGCGCGAGAGGGTGAAAGCTCGGTGAAATGAAATAAACTTGCTTTAATAAAATAGAATTAACTACACAAGAGTTTCATCGAGATTCATCTACCCTAGTCCGAGAGATTTAGCTACTCATAAAGTAAGAAAAAACCAAACCAGAAAAAATCGAGGAAGAAGAGGAGGAGAAGCAGAATCTATCCTCCACCGTGCCCCCGAGAATCAGTTCGAACCTAGACACCGTCTCTAAAGTGTCTATTTATAGTCTAAAGGGTGAAAAGGAGTAAAGCAGTCCAAACATGTAAAAAGCGTAAAATTCTCGTCAGGGTGCCATCGTAGCAGTAGTGGTGTGAGAACACGGCCAGGCCGTGCTTCATTATGTTTCGCCACGGTTTATGTCTTTGTCGCCTTTCTGGGCGTGCTTCGACCACGACAGGCCGTGCTTCATGTTGTTTTGTATTTTTAACCTCTTTAACGTCCGAATTAGCTCAAGGTGTCTTCATGAAAGTTGAAGCTATGGATCTTAGCTTTCCAATGGCACCGGTTTCATCTCATTTGGACACCTGCAACTCCAGATATGATTAAAACATTGAGCAGGTGTCAGGCTGGGACAGCATCACCTTATCAACTTGTAGCACAAATTACCTCAACTCATTCCAAGTGATTTTTCTCCTTTTCCTAGGACAAATACCTTCTTTTAAGCACAATTGAACCAAAACCAAGTGCATTATTCAAATCAAGCAAAGTGCATAAATATCATAAATTAACATGGTTAAAAAAACTAAAATGCAATGTAAAATTAACACTAAACTATATGTCATTTTGAACTTATCAAATTACCCCAAGCTTAGAATTTTGCTTGGCCTCAGAAAAAGCAATTCTTTGTGGCCAAAGATGGAATGAGAAACAAGAGATGCAGGATAAAGAACCGAGATAAAAGCAAGATCAAGCAATATAGGCTAAAGGCTAACAAGACAATAGAGATAATCAAAATCAAGTCAATTAGAAACTCGGGCTCTACGAAATCATGTCTCTCAGATAAAGGGCACTCTCTTTTACCACTCTCCAAGTGTTTAAAGGTTAAAACAATTCACTCATATTCCTCCAAAGAAAGTGCTCACCATAGGCTTGACTATTAACCAAATCTCGTGACAAATAATTATTGAAACACAAAAGAATCAAAGGTCTTTCAAAGGTTATAACGTGGCCATGGGATTTTACTTGAAGGTGGGATAATAACAAGGAAAGGAAAATTCAGGGCTATAAACCAACAACCCTTTTAAAGTAGCATAAGTGAGCAATTCATTTTTCCTTTTTGCTTTCAAAACCTTTTTATTTATTTTTACTCTTCCGAATTTGTTTTTTTTTTTCTATTTTTTTTATTTTATTCTCCCTCATTTGAGATTTTGCAATATTTATTGGGAGGAACTAAACAACATGAAGAGATCCAGATCAAGCATCAAAACAATTCACAAGATTAAGCATCAATTGCTCCCTTAAACATACTCTAAAAAGGTACCATAAACATTGGTCAATAGCATGGGTACCAAGAAAATTTATTTCGATTAAGGCTCAAAGGGCAACTAGAGGAAGCTTTCGTTCAAAAATCAGAGTCTTGAAAACATGCCTATAATGCCTTAATCATATTCAAGTGTGTATACAAAAATTTTCAAGTTTTGAAATGGTTTCAAGTCAAGTTCTAGAGAACACCTGATCGGGATGGACACACTTCATTACAAGGAGAAGGGGGCATATAAACATGATAAAGTGCAAGCCCCAATACAAGCTCAAGTCTCACATTTAGAAGTCAAAATCAGTAGAAAAACATCAAATCGTCAGGCGCCACATGCTAATTCTCGACTTATCAAAAGATTGTCACTATGTACATTAAGAACACTACACTTTAAGCCCCATCACGAGAAAATAATTGGGTTCCAAATCATTGCAATCTCAAATTTCAACAAAATTGCGGCCCACATGGAAAAGCACAAGAGAATAGCATGACAATTTGGGGGATAAAATGATGCAAACAAAAACAAAAATTAACACAAGATGCAAAAACTAAAATGAGATGCAAGACTAAATGCACAAAAAGAAAACTCCTTTACTGAGTTTAAAAACTTACATTGTCCCGATGTAAAAATTTAAGTTGAAGCAAGGATGAGAAGGAAAGAACTAACGAAAAACTTGGGTTGCCTCCCAGAAAGCGCTTCTTCAACGTCATTAGCTTGACACTTCAACACCCTTGTTAGGGTGGATAATATGTCATGAAGAAGATTTCATCCTTCAGACTTCCTTCTTTTGGAGAGAATTCCCATGTACTTGGCATAGGGAAGTAAGTGTGCCATGCAGCTTAGCAATTGTACATTTGGGATATTGTTTCCCCACTCCTTATCTCGAAGCACATCAAATTCATCTTGCGGAGGGCGATTCTCTTCAATGCCCAGAGTTGAGCTATCACGCAGAATCTCTCCTTAGGTCTCACTCCAGTATCTCACTATTTTTGTTTTCAATTCTTCTTTGTGCCACCATGAGATTATGTTCACTCTCTATCTCCACTTTCTTACTCAAATTGGGATAATTGCTCTGACAACCTCTCACATGAACCTCAAAGTTATCAAATGAGGCTTGGTTGGCTCTCATGAATTTCACCCAAACATTGTTAAGGTAAGAGTCTCTGTCATGGGATTCTTGAATTGAGCTTGAGGATATGACTCTTTGGTTTGCTCATGAGTTGCTTTGAGTTGCCAATTTGATTCTCTCAGATTTTTGATAGAGAGCCTCTTGGTTTTGAAATAAGACTCATGTTTCTTGAAATTGGATTGAGTGTCTTCATGAGCGCATAAGAGCATCTTCTAAGGCACTTGTCTTCTCTTGCTTTTTAGGATGTGACTCTTCTTCTCCCAAGATACTTTCCATGCAATAGTCCTCTTCTTCTTCTACCATGACTAAGAAATCCTCACAATAGCCATTTTATGCTTTACTCCACAAAAATCACATCTAAGAGGCTGCATGCTCTGAAGCTAAGAGAATTGTGACGTGACAACAATTTTATAAGAAGAAAAAGAAATTTTAAATTTTTGGTTTTTATATAAACAAAAAATAAATGTTCAAAATAACACTAGTTTGCCTTGTTAAATATCAATTCAACAATCCCCGACATGGCGCCAAAAACTTGTTGAAAGTTTGATTGTCTTAAGAATCGCACAAGTAATAAAATGATAAGTAAGATCGTCTCCACGAGGATTGCGATTGATTATTCAACTAAACAAAAGTTCAGTAACTATTTTGAGCGAGCCAGAATAGTGGTATTTGGAAATAAGTAGATTTGTAACAATTGAAAAATTAATAATAACAAGCTATTTAAAAATCAAAGGATTCAAAAATGACTAGGGATCGAATCTTCTTGTTTTCACTCTTATGCATTTAATCTACAACATAAGTTATTCCATACAAATTGAAGTTCGAATCAACGATATTAGATTAAGTACAATTCCTTGTCTCATAACCCCTTTAACTAAACCAAAATCCCTAATTCCTTAGGTGACAATAATAAAGTTAAGCATAAAGATCAATGATTCACAAGAACACATAATCACAAAGTTATATTCCTATACTCATCATGACTATGGCTAGCAATCTCAGTTCAAGTCATTCACCCAATTTCCCAATCATCATGAAAAACCCCAAATCAATTCAATAGCGGCCGTATCAAAAAAGCATTAAGCGAGAAGGGTGAAAGTTCAATTGAAATGAAATAAACTTGCTTTAATAAAATAAATTAACTACACAAGAGTTTCATCAAGATTCATCTACCTAGTCTGAGAGATTTAGCTACTCATAAAGTAAGAAAACCAAACCAGAAAAATCGAGGAAGAAGAGAGGAGGAGAAGCGAATCCTATCACCTCCAGTGCCCCCAAAGAATCAAAGTTGAACCACTAGACACGTCTCTAAAGTGTCTATTTATAGTCTAGGGTGAAAAGGAGTAAAAATGAGGTCCAAAACATGTAAAGCATTAAAGTGCGTCCAGGGTGCCATCGTATGCGGCCGGTGATGTGAAACACGGCCAGGCCGTGCTTCATTCATTTTTCGCCACGGTTTATGTCTTTGTCAACCTGGTACGTGCTTCACGACACGGCGGTAGTGCTTCATCGTTGTTTTGTATTTTTCACCTCTTTAAGCGTCGAATTAGCTCAAGGTGTCTTCATGAAAGTTGAAGCTATGGATCTTAGCTTTCCAATGGCACCAGTTTCATCTCAGTTGGACACCCTACAACTCCATATATGATTAAAACATTGAGCAGGTGTCGGTGGGGACATCACCTTATCAACTTGTAGCACAAATTACCCCAACTCATTCCAAGTGATTTTTCTCCTTTTCCTAGGACAAATACCTTCTTTTAAGCACAATTGAACCAAAACCAAGTGCATTATTCAAATCAAGCAAAGTGCATAAATATCATAAATTAACATGGTTAAAAAAACTAAAATGCAATGTAAAATTAACACTAAACTATATGCCATTTTGAACTTATCAAGTGGCAGAGGGGGAGTCACCTTGATTGTGTAGGTTTTGGGCTTGTTTGGAGGGATTTTGAAGAATAAGTTGAATGGGTGTGAATGGAGTGATGAAATATATGTGGTGAGGGATGTGTTTGATGAGGTGGAAAGCTGTGGTGAGGGAACTATAAGTGATCTAGGTATTGTGGTTAATTGTGAGGTTTGTGGTTTAGTGAATGGAATTTGTTGTGCTTAGGTAAGGGCTTATGTTTTGGTTTTTCTGGTTTTATTGGCTTGTGTTTTGGTAGGTGATGGTTGTGTGGAGTGTGTTTGTGTTTGTGGCTGTGGTTAAGGTGATGAGACAGACAATGGAGGTGTAGCAACAGTATCATCAAATTCAACGGTAGTCACTGAATCATCAACAGTAAAGTCTAGTACCTTTGGATTAAGTTCAGAACGCCTAACCAATCTTCTCTTCTTGCCTCGAGAGGCAACAGTAGCAGGAGGAGGTGGAGGGACTTGCTTCACTGGACCAGACGCTGAAACAGGTTTTTCAGCTTCTGTCTTTCTCTGCTTCTCCATAATCTTCCTGATGGGGACTCAATCCTCATATTCTGATTCATCATTCCTCTTAGGTGCAAAAGGCACCTTTTGGTTTTTGCTTCTTATCTCCCTTGCTAGAGACTCTTCAGTTCTTTTCACACCAGATATTGAGATTCTGGTGGGTTTTGCTTTAACTTTTACACTAGCAGAGGCAACAACTTATTCTTCTTCTTGTTGCTCTTGTTTCACTTCCCTGATCCTTTCACCAGTAACAAGGTTCATCCTTACCAAACTATATCACCGAATACATCAGGACGCACAATGGCACCAATACCAAAGTATTTTTCCCTTTTTTCCTCTCAAAGCACCAAGCTACTTAGGAATACCAGCTTTAATCAACAGAGCAGTGAGAAGAACACCATAAGGTATCTTCTTGTAGACATTTTTCCTTCCTACAGTGCCTCTCCTAGAACCCATAAAGGCGTGAACCAAATTTTTGTAGATCAATCTAGGTAGGTTCGCCTTCTGTCTTGCCAAGTAAGTCCTCATAATGAACTTCTGCTCATAGTTCATTATGTCACTCGACCCAGCCTTCAGAATCACGCTCTTGACAATGATTTTGTGAAGCACTCTGAAGTAACTCTTCAGATGCTTGGCAGTAAGGGTTTCTCCTGATTCCTTCAATTGATTGTAATCCTCAAACAGAGCTTCATCTACTTTCTCCATACCTTTGAAAGCTCTTTCCCAGCCATTGTAAAAACTAATTCCTTTAACAGGACACTCAGTAACTTCAGTAATATCATGGATAGAAAACGCTATTTAAATCCCTGATATAGCCTTCAAATTTCTCGTCTTGAACTGTGATATTTTCCCAGAGTTCTTTGATTGCTATAACCATAACTTCAACTGCAGAACTCGAAAAGAAGTAGTTTTTCTAACCCAGAGCCTCAAGACCTTCATCAAAGTTAAAACTGTAGAGCTTGAACTTCTCTAACTCAATCCTGTTTTCATTCGAGAGCTTTGCTTCCTTCATAACATCGTAGATAGCAGAATGGTCTCCGACCTTAACATTACTAATGATTGCAATTGGAGAGTGGTTTGATGGAGGTTTAGGGTTTCAGAAAACCACAGAGAGAGAGAGAGAAAACAATTTTCGCAAACATGAAACAGAGTGAGTGTGAGGCGAACAATGTGGAGTAGCAGGAAAGTTTTGATAAATGGTACATTTACCTTTTCAAAAACATTTTCACATTTCCTTGAATAAAAATAATTCAAAAAGAAAATAAAATAAAGATTCCCCTTTTTCAATAAATACAGTTGCCAAAATAAAGTTAAAATCAAATACAAGATTTTATTGAGAACATAAATAATCATGACTCAGAGTAGGTGTGATGAGACGCTTAAGTCCCACACGAGTTCAAAATTGTGTGCTCGGATGCACAAAAAACAAATTCACCGGGCGCTGATTATGTAACATGAATGACCTATCATATGAGACTTCAGGGGTATTACCGTTGCAGTAAAAATAGCTCATTTCCTTCGGGTATTTATAGGAGACTTCAGGGGTATTACTGTTACGGTAAAAATAGCTCATTTCCATTGAGAGAGGTAATTTGAAATGTAGTTCTTTTATTCCTTTCCAGAGAATATCAGAATAGTACACATTACCGTTTTCGTACTATCTACTTTTCACAATTGCCTTGTACGATTTTTGTCTTATGCTAAAGGTGTCACATTTGATTCCTCGTACATCAAAATGAGCGCACAAAATCAAATTCGAATTCCGTTCCAGAACATTTTAAGCTCAAAATGATAAGATAATATGCTAAATAATAAATTCAGAGAAAAAAGACAAGGAGGCCAGGGAGAACATTCAAGAGAGGTTGAAGAAATTGAAAAATATTACTTACTTCGTCCATGTTGGATTTCATTTTATGTAGTTGTGTTTTGGTTTTAACTTTAATTTGTGTGAAGAATGGCTTTCAACTAGCTTCTACAATTATTGGGTTCTTATCCTTTTACCTTAAATGAAGTGGGATGGTATATCATATGAAGAATATTGATACTGTTTCTCACCGGCATGAGTTATTTAATGCCTTTTGCCCAATTGTTTTGTCTTAAGGACAATTGAGTAAAATAGCTAATTCTATATGGCAAACTTCTTCAAATCCAACCAAACATCTCCTCATTCATATGAAGATTGCTAGGCATCTGATTACATCAGGTATGTATAGATGTACGAGTGTCACTTGATTTTTCTCTCCATATTGTATTTCTCACATTACTTACTAATTTTAGGTTATGGGCTTATGGCCATCCAGATCAAGTTCTACATAATCTTGGAGTTTGTAATGGGAGGAGAATTATATGATAAAATTGTAAGATATTTCATGCTTATATGTTACAGGATATATTAGAGGTTAACTGTTCTACACTTATTTTGATAATTCCCAAGTCTGACATTTTAAATTAGTAAGCATTTATGAGACACTAAAAATTACTGTTAGTGATTTGATTAGACATATATTAGATTTTGTTTGTTATTTATGTTTACAATCACACCAATTCTAGATATGTAGGCCGGCAGGGGAAACTTTCTGAAAATGAATCTAGGTGCTACTTTCTACAACTTATGGATGTTATTGCTCATTGTCATAAAAAGGGCGTGTGCCATAAAGACTTGAAGGTGAAAGACAATATATTTTATATGGTGTTAATCATGTTTTTGTTGTAGTTATTTTAACCAAATTATGTTTTTATCTTGATCAATTTGTTCTCTTTCCACCACCATTCTGCTGCATAAAATTCATTGTCAAAACATAATGGCGACCAACTCTATATTCCATCCTCTCCAGCCTCCTCGTGAGCGCATAATAGCACAAGGTGTCAAGCCCAACTGGTTCTGCTTTCCTGAAACGCCTGATTTCGTTGTTTCCACACATGTCTAGCTTCCTTGCAAGGGATGGGCCCTTAGAAAATGCATGTCCTCTAGAACTAAAAGCCAACGATCTTAATCATGAAGATTATATATGTGGCTTTAAGCTTTCCTCTCCTGCTAAACATTATATTCCGAGTCTTTTTAAGATAGAAAGGATACTAGAATTACTTGAGTGATACATATATAATTTTTAACACATGTTTATACTATAAGCAAAAGGGAAATATGTCAATTTTCCATTTTGTTCATGACTGTCTATATTTGGTTTTTGTTCTACTCCATAAATGTAGCTTCAATGAAAGGGAAAGTAGTACTTTAACGAAGCAATTTTGTTGTCTTTTCATTTGTTTTATACTATCATAAATTGGAAAGGCTGCCTTATTTAAAAGAAAATTGTCTGTAGTTTCCTTTTGTTAGCTAACAAAAAAGTTTGAGTTGGCCAGAGGAAGAAAAGGTAAAGTGCAGAGATATGTATGTTCTCAAAGCACGTTATAAATTTGTGCATGAGGTTGCTAATTCAAATGCTGATGAGATGACACCAATATTGACTGCAGAAGGTACTTTAACTAGCGTGTCAGTGAGATACTAATGAGTAATGACCCTTTGTTTTTGTATTGTTATTGTTATTATTCTTTTGCTACACATTGTTGTCTATATATTGAAATACTAATAGCGAGATTTAATGAATCTGCACATTCAGTTGAAAATGCATTAAGGGATTCAATAGTGTCACAATAATATCAGAAATGGAATTCACACAGGAATTCAATTTAAGCAATCGGTTGGTCCAAAACTTATAAAATCTCAGTTTGTTTACTTGAAAAAGTCCAGCTAATCTTAAATCTCAATCAGGACTTCTTATTTGGGATACAAATTGGATATTGAATTTTCTTCCCTTAAACTACATATAATTGTTGGTTGAAGTAACCAGTTTTGGTTATTTTTTCTGATATATCTTTTTTAACTCTGTTTCCTATGCAGTTTCAATAGGCAAAGAGTTGCGATTGGATTCTGAGTGAGCACTTCTTATCGAGACACTTTTTTTCTGGTGTCAAAACACCTGCCATGCCAGAATTTTGCAGTCAGGTTTGAGCTGTAGCTTTATCTTACTGAGTTTCAAATTCCTCGAGTTTTGAATTATTTTGTATGGTTCGGTTGTTGACCTCATTGTCTGGCTTGAGAAGAAAGCAACTTATGATCAAATCAAAATGCTAGCTAGCAAGCTTTAAACTTCATGCAACTTTGACTCTCTTTATTTTCATTTTAATGTGATATAGATTCATTATTTTTTTTAATGCCATACAGATTCACTTGAAACTTTTAGGTGTGTGGTTGAACCCTTACTCCCATGCATGAGGTTGATTTATACTTAAAATGTGGCTTTCTGAGTTCGTAAACTTGGTATGAGTTTCTGGGAAATTTTCTCCTGAGAAAATATGTTTCAAGATATTATGGCACTATCATGTGTGTCACACACAAATTCAAACCTTAATACATTTCAATTCAAAATCAACCAATTGATCAAGCCAACTAATTCAATTGACTAATATTTAATGATATTATAATAAAATTTGAAAATGAATCAGTAGCAATACGTTAAAATCTTCTGATTGTAGCAAAAATAAAAAATGGCATCGGTTACTAAAATAATGATTATTAAATTTGAAAATTTGAATTGAAATAATGATAATGCTACCAATTCAATGCTCACAATTAAATGCATATCCAATTAGCAAAAATTAGGCTTGACAATTGATTAAAAACCTGCCTGTTAAAAACTCGGACAAACATTTTACCAAAAGAAAAAAAAAATCGAACACACCTCCAATTCAAAATAAGCATTTAATTTTCATTAACTTTTTTGTGGTCAATTAATAGCTGATAATTCTCCTTAATAGATTTATACAATGGTAATAAAATAGTTTCCCTTTATACTTCCTTTTGGTACAAGTTTCCCTTTATATTCTATTGATTCATTTTCAAGCTCTATTATGGTTGCCTCTGTGATTAATTTCGTCATAAATTTTATTGATTCGTTTTCAGAAAACTTTCTTAAACCATCTTGATTGAAAATACAAGCTACAACCTGTTAATGCGGTCAACATACCATCTAAAAACACGTTACAATTGCTCTAATCTTCATATCCCTGCAAAACAACGACAGATGCTTACAAATTAGTGTGAATCAATTAAATCCCTGATTTAACTTAATTTAAATTCAGAAAGGAAAAACGTGTTTGGAAAAAAAAAGTGTTAAAGATCATTATTACCAAAATTCATTACGAGTAAAAAAATAAAAATAAAATAAAACCTGTAACCAAAAGAAAAAAAATAAATCCTTTCCTAAACCATTTTAAGAACATTCAAAACTAAAAGCAATACGAACCATTTTTCCATCTAAATACACTTTCACCTTAAAATATTCTTCATATTCCCGCATTCATTACATTAACAATAAATAAAACTTTCCTAAAACATTATGTTTGAAGATTCAAAAAAACTGGTAAGCAGGAGCAATTTACCATCTAAAATCGGATTGCCATTACCCTATTTATATTTTTTAAATAAATTAAAATTCTCCTTTTTCTTAAGAATTATCGGTATATTATTTTATGCTGTATTCAGAACTTTTGATTTTAATTTTTTCTACTAGAATATGGGCTTTTGGATATGATTTTTTTTTTCTTATAATTTTTTTGGTCGATTAAGAGGTATAGCTTTGATAGCAACATTGTCATTTTTATGTGTCATTTTATTTGGAATATGCCCAATATGTTTCCTTTGCATGCATTTTTTTATCTAATTTTCTTTTATATGCTTTTCACCTATTAATTATGAGTTTTTATTCATGGTTACTATTGTCACCTAAAGTAGTTGAAGTTTGGGGATTTTATGGTACATTGCTTGGGAATTCAGTTTAGAATGGACACTACTGTAGTCATGATCATTGTTGCGAGTCCTATATCGAGTGGTTAACGAGCCTGTCCGTTGCTTATATAGCTGGGTAAACCACCCCCTCACAAGCCGGTTTTGTAAGGATGAGTTAGGCCCCAAATCTTAATATGGTATCAAAGTCTATCCTAGATCTATTGGGCCACCCACCGCAGATAAGGCCTCAAAAGACTTTATAAGTAAGTGGCATCCCTCACCTCACAAGCCGGTTTTGAAGGGACCATTCAGATGCCTGAATTCTAAGAATCATATCTTTTTTGTTTTTGTTTTTTTGAGCTACACCGCTAGAAAAAGTAAAACAACGAACAACAATTTCTAGGCTTCAATTATGCTACTTTCGAATAAATGCAATGTAGTGGTTGGGATTACTCACCCTATCAATAGTCAATAAGCCATCCAGTTTTTTAAATAAAAATTCCTGCAAAAAAGTATAACATGCTTAGGAAAAAAAGTTCAATGCTTATCTGAAGTAGAACAATTCATTTTTCCACTCATTGGGAGGACTCTAATGGTTCATTTTAACTGAAGGATGTGGAGCTTATGTTCTCATCAAGCAAGAGATGAGGCGGCCCATTGCTAGCATCAAAGACTAGTCACCCCTTTCTATTTCTAATCCTATTCTAAATTCTTTCTACTCTAAATTTGACCATGTCTTATGCTATTCTCAATAGCTAACAGTAATCAGATTTCAAGTCCTTAGCTTTGGTTTCTTTTATTTTTAACAAACAATCACTTGCAATGATCACGAATGCTGAGAAAAACAATCTAACATCTCCTGAGAAGGTTAGTTGAATTGATTCTGGGTACCAAATTTGCTCAGTTGTTCACATGTAGATGTTGATGTTGTATATTAACCTAACCAGTTGCCCGGTTTCAAAATCCAAGCTTCGCCTCTTATAAACCGATAGGTTTTGCTCTATTTTACATATGTAACGTCTTTGTTCTCATACATACTGTAAAAATTTGGTATTTGTAGTGTGGGTATTTTGATGCGGAGGGGGCATGTTGATCGCTCATGGAGACAAAGGAAGACATGCCAAAAAGAATTTTACATGAAGCCATGGTGAATTTGCTTGGTGAGGCAATGTGTCCTCATTGCCATGGCATATTTCTATTTCTCGAGATAGAAATATATTTCTAATTTTACTTGATGCCAAGGCATATTTCTAATTTTCTTGTGCCGTATGTCACTCTAGAGAAGTGGTGATGTGACATTTCTATTATTTTATTTCAAGTTTCATAAAGTAATCTATATTGAAGGCTTTGGTTTCTAGGTCCATGTGGATTACTGTCCAAAATTTGGTTACTTAATGGTTTGTTTGGTAGAGAGGAGAGAAAATAGAGGGAAAGAAAATTTTTTAGTAAAGTGTGAAAAAGATGCATTGATAAATGTGACAGACCAATAATAATATAACACATCATCAATTTTACACTTTAACTAATAAATTTTCTTTCCTCTTACTTTCTTTCCTCCCACTTTCTTACATACCAAACATATCATAAAAGGTAAAAATAACAATTACTAATCTTATGCTTCCACTGATACAAAGTAAGATATACAAGTTGGTACACATAGGTACAAGTTAGACCCGTTTCCACTAGTGTTTTATTTATTTGAAATGTTGCAAGATTAATGAAGATGTTGATCTAGAACTTTTTGGTACAATTAACAGCTTTATTAATTTTTTATTTTTTTTTGCAAAGGCAAATAAGTTTTATTAATAATAGGCTAAATTACAAAATTGGTCCTCTAAGTTTATTTTAGGTTTCAATTTGGTCCTCTACGTTTTATTTGTTTCGTTTTGGTCCTCTAGTTTTATTTTAGTTTTCAATTTGATCCTTTCCGTCACTAAAAGTCAATTGTCCGTAGCTAGAAGTCCATTTTTCAAAATGTTATTTGGCTTTTAGCTACGGACAATTGGCTTTTAGTGAAGGAAAAGACTAACCTGTTGTAACTTTTAAAACGTAAAGGACCAAAACGAAACAAATAAAACATAGAGGACCAAATTGAAACCTAAAATAAACATAGAGGACCAATTTTGTAATTTAGCCTTAATAATAATGTGTTGAGGGGCTTTTATTTCCCCACTTCCCCGCTTAATTTCCCCACCTCCCATTTTTTCAATATTCCAACTTTACCCTCCTTCCTCCTTCCTCCTTTCAATATTCAGCACCTCCCCTCCTTCCTCCTTCCTCATCTTCTCCTCTCAACCTCACTCTCTTCCTGGAAATCGCCCTCTCCTAATCTCTCACTTTTTGAAGTTTTTTGGCTCGCCTTGGAGGTCGTAGCCAGCCCTGGTGCATTCGTTCGCCATCTCCTCCACATTGCCACTGATCTGTCGGCCTCTTTTTTTTTTTCTGAAATCGCAGAGAGTCTGGATTCTTATTACCGGAGCACTCCGGATATAAGAATCCGGACGTTTATTTTTTTGGTTACGCTATTTCCCAAGTCTGGATTCTAATATCCGGAGTGCTCCGTATTCTAAAGTCCGGAGGTATAAAATAGTCCGGATTTAAGAATCCGGAATATTTCGGCAATTAGAATCCGGACTCTATGTCTGTTAAAGTTTTGACTTGTCTTTTCCAGTGCAGTTTCAATGGAAGACAACTTTTCCGAAGACAACTTTCCCGACACCATAGTGCCCATTGTTCCTGATGTTCCAGAGGTCGTTTCCATGGATTGTACCAGTGCATTCACTATTGCTTGGGTACTTATTTTATTGATCAATTTTGTTAAGATTTGTTAGATGAGTTGGTGAATGATACATGTTGTCGTTTCAGGTGTTTTCTACGCGGGATGACCTATTGGCATGGGCACGAGACGTTGGCAAATATGTTGGGTGTGTGGTTATTATTTTAAGATCAGACTATGGGCAAGCAAGCAAAAGACTTTTGTGATGTTGGGTTGCGAAAAGTGGCAAGTATAAGCCTTACAAGACTATGGGAGTGAAGGCTATTGGCACTAGAAAATGTCAATGCCCATTCAGATTGAAAGGAAGGCTGGTGAAAGGTGCCGAAGGGTGGGTTTTGAAGGTAATGTGCGGTATGCACAACCACGGGTTAGTCGAAAACTTTGAAGGTCATCCATATGTCTGGCTGCCTAACTTCAAGAGTTGTCTAACTGAGCGACATGACATTGAACATGATTAAGCCGAGAAACGCCTTACTCTCATTACAAAGATAAAAATCCAAACAAATACACCACAATTAGGCAGATTTACAACGCACGACAAAAGATCCGGTCTAGTCTAAGGCAGGGCAGAACTAAGTTACAACATTTGATGAACTTGATGCACCGTGATCGTTATGTCCACTGGCATAGAAAAGCCGGTAACTCTGATGTTATCACTGATATAGTTTGGGCACATCTTGAAGCTATCAAGCTTGTAAATTCGTTCAACATTGTTTTGCTTATTGATTCGACATACAAGACTAATAGGTACAGGATGCCACTAGTTGAGATTGTTGGTGTGACCTCAACTGAGATGACATTCGCTGTTGCATTTGCATTTGTGGAGTCGGAGAAAGCGGATAACTACACATGGGTGCTTGAGAAGTTGAAGGGTATGTTTGTGAGACAAGATTCGTTACCACAGGTGATAGTGACCGACCGGGAACTTTCTTTGATGAATGCAGTGGCTAACGTTTTTCCCCTGTCGCGTAACATGTTGTGCCAATTCCATATCCGTAAGAATGTGAGGGCAAAGTGCAAGACTTATGTGTATCCACAAGAAAAAATTGAATTGGTGATGACTGCGTTTGATTCAGTTGTTGATTCACCAACGATGGATGACTACCAGCAGCAACTGCAACATTTCGAGGATGTTTCAGCACCATTCAGTAACTTCATTGACTATGTCAAGAACACATGGCTAAATCAACACAGGGATAAATTTGTTTCTGCATGGATAGACCGGCATATGCACATTGGAAACAAAACAACCAACATGTATGCATCTGAATTGTCGGTGACATGTGACATTCATCACTATTTTGTGGAGTTCTGAATTGTGTTTGTTTTCTGATGAACAGGGTTGAGTCTGCACAATGGCGGTTGAAGAAGTTGTTAGCTGATAGCAGAGGAGATTTGTGTAACTGTTGGGATGCAATGAATAACATGATCAGGTTACAGCACACTGAGTTGAAGGCTTCATTCGAGCATAGCATTAGTAGACAACAACATTGCTTTAATATTGCAGTCTACAAGCACTTAAATGGCCTTGTGTCTAAGAATGCGTTACAGTACATTGCCGACGAGCTTCTCCGATCTAGCACCGTTGGCATAGATAGTTCTGCGTGTGGTTGTGTGCTAAGATACACGCATGGACTACCTTGTGCATATGAGCTTGCCAGATATACGATGCACTACATCCCAATCCCGTTGGAGGCAGTTCATACTCACTGGAGGAAATTGAGCTTCGAGAACCCATGTGACACCGACAGTAGCCATGGTTCAGAACTAAGTATACAGGTTGAGCTAGAAGCATTGGCACGTAGGTTTCAGGAGCTTGATATTGCAGGCAAAATGGTACTGAAGGCGAAACTACGTGAGTTGGCATTTCCTGACACCACTTCTATCCGCCCACCCTCAGAAGGTGAACCCTGGGAGCACCAAAGAAAGGAAAGTGGTTGGCAGTAGATATTTCAACAAGACGCGATCCATCCTCATGGGAGTGTGTTGATGACTTCTTTGCCTCCCAACACGATAGTGCGTCAACTCCAACCTTGTCTAGACGTTCAGCTCCTCCTCTGCCCAATAACAATGAGGTGCTGATCCTCTAGACGTTCAGGCGCCACCGGAGCACCAAGAACAATGAGGTGCTGATCAAAATGAAGCCACCTCTCGTCCATCTCCTCTGAATTGACTGACTGCCGTCTCAAGTCCCAGGGATCGTCGGGTATGCGCTGCACATGTCCAAACTGGCGCAATACCCTGTCCGGCAGGTATGGATACACGAGAGTCCCGAAACGGATGAAGCCCCTGAAGTGAGATATAGCGTAGAACTCCCGCGCCGTCAGGATCGACATACGGGTCCCAGGTAACATCGCTGATCGCCACCGATCCAGGGCCCGCCGATATGGCCTCACCAGTCCTGCGCCTCTGACCACATCCCAACGAGAGGCACGAGGTACTGCCTCGTCGTACTCCAGACATAAACTCCTGGATCCGAGGTCAGGTGTCTGGAAGTGCTCATGAATCCAGGCCTGCATGAAAATTAAAAACTCAAATACTCTTTAATTAGCGCTTTACAAGTATAATAACAGATTATTGAATATAACAAAATTCGTACCTGTAATTGCATCGCAAATCCCGCCATCTGCTTCGTCTTAAACCTGCTCGCATCCCTGAGCTGGTCGTACAAATGTGCAAGGGCCATGGCACCCCATGCGTAGGTCTCGACACGGCTCAAGTCCCTAAACATGTGCAGCCATCCTATACGCGTCAAGGAGCTACTCTTCTCGTGACAGTGGTGCCGACAAGGTGCAATAGGTAAGCCCTGGCTGCCATGTCCCACTCTCGATCATCGCAAAGATCGTCAGATACCTCGGTCTTGCGCACTCACTCGAGCAAATACATCTGTTCCTATCAATCTCCTCATGTGATGCAGCTCTAGGGATGCCTAATACTCACAAGATAGCAAGAATTGCCCGCTTATCCATTGCGGCAAGAGTGTGTAACGTCCCCATCACCGAATATGGAGTAGCCGTGAGACGTCATCCGTAGTGACCGTCATCTCACCAAGCGGCAAGTGGAAGCTGGAAGTGTCTGAATGCCACCGGTCTACAAAGGCACTGATCAGTCCCTTGTCGACCGCCCCATAACAAAGCCGCCTGAGTGGATCAAGCTTCGACTAAAGAAGAATAGCATGAATCTGCGGATAAGGGGCAAAAGCAGATACACCGTGCCGTGGATCGATCACCCTAATCTCTCCCTGCAACTGACATCAAAACAGCACAATATAAGTCAATTACATATAAATAAATGAAATTAATGTAAAAAACAAAAATAGTGTTTACTTACGTCGGGCTCAAGCCACAACCGTGCGGCCACATGTTCTTGTCCATAACTGACAAGAACTGATCTGTCGTATGGGCCCCCAGGGAATGACTCGGCCGTCAGATCGCTCCACCACCGGCTCCACCACCGGCCGCTGACGGCTCCACTACCGCCGTCGTCCCGACGATTCCTCCACGACCGGCTCATGTGCTGCTGACGTACTAGCTGAAGTACCGACTCCACTACCGTCATGAGGTCGACGCAGCTCATCCTGACGCTTGCGCGCCGACATAGTAGGTCTCGTCCGGTCATCAACAGGGGCTGATATCCGACCACCTGGTATCCGACCACCCCTAGCGGGTGCACGACCACCCCTAGCGGATCCACGACCCATCGTACGTGCCATAATCCTGTAAAATAAATTCATAAATAAAATATAAATAAAAATCAAATTAAATAACTACTGCAGTCATTCTGAACTTCCGGACTCTTGAATCCGGAACACTTCGGCTTCAAGAGTCCGGACGTAGAAATTGCACTGCAATCATTCTGAACTTCCGGACTCTAGAATCCGGAACACTCCGGCTTCAAGAGTCCGGAAGTAGGAATTGGAGTTTCTGTCATTCTGAACTTCCGGACTCTTGAAGCCGGAGTGTGATTGCAATGCAATTTCTACGTCCGGACTCTTGAAGTCGGAGTGATCCGGATTCTAGAGTCCGGATTTACAGAGAAACCAGAAAAAAAAAATAACAGACGATGCTCGTACCTAGAATCGAGTGATGATCCAGTGAGAGGGAGAGAGACGATGCGAGACGGTGGAAATGTGGGGAGTGTGAGGGGCGAGAGTGAGATCGGGAGAGGGGACGGTGGAAATGAGGGGAGGTGAGGGCGAGGATCGGGAGAGGAGAGGGGAGGTGAGGAACTGTGGGGGAGGGAGGTGATGAAATGAGGGGGGGATTAGGGTTAAGTTGAGGGGTATTTCAGTCTTTTCATTAGGTTGGGGAGGTGGGAAAATTAAGTTGGGGAGGTGTTGAAATAAAAACCCTATGTTGAGGCTTAAGGTAAGCCCATTTACATATAAGCCCATTTACATAATACACCCAGTACACCAATCCATCGAGCAAGCTCAGTATAATGTGCGCAGAGTCAAGATAATATAAATACACCAATCCAAGTCAAATGAGAATTAAACAGAGTCTCCAATTATATAACAGTTGTTAATACTTTTATTTGCTGAGATTAAATGAAATGGACGTGCTCAGGTGATCATTTTTTTTCTATATTACATAGATTCTTTACTTGGTTACTGGGTTAGTCAATATTTATGTCTAACTTGACACTTGCTTTTACTGAAAGTCAAAGAGTTAGAGAAAAACTTAAAGAACAACTGCAATAAGAGTCTTTTTTTTTTTTTTGATTAAGAACTGCAGTAAGAGTTTGCTTCTACTGAAGTTTTGTCATTATAATTTTTCCCTATTTTTAATGTAAAGTGTAAACTGCATACCTATAACTATTTCCAGATTTTTTTTCCCCCTAGAAAGTATTATGTTTACGAGTTGCCTTCCAAATATTTTTATAGACATGTCTTTCTCTTGATACTTTGAGGACAATATCTTAGTATTTATCTTTTTCCTATATTGAGTCAAAAGATAAATACTGCAGACCTCTGTTAGTGTCGAAAATTACATTTTTCCATACTCTGTCAAAGACATAATTGGCATAAATATTGAGATGCATGTCGAAGGCCGAGTTGACCTTGAAGTGATAACAGACTTGAAAAAGGCCTTTTACCTTGGCCTAATATTTAGTTTACTGATACCATTGTCTAAAATAAGGCACGTGTTAAAGGCAAAATTGGCCTATGTTATTATCAGAATAAATATTTGTCAAGTGTGACATGGTATTTGACAGAGATAAGGCCATTTGACAGTGAAAGTGCCGACAAAGCAAGTTCTGACAAGGAAATTACCAGAGAAATTATTAGTCGACATGTGTCAATCCTAGAATAGGGAAGTTATTAAATTAGACACGTGTCAATATCTTTGTCATTAGGAAGTTATTTTCTTTGCCTATATATACTTGTAAGCACAATGTAATCAAGGTTGGAACTTGTAAGCATCCTACATATCCTAAGTCCCTGTCGACGTTAATGGATTGATGGGTCACTGCAATGTTCCCAACCACTTCTTTCAATTCCAACATGTTATTTCATTATCTTTACTTTTCATGCATTTACAAGCCTTCTTTTAATTCATGTTTTTTAAATGTTTTTCTTTGCATTTTTACTTTCATCTTCTTCTCTAAATCAAGTGGTCTTTTAGACCATTTGAGTTCTTTTATTGCTCTAAATCGTGATCAGAGTTACCTATTTACTGAGGAATTCCATTTTCGTTTGATCTTAATTGTTTGTTGTCGGAGTGGATTTTTACCAAAAATCACCGTTAACAGTTAGAAAGTGAGTGTTAGAGAGTATGTTACTGGCACTCCTCGTAAAATAGTAGATGTGGATAACAAATAACCTGATAAACCGAGAAAAATGAATGTGAATGCACGTACCCCCTTGTACAATATGTCACTTAACTAAATTAAGGACATGTGCTAAATATTTATTCATCTGTTTTCTTGTAAAAACTATTTTTCCATGAAAAACTTAATTACACTTTAAAAGCTTAATTATAATGTAAAGTTCTGTTTTTCTTTGCAGTCGGTGCTTAGTATGAATTCTCTCAACTAGTTTATTTAAAAAACTTAACTATACTAATACCACGTGATAAAATCTTATTCACCCACTTATAATGTAAAGTTCCGTTTTTCTTTGTCGTCGGTGCTTAGTATGAGTTCTCTCAACTAGTTTATTTAAAAAATTTAACTACACTAATATCACGTGATAAAATCTCATTCACCCACTCAAAACTGTTTTTCTGCCAAAAACCTAATTTGCTCGTATTCTCATGTTATAACATTTATTTCTTCCAATTTGTTTTTTAAGAGTCTCTATTTTCCTAAGATAATTTCATCTTCTCTTTTATATTTTGTAAATGTTTTTGAAGTTTTTAAATTGTATTTCTTAATGGGTTTCTTGATAATTTAAGTGCATAATCCACACATGCCCTCAACGTTTGTCGATCAAAAACATGACTTCGCCTTTGTTTGGTTCCACTTCAGAATCTCTTGGACGCCCGGTGCCTTGCGGAAAAGCGATTTGGCTCTGCAGAAAATTTGTTTGGGTCTTTTTATAGAAATCAATTCTGGTATTCAAAATTGATTCTACTTGAAGCCACAAATAGTAGCTTTTATGGTGATGATAAATTGATTCTACCTATTTCGTGTTGACCTACTTGTTACCATTTTTTTTTCACTGATTTTTGTTAAAACGTGATGTCCTTTGCTTTCTTATAACGTGATGTTTGTGCTTAGCTCAATGCACCAAAATCCTAAATTTGTTAAATTTTACGTTATGTCTTTAAAAATAAAAAGTTTCTTTAAATAAATTAAATTATTACTTTATAAATAAAAATCATTATTTTTTAAAAATTAAAGAGTTCCTTAACATAAATTATACTAACATAAATTAAAATATGATACAGTTATTAAATTTAATAATTTAACAGAAATTTAAATAATTATCTAAAATGGAAAATAAATTTAGTTTAGTACACAAATGTTAGGTCCCATTTTGGTAATTACACACCCAAAAGTAATTTTAATCCCAACTAGCCAAACAACATGAATTGATAAAAATCAATTTTTTCTTGAATGTATCCAAATAAAAATTACGTTGCGTTCAACTCACTTTTTCTTTATTTTCAATACCTTAAAGCTTTACAGTCCTTGTTTAATTTTTTGAAAATGAGAAAAAGACACCCAAACTTCCATATTGATTTTCAATAAGCCAATTAGTGATTTGGAGTGGGAAATTGCTGCCATAGGCATTCTCTTTATATAATTTAAGAAGTTTCTTTCATCCTCCAAATGCTATAAATTAGGCTTATATTTTTTTAGACCCACCCTAATTAGTCCTTTGGACCGAGTGAGTTCCTGGGGTATCCCTATAGCAAAATCCTTTCATGGGACTAATCTTGAGTCGACAAATCGGAACGAGATGTTTTACACCCGATCGGTCGCGTCCCCAAAGTTGCTTCTCCAGGATTCTATCTTGTGACCTCCTCATGGGATTGTGTTTCGCTTACCAGCTCAACCACCCACTGTTGGGTAAATTAGCCTTATATTGGTGTTAACTGAAAAGATATATAAATTTTTTTGTTTGGTAACAAATTATATTTTTACTATATCATAAATTTTGGCCATTATTAAATGCACCCCCACCTGGTAGGTACACCCCCCCTAAGTTGTGAATTTTCCAAAATACCCCTACTTAAAATCTTAGTACCGAAAATTCGCAATTTCCGGAATGCAAAAAAAAAAAATTACTTTACCGAAAATTAGAATTTTCGGTAAAGTAATTTTTTTTCTTTTACCGGAAATTGGAATTTTCGGTATACAATTTGTATACCGAAAATTGGAATTTTCGGTAAAAAAAACTTCTTTACTTCTCCGGAAATTCGAATTTCCGGTATACAAATTGTGCACCAAAAATTTGGAATTTTCGATAAACAAAAAAAAATTGTGTACCCTGAACCGTACAGAATCTTTCACCAATTGCTTGTTTTCCAATTCTAGATGTTCAGGATCGTTTACCAGACAACTCCTCCATACAAATGGACAGAACAGAAACAGAAGAAATGATGGAGTCTGGAAATGGAATAGCCCAATAATTGAAGAATCAGTGGCAAAGGAGGGAAACGAGGAAAACAAACAATTGGTGAAAGAAGCTGTTAAGTATGACTCATATGATTCAGTATCAATAAGTACGGTACACAATTTTTTTTTTGTTTACCGAAAATTTTGAATTTCCGGTACACAATTTGTATACCGAAAATTCGAATTTTCGGAGAAGTGAAGAAGTTTTTTTTACTGGAAATTCCAATTTCCGGTAAGAGAAAAAAAAATTTACTTTACCGGAAATTCGAATTTTCGGTAAGATTTTTTTTTTTTGCATTCTAAAAATTGCGAATTTTCAGTACTAAGATTTTAAGTAGGGGTATTTTTTAGAAATTTCGCAAATTGGGGGGTGTACCTACCAGGTGGGAGGTGCATTTAATAATAGCCTAAATTTTTAATCAAAGCCCAAAGTAAGGACCCATTTAGTGATCATTTTATTTTTATTTAAAAATTTGATAAGATCAATCACTAATTTGTTCACTAAAAAGAATCACTAAGAGCATCCACAGCGCTAGCAGCTTGTGGAGTATCTAGTCTACGTGGAAGAGCAACTTATTTTCTTTGGCATTGGAGACTGTCTACGTGGGAAGCTCAGCGTCTAAAATTTTCGATCCAGCATCTATGTATACATACCGTGTCTTATTCTTAAAAAAGTATTGTTTCTCTCTCCTCAACAACACAAAACAACAATCAACAACACCGATTCAACAAGATTCAACAAGAAAGAGGTGGGGAAAAAACGAAAATACTAGAACATCCATGAAATTACGTTGCAGAAAATTACAACAAAAATTGAAAGTACAGAACAACCATGAAATTACATTGTAGAAAATTAAAATAGCAGAACCTCAGTAGAACCGCGCAGGTCGCGGATCGTCAAGGCCGAACTCGCCGCATCGAAACTCGCCGCAACGTCGCTGCGTCGAACTCATTGTCTTGAACTCGTAGATGTCGTGGCTCGGCGAGCCGTGCTGGAGAAGAAGAGCAGAAGAACGAGACACGCACGGAAGCACGGAACAGGGAAGAGAAGAACGGAGAGGAAGAGCAGAAGAACGGAGGTAAGGCGAGGGAGATGAGAGGATCACGCGATGGAGTGTGGCGAGGGAGATGTGAGGGTCAGTGGCGAGGGAGAGGAGATGATGGTGCTGGTCTGGAGAGGGCGAGGGAGATGAGATTATGAGATGTGAGAGTCTGGTCGAAGATTCTGGAGAAAGCGAGAAACTGAGAGAATGAGAGAGGGTTTGTGTGTTGGGCACGTTTGGGCTTGACCCAATGGAAATTATGTTACCCTTCATAAAAAAAAAGAATAACAAGAGCCGTAGCAGGCAGCGTTAATTTTTTATTTTTTTTTTGAAAAATAAATATAACCGTTTGACACAGGAAAGGAAAAAAATGTTACCGTTTTTCTCACTTTCACTGATGTTACTGTTGGCAACAGCCACATATTTGGCTTATAAATATTGCTCTCCTAATTCAATTTAGATTGCACAAAATTTCTCTACTCACAATTCTACTCTTCTTGTTACCAAACCATCTCCTTCTGTGTTTTCTTTGTCAAATGGATCCCCAATCAATGGGGTTATGAGTCTAATATAAATCTTTTACAAAACAAACCACCCCCACCCAATGGCCCTACCGGTGATAGTTCTCAAAATCCTAATTACATGATATATCCAACACATCCATCCATTGGTCATAGTGGTGCTAGTTCTCAAAATCCTAATTATTTAATGCATCCAACCAATCCCCCTATGTGGTTTAGGCCTCCTCCAATAGGTACCACCAACCATGTAGAGTCCCCTAACGATGTGTCTCAAGTGCCACAATTTTCAACTCAAGGTGGCCTAGAGACAATTGTCCTCGATGAAGAAGGAGGCCCTCCCACTCCCACTGTGGGAAAAAATCGCACCGGATTCACAATGGAAGAAGATATACTTCTTATTCAGTCATGGCTAAACGTCTCAAAGGATGCAATCGTTGGAGTTGACCAAAGTGCAGAAGGCTTTTGGTCTAGAATCAAAGAGAACTACAACAACTATCGCGGGAAATATCCTGAGAGGAGATTTAATGCACTTAAATCTCGATGGTTTCGGATGAATGGTGCGGTTCAGAAATTTGTTGGTTGCTACAAAGATGTTGCTCGTGATAAGAGAAGCGGTCACTCTGAGAACGACATCATGATTGAGGCGCTTGCCATGTATGCTCAAGATAATAAGAATAAAAAATTCAAATTTGAGCATGCATGGCGGTTGTTGAAAGATGAACCAAAGTGGAAGGGGGAAGCAATGCCAAGTTATTCAAGGAGATCATGGGGTTCTACTACTGAAGCGCACACACCATCGTCTAACCCGGGGACGCCAATTGATTGTTCGTAGTATGATTCAAAGACAACCCTCCGCCTACCAATGGGACAAAAGGTGGCTACAAGAAAGGCCAGATCAAAAGAAGGTGAATCGTCTTCTAACAACATCCATCTGTCTGCCATGGAAACCTATCTGAAGGAAAAAAAATGCTATAATAGCACAAGTAGCCGAGGCAAAGAAGAGGGAGACCAATGCCCAGTTTTATGAAATCCTTATGAAGGACACATCTGATATGTCTGAGGAACAAAAAGCAAATCATTACTTTTATTGTGATTATATTAAGCGCCAGTTATACTAATTTCCATTATGTAATAGCTCAGTATTGTAATATTATCATTATATTGGCAGTATACAATATACATTGTCGAATAGGCTTACAGCCTGGTAATACAAGTACTGGAAAGTCTATAAGTCTAGGCTACTATGGAATAAATCCACTTGTGGAAGCGTCGCCATGTTCCGGATTCTGATCATGCTAAGGAAGAATTCAGGAAGAGAGAGGAACATAGGAAGCAAGAGCGGCTCCCGTGGCATACCATCTGGCCAATTAAGTCTGCAAGAGCTGCTTCAAATGGTAGACACCCAAATCGATGGGAACGTGAAGTTAAAAGCGTGGGCACGTCGATGAGGAGTGTCGAATGCCATGCGAGTAAAGGTAAAACAGGCAGATTGAGAAGCAGTTGCCGATTTAGGAGTGCGCTTCACAATTGGCCCGACCGTGCCAAACTTTTCCTAATAGCCTGCAGATCCCACACCTTGAATTTCGAGCGAGAGGGTGTGAAGGAGCGCAAGACAAGAGGAGAAAGAAGTTGCTCGACTTTACCTTTCTCACATCGTTTCAACGAGGTTGGCAAAAGCATTAGGCAACTTACCAAAACTCATTGTTGATATTAGGCAAATTACCAAAACCCAGAGAGTCTTTCACCGTTGAGACAAAAACCTTGAAGAAAGAGACTCCGGGAGGTGGAGCCCCTGGTTTCCAAATGAAATAGGCAGAGCCACGGAATGAAGGTTTGAAGAAGATGCCATTGCGAACTTGTTAAAGCTTTCCAGAAAACTCAGAAGGGGAGAAAAGTGTTTTGAATGGGTTTTGCAGTCTACTTATAGTATAAGCTTGCGAAGTAAGCGTGCGAACGGAAGAGTAACCGCCTACTTTTGAAGTGATGATGGTCCTATTTTTTAGGGAAGTGGGAAGCGTAGACCTGTGATGGGACATTGCGGAAAGGTAACCGTCGTGTGTGGGGTTAAGCAAAATTCTGGGTCTCTCCGTATGTTGCCGTCGACAACTCAGAATTTGGGGGGCATCTGTTGGGTGCCAAATTTCAAATTTGGGTTGATCGACGGAATGTTATGAATTCGACAAGTAAAGGCGTAAGAGACCAGAACAAGGTATGAAAATTGACTAAGTTTGAGAGACCAAGTGATGGGGCGGTTGTTCGACGGAAAGCATGAAGCGTCGAAGATGTCAAAATGAGCATGGTCGAAACAGGCTTAGTTATTAAGTAAAGATCAATGTACAAATTTCGGCAGAAGTGCTTCTGTCGATTAGGTAGTTTTTAGCGAAAACTTAACTACCAACCCGTGTCCATACACATGTCAGGTTGGATGTTAGGTAGTTTTTTCATATTTTTCCTATAAATAGTAGTTTCTACGATGTAACTCGGGTTGGATACATGATCTAATTCCTAATATCTCGACTGCTAAAGAAGATTAACTAAAACGATCAACGTATGTCTTCCAAACTCTATCTTTCTCGCATTTTAATCAATTTCACTATTTTCAATTCTTTGCATTTTCATTTATGTCATTTACATTCCAGTCAATTTGCATTTCCTTGCTTCGCATTTACATTCTTTAATTCCTCACATTTATCAAGCTTCAGACTTTTCCTTTCAAAGTCATTTACAAGCCTTCTTTTTAATTCATGTTCATTTAAACGCTTTCATTTTATTTCATGCTCTTTAAATTTATCCTTTTACCTTTTCAAAGAATCTATTTTTCATTATTTATCTTCATGCATTTACATGCTTTCTTTTTAATTCATGTTCTTTACACTTCTGTCATTTAAATTCATGCATTTACATGTTTTCATTTAAATTCATGCCTTTTTAACAGTGTTTCTTAAATTATGTCAACTTATTTGTCTTCTTTTACATTTCTGCGTTAATTTCAATTGCATGTTAGGATTCAGTAATGCATGTCTCATGACTTTGCATTAGTGTATTCTTGTTTTAGATTTTTCCTTTAATTTGCTTGTAAACCAAGTTATTGGCTTTCGACAGTCAATCTTGTTTAGTTAAGTCCGTATTGCCATTTCGACAACAACTTGTTTGTTAGTTGGAATTCTTATATACAGATTTGACATAAAATACAACAATTAATGGCTCTGAAGCCAAGAATGTTACAAAACTGATAACGTGTCGAGAAATTGACTGTTATTTTCAAAAACCGTTGTTTGCAAAACGAGATTACCACATAACTCGTCGATCTTACAATCATTTGAACTAATTATTTGTTACTTTGCTGAATTTAGTAGAAATACACTTAAAAACCAAATTTCCCAATAAACACCCACCGACTTACTCAGGTTCCGGGTCTGCCACGGATTGCAATACTCTTTTTTTTCACTGCTACTAGTTTGAACGTGAAGTAACCGACACCAACGTATTACTAATTGCATGCCCAAGTCGAAGCATGGTCAGCTGGTCACACGTGTGGAAGTTGCATCATGTGATTTTCTTGTATTCAAAATTGGTTCTTCGCTATATTTTCATTTGACTTCAATCACTTGCTTTCGTTCCCATCAGTTTTTTACTGTACTAATTGATTGAAGACTTTGGACACATGTTCAACGTCAAAATTTTCACGAGTCAATGCAATATCTTGAGGGGTAAAGTGGGACCCAAATATAGTGGCTTCTGTGGACGCCAAAGTACCTTTCAAGTTTGAAAGGTCTTAATTTCTTCTAATGGGTCGTTCAATTCAACTCAGTTTGTCGTGAGGCCTCACTTCTGTTTCTGTCATTCTTAGTAGTAATTTTTCAACCAGTTAATTAATTAATACACTCTTTCTCTATACTTCCACGCGGGTTCCCACGCACGCGGCATTTTCCTTCTCTACACTCTTTCTTTAACTTCACGGAACAAATCCCCTTTCAAATACCGGATTTCCATTTCTCTGTGTGTTTTTTCATTTCGTTCCTCCGCTTCAGTTCATTTTCTCAGAGTCATTTTCATTTCATTTTGGTATATAAATAATTACCAGCTCCCTTTATTTTTCATCTGGGTTTTCCAATTGCTTGTTAAAGTCTCAACCTTTCATTCCAGCTTCTTTCTAACTCTGGTTGGTGATTAGAAATAAAATGAGGTGTTTCTTCTTCAAACAAAATTCGAAATCCGACCCAGGATTAAACCGAAACAAGAAGAAAAATCAGGTGTCGAGTCGAGCAACCAAGTCCATCAGTGCGCAATCGTCGCCAAGGAGTGTTCAAGAATTGTACAAAGAGAAGGAGCACAATTTCAGAGTTTTTAATTTGCAAGAGCTCGTAGATGCAACAAGTGGTTTTAATAGGATGCTTAAGATCGGAGAAGGGGGTTTTGGGAGAGTATATAGAGGAACAATTAGTCCTGAAAATGGAAAAGGTGGCCCAATTGTGGTTGCAATTAAAAAACTCAACACCCGTGGTTTCCAGGTATAACATATCTACTTCAATAGCTTTGTTCTCCTCATGCTCCTTTTTTTTTTTTAATGTAATTGTTTTGTGCATGGTTTCTGGAATTTATAACTATTGCTTGCTCGAATCATTCTCTGTCTGTCTCTTAATTATTTAAATTACAATAGTTGAAATAGCTTTCATGGACCCTTGCAAGATGATATATATTTATATTATAGGCTAAATTATGTTTTTAGTTGCTTAATTTTTTTAGATTTCAGTTTGGTATCTTGTTTATTATTTATTTCGAATTCTAATTAGTCTCTTATTTGTAAAAGTTATACCAACGTGGTCGTTATTTTATTATTTATTTTGAAATGGTCATTTCTTTTACAAAAATTATACTAATATGGTCGTTTTTTTGGACATTGGTAGATTTTTTGAAAAAACAATGAACTATTTCAGAACAAATAATAAAAAATAGACCACATTGGCATAATTATCACAAATAAGGGACTAATTCGAAACAATTATTCATTAATTTATTAATAAAAACCAAAAGGTATAGCTTAGCCTATATTATATAGAAGATACAACTGTTTTGATTAGTCAAGTGGCCAAAAAGTATACTAATAGGATTTGTGGATCCTTCATTGTTTAGTAATTGTGTTATGCTGTCTCTGAATTATAGCAATATACTTGTACTTTACAAATATAACTGTTTTCTCATGTTTGTTTTCTCCTTTGTAAAGGGGCATAAAGAATGGCATGCAGAAGTTCAATTTCTCAGCATTGTGAGTCACCCGAATTTGGTTAAGCTTTTGGGATACTGCTCTGTAGATGGTGAAAGAGGAATCCAACGGCTGTTAGTGTATGAGTTCATGCCCAATAGGAGCCTGGAAGATCATCTATTCAGTCGTTCTTTACCTCATTTGCCTTGGAAAACAAGATTGCAGATCATGCTTGGTGCTGCTCAAGGATTACAGTATCTACATGAGGGTTTGGAGATTCAGGTACCTCCTAGTTGCAAAGCATTTGACATTTGTTGAGCTTATGATATAATTCTAATCCAACTAGCCTAATGGGAAGAATAAAATGGAAACCCAATGAATACTCTTAATTCACATAAGATATTTAAATCCTTATTTTTGTTGAGTTTAATGGAAATGCCCAGTCGGTATAAACCAGTTTAACATCACATCCAATGAAAACTCACAATTTTGGGGTTAATTTTAAAACACAGTTACAAGAGTGGGTTGAGATGGCTAAATAGTGGGTTTTCGTTGAATGTTTGAATAAAACTAGTCTACACTAAAAGTGCATACCCTTTAAAAGTTTAAATTCATTTTTGTTTATAATCTTATCATTGTGTATTTTGATGGGAAGGTGATCTACCGAGATTTCAAATCTTCAAATGTGCTATTGGACACGAAATTCCATCCCAAGCTCTCAGATTTTGGTCTTGCTAGGGAGGGCCCAACAGGTGATCAGACTCATGTCTCTACTGCAGTAAGTTGATGGTATCAATTTCAAGTGTAAATAAATTACTAAATTCATATAATATTTTCACTACTATTTAATCATGACTTCCCAAATATACAATTAGCAATACAATTATAATTTTTCACTACTATATAAGCAGCATTGATTTGACTGTCTATTCATCTACAACCACAACCTTTGTTCTTTATCGAGCCTGTTTGGTTTGACAATACATTTTCTGTTTTAATTGCAAAATTACTTCTTGTTTTCACTCAGTTTCCTGTTTTACTTTTTGAAAGATTTATACAGGAAACGATGGGAAAAAAAAAGTTATTTTCACTATTTCATATACAAATCTTTGAAAACAAAAAACAAAACGAAAACAATAAACAATTTTGTAATTAAAAGTAAAAACACGAAATGAAAACAAAAAACTTTTTTTTTTTTTTTCAAACCAAACAGATCATAAACATTCTAACAATGAGTGTTCACCAACTACTCATCTTTTGATATCAGGTAGTTGGAACACAGGGTTATGCAGCCCCAGAGTATGTTGAAACAGGTCATCTAAGATTAAAGAGTGACGTTTGGAGTTTTGGTGTGGTACTTTATGAGATCCTAACAGGAAGGAGGACATTGGAAAGAAGACTTCCAATAAAGGAACAAAAGCTTATAGAGTGGGTTAAAAATTACCCTGCTGACAGTGACAGATTCAGCATGATAATGGACCCTCGACTCAAGAACCAGTATTCTCTTGATGCAGCTAGGAAAATAGCCAAGTTGGCAGATAGCTGCTTAAAGAAGAATCCCGAAGATAGGCCTTCGATGAATCAGATAGTGGATAGCTTGAAGCAAGCATTGCAATGTTCAGAAACCTCAAACACTACTCAGAACTTGACTTCTCAATCCCTTCGAACTAAGTTGGTTCGGAAAAGGTAAATAGAGGCTGTTCGGAAATAGTTTTTGTGGTATCAAAGAATGATCAAACTAGGAAATTAGTGGTATGTGGATTTTTCACTTTCGACGGCTTTGGACTTTGAACATTCTGGTTAGTTTGGTCCAGTGCCATAAATCCAAGTTCTGTCTTCACTTTTGGCTTTTGTAATTTTTCGAAATTCATCAATATTAGAGGAAGTGGAAGGGAGGGTCTATTAATCTGATGTATGTGTTGATAGTTTTTGAATATATTAGAAATGGAAAGTAGGATGTTCGATACTTATGAGCAGAGCAGGCGGCACTGGATGCAGTTAAAATCTTTAACAGGATTTTTCATACCTCAATTTTTATACTTACCTTATATCTCTTTTGTTTCTCTCATCCTTTGGATCATATGTGGCTTCATATTTTTCACTTTTTCTCTCTTCTCTTCCTCCTATTTACTTTTACCATAAACGTGTGAATTTTGTGTGTGTAAAATCTCCATGGTTTTTTTTATTTTATTTTTGGGTTTTGCTAAATTCTCCATGGCTTGAAGTTATATTCGTTTAAAGAAAATGGATAATATCTTCGTAATTGTGTCCTATTAATATTTTGCTATAACCACTTCTTTTCCAATACACCGAGTGTTCCTTCCTAGTTCTCCAATTCCACCACAAGATAGATAGCAAGGAAAACAGGTGCGTGCGTTCATGTGGACTCGTGCTTCCCTTTTTTAGCCACTGAATAGCATCTTGCTGTTGAAAGAAGTCTATGTAGAAGTATTGAATGAACTGAATTGATTCATTAAGAGTGAAGTAATCTGAGTACAACGTATATATAGAGCAATGTGCTCTCGATAACCAACTCTATCGTTACTTAAATAATTAACTTGTAACTGACCTAACTAATCATGTAACCACTCTAACTAACTATTTTTCTTTATATTTACATCAATTGAGTCCAATAGTAATAGTCTACGCTGTCAAAACCAAATTTGTTCCCCATATTTTTCGCACTATGACAATCTCTCACACATTGAAGGAAAGATTCCTCACTTGCCTGAATCTTTGACAGGAGGCCGATGGATGCATCCATCTATTATGCAGCATCTTATATGTTACTTAGGGTAGAAGAATTGTGGCAGGCAAGCCAAATCAGGAATTAGGACTCACCATTATCAACTCGCATGTCATACCCCTCCTTAAGAGATTCTTGAGCCTTAAGAATAGATGTCCATGTTGTAGGACCTGTTTTTTCCCATCCAGAAATTATACGTTGTGTGGTACTTGTTTGGCAGAATTCGGACCCAAATGTTGCATGCCCCAACCAAACTAGTTTTTCAAGCAAAGTGGTGTTAGTTTCTCGAGCCATTCTCAGACCAGGACCTCCACACCTCTTTCGAATTGTAATTTTACTCCATTCAACAAGGTGTAAGCCTTTCTCCGAACTTCCTTTCCATTCCTTGTTTGTGGTCTGATCAATTATTTGGAAAATACTCTGACTGAGGAAGCCAATTAATTTGCATATAGTAGTTTGGAATTGAAGAGAGTAACAGATGATGCGAGCGAGTGCCAGCCTACCCACTCTATTGAGGAATCTGTTTTTTTAAGATATGCCAGCCAATGTGGTTTGGAGTTTTTCTATCACAAATTAGTAAAAGTCTTCTTTCTCTGTTCTCCCTCTTAGTATTGAGAAACCTAGGTAATGTCTCAGGTTGTTGGTGTTGCGAATCATAGTAAAAGAAGTACATTTCTCTACTTTAGATCTGGTCACCCCTGCTGAGTAAAAGGCTCGTGATTTTGCTGCTATATTGACATGAATTAAAGAACCGAGGCCATGCTGAATTCCTAAAAAATCTTTGCTGTCAGTCTTTCTTGCTTGCTTTTGGCTTCGGTAAACAATAATACATCATCAGCAAAGAATAAATATGACACACAACACAAGGGCAATCCTTTGATACTTGAACAGGCTGCCACTTCCTTTCAGTGATTGCAAGGGATAGTTTCTCCATACATATGACAAAAAGGTAAAGGGAAAGAAGGGAGTCTTTTGCCATTCCATAATAGGGAAATAGATGCTGATGTAACATAACTCATAATCAAACTTACCATGATTGGGGTAACCCGCATTCTTGGAGAGTCTCCTTAAGATAGTCCCAGTTCACATGGGCATAGGCCTTTTCAAGGTCTATTTTGAAGGCCACATCTATTTTCTTCCTCGACTTGTTCATGTTATATACATTTTGTTCTAGGATGATTGCATTGTCCACCTGCCCTCCCCCTTCCAGAAAGAAAGCTGCTTTGGTAAGGGTTAATCAAGTTGTTCAGAAGGGGGCTCAATCTGTTAACTAAGACTTTAGTAACAATCTTAAATATGGTTTTGCAAAGACTTATAGACCTGAATTCTTTGAAATTGCTTGGTGAGTCAACCTTGGGGATAAGAGCTACTAAAGTTTCAGCAAGAGAGGCATCAAAGGAACCTTTTGAAATGCTCTTATTTTATGCATACGTTAAAGATTGAAACAAACAATTGACTTTATGTGGAATACAAGGGTTTCTGAGAATCATCTGAACAAACAGTTCTTATTGGAATTTTTTTTAACATGAAATAAAATAACATTACAATGATAATCTCAGGTTTTGGCGTCAAATATGCCACTCTTATTCATCAATCATCATAATTCTACCCTCTATTTCTCTCCCTTTCTCTCGCTACTAGTCCTTTTTTTTTTCCCTATAAAATTTAATATGCTTTTAACTATACACTCACATACACACATGACCTATCGACATGATGCAATATGTCCTGTTCACACAAGAACAACCTCTTGAGCTTGATTCTTCTGAATTCCTATGATGTGGCCAACATAAAGAGCAGTCCCATAGGAATCAGATTCTGGAAGCCTCTCTCTCTCACCACCTTCAGACATGTTTTTAACAAACTCCACAAAGTACCTCCAATTATCACTCTCAAACATCCTCTTATTCATTCTTAAATAAGTAAATGCACTCAACCCCCTACCAGAGTTACTTGTTGACAAAACCTGACCATAAGCACTTGCATCATATCTCTCCAATGCATTCTCCCCAGCAAGATCAGCTCCTGCAGTTCCAGTTGCCGTCTTCACTTGATTAACCAATCCTTCTGGTGAACAATTAGCATGTTCAGGTTGGTCTCTATCCTTCATTTCCATGCAGGTGAAATTTAAAACAACTCCATGTTTTGCAAGCATTTGAGCTATTGGTAAATAACCATCATGAAACCTTGTGTTGTAGTAACCTGCTGTTAGTTCCGGAGCATGTGACCTTGCTCTGTAGTGCCAATGAATTCCAGCAATTTTGGCAGATAGTTTCACTCCACTTGTTTGAAATATGCTTTTAGCAGATACAAGGATTCTCTCACCATGTTCCACTAGTTTAGTGGAGTACCAGTCAAGGAAGAACTGTCCATATTCTGAGTTCCATGTTCCTTCTCTTTTGAAAAATCCAGTATCCTCTGGAAAATTATTGTACTGACCTGAGTCATGGGGTCCACATCTTCCCCAATCTGTCTTCCCAATTGCCTCAGCTGATGCTTCTAAGGAAGCTTTCATATACTGTATGACAAATAAGTCATTTTAGTAAACACACAAGAAATCCAAAAGAGGAAAAATGGAGAAAAGTCGTTTTAGTTAGTAAGTAGATATTTTTGTAATTTTGTCACATGTGAGATATCTTTGTTATCACAAAGATGAATACGGATTGACAGTAGTCATATTTTTCACACATTCATGTTGTCAATATATCAGAGCTGTTGGATCAAAGATCAGACGGCTCTGATTTCAAGTCTGCTTTGAAAGCCTATTCAAAGAGCTTAAAATTGGATTCGTCTAATCTTGATTCAATGGCCCCAAATTGCTGATTGCGTGAATGCGTGAAATAGGGGACCTCAGACAATTTGAATTCCACGAAGATAGAGATCAAGGGTCTAATTGTAATGAGACATGTGTAATGTAATATTAACATGATTTTGGACCATTTTCTAAAAATAGTTTAAAATTAATGCCTTTTTTAGAAAGGAAAAAAAAAATCAAAATCATACCTTGTCATAGCACTGAAATTCTCCAATTCCAGGAAACCTCCAGGTTCCATTACTCTCTGGATAAGATGGATATCTCAGCTCCCCACAAGGACCAAGCCCCACTTGAATTTCCTGCAAATTAAATGAATTTAGAATTTAGAATATCTGGTTACATTATTGTCAATCACAAGTATTGACTATTGATACCCCTTCTAATATTTATGGACATGTGTGGTTGCTAAAGTACCTTATAAGATAACACTCACTAGTCAGTGCTATCTCAAAATTTTAGCCAAGTTTCTTCAATACTCTGCCCACTAACCCCAAAATTGAAGTACAAAATTGGTTTACTAAATTACTACTTACCATGATAACATTGCCCAGATAATCTTTGAATCTGTCACGGAAGCTTCTCATGTAATCAGAGTAAACTTGAAGGGGAGTCCTTCCTCTTAAAACAGGCATTGAATCACACCCCAAGGATATGTATTCAGGATTCCTCCTCCCTGATTTGTCTTTGTAAACCAAATCAGGGTTCTTGCTGATTTCTTCCAGCACCCAACCAGGTAGAGGAATGCTAAAAAAATTGCAATAAAAATAAAATTAGTCTCCAAAATATGTAACTTAAAATTAAACAAGGAACGAAAAATCAGAAAATATTTTTTGTATAAGTAATAACTTAAAAAAAGAGAAATCTACCATACCTGCAAGAGTCTCCAACATTTCCTCCACACTGATGAAAAGACATAACAACCTGAAGCTTCAATCCATGTTTTTGTACCATTTGCACAAGTTCAGCATAACCTTCCCAATTGTAATTCAAAGGACCATCTTTTTCAACCAAACCCCACCAAGCATCTACCATTACTCCTTCAACTCCTGCACTCTTCAAAGCCATCAAACTAGCATTCATTGCTCTTGCCTTATTCAAACTTCCTCCTATTGTTACTGTATCCAATGGAAGCATCACAAACAAAGGTACACTTGTTGAATCATCGTGGCTAGGAGCAACCGATGGCGCGTGAACCTTCTCCCATAATTGTTGTTCATAGAAGTTGTTGTTCTTGTTCTGTGTGATATTTGCTTCTTCTTGCATTGAACTCTTTGCTCTGAGACGAAAAGATGGTTTAATTTTTGGAAAGCAAACTTTGGTAGTAACGTCATCACAAGATTTTAGGATTCTGGTTTCCTTTTGTTTAATGAAGGAAATTGAAGAACGAAGTGTTAGAGCCATTTTTTTTCCTTTCTGTTATTATATCTCTGTTTGCAGTTGAAGATGATATAGTATTGCTGAAGATGGTCAATTTCGTGTTTATATTTATAGAAAAAAAGTAGCTCGACTTTGGGAATTGAAGTTGAAACACCCTTGGTGGGACCAAGTTTAAAAGTGGAAAAAGTGCAAAAAATAAAAACTAGTTGGCTGTGTTTGAATCGTGCTACGTGTTACCACCTCTTCCATTCTTATCTAACGGAAACATGTTGTTGGCTTCAGTTTTTTAATAACGGTTACCCACTTACAGTAATTTAATAATTGTCTTGTCGATCATGGAAAAGGAGAGGAAATAACATTACTATGTGGCTAGGCTTAAAGAAACACAAATCATTTTGAAAATAACAACTGTCGACATAATTAAGAGAACACCAAAAATGACATAATTTTAATGTTGTTTTTTTGACTGTTAATTTTAACGTTGTTACTTTTCATTCTTCTATACTCCTTCCGAACTCAAATATAATTAAAAAATAAACAATATTTGATAGTTTAAAATATAAGCAAATTTAAACTAATTTCATTAGATTTAATGATATCATTTCTAAAATACTCTTTAATTAATTTCGATTTTATTTTTCAATAACACTTTTTATTCACATGAAACAATTTTCCATAAAAAATTAAATATAAAAAAATGGCTGCAAAATGCAATTATTTTTTTTATTACACCAAAAAAATTAAATGAAGTTAACTAATATTTTTAATTAGCGTTAATTTATTTATTTTTGTTTATATTCGAGTTCGGAGTTAGTACATTTTTCTGGTAACTATCTAGTTGTCCAATCAAATTATTTCAAATCACTAGACTAAATTGAGGTCTGGATTCACTGCAGTAGAAAAAACACACAGTCACGCAGTCATGCGATCACAGTCGTACAATCAAAATCAAACAATCTTTACAAAACAGATCCAAAGCAAAAAAGTTAAAATGTAGCGGTCTTGATCAGACGGTCCAGATTCATGACTGCATGACTGTGTCTAATCTATTTTCACTAAATTGAAGGTTAAACAACACGATATACTCACCACTTGAAAACAAAGATTCAACTTCGAAGTCCTCTTCCATATTAGGAAGTGATGAGCTTGGAGAATAACACAATAAGATTAATCTGCCTTGACGAATATTTGTTTCCCAGAATTTGATCAACTGAAATGAATATTACAGAAGCAGTTGAAATTTAAAGTGTCCATATTTTATCAAAGTTACCTTAATTTTTTATAATGAATTTAAAAATAAGCCAAATATTTTCTATATTGCTGTTAGGTGCCAAATTTTAGATTTAGGTTTCTCGATGGAGCTTCAAGAATTTGACAAGTGAAGATGCAAGGAGCCAGGAATAAGTGATCAAAAATTTGCTAAGTTTGAAAGACCAAGTGACTTGGCAGTTGTTCGACGAAGTGTGTGAAGCGTCGAAGATGTCAATATGAGCATGGTCGAATTAGACTTAGGCGTTATGAAACACATGTACAGCCCGACAGGAAGTGTTACTGTCGAGATTAAGTAGTTTTAGTATAAACAACTACCGACCTTTTGTCCGTACACGTGTCAGGTCGGATGATAGGTAGCTTTTTACAATTTTTGTCTATAAATAGCAGTTCTTACGATGTAATTCAGGTTGGATACATGATCTAAATTCCTAACATCTCGACGGCGAAGCAGATTAAAGGAAAACGATCATTGTATGCCTTTTAAACCTTTTTTTCATTCAGCAATTGCAATTCAATTCAATTTTATTTCCAATTATTGTCTTGTTCTTCATTTACCTTATCTGCAAATTTATCTTTTGTCTATGTATTTTACATTCAAACTTTACTGCATTGTGATTATTTTTTTTTCTGAACTTCTGTTTATTTCATACTTTCTGCATTACTTTTAAAGTTCACTTTGCTTACTGTATTTATTTCAATTCCAATGCAATTCCAGTATTTTATTTCATGTCTTTTACTTAACAGCCATTTACATTCCATGTCTTTTACTTGAGTTTTTTACATTTTGGCAATTTACCTTTCTGTCAAATTCTACTTTCATTCTCATTTACAAGCATTTCTTTAATTCGTGTTCTTTAAATGTTCTCGTTTACTTTCCTATGTCTTAAAAGCTTTTCTTTGAATTTCAGTCATTTAAATGCTTTTATTTACATTTTTGTCTCAATTTCGAACTACATGTTTAATTCTATGAATGCTTGTTCATAACTTTGCATCGTATATTATTCATATAATTCCCTGTTTAATTATTTGTCGATCAAGTTATTGGCTGTTGACAGCCAAATCTTGCTTATTCAAACTGTTAATGTCATTTCGACGACAATTAGGTTGTTGTCTGGAATTATTATAATAAAAAATTGGCAAAACATCACAACGATTAATGGTTTAATAGCCAAGAAAGTTGAAAACTAATAACGCGTCGAACATTTGACCGTTATTTCATTTGAAACCGTTGTTTAGCGAGATTACCATGTAACTCGTCGATCACATAATCACTTGAAACTAATTATTTGTTTCTTCGACCAATTTGGTAGCAATATTGTACAAAACCAAATTTCTCAGTAAACAAATTGGCGCTCCCGGTGGGAGAGTTTGGAGTAACTCGTTTTAAACGATAGTTTTATGTGTCTAAGAAGTGGAAAAGTAACTGCTTCTAATGTATCTAGATAGCGAAACATGAGTGGCAGTGCGAATAACAGTGCCACGATTCCAAGTGTTACTAATGCGAATGCGTCGACGAGCAATTCAAATGCGTCGACCACCAGTACGAACGTTGGGGTAGTGAATTTTCCACAAGGGAATAATTCTGCCATCGACATAGGTACTAGGATGGCAATGGTTAATGCGATGAGCAACCTATTTCAGGTGTTGTTATATTTGAGCCCTTAGTGGTTCAAAATGCTTCAGAAAATCAAACAACGCCTGGAAGCGCAAGGAATTTGAGCGTTAGGCCGACATCGCATGTAACACAACCTCTGTTTGGGATGCCTTATGGTTATTTGCATAACTCGACAGTTCCTGCTATTGGTTCAACTATGTTCAACCAATATGCTAACCAGCCTTTTGTACCGTTTGGAAATTCTTCCAACACTCAAGAAATGGTGGGTGTGACTACTACTACAACCAATCAACAAGGGTCAGGACCAGGGGACATGTCAAGGCAAATGCCCCAAAATAATGGAGGAATAACACAAAACTCGTTGGCGAGTATTCGACAGCAAGTCGATGATAGTAATCATGAGATGGTGCACATGTTCACTCAGCAAATAGGTGCAGTGATCACACCTCTTATGCAAACTACTAACCAAGCATGCAATGCATTAGCTTTACAAATGGAAAGGTTAAATCAAGCATTGAGTTTGGCAGCACCAGTGAATGACAATGTTCAACAAGGCCTAGGAGTTATACCTCAGGGTCAAGGCATGGGGGGCATTCCACCATATGTGAATAACCCCATAATGGTGCAGAATGAAGTGAATCAACCAAACCAGAACCTTGGTTAGAACTTGAACAACTTGGCTTATGGCCAAGTGCAGGTATTGCAAAGGAATCAAGATCAAGGACCTCCATTGCATCAAGGTTTAGCCAACCTCAGGCACAATATCATGGGGAACCAGATAGAACAAAATGTGAATCAAGCTGTCGAGCAAATGCTGAACAGACTTGGTTTTAATATTGGTCAAGCCAATAGACCATATTTTATATCTGTTTTTCCTGAATGGGTACAACAAGCGGAAGTGCCAAGAGGAATGAAGATCCCCAAATTGTCTAAGTTTTCTAGCGACAGTGGAGAATCAACTGTCGAACACATTGCTAGATACTCAAAAGAAATGGGAGAATTGGCCACTATGGAAGGACTGAAAATGAGGTTCTTTCCAAGTTCTTTGACAAAGAATGCATTTTCTTGGTTCTCGACGTTAAGGGCTAATTCAGTCCATTCTTGGGCTCAACTAGAAGGATTGTTTCATGATCAATTCTTCAGGGGAGATTTAAGGGTTAACTTGACAGATTTTTTCAATGTCAAGCGCGTCTATAATGAGTCTATAGATGATTACATCTCTAGGTTCAAACAAATGAAGAGTAGGTGTTTTACACCTGTTCCTGAAGCGAAAGTTGTTAAAATGGCCGCTAGTGGTTTGGATTATCACATTAGAAAGAAATTGGTAAACCAACACATAATTGATCTTGCCCAGTTAGGGGAGAAAGTTCGACAAATTGAACAACTTAGGTCTGAAAAGAATTAAAAAAACAATAAGAAATTCGTTAGACGTGAGAAAATAAATTGTGTCGAGCAAGATCAAACAGACAGTGAGGATGATGCTATTGTTGAACAAGAAATAAACCTTGCTGAATTAAAAGAAGGACCACCTTATGCTTATCAAGCATTAGTACCTTCCAAGGGAAGGGAAAAGATGAGTTATACAAATAAGAAAACATACACATTTGATATAACTAAAGCTGATAAAATATTTGATATTTTGTTGAAAGATAAGCATCTTAAGTTGTCAGATGATCATAAAGTAAAAGGGCCTGAGGACTCTAATGGTCAGAATTATTGTAAATACCATGGGGCTTTAGGCCATCCTACAAATGAATGTTTTCGTTTTAGGGATTTGATTCAAAAAGCTCTTAAAGAAGGTAGGCTCGAATTTGCTGACAAGCAAAAGCCTAGCATGAAGGTGGATACTGATCCATTTGGTCAAGGCATAGCCGATGTCGACGACCAAAATGCAAGAAGCTGCAACATGGTGAATATCAATGCCAAGCAGAAGTACGTGGTGAATGTGGAGGATCCTTTTGACATTTACCCCAGGCCTCATGAGACTGTTGAAGACTTTCTGAGAAGAAAGAACAATAGAGGGCAGTTGAAATTGTGCCCACATTGTGACAGGTATTTCGACGAGAAAGCCGCTCAGAAAGCAAAGAATAATCAAAAGGGAAAAGTTCACCACCATGTGCAAATTGGTTATGTGAATAGGAATGCTAAGCCTGTTCTAGGGAACCAGATGCAAAAGTGTGACATCCAACCCACCACAACTGGTACCAACACTGTGCAGCACAGCCCCAACCCTATTAGACTGGGCCACTGGCCCACAGCAACGGCCCACACCGCAGCATCCGAAGCACTCACAGGACTTCAGGATTCCCTTAAATCCTGTTTTTGCCCCATGGGAGACTCGAACCCGCATCCAAAGGGATATAGACCCTCGGGAAGCATCTCCCACTACCACTAGACCAATTAGTTGAGTTGGCGATGGGGGATGCTTCCTAAAGGCCTTTATCCTTTTGGGCATGGGTTCGAATCCCCCGAAGGGCAAAAATACCATTTAAGGGAATGGTGAAGTCCTGTGAGTGGCACGCTCACCGTTGTAGAGGGCCAAAGACCGGTATGCGCTTGGTGGAGTGTTACAATAAAAGGCGCTTTTATTGTGACATCCGATCATACCTACCAACATCGCAAAGATAGCCCCAGCTTATTAGATCGGGCCATCGCCCACAAAGAACGGCCATACCGCAGTCAGTCCGAGCACTCACAGGACTTCAGGATTCCCAAGGGTCTATATCCCTTTGGATGCGGATTCGAGTCTCCCATGGGGCAAAAACAGGATTTAAGGGAATCCTGAAGTCCTGTGAGTGCTCCGGACGCTGCGGCGTGGGCCGTTGCTGTGGGCCAATGGCCCAGTCTAATAGGGCTAGGGCTGTGCTGCATAGTATTGGTACCAGCTGTAGTGGGTCGGATGTCACAATAAAAGGCGCCTTTTTTTGTAACACCCCACCAAGCGCATACCGGCCTTTGACCCTCTGCAACGGTGAGTGGCACACTCACCGTTGCAGAGGGCCAAAGGCCGGTATATGCTTGGTGGGGTGTTACAAAAAGTCTATTGCAAATAGGCCTAACAGAGCAGTTGGTGGTTGGTTGGTTGAGTTCTCAAGAGAGACGATAGGAAGCAACCATGGAGTATTTCCTGGTCGAGTCACAAATAGGACCAGGAAACCTGATGCCAATGTGATGGTGAAAAAGTGGGTCGAGAATTCTGCTAAGGCCCGTTACCCTGAATTGAGAAATAGGGTGAGGCTAGAAAGAGTAACCCTCGACAAATGCCATTTTGGGATGAAAATTACCAGCATGGCAGAATACCTTATCCTGGAGGAGACCAAGTAAAAAAGGCCCTGCTGTCGAAGAGTCAGAAGCGTCGTCGACAGAGGATAAAGAAAGAACAGAAACAGAAAATGAAGGCTGCTGAGATGGTTGAGCCTCAACATGAGAATTGTTTCATGGTTGGGATACAGAAAGTACCATTGCCCAAGGAACCTGGCCCAAAACTGAAAAGTGTGGTAGTTGATTTCAAAGGTGCTAACTTTGAGAAGGGTCAAACTTCTCAGGCACGAGGACATGTACCTCTAGCAGGTTTCAAACAGAATGTTAAGCCTGCCAAGGTGTCTTCAACAACACAAGAAAAGAAGCCTTGACCAGTGGGTTTGAATGAGGCTAAAAATTTGGCCTTAGAACGAGGCGAAGGTGGTGTTTGAGCAGCTCCTGTCATGGACACTAGCAGTGATGTTTCTATGGAGGAATTGAGAGTCATAGTCAATGATTCTGATTTGTTGGGTGAACCAATGGAACAAAATGCTGTCAAGACAGATTTGTCCATGGAAGAAGTCATTGAAGCATTGAATGATCCAGATGACCCAACTGGTTTTGATGATAAAGAAGATTTCGATCCTAATATTGAGTTGGACAAAGACTTGGATGAATTGGTTATGGCAATGGGAACAACTTTGTCGGATTTAGGATCTGAAGATTGCCTTCTTGATAGAGAGGACATGAGATTGGGAAGTCATTTGGAGAATGAAGAAACAGCCACTGAAGAGGAGCTTACCAAGCTTGATGTAAACTTGGTTTCAGTGTTGCCAGTGGAATATCAAGCTCATTATGAGTTTGTTATAGAAGTACCTGATGAAGAGGAATTTGATGATTTTCCTATTGGTTGGCACTTCGTCGAGCAAGACATGGTTACTATCTTTGATAATTTTGCTCGATTAGATAAGTCAACTGATGAGGAAAGAAGTCATCTTCGACTGTTGCACATTAAAGTAATGATTGAAGGCAAACCTGTCAACAGGGTATTGGTTAATGGATGGGCATCTGTGAATTTGATCCCAAGGGCTATGTTTAAAAAGTTGGGAAAAGATAAAACAGACTTGATGCTAACTAACACAGTGGTTACTGATTTTGGAGGAAGGTCTGCTCCAACAGATGGTGTAGCTATGCTGGATATACAAGTTGGGTCAGTGGAGAGATCTACTTTGTTTGTGGTCATTCCTTCAAGGTCTAGTTACAGTGTCCTGTTGGGTAGAGATTGGATTCATACTGTTGGAGCAGTACCTTCGATAGTACATCAGAAACTTATCTTTTGGAATGCTCATGATGACATTGAGATTATTGAAGCTGATGATAACCCATGCTATTTGCAACAAATACATGTGGATTTCAAAGTATATGACCTAAAGGTAAAACCCATATCTGTATAGGGTGGTGTTATTAACAAAGAGGCTCTGAATGCTTGCTTGATGGAGCAGTTTGGTGTTAAGTTGCTGGATGAGGCCGACGAAAATTGGCCAATCGACGATAATGAGCCTTGAACGTCATCAAACACAGTTGTCAGCCTGTGAGGCCGTTCGACGGCCAAACTCAGAAGAAGGGGTGTTGGCTGATTGTTATTCGACGATGGCCCTTTGGGATTTGAAAAGGGACTTGAGGATAAAAGTGGGTTTGAGTTGGAAGATCCTTTGGAGGAAATTAATCTGGGGGATGCTGATAGGAAGAGGCCAATATATGTTAGTGCTTTACTTTCGGATCAGTTCAAGAAGCAAATCGTGGAGTTAGTCTCAGAGTACAAGGATTGTTTTGGTTGGGATTACCATGAAATGCCAGGTCTGAGTAGAGATCTTGTGGAACATAGGTTGCCTCTAAAACCTGAATGTAAGCCTGTCAAACAAGCCAACAGAAGGTTTGCTCCTGAAGTTGTGTTGAAAATAAAGGAGGAAGTGGAACGTCTGTTGAAGGCTAAGTTTATTCGCACAACTAGGTATGTTGAATGTTTGTCGAATGTAGTGCATGTCATAAAGAAGAATGGCAAGATGAGGGTTTGTGTTGATTTTAGGAATCTCAATGCTGCTACTCCTAAAGATGAATACCCAATGCCCATAGCTGATATGCTAGTGGATGCAGCATTTAGTCATGAGCTTCTAAGTTTCATGGATGGGCATACTGGTTACAACCAGATCTTCATTGCTGAAGATGATGTGCCTAAAACTGCTTTTAGGTGCCCAGGTTCAATTAGAACTTATGAATGGATAGAGATGCCTTTTGGTTTGAAGAATGCAGGTGCAACTTATCAATGGGCAATGAATACTATTTTTCATGAAATGATAGGCAAGTTTGTGGAGGTTTACATCGACGACGTTATTGTCAAATCGAAGAGTTAAGAGGAGCATTTGAGTCATCTTAGACGAGATTTTCAGGAAATGAGAAAGCATAGTTTGAAGATGAATCCTGAGAAGTGCGGGTTTGGGGTTTCTGCTGCTAAGTTCTTGGGCTTTTTTGTGCATAAAAAAGGCATTGAAGTAGATAAAAATAAAGCCAAAGCTGTGTTGGAAGCTAAACCACCCACTAATAAGAAAGAACTCCAATCTTTCCTGGGGAAGGTTAATTTTCTCAGAAGGTTCATATCAAACCTCTCAAGAAGAACAAGAGTTTTTGCTCCTTTGTTGAAACTCAAGGCAGATGAAGCTTTTTATGGACTCTACAGCATCAGGAATCTTTCGACCAAATCAAGTAATATTTGACAAGTCCACCGGTCATGATACCTACGAAGCCCCATCGACCAGTGAAGTTGTACATTTCTCCATCAGAAGAGACCATTGGTTGTCTACTGGCTCAAGAAGATGAGAACAATGTCGAGAGAGCCGTTTACTACCTCAGTCGAGTGCTCAATGATGCAGAAACAAGATATAGTGCTATAGAAAAATTGTGTTTAGCATTGTATTTCTCTTGTACAAAACTCAAGTATTACTTGATGCCTTGTTATGTCTTAGTGATGCCAAAGACAAATGTAATTAAGTACATGCTGTCCCAGCCAATTCTGAATGGTCGAATTGGAAAATGGACATTTGCATTGTCTGAATTTTCTTTGCAATATGTACCTACGAAGGCTGTTAAAGGTCAAGCAATTGCTGACTTTTTAACGGATTACCCATGTTTAGAAATAAAAGAACTGACAGGGCTAGTTGATTTGAAGCCCTGACATTTGTATTTTGATGGCTCAAGCCACAAAAATAGTCTTGGTATTGGCATTCTGATAATATCACCTTTAGAGGTGCCAACTAAATTGATGTTTGAATTAAAATATGCTTGCTCTAACAATGAGGCTGAATACGAAGCCTTAATTGTGGGTTTAGAAATTTTGATAGAAATGCGTGCACGCACTGTCAAAGTATTTGGGGACTCACAATTAGTTATATGGCAGTTAAGTCAAACATATAATTGTGTTAGGCATAATCTTGTCAAATACTGTCAAGTGGCTAGCAAATTGATGAAGCAGTTCGACAGTGTCGAAATGGAGCATATTCCTAGAGAGCTAAATCAAGAGGCTAATGAATTAGCCTAATTGGCTTCAGGATATAAATTATCTTCAAAGGTGTTGGCAGAACTCATAGAAATCCGTGAGTTACTGTATCCTTTAGATGAAAGAGACATTTTTGTTTCCAATACGTCAAACGCAACTGATTGGCGTAAGCCAATTATTGAGTATTTGGAGAATCCAAATGCTGACGTCGACAGGAAGATTAAGTACAAAGCAACTAAGTTTGTTGTATTGGCAGGAGCTTTGTATAGAAAGTCTGTCGATGGCAATTTGGAAACTTGCCTTAGTGAAGAAGATGCCTACTTGGCATTGGCAGAGGTTCATGAAGGAATTTGTGGTGCACATCAGGCAGGTGAGAAAATGAAATGGGTACTAAGAAGACAAAGAATATATTGGCCTACCATGGTTAAGGATTGCATTATGTTTGCAAAATCCTGTGAAGAATGTCAAAAACATGGCCATATACAAAATGTGTCTGCTAGTGAGTTGCATTCCATTGTTAGGCCTTGGCCTTTCAAAGGTTGGGCGTTGGACCTCGTAGGCCAAATCTATCATATTTCTTCTAAAGGGCACAAGTGTCTTCTAGTAGGGGTTGATTATTTTACCAAATGGGTAGAGACAGTAGCCCTGAAAGAGGTAACTCAACAAGACATTGTAGATTTTATTGAAAATCACATTGTTTGTCGATTTGACATACCACAAACGATTACAACGGACCAAGGGTCTGTGTTTGTTGGGAATAAAATTGTCGAATATGCTGAATCAAGGAAAATTAAGATGGTGACTTCGACATCATATTACGCACAAGCAAATGGTCAGGTCGAAGCCATGAATAAAATCATCATTGGTTTAATAAAGAAACATATTGGCAGATATCCAAAGAGTTGGCACTCAACTTTGGAACAAGTTCTTTGGGCATGCAGAAACCCTCCTAAGGAATCGACAGGTACCACTCCTTATAAATTAATATATGAACATGATGTTGTTTTGCCTGTCGAGATAAACCTTGGTTCATTAAGAATTCAGAAACAAAATGAGTTACCAGTAGATCAATATTGGGACTTAATAATTGATGAATTAAATGAAATCTATGATAAAAGGGTTGTTGCTTGGGAAAACTTGATTCGACAGAAAGAAAAAATAGCCAAATTCTATGACAGTCGAGTTAAGTTTAAACGTTTTAAAGTTGATGACTTAGTTTGGAAAGTCATTTTGCCAATGGATAAAAAGTGTCAAGAATTTGGAAAGTGGGAAGGACCATTTAAGGTTGTTCAAGTGTTCTAAGGAAATGACTATGCACTTGTTGAAGTTAATTCTGGTTTTAGAATTAAGTCTACTAATGGCAAATATTTAAAGTCATATAGACCAACAATGTGCGAGGTAAAAATACAACCTTGAAATAAAAACTGGATTTCTTTGTTCATAGGCCATTTGGCAATATACAATATATTGTCGAATAGGCTTGTAGCCTGGGAATGCAAATAAAGTAAACTCTTTAAACCTAGGCTATTACAAAACAAGTCCAGTAGTTCAAACTACGCCATGTTCAAATTCAACTCACGCTGAGGAAGAATTTAGGAAGCATGGGGGGCAGAAGTTGTTTCCACATTGGGCATGAGGTCATCTTGATGAGGAGATGTCAAGTTTGGATTTTCTGTCGAGAGAATGGGTTGAGCCACAACGACATCCATGGCAGAAGGTTCTTCAACCTCCGTTTCAGGTTGAGTTTCTGGGACCTCCTAATGGAAGAGAAAATCAGAATAAGTTATGAATTGTTGTTCTAACACCAACAAGGTGACTAGAGAATGTCATATCTCAATGGTTGGACAATCAATGAGTGGGAAAACCATTTGTAGGGGTATAGAGGTATCCACATATGGTTGTTCAGGAGAGCCCTGTCAAAATGGATCTGATAAAGTAATGTCCATGATGAAAAAATGCATCCAAGTGTAGTACTATGTAAAGGAGCATACCTTATCAGTACTTGATGAGCCAATCTCTTCGACAAAGGGAGGGTCTTTTGAAGAACATTCTTCAGAAATGCCTTTCTTTGAGGATTTGGCTTTGGGTTCATGCAAAAGTGAAATGAATGAATAAAAGACTTGTATAATGCAATGTGACCATCAGTTATAAGCAATGGTACAATTAGCATACCACTGCAAACTCCGTTGTTGGGGTGTCTTCAGAACTTTCGGAAGCGGATTTCTCTACGAGAGATTTCTGGAAAAATGGAAGTGAAAGTTTTGGAGCTAGTGATTGATGAGTTATATATTAACAGAAAGAGTAAAAAATAGAAGCATATACAAGCAAAGAGGAAAAAAGAGGGAACCGTTTGAGGTGTCGAGCGAGAGGGAGTGTCAGGCAGAATCATTTTATGCCTTTTTGGTTGGGCTTCAGGAGTAGCTGCTTTCGTTTTCCTCTTGGTTGTTTCTCGTTGAGAAGAGTCGGTCGAGCGCTTTGTCTTTGCAGGTTTTTTCCTCGACGCAATCAGTTTCTTGCCAATATCTGTTTTCTTGATAGAAGTTTTGGCAGTCTTCTTCTTGGGTGTTGTTGACTGAAGAGGGGACTCACTATCCTCATCATCTTCTTCTTCGTCATCAGCTTCTTGAGCTTTGCCACTTGCTTGTTTGTACTTCAGAGGTTCTTTCAGAGCTACAGCTAAAGAAAAATGAAAATGTAAGCGCGAAGCAAGTATACTTCCAAGGAAAAGTTAATTAAACTAGATACCTTGGGGAAACTGGGAAATGATCCCGACAGCCTCATCATATTGTTCAAAAGGCAAGGCAAACCGACTAGTGAAAGTAACTTTTTTGTTTTCATACTTGTAGATATTAGAATGATACTGAAATCTTTCTGACGCAAGGAAGTTACCAGTTCTTATCGGTTTACCTGGAAATGGATCAGCCAAACTAAAATTTGCACAAGATAAAGGCACTGGTTCGGGACAAGGGGGTATCACAAGTGATTGTCTCGTTGCTTCTCAATGTTTTAAAGCCTTAATACCCCAAGTGTTCTCGTGTTTTTCTTTTGATTTGGCAGTCATTTCATTTACCTGTCGAACAATATAAAAAGGATACCTAGGATCCCATTTCACCTTGTAAAATATTTCAAAGCTACGAATATCCTTCGAATGCTCACCTTTGGTCTTCGTCGAGGGGTCTTATTCCTGCATTGTGGAGTCAATAAACCTTGTTACATAGTCTTCAAAAGATGAGTGGAATTTTTTGTAGTATTCATCCTACCAAGCTTCGAAGTCTTGAGACACACCCAAAGTGGTGGTGAAAGGGACAAGATTGACAATAGCCTTGTGAGCGTTGTTCTTTTTCTTTATGCCGTTGATGGTTTCCTCCTTGAGATTGATGGCATACAAAAGAATGTCCTCTTTCTTGTAAGGAAATGGACCAGGGATAGACTGCAGTAAGCCAATGTTGTTAGTAGAGGTATTGGGTAAGCAAGCAAAGGCATAATTATCCGTCGAGCCGGGTAATCCCGCAGGAAAGACTTGGCGAGCAAGGAAGTGGGTCCAAATGTTTTTGCACATTTGATCATTTGGGTCAAAGGGATTGGTGAACCATTCAGGTCCATGTTTTCTGCTAACAAAGGGTTGGAAACGAATGCCTGGTGTTCCAGGAGAAAGAGAATGGAAGAGCTTGAAGTAATACGTGAAACTCCCAAGTTCAGTGTCGAACGGTTTGGGGGCATGATACATGGCTAAGGTGCCATAAGTGTCAGCTTTGAGGTTCGATGGAGTTTTGTTGAGAGTGTGACCTGGCAAAGTAGCATTCAACCACAGTTGTAAAAGCCATAATGGGCCACCAGCTCCAACTTTCCCCCCACCTTTCACCATGGCATACAGACTCGACATACTGAAATAAAGGTTTGACAACAAAAAAGAGCCAAGAGCCCATCTTTTACCTTCATGAAGAAGGTTTTCCAGGTCAGGTAGCGCCTTCGACAGTTGGACATTTCTATTACAAATGACAAAAGCAGATAGCCAATGGAACAGAAAAGCTACATGTTCCTCGTCGGAAATCTCCTGAGTGCTTTGCATTTGGCTAGAAATTTACTTTGAGAAGGATATAGGTTCATCAGTAAAACCATTAATGATGTTTTCTGCGGTGCTCAAAGGGTGAATCATGTGGTCGTCCGGTGGGAGGCCAGTGAGAGCAGCAACATCAAAGAGAGTTGGACCCATCATTCCACAAGGGAAATGGAAGTTGTTAGTGGTTGTATTCCAAAAGAAAACAGCGGCTCCTAACATGGAAGGGTCCAACCTAAATGTATGCTCAGATAATTTTATCAGGTTGTAAATGCCTTGCTTCTTCCAAATTTCAGCCTTCTTAGCTTCAACCCTAGCGAGCCAAGCAGAATATCCACCTATGCTAAGTGTGGGAGTTCTAAAAAGCCTAGAGCTTTTAAAGAAATAATGAATATGCAAGTTAGGGGTGAAAGCTAGAATGTCAGTTTGACCTTCTTTGTTTGGGAAAGAATCCCTAAAATCCTCATGAAAATTAGAAAGGGTCATGACTGGTCCTAAGTAAGCAGCAGGAGGATCTAAAAGGATAGAAGGATCGTTTGAGTAAGGTATCATTACCTTAGACTTTTACCAAGGAATCGACGCGTCGACGTCAGGATTGCACCAAGTCTTCCTTAGAGGTGCTTTGGAACCTTGAGCTGGATTTGAAGAAGACACCATTGAAGACTTGCGAAGCTCTCTCAGAAATGCAGAAGAAGCAAAAGTGTTTCAACTTGGGCTTTAATGGTTATTTATAACCTAGCTTATGATGGAAACGTGCGCACGGGAATGTAACCACCTACTTCAAATGTAATGATGGTGCTATTTTTTAGAGAAGTGGGAAATGCAGACTTGTGATGGGACAATGCAAAAAGTAACCGTCGCGGGTGGAGCAAACAAAAATTCTGGTTCTCTTTATACATAGATGTCGAAAACTCAGAATTTGGGGGGCATCTGTTAGGTGCCAAATTTCAGATTTGGGTTTCTCGACGGAGCTTCAAGAATTCAATGAGTGAAGATGCAAGGAGCCAGGAATAAGTGATCAAAAATTTGCTAAGTTTGAAAGACCAATTGACTTGGCAGTTGTTTGACGGAGTGTGTGAAGCGCCGAAGATGTCAATATGAGGATGGTCGAATTAGACTTAGGCATTATGAAACACATGTACAGCTCAATAAGAAGTGTTACTGCCGAGATTAAGTAGTTTTAGTAGAAACAACTACCGACCTTTTGTCCGTACACGTGTCAGGTCTGATGATAGGTAGTTTTTTACAATTTTTGTTTATAAATAGCAGTTCTTACGATGTAATTCAGGTTGGATACATGATCTAAATTCCTAACATCTCGACGGCGAAGCAGATTAAAGGAAAACGATCACTGTATGCCTTTCAAACCTTTTTTTCATTCAGCAATTGCAATTCAATTCAATTTTATTTTCAATTATTGCCTTGTTCTTCATTTACCTTATCTGCAAATTTATCTTTTGTCTATGTATTTTACATTCAAACTTTACTGCATTGTGATTATTTTTTTTTTCGAACTTCTGTTTATTTCATACTTTCTGCATTAGTTTTAAAGTTCACTTTGCTTACTGTATTTATTTCAATTCTAATGCAATTCCAGTATTTTATTTCATGTCTTTTACTTAACAGCCATTTACATTCCATGTCTTTTACTTGAGTTTTTTTTACATTTTGGCAATTTACCTTTTTGTCAAATTCTACTTTCATTCTCATTTACAAGCATTTCTTTAATTCGTGTTCTTTAAATGCTCTCGTTTACTTAAAAGCTTTTCTTTGAATTTCAGTCATTTAAATGTTTTTATTTACACTTCTGTCTCAATTTTGAACTGCATGTTTAATTCTGTGAATGCTTGTTCATAACTTTGCATCGTATATTATTCACATAATTCTCTGTTTAATTATTTGTCTATCAAGTTATTGGCTGTTGACGACCAAATCTTGCTTATTCAAACTGTTAATGCCATTTCGACGACAATTAGGTTGTTGTCTGGAATTATTATAATAAAAAACTGGCAAAACATCACAACGATTAATAGTTTAATAGCCAAGAAAGTTGAAAACTGATAACGTGTCGAACATTTGACTGTTATTTCATTTGAAACCGTTGTTTAGCGAGATTACAATGTAACACGTCGATCACATAATCACTTAAAAACTAATTATTTATTTCTTCGACGAATTTGGTAGCAATACTGTACAAAACCAAATTTTCCGGTAAACAATTGCACACAACTACAAAAATTACTGAACACCCAATTTTCTATTTGAATTCTTCTTTCTTTATCACATGGGAACTTATTGCAATGATAATTGATAAGTGGTTTTGTATTTGCCGATACACGTACACTACCAAGTGAGCAAGCTAATTATTGGTTTTTGCTTTCTGCGTTCTCCTAGAAACAGGGCTTTCGTGGATGAAAATATCTCAGGATGTCTATATTCTATTTTATTGGTTGTGTTTTTATTTTGTTTAAGATAAGAAAGGGTCGAGGTCCACCATTTTTGGGTTGCAAAATTTTTGGCTCCTTCGTGGAAATTATTTGCTTTCATTAGTCTTCGACCGTTCGTTTTATTAGGCTTAGCGTGTTTTTTAGCAACCCAATTCTGAAAAAAAAAAAAAACTGTTAACTTTTCATGCTGTTTCTACTTTCTAAATTACTACTACTACTTTTCCTCAAAAAAAAAAAATACTAACTACTACTACTACGGATAGAATCTTGTTGATATCATGCCTAGAGGTCGGCGAATTAAGATACTCTCGAAGATAGTACGCTTCTAACCCGTTATTAGGGGACAGACGCACATATTAGAAGCAACGAGGAAGGACCCAAGTTTGACGGAGATTTTTGTTGGGCGCTTTGTTAAATATACCCCCCCTTTAATTTTGCTACCTCCCCTATCCCTCGAAAAGACCTAACCATCCCTATTTAATTTTCCTAACACCGTCATCCTTGTAGGTCTTTTTATTCTGAAAATTTGAACTTCACGTACGAGGCTTTTCGTTAACAAGTTGATGCCGGTGTTAATGTTAGCCCTTTCGTATTCATAACACTCTCATCAACTTGTTGACGAGGATTTTCGTCAACAAGTTGACGAAACTATTTGTCAACAAGTGGATGAGCATGATAATGACAACTATGTGAGCATTAATACCTCTCATCAACAAGTTGACGTGAACCCTTGTCAACAAGGTGACGAGAAATACAAAAAGGCAAAAAAAATAGAGATGCACGATAGAGAAAAATAAGGGTAAAATGATATTTTTAGAGAAGCTAAGAGGTGTCAAAATTAAATGGGGAGGCTCAGATAACAAATCCTTTTCGTTGGCCTGCTTCTTCATAAATACACGAAAAAGTCCATCACTTGCGGTATTTTTTTATGCTTAATTTGTGCCCTATCCCAAAAGGGAATATTTAGATGAGCTTGTGTCCTTGTAATTCATAGGCCTACTACTACAATTTTGTGGAGGAAATGGAACCTGATCGACTCGTTTCCTACCACACCCATCTCTGAAAATGTCTCAAAAGAAATAAGAAATCAATTAAGTGGAAATTGTGGGAAAGACACGCACCGAACGGATATAAACAAGCCGACCTCAATTCTTACGTACTACTGATAAACTAAAAAATTATTTTTGAAATCAATAGAACATGACAAATTAATGTTATTGCACGTCAAATGCTGGATTCAAACTTTTCTTTTGACGAAAATGTTGGATTCAAACGTGAATAAATAAGATAATTAAAACATCTAATTAAAAAGGGTTAAACATGTATGATTGCTATCAAAACATGTTGATACGAGTTGCAAGGAGTTTAATTGATCATCTTCAACAAAATCTCGAGTTTGAGTATTGTGAATGAAATAAATAGATTATCATGACACAAATAATGTTTCCGACGACTCTGTGTGCTAGCTAGCAATGAGATATTAAAGTTTATATTTTTTGGATATGAGATAGAAAAATAAAAACAAATTATTATTATTTCTAAAATATTAAAAAAATTAAAAGTATTTATTTGATGTTAGTATTTTATATATGTTTGGTTACTTTACAAATAATAAAAAAATTTAGAATAAAAATTTGAAAACATATTACTCTTTTATTTTTTGGTTAAATTACATTTTTAGTCCCCTATTTTGACCAATTTTAGATTTTAGTCCCTCCATTTCTAAATTCATACATTTAGTCCACCCTATTTTCATAAATTCAGGCATTTTGCCCAAATGAGAACTTGATTCTCAATTTTGATGACGTGGCATAACGTTGAGCTGATGTGGTGTGGACTATTTCACCCACTTATTTTCCATGCCACCATTTTTTATTTTTTAATTCTTTTTCATTATTTTAATTACAAAATTTTATTTAATAAATTAATTAAAATGTTAAATGGCCAGACCAATTTTATTTACTCCTGGGTGCATGGATGCACTAGAAGAAGCTTTCCCATGGATGCTCAAATTTCAATTCCTTCGTATCCAAAACAATCTGAACCAAGCTTGAAAGAAAGGGGAAGAAGATGACCGGAAAACCTTACCGCAGCGGCGAGATGCTCAGATCGCGAAAACGGCCGGTCCAGAGGAAGGGCTCACGACTGGGAGTCCGAATCTGTGTCCACCTTTGCGGGCCAGCGTTGTAGTGGCCGAAAATGAAGATCAAAGGCGGCGATCGTGGGTTTTTTGATCCACTCTGTTTTGGTCACTTCCATGCGAAATAGGTATGGGTTTTCGTAGAGAATGATGAGGAGATGAAGAATATGGTGGTGGTTCGTTGATACACGGCCGGAGTTGGCTAGAAAACATCCATGGAAAAACGACCCATTTCTAAGATGGCTCCTTTCGGAAATCTACTTGGATAGATAGAAAGAGGAGTTTGAGAGGAGCAAGAATATGTAATTATCTTAGCCAAAGGTGGCCAAAGCACGGTGGTGGACACCGGAGAAGGTGGCGGCGGCGATGGAGCTTCGAATTTTTCTATCAGTGAGCTAAAGAATTAGAGAAGATGGGAAGCACTGAGAAAAAGGAAGAAGTAGCAGCTGTGAAGATGGTGAGGGCGCAGAGGGAGAAGACAAGGAGGATGTGGTTGTGGTTGGAGTTGGAGGGGGTGAGGAGGTGGAGGAGGGTGGGGGAGACGATGAGAGAGAAGGAGAGGGGAAGGAGGAAGATGACAATTAGGGTTCTCAATTTCTGATTTTGGTGAAATTGAAATTAAAATTCATTTTCCATTTTTTCTTTTAGTTTTAAGTTGTTATGATTTAAAATTAATTGAATTTGTGACATGGTAGCTGATATGACACTCATTTAATGACTTGACAACCACATGTGTGTGTTAGTCAGTTGCCATTTAAGCTAATGAACACCACATCAGCTCCACGTCATGCCACGTCATCAAAATTGAGAGTCAAGTTCTCATTTGGGCAAAATGCCTGAATTTTTTAAAATAAGGGACTAAATATCTGAATTTAGAAATGGAGGGACTAAAATCCAAAATTGGTCAAAATAGAGGGACAAAAAATGTAATTTAACCTATTTTTTTAATTCAATCGAGGCCCAAAGACCAAATTACAACAAAAACAAGTCTAGGTAGGCAAACTCCTACCTCATCTTGCCATAACAGGGGGATACAGATATTTGGAGGAATCTCAAAGACTCTCATCCCTAGATCAATCTCATCAGTCATGACCAATACTAGCCATGGCATCGGCAACCAAGTTGCATTCTCTAAGGCTCCGTTTAAGAGTTTAGGAGGGGAAGGGAGGGCTTTGCGAAAAATGAAGGAAGAAAAGGAATGAGATGAAATGATAATCTTCCACTTGAATGGTCAGGTGACCGGCGGAAGTGGCTGGTGGTGGTTGATGGTGGGGTAATTTAGAAATTCCTAAGTTTGAGGTGGTATTTCAAATTCCCCAAATTTAGTTCAAATAAAATACCACATAAAATCCATAGATTTTTGAAATTTCTTATATTTAATACCCAAACAAAATATTTTACTTTGAAGTATTTTAATTACCTTCCAAAAATACTTTACCCCCTAATATTACCCCATCCAAAGATACCATAAGAGACTGAGAAATACGCATACGCTAAGGTCTTCCAATCATTTGAGAGTTTGCCTTCAAAAGTGAATAAGCAAGGTGATTTTGAGGAGTTCCTCTCTCAAGTAATCCAACAACGTTAAATATGACAAGACGAGTTGCTTCCATTGAAATGGGATACGAGAATTTTTTTTTTCCAAGAAAACCGAAAAGACAGCTTTCTGAAGTCCCTCGCAGTGAAATTCAGATATTTTATTTCAAATTCTCAAGGAATGTTATAAAGAATTTAATTTATATATAAAAATATGTTACACATATATTTAATAATGTGTTATCACATCATTTAATGAGTATAATGTTAGAATTCAGGCATCCGAATGGTCCCTCAAAACCGGCTTGTGAGGGGGTGGTCTACCCAGCTATATAAGCAACGGCCAGGCTCGTTAACCACCCGATGTGGGACTCGCAACACGCCCCCTCGAGCCTGGGCTCGTCACCACAAGCGAGGGCTAGCGGTACTATCCACACCGGCGTAACGTGGCTCGATACCATGTTAGAATTTAGGCGTCCGATGGTCCCCTCAAACCGGCCGTGAGGGGGTGGCTCTACCCAAATATATAAAGAATCTGCAGCCAGTTAACCACCCGATGTGGGACTCGCAACATATAACAAGTCATATGATTTTAAGCTCTTTAAATGAAATGACAATATATTATTGGTTGACTGTGGATTTTTTTTTTTTTACACTGACAGTGTGTAAAAATTAAACACATGTTATTTTGGCGCAATTTTTTCCGTTTTTATGAATGCGTAATAACCAAAAAAATTTGCTAAATGAATGAACAATAACATACAATGATTTATATCAATAAAAGCATATTCTCAAAAGTTTAGCATCTTCATCGCAATTATTCTTTTAATTATTATTTTTATTTTATGCTTTACTTTTACACTCCTGACTTCTATATAAGCAACGGTCAGGCTCGTTAACCACCCGATGTGGGACTCGCAACATATAACAAGTCATATGATTTTAAGCTCTTTAAATGAAATGACAATATATTATTGGTTGACTGTGGATTTTTTTTTTACACTGACAGTGTGTAAAAATTAAACACATGTTATTTTGGCGCAATTTTTTCCGTTTTTATGAATGCGTAATAACCAAAAAAAATTGCTAAATGAATGAACAATAACATACAATGATTTATATCAATAAAAGCATATTCTCAAAAGTTTAGCATCTTCATCGCAATTATTCTTTTAATTATTATTTTTATTTTATGCTTTACTTTTACACTCCTGACTTCTTTTTTATTTTCAAGAAATCACCGTCCTTGTTTTATTTTAGAGTTAATAGATATGCACTGTCGGTATAAAATAATTTTACACTAATATTTAATAAGAATTCATCATATTGCCATATCACTTCATTTTGTAACTATATTTTAAAACTAACTACACAATAATAAATTCTTATTAAACGTCAGTATAAAACTGATTTATACTGACGGTACATATCCTATTTTCTCTTTATTTTATGCGGAATCTTGCTACACAAGAGGATAAATACATTTCTTTTTAAATAGAAGCAGTGTAAATTTAACAGGGGTTGTCAATGTAAGTTCCTTGTCTCTCTCTTTTTTTACCAATGCAATTCGAATTTAAGGGGTTACATACGTGGGATCTGACTTTTTTTTGGTCCAAAATTAGTCTCTTTCTCGTGATCTTTTTCTTTCTAATGAGAATCTAACTTTTTTTTTTTTTGAAAATCAAGTACTTATAGTATTAAGAACGGACAACAGAAGAAAAGCGGGACCAGACCATGAGGTTTGGGGCATTCCCCGCCCAGGGACGGGAACCAACAGAATGAGAATCGTCATGATGAGTAGTACCGACAAAGAAAGAGAAAAATCTCATGTGTACACATGATTGCTTAATTCGGTAATTCGACACTCGTCGACATAAGCAGTAGTACTTTTTAACTATGGAGTCCGTTAATTTTGCAACCTTTTTTTTCATTGCTTGCGGTTCTCCTCAAGCCACGCGTCCACGCCATGCATCTTCAAAGCCAGTAAAATCCTTGCTTCCTTAACAACACATGGCATTTGTGCATCACCGTACATTTTACTCAATTGGCTTATTCAATGTCTTAGTATGATATTGAATAAACCAATTGAGAGAGTACATCACCATACAATTTTAATATGATATCTTCGTATCATTTTGCTGCTTAAAAAAATATCTTTTTTTTTGATAAAATGTGGGGCAAAAAAGATATCGTAGTATGATGACTTTTGTTGCAATCAAGAGTACATCACCATACCATTTGTTTCAATATCTTAGTTGCAAAGTCATGTAGGGATTTGAATCATGGTCAAGCAAATTGAAGCACTGGTGTTGTTATATAAAGCTCTAGTTACGCAAATGATTCAACACGACTTCTTTTTAACTTAAGACGGCATGTAAGAAATTAACCAATCAATCAATGTAAAATGTAATTGTAGTCGGCAAAATATTTGGATTTTGAGAATTTAGCAATCAGCACGCACGAACTCATGTGAAATCTAAGTTAGAACGCGTTTTAAAAATATCTTCAGACTGCATAGATATTCTAACGAGACATACTCTAGGGGTTGCCCTTGCACCACTACTTCAAAGTCCATGGAACTCTCGTTGTCACTCACGTGCCTGGATCCCACTCCAAACCTTTTTTTTTGGGAATTGCTAAAGGCACCCAGCAAATTGCTGGGTGCACCCAATATTTAGGGGACTTGACTATTATACCCCTGGTAAAAATATCAAAAGTGAAAATTTTCCCCCCTTCATTCTTTCCCTCGCAATTTCTTAATATTAGAGGCTTGAATTTTTTCTCTATTTACTTGCAAATTGGAAGCCTTCACTCGCGAATTGTAGGAGAACTCGCAAATTAGGTATTTGCAATTCCCACTCGCAAATAGCATATTTGCGAGTGTTTTTTCCCTTTTTTTAATTTGTGATTTTAATTTTAATTTTTTTGTTTCAGTTATGCCACGCATGAGAGGAGCAGGCTGGGTGGCTGGTAGGGAGGCTGAGATGGAGGCTAATGCTCAAGCGGTTGAGCGTGCGAGAGAGGCTGCGCGAGAGAGTCGGGAGCATCGGGAGGCTATGACTACGTCACACCGCCGGAGAATTGTATACGGTAGACAGAGTGGCCCGAGCAGACAGGGTAGACGACGTAGACAACAACCTCAGTATGAGGAACCTCGGTACGAGGAACATTAGGACGAGGTACCTCCGCATGGGGAACCTCAGCACGAGGGATATCAGCATGAGGTTCCTCACGAGGAACCAGTTGTGATGCATATAGATGCACCGACAGAGGAGGGACCATTTCCTGGAGGACCTTTCGATACATTGATGCTTAGATCATTCAGGGACCACATCGCTTACCACTTGTGGAGCAGAGAGGTAATTATTGTTTACTGTTTTAAAACATTTAAGGGTTTTCTTTTTAATTGTGTAATTCATGACAAGGCTTTTATTTTTATGTGTGCAGGACCGAGAGGAACCTCTTAGGGTTTTTGCTCACGGCAAAAAATGGCAGAAGTGGTTTGGGGATCGTCAACCACTACTACCTGCAGTACAGGAGCATGTTGATTGAGTTGGTCTTTCAACTCTGATGTATTGCAGCTACAAGATGATTGACAACTCACTGCTGACTGCGTTTGCTATGAGGTGGCACACAGAGACTAGCTCATTCCACTTTTCAGTCGGAGAGATGACCATCACGCTGGATGATGTGTTATTCATACTAGGCATACCGGTCAGAGGTGCCATGTTCATATCCCCTCAGATGGACACAGATATTGCTATATCTGTTTTACAATCATTATTAGGGATACCACATGCGGAGGCCTCGGCGGAGGTTACGGGCCATGGGTGGGCTGCTGTCAGTTTATCTTGGCTGCAGGACCTTTATGATAGATGGAGGGATGAGGGTCGGACGGACGAGGCAGTGAGGGCATTCATACTGGTGCTACTCGGGATGACTATTCTGATGGACAAGACTAGCACCTGTATTGACTGTAGATATCTCGAGCCGGTGAGTCGCTTGGGCCAGGTTGAACAGTGGTTATGGGGAGCTTTAGCCCTATGCAAGTTGTACGGTTATCTTGGCGATGCCAGCAGGTTCAAGTGCCATGGGTTAGCGGGCTACATGACACTCTTCCAGGTACCACTGTGTTATTAAATAAGAAAATTAAATTTACAATTGTTTTAACTCTGACACGATTTCGTAACTGATTAGTTATTGTTATTTGTGACAGGCGTGGATCTACGAGTATTTTCCTACTACTGTAGTATATCGAAAGCTTGTTGGCGATTCTTGGCGGTGGCGTGTCTGTGCGCTAACCATTTGGACACTAAGAGTCGGAAGGTGCTTCCATACAGGCAAGCACTGGATGCCCTGACCGCTGATGATGTGTGTTGGACACCGTGGGCCTCCTATAGGAAACGCTGCCCACTGGCTGACTGGCATTCTTTTCGGGGTACATCCGGCGTGGGAACACCATAGTGCCATACCTGCCAGAGAGGGTACTGCGACAGTTCGGGTACAGGCAGGACATTCCTCGACAGCCACCACGACATCCCTCAGTTGAGGATATTAGTCTTAACTGGATGTCATCTCACCTGTACTCTATTAGATACATCTTTTAATTGAGGCAGGCCGCTCGTCTAGCTGAGTGCGTCGAGAGATACATGGAGTGGTACTATAGGGTCTCGTATCCACTGTTGATACCTCCACATGATCCATATGATCTACATGATGATGCTGTGTGTCATCGGGTAAGGAATAATAAGTCCTTGCACTGTATATATTATGTCCATTCATAACATTATCTAATTATTTGCTATAATATATTTGTGTCATTTGTAGGCGGATTGCGTTGACGTGATACACAGGTTGGATAGAGTTGCCACCATGCTGCATCAGGTCGTTGATTACACATAAGAGGGAGATGAGATGTGTGACTACACTACAACAGAATGTTTGAAAAATGGCGCCACTTTAAACAGCGCTTATCACTAAAGTGCTAGCTAAAAGAAAAGCTGATTGACTTTAAACAACGCTTCTTTGAGTAAGCACTGCTAAATATCCGGTTCGCTTATAGACAGCGCTTGCTACAATAAGCGCTTTCTTTTATTACACCTTTACCAGCGCTTTCTTAAGAAAGTGCTGTCTTTTATCATAATTCCCAGCGCTTTCCTAAGAAAGCGCTGTCTATTCCAAAAAGCAAATCACAAAACGCGCGCAATATACCTCTATTTCATCACTTTCGTTTGCTCTTTCTCTCTCACATGTTCATCTCTCCCTTTCTTTCACTGTTTGCGCCGTTTTTGCTCGCCATTCCTGCTCGCCGTTTCTCATATGCCGTCGTACTTCCACCGCCCAGCTCCTCTTATTACAGAAAGATGGTTCTTGCATGTTGTTTCTGCTCGATCTCTCTTTCTCACGCTGCCATTTCTGCTCTCTCTTTCTCACGCTGTCGTCGTCTTGTTTCTACTTGCCGTTTCTGGTTGGTTTCGCGTCCTCTACTCACCACCCAACTCTATGGTTGCAAGGTATAGATCTCAGTTTTGTTTCCCCGCCCATTCTCTCTTTCTCACGCTGCTCGCCGTTTCTGGTCTGTATCTCAGTTTTTCATTTTTCATTTTCTCATATATTTGTTTCATTCAGAGATTGAGCAAGTTTGATTTAGTGATAGACTCCCTCAAACAACATTCACCATACCAACAGCTGAATCATTCACGTTAGTTCACAGAAGAAAAGAAAACCTTGCTTCAGGGTAACAAGGTAACAAAAAATATTCTTCCAAGCTTATCTTATATGTAGAGAGTGTGCCTGCAATACATCAAATATCTTTTTTTTTACAAAGAAAAGGGGTAATTTATTTGAAACGAAACATGGGTTTTGAACTTTTGATTATCTTTTCCATGTTGAAAAATTGGTAATCTGAAGAATTTTGTAACTAGAGGGTTTCCACAATTCCTTTCTGGTTGTGTTGCATTAGTTTATTTTATTTGTATGATGAAGGGTGGTGTACAATAGGGATGTTGTAGGTGATGCAAATTGCAAATTGCATATGTAATTGAATACGAACTGTGAAAAGTTGTTTGACGGCATAGTATTAGCTATAGCCCGATGCGTTAGATAATCAAATTTTGACTATATAGATCACAATTGGAAAGTTGGAAATTATTGAGAATACAAATAGGTCATGTAAAAATTTTGAGAAAATATGTACAAAGTTTTGAAAAGAAGTTTTGAATATGTTTGTTGTGATGTTGTATTACTTAACAAGACTAACTAATATGATGTTATATTACTCAAGGACTAACTTAGTTTTTTTAAAAGTTAAAGTTAGAATGGATCGGAAGTGGATGTCTCCCAATCGTTTGTCAAAGGAATATAAGGATGGAGTGCAAGATTTTATTAAGTTTGTAGTTGGGCATACAACAGACCATAGTAGAATCGTATGTCCTTGTTTAAGTTGTTGTTATGCAGACAAAGTTAGTGTTAAGGAATTAGAATGACATTTAGTGAGCAATGAGATTGATCAAACTTATATCTGTTGGACAAAGCACGGTGAGACAAGAGGTGAATCTTCTAATATAAGGAATAGTGGGAGAGATGCGGCAGATGACACCGGTACATATACATATGATGGTGACCGTTTTGAAGAGATGACAAATGCACACTACAACATAAAACGAAATAGACAACACTTATTTTTTACCTTCGTTAGCGCTTAAAAGCACTACCTATTCAGCCGCTAGTGATCCTGGTTTGAAAAGACAGCGTTTTAAAAGCGTTAGCAAAAACTGAAATCGCTAGCGCTTCCTTGAGAAAGCGCTATCTATTTCTGATAATAGATAGCGCTTTTTCAAGAAAACACTATCTATTCTCAGTGAATAGATAATGCTTTCTTGAAAAAGCGTTATCTATTATCATAAATAGATAGCGCTTTATCAAGGAAACACTAGCTACTCTCCTCTTTTTTTTTACAATAGTAGTATATATATTATAACATAAGTAGATGTATAACAAATGTTTCAAATATATTAAACTAAAATTATAAAAATTATAAATTACATTAAATTCACAACAAATAATAATTTTGACACAAACCATAACATGCCAAATGCAAGATGCGGGTAGCATTTTGTTGCCGGGTTGTGGCATCAATTGTCCAGTGGCGAAGGCCCGGGGGGGTCAAGTCACAGTCGACCCGTGGCTCTTGGGCTGTTACGATTAAGTAGAAAGGGTTGCGCTCTGACTAACAACTATAGCTTTTGGCCTAGTGGTAAGCGCTCGATCCAACAATTGGTATTAGAGCCAAGGTCACGTGTGTGATTCCCAGCGGGAGCAATTGCTGAGAGGGATATTGTTGCCGGGTTGTGGCATCAATTGTCCCATGGCGGAGGCCCGGGGAGGTCAAGTCACAGTCAACACGTGGCGCTTGGGTTGTTACGATTAAGTAGAAAGGGTTGCGCCCTGACTAACCGCTATAGCTTTTGGCCTAGTGGTAAGCGCTCGATCCAACACATTTTGTATCAATGAGAATTTTATTATCATTTGCTACACATCATGACATTACTTTATATCAGATGGATGTAAAGAGTGTCTTTTTAAATGATTTTATAAGTGAGGAAGTGTTTGCAAAACAACCACATGTTTTTGAAGATATTGTCTTTCCAGAGCGTGTCTTCAAACTTAAAAAGGCTCTCTATAGTCTTAAACAAGCCTCAAGAGCTTGGTATGATAGAATTAGTACCTTTTTAATGTCAAATGGTTTTGAAAGAGGACATATGAATATTACTCTCTGTGACAACCACCCTAAAAATTAAATGGAGCCGCCACCTACCCGGGAGTTATTTACGCTTAAGGAAGGTGTTAGCACCCCTAAGACGCCCATAAAGAATGGTACCATTTTTATTGTTTAAAAAAAATACTTGCTTACCATTCAACCATTATATACAAATTATTATTTATTCTTTTCTTATGTAACAGAAATAATAAATATAAGAAAAAAACCTAAAAAAGTAAAAAATAATTATGTTAATAAAAAATATAGATAAGAAGGAAAAATTCTTTTTTATTTGCTTTTATGCCCTTCATCAATTCTTTATTCAATTCTGACTATTTATGAAATAAAAAAGAAGTAAATTGCAAATAAGTCCCTGGTTTGGGTTTGGCCCCATTGGAAGACCAAACCAAACCCAGAAATTTCAATTTTGCTTTCAAGTCCTACTTTAATATGATAATTGCAAATTGGTTCCTATTTAGGGTTTGGCCCCGTTGGAAGACCAAACCCTAAAACACGTATATATGGAACAGAATCTCAAAGAAAAACATTTTTTTGCATTTATGCCCCTCTTAATTATATATTTGCAAATTGATCCCTATTTAAGGTTTGGCCCCATTGGAAGGCCAAACCCTAAACCAAATTACAATCCAAACCGTGGGCACTGACAGCAATAACAACAACAACAGCCACGATAACAACAGTAATGACAACAGCATCAAAACAACAATAACAATAACAAGAAGTAATAAAACAGAATAAGGGAATTGCAACGAAAATTTCTCATTCAAGTTTATATTACAGAGGCATATTCAGAAAAGAAATCAAAGGGAAGAAGATGAAACCTGGGTATTTAGCCCTTTCCAGAAAGTTTACAGACAGGAGATGGAGGAAAAAAAATCTAGAACTAGGAAGTGTTTAAATTAGGGTATGTTAGCCTCACAAATTCTTTCCTCTCTTCTTCTCGTCTCTGTCTTGTTCGCTTTCTGCTTCTCCTTCTTGCTCTCTGTCTCTTGCTCTCTGTCTCCAGGTTTTTTTTTTATGCTTCTGCTTGTGAGGCCTTTTATAGCCTCCAATCTTCTTTCAATCACCTACAAAACAAATCGGGACATCAATCAGTAATTAGAAATGTATTTAACAGAAAAATAGGTAAAAAGGAAAGAGTAGAAAGAGACTCCCTTTGATTCGAATCTGGACTTGATTTGGATATGATTTGGAGGATTCTTGAGATTTTGATTCGGGGAGATTTGGAGAAAAAGGAAAGAAGAGATTAGAGACTGAGAGAGAGGGAAGGAGTTACGGCGCTAGGGTTAGGTTTGGGTGAAAGAAAAGGAGATGAGATGGGAGGGCGCCACGACCATAGATGAAGAGGAATTGGGGTTTGGAAGAAAGGAGAGTGAGAGAGGGAGGAAGGAACTGAGGTTGGGGCGCCGCGGCGTAGAAGGACCGAGGGAGAGTATTAGGGTTTTGGTGAGGGTGAAAAAGAAAGGATAAAGAGAGAACGTGGGGATGGGGTTGGTGCTGCGGCTAGGGTTCTTGGAGAACGAGGGATGGGGGCGCCGTTTGGCCCTTTAGGGTTTGAAGGTGGAGAAGATATATGGGATTAGGGTTTAGAGGAAGGGATGAGAGAATGGTGGAAGAGAGAGTGTGAATGGTGGAGGAGAATTAGGGTTTTGGTGCAGTGGAAGAAGAAGGGAAGGACGAAGGGGGAAGGTGTGGCTAAAGGGAAGTGAGGAAATGAGGGAGGAATCAGAGTTTTAGGGTTATGAAGATTTTGGGTTAAAATTGGGTTGGGCCGCGTGGGCCAAGGGTTGGAGGGGAGGAAAGAAAGTTGGGCTGGGTGTGTATAAATGAGGGGAGGTGCGAGAAGCAACGAGAGAGCTTGGGAGGCGCAGGGGAGGCTGGAAACAATAAAAAAGGGGGTGTGCGAGTAAAGGAGGTGGCCTGCAGCGTGAATGGATTGGGCGGGGCCACCAGCCTGATTTGCTGCTATTTGCACCGCCCATATTTTAATTGGCACCCTCTTTTCTTTGAAAAATAATTTTTCCTTTTTTTTTCTCTTTCTCTTTTCTTTCCTTTCTTCTCTTTTTTAACCTCTTTATTCTTTATTATAAAACCACAATATTATTACTACTACTACTAATTTAAAAAAAATTAAAATAAATAATAAAAATAAAATAAAATAAAAAGGCCGGACAAAATTAGGGTACTACACTCTCTTTAGGAAATCATCTAAAAAGCATTTTATAGTAGTTCAAATATATGTCGATGATATTATCTTTGGTGCTACTAATGAATCTCTTTGTGAGGAATTCTCTAAGCTTATGCAGAATGAGTTTGAAATGAGTATGATGGGAGAACTAAAGTTTTTCCTTGGTATTCAAATCAAACAATGTCAAGATGGAACCTATATCCATCAGACTAAATATATGAAAGAACTTTTCAAGAAGTTCAAGCTTGAGGAAACCAAACCAATGAACACACCAATGCATCCTACGTACATGTGCTCTAAGAAAAGATGAATCAAGTAAAAAGGTAGACCGAAAGGTATATAGAGGTATGATAGGTTCACTCCTTTATCTTACTGCCTCTAGACCAGATATAATGTTCAATGTTTGCTTATACGTGCAAGATTCCAATCGGATACTAAAGAATCTCATTTAACTGTTGTTAAGAGAATCTTTAGGCATCTTAAAGGAACTACTAATCTTGGTTTGCTTTATAAGAAATCAGATAATTATAAGTTAGTAGGTTTCTGTGATGCTGACTTTGCTGGGGATAGAATTGAAAGAAAGAGCACAAATGGTGGCTGCCAATTTCTTGGAGCAAAGTGGTCCAGCAATAGACAAAGCACAATTGCACTATCAATAGCAGAAGCTAAGTATATATCTACAGCAAGTTGTAGCTCACAACTTCTCTGGATGAAGTATCAGCTTGAGGACTATCAGATAAAAGAGAGTAACATTCCTATATACTATGATAATACCTCTGCAATATGTTTGACTAAAAATCCTATTTTACATTCAAGAGCTAAACATATTGAAATTAAACATCATTTCATTAGAGACTATGTTCAGAAAGGGATTCTTGAAATTAAATTTATTGATACTGACCATTAATGGGCAGATATCTTTACAAAATCTCTTACTGAAGATAGATTCAACTTTATAAGAAAAAACTTGAATTTTCATCTTGTAAAGGAATGAGTGTTTAAATTGAATATATTTGCCTCTGATATATGTGCCTCTGATATTTCTACATCTGATAGCTTACCTGCCTCTGATATCATGTGTGTTTGATATTCACATATGCCTCTGATATTGGTATGGCTTCTGATGATAGCATATATGCCTCTAATATTGTGCTGGCTCTGTTTATATTATATTATATGTATATCATCTGTTGTGGCATGTTCTGATAACTGTTCATATTCACTTGCGTCTGATGCATTCATTACAAGTTCCCTATAAGAATCTTTATTTACATGTGTCTCTTTGATATTGGTTGATGCGTTAGTGGATGAGAATTACTCTCGCTGAGTCATAATTGCTTTTACTGCTCGAGGACAGTTTTACTGTGCCTCTTTAACACAGTGTTTGACACGTTTCATTTATAAAATGACAGTTTTAATATTTCTTTTATTTCTTTTTTAAAACTGATGAAGGTGGTTTACCTTCTCAAACACGTTTTAACCCCACTCACTCACTTCACTCACCCACTACCCACACTTACTCTTTGAGAAGTCTCACTAGTTGAACCCTAAACCCCTTTCGCTCTCTGGTCTCTGCTTCTACATTCCCTCGGCAACCTTTTGTAATGGCCGCTCTACAGCAACAAATGATTGGTCCCCAAAACCCTCCACAACCTACACTGATTATTGACCACAAGGATCTGAATGTTATGTGTGAAGCCCGTGTTGATCTTCAAGAACTGGCTACAAAAGAGTACGACTTCAGAACCCACTTCACGAATATGGGTATCATTGAATTCTTCTACATTGAATCCAAACCTATCTACCCAGAACTTGTCAAAGAATTCTAGAGGTTTTCCCGGTCTGAACACAACACTATCTACAGCTATGTTCAAGGAAGACACATAGTGATTACACAAGATTTGATTTCGGAGGTTATCAAGTTCCCTAACTCTGGAAAAGAAATCATTGATAACTAGGAGAACAAGTTTGGTGGAATTGCTGTGATAAACAAGTACATCTATGAGAAGCCCAACGCTACAAAGGCTATGGACATGAAGAATCGGTTTCGGGGGCTCTTCGAGATTATTAAGAGCAACACATGCCCAAGGCTGACTCTGTGGATTCTGTGAGCACATACCACAAATTCATAATGTTGTACTACGACTTCAAGACAATCATCATCCTGCCAAGTATTATCTTCACATTCCTGAGAAGAGCTATTAGCTTATCCAGAAAAGGACAAAACAAAAGTATACCCTATAGAAAGGTTATTTCTGCACTTTTGGATCAATAGGGTGTGATCAAGCACCTACAAGCTCTGAACATTGAAGAAGCAGGAGTCGTGCTTCAAACCTGCACTGCCTCTATCTTCAACAATGACAACTTAAAGAAGATGAAGTTGTTATCTTCTGAAGTGATTATTGAAATTCAAAAGGAAGGTGAAGCTGTGAACAAACTGACAGGAAAGGAAAAAGGGTAAAGACTACTGGTGATGGCCCTTCTCAACCCACTAAGAGAATCACCCGGAGTGTTGGAATCTCCATATCTTCTCAGGATCCTCCTCTGGCTCCATCAGTAAGACCTTCTTACATACCTTCTTTGTTGACTGACAAGCAAGAAGAGAAGAAAGTGGACATGGCAGAAATGATCCACAAGGCCATGGAAGAGTGCAATCAATACCATGATGAACTCCGAGCAAAAAGGCTTCAGGAACAAGCCTCCACCACTGCACCTCAACAGACAACCTCTGTTGTTGCTCCCTCTACTGCTGCTATTGCTACAAAGAGGAAGAGAATTCACAAGCTGAGTGATTTGCCCCCAAAGAAAATAAAGGTATTATACAATGTTGTTCATTTATATGAAACTGTCTATGGTATTGGTTCTGCTGCAACCCAGCCCCCTCAACCTTCTCAACCATTACCCTCTAAATCTATTCCTTCTAAACCAGTCTCTTCTAATCTACCCCCATTACCCTCTGACTCATCATCATCTGATGATGAAGAAGATATTGTACCCCTGAGACAGAGACAAAGAACAAATGTCTCCATTCCTTACATAGAACCACTTGGTGTTGTTCCCCCAACCTCATCAAAACCCTCTCCTTCATCACAACCTAAACCTACCACTCCACCTCAACCTCAACCACAAGTTCAACCTGACCTTAACCTCCCAACGCAACTAGAAACAGAAACATAATCTGTCACCTAGGAAACTCAAACCTCTACACCTGGCTCTGATACTATTCTTGCAATACAACCATTAGCCACCTTTAGACCTACTTCACCACCCTCCACTCAACCTATTTCATCACCTTCACCACACCTCAATGAAACTGAAATTACACCAGAACCAATCATAGAAGATGAAATAACAATCACTTCTTAGATTGCCTCTGAGGTAATTCAGACTCTTGAATCTGAACCACCTATTCCAGATTCACCCAATGACATTGTCATTATTTCTCCACCTTCTGCAACACAAACCATTGATTCCTATATACCGTGGCCCTAACATTTTTCCTCAACCAAACCTCCACCCTTTCTCTGAATTTGAAGGGTTTATGGGCCTAAGACAACATGAGCTTGATATTAAAAGACTGATTGAAGAGGATCGTGCTTCTTCTGTTGGTACTTGGCTGGCTACTGAAGATCACTTTGCAAACTGGTACTTTGTAACTCACTGGTTTAAGAGTCACCAGGAGCAACAACTTAAGCGAAATAGGAGAATTCTGGCTGCACCTGCTTGGAAAGAACCCCCAAGGGAAACAACTCCTGCAGTTTAGGAACCTACACCTGCACTAGAACCCACAACTCCTCCTCCTGCATCTACTATTGTGGTTGCTCAGGCCTCTGCCTCTACTTCTTCCAGTCATTCTGAGAGTGTGGTTGTTCCAAGGGCTGTCTTGGACAGACTGGTTGAAGATCAGAGAATTCAAGGAATTCATGGCCACTTCTCAGCAATTCATGGTCACTTCAAATCAGAAGAATGATGCAGTTGCTGAAAAGCTGAACAAGCCTTAGATAGCCTTTAGGATTTATTTTCCCTTTTGCTCTTTAGCCTTGTACTTGTTTTCTCTTATTTCCAACTTTTGTAATTTGGTACACTTTGATTAATGAAAAGTTTTGCTTTTTGGTACCTATTTTGTTTCAACTTTATCTTTCTATTTACTCTGTTTTTGACAATGATGTTCTTTATTCTTAGCCTTTTTGTCTGATGACAAATGGAGGAAAAGAAAATAGAGAAATATAGAGTAATTGATGAACCTAATGTATCAACCAAGTGTTATCATGCATTGCATTACACATTGCATTATATTATACAGTATTTGCTTTGATACGTTATATAGGAATGTATGCTCTGATGTATTAAAATTGGTATGCTCTGATACATCACTGTTTCAATATATGATTTAATATAATATGTTCTAATGCATCACTTTTTAAGTGAATATTCGGATACATTATATGTATGCTCTGATAGTTCATAAACATAAATTTCATGAAATGCTCTGATATAACACATGCATCTGATGTGATATTGCACTTAGAAAACATTTATATGTACTTAATTCAGGGGGAGCCTCTGAAATTCTTTTAAGTAAATATTTTTCAAATGGAAAATTGTTCATCAATCTATGTGTTTGTCATCATCAAAACGGGAGAGATTGTTGGAATCAAGTGAACGTGAACACAAGAAGGGGGGGTTGAATTGTGTTAAAAACTTTTCGCAAACTCTTTGTAAAAACTTCAACACAGGTTTTTCAAAACAGTTTATGTATATCTTATGCAGATTAAACCGGATGCAGAAATTAAACAGTTTATTAAAAACTTGTTTTACTGAGCAAGGTAAAGATAAATGTAAAGCAGTAAAGGATGAGACTCAGAGATTTATACTAGTTCACCACCAACTGGTAGCTACGTCTAGTCCCTTCGTTCCTGAAGGATTTTCCACTATAATCAACTGATTACAATTTCCTCAAGAGTATTCTTCTGTCACAAACTTGACAATACTCTCAACTTCTCAAAACGACTCAGTACAGTCGAGCCTTTGAGGAACAGAGCCTTTACAAGGCCAAAACTAGTTTACAAAAGAGATTATACTTTTGAATACAATCAAAATAACTCTCACAGAGAGGTTGAAAAGATTAAGCTCAAAACAGAATAGCTTTCTAAAAGAAAGTATAAGACGCTGAGTTCAGTTCAATGTAGACCAAAAACTTGGCACGAAACTTGATTGTTCACTTGAGTAATATTGCTTTCAGAATGAAGTTTCTTCACAGTTTGTCCAACATTTCTTCAATGAATACCTTGGGGTATTTATAGGAGTCTTCAAGGGTATTACCATTGCAGTAAAAATATCTCATTTCCATTGAGTGAGGTAATTTGAAATGTAGTCCTTTTCTTCCTTTCCAGAGAATATCAGAATAGTACACATTACCGTTTTCGTACTATCTGTAATTTGCAATTGCCTTGTACGATTTTTGTCTTATGCTAAAGGTGTCACCTTTGCTTCCTCGTACATCAAAATGAGCGCACAGAATCAAATTCGAATTCCGTTCCAGAACAGTCTGAGGCTAAGAGCAAAAACGTGATCATCACGTGCTTCATTAAAGAGATCAGATGCTCGCTCAGAACAGAGGACGGACGCTCGCAGCAATTGAGTATTCCACATGTCAAGAAGTAACACTGCTGGACGCTTGCTGTTAGCAAGACGCTGGAGTGAGTTCGGATGCTGACACTAGTGGATTGTATTCAATTCTTTTGTAAATTTCTTCTTCTTCCTTGAGTGATTTGTACATATGTATGAAGCTTTGATACCTGTACACTCAAAGGTATGTTAGAAGATAAATTGTTCTCTTGAGAAATATTTTGTTATCATCAAAATCAATGAGGGTCTAAACTTCTCAATCGTTTAGGTTCCAACAATCTCCCCCTTTTTGATGATGACAAATATCCAAGGTTGATGAACAATTTAATTTCAAAATAACATCAAGGGTCTCCCCCTGAATTTAACAATTAAGATTTATAAGACAATTCTGGTATTAAGGCGATTGTTGATAAACAAATTCATTTAAGTGATCGCAAAAATACGTAGATATATCAGAGCATATTTTTGAACAAAGTGAGATCGGATGCTGATTTTCATTTTATCAAAAAGATTTTCATATTACCAATTTTATTGATCATTGTTAGATTATTGGGTCAATGAATATCAATGCATTAATAGATATTAGAGCAATGAATAACCATACAAATGCTATGTATGAAATGATATGCATGATACTTTCAGTTTTAGTGTATTCATCAGACGGTGAATTTGTTAATCAGATTTTCACGTGTTCATCAGACCTTTCTTTTACTCCCCCTTTTGTCATCAGACAAAAAGAGTGTAAAGCACATCATAGTCAAAGAATGGCTTAGAAAAATTTGAATATATATATATATATATATATATATATATATATATATATATATATAAACAGATAATCAGATAAAGGTATGTATAGTCAAATAATCAGAAAAACACTGAATATATAAAAAAAATATGAGAGTACCAAAAAAATAAAAATCTATATCACACAAAAAATAAAAATTTTTAAGGGTTTGGTGGTGGAGGAGGGATGTTGAGACGTTCATATAACAGTTTTAGTGTATTCTCCAGCTGAGTGACTTTCAGGTTAGTAGCCTTCATTTCTTCAAACTCTGCTTTAAGAATGGTGACCATTTCAACTGCAGGAGTAGAAGTAGAATGTCCAGCTTCTGGTGCAGGTTTCATCTTCTGATGCTCTGCTAGCACCCAGTTGGAAAGCTTCAGTCTCAAGTCCTTCTTTTGTTGAGTCTTTTGAAAGAATGCATCATTTGGTATAAACCATTTGATGAGACTTCCAAGTTTCCTCTGCTTTCGATTACTCGAATTCTTCTCCTTTTCTCTACCTCTTACGGATACAAAGAATCCATGAAGACAGTTTCCTATCTGAAGCACGTCGGCGATGAAAGCATCAAACTTATTCTCGAACTTCTCCCCATATCCTTTTGATGAATTCACTTAATGCTTGAAGCAAAGAGATTCCTTCATTTTTGCCGTATAATCCTCTCAGATTTTCCTGTCATCTTACGTAAGCACCAGAGGGACGAGGCATGGTAACAAAGCTTTGTCTTTCCATGTCTTCGACCATTGACTCTAAGTGAATCCAATGTCAAAGTGCTTTGTCACAAAGACCCATTGGACATAAGTCTTCATGCGATCGAGTGCTCACGATTCGAGCATCTGAACATATCATCAAAGTAGACTGTTCCCAGATTGATGTCAGTAATTCTGCTGATAGTGCCAACTGTTGGAATAATGGCCTTCTCGGCATTGCAGCCGTTTGAGGAGCCAGTTCTCCATTCATCTTCCTTCAGAGAATTCAGGTAAAACCTTCTGGCATGATCCTCAGAGATCTTGGCGATCAGAAGCTTAGAGAATTCCTTAAGATTATACTTCTTGGGAGCCTTCTCATACTCCGTGAGCCCGATCTTGCTGAATGGCTGCTTGCGAGGAGCAGGTTCTTTCCTTTTTCCCAGGGATAGACCAAGGTAGCCACCTTTGTCTGTCTGGTACAATCTTCACTGATACAGACGAAGGATTCCTGAACTATCTGATTACTTCAATCTTCTTCATCTCAAGACAGTGTGCCATGAAGGCAGCTTCTTCATCTGTGATCCACCTTCCGCATTCTTCCAATGTGAGCAGTTCAGTTTGTGGAAGGGTCTTAGGAAGGTCAACAGAGAAGGGAATTGCTCTGCTACCAGATGCTGGTCTCAATCTTCCTTTGAATGACATCTGAAAGTGGTCTTCTCCATCCTTGAAGGTAGCACTCATCGGAGAGGCAATCTCCAGTCTGGCAGCTCCAGAGGTGAAGGTTTTCAAATGCCAAGTAGAGGGACGATTGTAGATGTTGTGATATATCTCATACTTAACAAACCGTGGTTTGTTAATACATGAGACATTCTTCCTTCCCCCAAAGTCTGTAGGTTTAAGGGTAATAGAGGGTAAAGTGGGAGTAGTTTTGGTGATTGAATAGGTTTTAGGTGTGTAGGGTTTGAAGGGATTAACGGGAGGTACTTTGAATAAAAGGTTAAAGGGATGAGAGTGAAGTTTGGAAATGTATGTGGTAAGTGAATTGTTTGAAGAATTTTGTGGTAGGTCAAGGTTGAGTGTATAGGATGATGGTTGGGTAGGTTTAGAGAGGGTAGAGGTTTGTCGGAGGCTCATTCTGGTTTTCTTGGTTTGTGGTTGTGTTTGTGGTTGTGAAACAGACAATGGGGGTGCAGGAATAACATCATGAGCATTAAAGACAGATACTGACTCATCAGCAGTAAAGTCGAGTACCTTTGGGTTAAGCTTTGAAGACTTAACCAACCTTCTTTTTGATCCTCTCGTGACAGCAACAGCAGGAGGAGGAGGAGGAGGAGGAGGAGGGACTTGCTTCCCTTGACCGGACACTGAAGCATCTTTTTCAGCTGCTGGCTTAAACTGTTTCTCCAAGACCTTTCTGATGGGAATTCTATCCTCATCTTCTGGTTCCTCAACAGTAGGTGCAGGAGCCACCTTCTGTTTTGTTCTTCTTGTCTCCCTTGAAGGAGATTCAGCAGGTCTTTTCACACCAGCCATTGAGCTTCTGGTGGTTTTCTTTTCAGCTTCTCCTTCCTGTTGCTCTATTTTCACTTTCTTGATCATAGAGCCAGTAATTAGCTGCATTCTGACTAAACTGTTGACTCCAAAAACTTCTGGACGAACAACAGCGCCAACACTAAAGTATTTTTCTTTTTCCTCTATGTTGATAGAGTCAGTCAGCTTCCTCACAACACCGTCTTTAATCATCATTATGGAGAGAAGAACTCCATAAGGGATAACCTTGACGATCTTCTTCTTATCAACACTCTTTCTTGAGAAGACAAGAGCATTTATCAGATTGTTGATAATCAACCTTGGCAGATTGATTTTCTTCCATCCATGTAGTTCCTCATAATGAATTTTTGCTCGTAGTTCACTATGTCGCTTGAGCCAGCCTTCAGAATCATGCTCTTGGCGATGATTTTGTGCAGTACTCTGTAGTGGCTTTTCAAGTCTTTGGCCATGGGAGTAATGTTCTTCTTCTTCTTCAGTTCACGGTAGTTCTCAAACAGTGCTTCGTTGACGTTTTCAAGTCCTCTATATGCATCAGCCCAGTTTGCATGGTAACTGATTCCTTCAGAAGGGCACTTGATTGTCTGAGCAATAGAGTTGATGGTGAAGCGTAGCTTGAAGCCTCTGATGTGTCCTTCTATGATTTCCCCCGGAAGTAAGTAAGCGTTCCCCCAGAACTCCTTAATAGCATGGCTCAGTACGTCGACTGGTTCCCAGATGAAGTAGTTTTTCCAGCCCAGTTTCTCCAGACCTTCTTCAAAATCAAAACCGTATAGCTTGAAATTCTCAAAATCAACCCGGTTCTCATTCAGGAGTTTTGCCTCAGTGAAGACGTCGAAGGCAGCATGTATTGTCCAACCTTTTTGTCGGCCATTGTAGCAGTTGCAGAGAGGGTGATGGAGGTTTTAAGGTTCGAAAACACACACACAGAGAGAGAGAGAGAGAACAATTTTGCAAGAAAATGCAGAGTGAAGTGATGGAGCGAAAAATGTGGAGTAGTGGGAAAGTTGATAGAAAATGGTACAATCCTTTTTCAAAAAATCGCTTCGTATTTTCACACAAAAATTAAATCAAAAAGAAAAGAAAATAAAGATTTGCCTTTTCGTTTAATGCAGACGCCAAAAGAAAAGTAAGATCAAGTAAAAAGATTTTATCGAAAGACATAAATAATTATGACTCAGTAGATGTGATGAGACGCTTAAGTCCTTAACACGTGTGACACGTGTGGGTGTGCTCAGGGCCTGTAACCGATTCACCAGACGATGAGTTATGACGCATATGACAAATAAGATGCTTATTCATATACATGCTTATGTCATACCAGATGCTGAGATTGTGCATATTATCTGACGCTGAGATTAATCATTCTTCTATAAGATGAAGATTTAAATTTCTTCTTATAAAATTGAATCTATCTTCAGCAAGGGGTTTTGTAAATATGTCAGCCCACTGATGATCAGTGTCTACAAATTTTATTTCTAGAATACCCTTCTGAACATAGTCTCTTATGAAGTGATGCTTAATCTCAATGTGCTTGGCTCGTGAATGCAATATGAGATTTTTAGTAAGACAGATTGCAGAAGTATTATCACAGAAGATAGGAATGTTACTCTCTTTTATCAGATAATCTTCAAGTTGATATTTCATCCACAGAAGTTGAGAGGCGCAACTTCTTTGCTAAAATATATTAAACCTGGTTGAGAGTGCAATTGTGCTTTGCCTTTGCTTGACCAAGATACAAATTTGCTCCAAGGAATTGGCGGCTTCCACTTGTGCTTTTTCTTTCAATTCTGTCTCCAAAGAAAGTCAGCATCACGTAAACCTACTAACTTGTAATCTTTTGATTTCTTATAAAGCAAACCAAGATTAGTAGATCCTTGCAAATATCTAAAGATTCTTTTAACAAAGACTCAAGTGTGATTCTCTAGGATCCGATTGAAATCTAGCACACAGACAGGACGAACATAATATCGAGTCTTGAAGCTGTAAGATAAAGTAGAGATCCAATCATACCTCTGTACATCTTCCGATCTACCTTTTACCGGTTCATCTTTACCAAGAATACATGTGGGATGCATAGGAGTACACATAGGTTTGCAATCCACCATTTTGAATTTCTTTAGCAATTCCTTAATATATTTGCTTTGATGTATATATATACCATCCTTGCATTGTTTGATTTGAATTCCAAGGAAAAACTTTAGTTCACCCATCATGCTCATCTCGAATTCAGCCTGCATTAGCTTAGAAAATTCTTTGCAAAGGCTTTCATTAGTAGCTCCAAAAATAATGTCATCAACATATATTTGAACAATTATAAAGTGCTTGTTTAATATTTTTCTAAAAAGAGTAGTGTCTACTAGACCTCTGGTAAAACCATTTTTCATCAAAAATGTACTCAATCTTTCATACCAAGCTCTGGGAGCTTGTTTAAGACCATACAAGGCCTTTTTGAGCTTGAAGACATGTTCTGGAAATTCAATGTCTTCGAATCCAGGAGGTTGTTTTACAAAGACTTCCTCAGTTATAAAACCATTCAAGAAAGCACTTTTCACATCCATTTGATAAAGAATTATATCATGATGTGCAGCAAAAGAAAGCAAAATGCGTATAGCTTCTAACCTTGCAACAGGTGCAAATGTTTCAGTAAAATCAATACCTTCTTCCTGTGAGTACCCTTGAGCAACCAATCTTGCCTTGTTTCTCACAACCTTTCCATCTTCATCAAGCTTGTTTCTAAATACCCATTTAGTACCAATAACTTGCTTATCTTCTGGTAAGGTAACCAGCTTCCATACATCGTTTCTTTGGAACTGATTCAACTCTTCTTGCATGGCCAGAATCCAGCCTTCATCTTTCAATGCTTGATCAATCGTTTTAGGTTCCATTTCTGAGAGTAGGGCCATATCTGCATGCTCTTTAAAAGAGGATCTGGTTCTTCTTGTGTCTGGTCACCATCGGACGGTGAAGATGTAGGTTCACTATTTGTAGTATTACCTATATTTAATTCTGAAAATAACTTATCTAGCTCTGACATGGCTGTGTCAGGCTTCTTGTCATCAAATTTGACATGAATGGATTCTTCCACTGTCATAGTTTCTTTATTGTATATTCTAAAAGCTTTAGATCTTTCAGAATATCCCAAAAAGATTCATTTGTCAGCTTTTGAATCAAACTTACCAAGCTGATCCTTAGTATTTAAAATGTAACACGTACAACCAAATGAATGTAAATATGATATGTTTGGTTTCCTTCCTTTCCACAGTTCATATGGAGTCTTCTTCAAAATAGATCTAATAGAAATTCTATTTTGAATGTAACAAGTCAGTGTTCTTTACACTTAAAAATGTTTTGCAATATTAGCCTCATTGATCATGGTCCTGGCCATTTCTTGGAGGGATCTATTCTTCCTTTCTACAACACCATTTTGTTGAGGTGTTCTAGGAGAGGAGAAATTGTGGGAGATGTCGTTATCATCGCAAAATTTTTGAAAGCTTTCATTTTCAAATTCTCCCCCATGATCACTTCTAATAGAAGAAATGCAAATTTCTTTTTCATTTTGAACTATTTTGCAGAATCTGAGAAATACCTTGTATGACTCATCTTTGTGAGCAAGGAATCTAACCCATGTCCATCTAGTGAAATCATCAACAATGACTAACCCATATTGCTTTCCAGTTAAAGAGGTTGTCCTTGTTGGACCAAAAGATCAAGATGCAAAAGCTCAAGTGGTCTAGAGGTTGAAACACCATTTTTTGAATGAAAAGAAGTTTTAACTTGTTTTCCTCTTTGACATGCCTCACAGAGGGCATCAGATTGATACTTGAGATTTGGTAAGCCTCTGATAAGACTGTGCTTGTTTAATTTTGAGATTAATCTCAAATTGGCATGACCCAATCTCTTGTGCCAAATCCATTGTTCTTCGTCAATGCATATGAGACACTTGACATCTTGTTTTGCAAGTTCAGAGAGATCAATTTTGTAAATATTTTGTTTCCTCTTAGCAGTAAAGAAAGTAGAGCCGTCTTTCTTGCTTTTTACTAGACATCCAGTTTCTATAAAGATGACTTCATAACCATTGTCACATAATTGACTTATGCTCAATAAGTTATGTTTAAGTCCTTCAACATATAGTACATTATCAATAGAGGGAAGAGAGCCTTTACCAATGCGACCAATTCCAACTATTTTACCTTTCTGGTTTCCTCCGAAACCAACAAATCCAGCTTCTTTAGGCCTTAGTTCTTGGAACATATGCTTTTCTCCCGTCATGTGACGCGGGCATCCACTGTCTAAGTACCAAGATAGGTGTGTTGACTTTGTTGCTAAGCATGTCTGCAACATAGACTATTTTATCTTTAGGTACCCATATCTTTTTGGGTCCTTTCTTGTTAGTTCTTGAAGGAGGCTTATCCTTCACAGTTTAAAAAACAGTACATGCACTTTTCAAATGACCAAGTTTATTGCAGTAAGTACAATACAAGCATTTACTATGATTATTGGATTTATCAGATGCTGAATCATTTTCTAAAAGAGGTTCATCTGATATATAACCAAGACCATGAGTTGTCGTTTTACTGACACCCCAAATCATTGAAGCTTGCTTGCTACGAGTTACACTCTCTGCAAGAAACTTTTGAAAAGCATATTCATAATCATTTGATTTGCATTTAGGATTGCTCAGTAACTTTAGAGCTTTGACTTGAGAGCTCTCGACAGTTGCTTGTTAGCGGTCAGGCCGGTTATCCATCGATGCCGATTTTCGGTTTTATTGATTTTCTTTGTTAGTCTGATTTTTCTTTGTTTAAAGCTTGAAAGTCGTGTGATAATTTTGAAAATTTCTTTTTCAAATTCTTTTACTCAACAGAGAGTGGCGAAGTCCTTAAGAAGATCATCAAATGCAAGTTGAAGTTCGAGTAGGAATCATATACTATTACCTCTTCAACTTCTTCTTCTGAATCAAGGTCAGTGTCTGCCATGAGAGCGAGATTTGCTTCTACTTCATTATCTTCCTCAGATGAGGATGAATCTAGATCTTCCCATGTAGCCATGAGGCTCTTCTTCTTTTTCTTGAAAGAACTTCTTGTGGACTTCTCCTTAAGATTAGGATATTCGGACTTGAAATGTCCAAGCTTTTTACATTCATAGCAAATGACTTGAGCCTTGTCCTTGCTTTCTTTCTTGTCCTTAGTATCTTTCTTCTGAAACTTCCTCCTGAAGTTTCTTTTTTTCCACATTTTTTGTATCTTCTTGGATATAAACGCGAGCTCATCTTCTGATGTGTCAACATCTCTTTCTGAAGCTTCATCTTCTGATTCTTCTTCTTCAGCCTGAAGGGCTTTGGAAGAACTGACTTTATGTTGAGCGAATTTTAAGGCAATAGACTTGCCCTTTTTGACAGGTTCTTCTTCATTTAGCTCAAGTTCATGAGCTTTCAATGAACTCATAAGATCTTCAAGTTGTAGGACATTTAGATCTTTTGCTTCCTGAATAGCAGTGACCTTGGGTCTCCACTGCTTAGTCAAGCTTCTTAAGATCTTTCTAACATGGTCAGGTGTAGTGTAACTTTTTCCAAGGGCCTATAACCCATGAACAAGTGTTTGAAATCTTCCAAACATGGTTTCAATGTTTTCACCATCTTCCATTTTGAACAACTCATATTGGCGAACCAACATGCTAGCTTTGGTTTCTCTCACTTGGGCAGAGCCTTCGTAAGATAAAACAAGTGAGTCCCAGATTTCTTTGGCAGTATCAAATTTGCCACATTTATCATATTCTTTTTCTGTCATAGCACAGATAAGAATGAATCTAGCCTTTTGATTGATTTGATATCTCTTTTTCTGCTCATCATTCCAATCTTCTCTGGCTATAGCAACACCACGAGGATTAGTGGGAGGAATGTAACCACTTTGAACTATATCCCACAACTCAAGTTGTTGTGTCTCAAAGAAAGCTTTTATCTTATCTTTCCAGTAATCAAATTTTTCTCCATTGAATAGAGGAGGACGGTTCATATGACCACCTTCAGTAGACATGTTCACAGTATAGGATCTTTTCTCTTAACACTGTTAAGTGCTCAACCAAGAGGCCGAGCTCTGGTACCAACTGAACGTGAACACAAGAAGGGGGGTTGAATTGTGTTAAAAACTTTTCGCAAACTCTTCGTAAAAACTTCAACACAGGTTTTTTCAAAACAGTTTATGTATATCAGATGCAGATTAAACCGGATGCAGAAATTAAACAGTTTATTAAAAACTTGTTTTACTGAGCAAGGTAAAGATAAATGTAAAGCAGTAAAGGATGAGACTCAGAGATTTATACTAGTTCACCACCAACTGGTACCTACGTCTAGTCCCTTCATTCCTGAAGGATTTTCCACTATAATCAACTGATTACAATTTTCTCAAGAGTATTCTTCTGTCACAAACTTGACAATACTCTCAACTTCTCAAAACGACTCAGTACAATCAAGCCTTTGAGGAACAGCCTTTACAAGGCCAAAACCAGTTTACAAAAGAGATTATACTTTTGAATACAATCAAAATAACTCTCACAGAGAGGATGAAAAGATTAAGCTCAAAACAGAATAGCTTTCTAAAAGAAAGTATAAGACGCTGAGTTTAGTTCAATGTAGACCAGAAACTTGGCACGAAACTTGATTGTTCACTTGAGTAATATTGCTTTCAGAATGAAGTTTCTTCACAGTTTGTCCAACATTTCTTCAATGAATACCTTGGAGTATTTATAGGAGTCTTCAAGGGTATTACCGTTGCAGTAAAAATATCTCCTTTCCATTGAGTGAGGTAATTTGAAATGTAGTCCTTTTCTTCCTTTCCAGAGAATATCAGAATAGTACACATTACCGTTTTCGTACTATCTGTAATTTGCAATTGCCTTGTACGATTTTTGTCTTATGCTAAAGGTTTCACCTTTGCTTCCTCGTACATCAAAATGAGCGCACAGAATCAAATTCAATTAGTTCGAGCAGTCTGAGGCTAAGAGCAAAAGCGTGATCATCACGTGCTTCATTAAAGAGATCGGATGCTCGCTTCGGAAACGAGAGGGCCGGGCCTCGCGGACAATTGAGTATTCCACATGTCAAGAAGTAACACTGCTGGACGCTTGCTGTTAGCAAGACGCTGGAGTGAGTTCGGATGCTGACACTAGTGGATTGTATTCAATTCTTTTGTAAATTTCTTCTTCTTCCTTGAGTGATTTGTACATATGTATGAAGCTTTGATACCTGTACACTCAAAGGTATGTTAGAAGATAAATTGTTCTCTTGAGAAATATTTTGTTATCATCAAAATCAATGAGGGTCTAAACTTCTCAATCGTTTAGGTTCCAACATCAAGTGGATTTAGAAACAATGACCCTTAATTGTTTTGATGATAACAAATAATGAATAGAATAATTTATCCTCTGATATATTTGTTAGTGTGCAGAACTTAGTGAGTAAGTCACTATTCATCAAATGGAACAGTCTCAGAAAGCTATGCATATGTGTGTATTTCACCCTCCGATCCATTCTTCTGAGTCTGACATTGATCGTTCGGTAAGTGATGATGACGTCATCGTCTTATAGCCTTACTCTGAAGATCATGCTCTGGTAGTCAACGCTCTGGTAGTGGTCAACGCTCTGGTAGATCATGCTCTGATAAGACTACACTGTTGAAACCCTTCGTCCGGTACTACAAGACTCTGTTATATGAAAGACCAAGAAATACTGTACTGAAGAACTTGCCTCCGGTCCAAGCTTACTCTGGTAAGCAGAGTATCTCAGTATTAAGCATTGTCTGATAGGAAAATGCCTCTGACTGAAAATCAGACTGAGTGATACATTAAAGACTACTTCAAATATTAAAGAGACCTCATTGATGAGTATTTTAATGTACGAGGAATATAATCATAAAAAATGACTTGCTCTGGAAGTGTCTCATATTCAAAAAGATCACAAGGGACAAGATTCTGCAACTATCTGTTGTGTCAGTGTACATGAGCAGAGTTGAAAGTGACATGACTCACTAAAAGCCACAAAAAACGGATCTGAAATTTTGTCCATTGGTGAAAGAGCTGTTAGGTCACAACAACATTATTTGCAACCCTAGCTATATATACCTTACTTCATTCACTGAAGAAGAAAAACGAAACTAAGTCATTCTTACGAGACAATGAGCAACCAAGAAATTATTCCAAGTCTCTGAGACCAAGTGAACAAACATTTAATCGTTTTATTCTTTCTGTTAGAAAGCTATTCTTTGTGCTTAAGCATTTCATTGTAAATCCTCTCTGCTGAGAGTCATTGTTATTGTTTCAAAGTATTTTTGAACTCTTGTATTTAGCCCAGTAGTGGCTGCATTCCTTAGAGGCTTGACCGCACTAAGTCGTTCTAAGAAGTTGTGAGTATAGCCAGTTTGGCAGTAGTATACTCTCAAGTGTAATCGGTTAATTATAGTGGAGAAATCCTTTAAGTGTGTTGAAGGGACTAGACGTAGCTATCAGGTAATAATAAACTAGTATAAATCACTGTGTCCTACTCTTTCTCTTCTCTTTACTTATTCACAGTATTATTTTTGTTAAAGAGTTGTTTTAAAAAGGTTTTAAAAAACACACAAGTATTTCGAAAAGATTTATAAAACCAAATTCAAACCCCATTTTCTTGTGTTTTTGTCACATTCAAAAACTAGTTTCTCAAACACAATATATCTATTATAGAAACTAATTTTTCGAAACTTTATTTTTTATGTTCCCAACGATAGTACCATGAAACCACTGCTGTAAGTCACACAAACAAGCTCACCCGTCTTTCTCGGATTGCTGCATTATTGCAAAACCTCTTTTCGTTTTGGGAAAAAATCTAAGGGGGAATGGGGGGCAAAGGGTAGTGGAAAGGGTAATAGGCAGGGGAGAGTGGCGGGTCAGAGGGAGGGGAAAATGGATGGCAAGACTGGGGAAAGGGAGAGGGGAAATGGGAAAGGGAAGAAGGTGGGGTTCCAGAATTGAGAAGAGAAAAAGGGGTGTGAAAAGTAATATGAGTGGTATAAGTAGCAAGCCCCTTGTCAACAAAGTCGTGCAAACATGCAAAACTACGGCCCGATAAGATATCATCTTAAAACGGGTTGGGCCTGACAGTGATGTCATACATCCAACAAAAAAAATAATTTGAATGTACGACATGACTGTGGCAGGGGAGAGTGGCGGGACAAAAAGAGGGAAAGGGGTTGCAAGACTAGGGAAAGGGAGAGGGGAAAGGAAAGAATGAGGGGTTTCAGAATTGAGATTTCGGGACAGAGGCAATTTAGGAAAAAAAAAATATAAAAAGAGAGAGAAGGGGTGTGAAAAGTAATATGAGTTGTATAAGTAGCAAACCCCTTGTCAACAGAGCCGTGCAGGGATGCAAAACTACGGCCCGATGAGATATAATCTTAAAATGGGTCGGGCTCGACAGTTATGTCGTACATCCAACAAAAAAAAATAATTTGAAGGCCCATGTTTCTCACACCCCCACACCTTTTGCCCACCCCCACATTTATGTTATTTGACCAAAATACCCCTAAAAAAATACCAAAACTCCAACTACCCTCCCACTTTCAACATCTGGTCCCCCACACACCCCAACAAATTCACGCATCTCCTGTAAATACGAATTTATGATAAGAATAAAGTTTTTCTTTACTATAAATACAAATTTGCGGTATGCATATTTTGAAAAATATATATCATAAATTTGTATTTACGGTAACTTTTTTTTTGAAAAAAATAACTTACCGTAAATAACAAATTTACGTTATTCAGTACCATAAATTTGTTATTTAAGGTACATTATTTTTTTCAAAAAAAAGAAGAAGTTACGGTATTCTATACCGTAAATTTGTTATTTACGGTACGTTATTTTTTCGTTAAAAAACTATACGTATCATAAATAACAAATTTACGGTATTCAATCTGAGGTTCCTCGGGAAGATGCAGTTGTCTGTCCTGAACACGCCTCCTACATGCAGAGACAATCATACGCTTCCGCTCTCTAGCAGATGCACTCACAGCCGAAGAAACAGCCGCCGCAGAAGCTCATCTCTGCCTAGGCATATCTGAAACCATTAAAAAATAGGCAGTTAAAATAATTAGTATTGTAAATATAAATATATCAAAAAATATTATGACAATTTATATATGTATATATATATATATATAAACAAAAAAGTAAACAAATTAAAAACAAAAAAAATAACATACCGTAAATTTAAATTTACGGTACATAAATTTTAAACACCGGGTACCGTAAATTCAAATTTATGGTACGTAGTTTTTCAAACTGCATACCGTAAACTTAAATTTACGGTTCCCATTGTTAATTTAAAAACACACGTACCATAAAAATTGAATTTATGGTACGTGTGTTTCAAAGAAAAAAATAAGATACGATTTACAATTTACGACATGTATTTTTTTTAAACATGTATACCCTAATTCTATATTTATGGTAATGACGACCAAAAAAAAATTATAAGGCGGAAACCACTGTACCTGGTTGGTTTTGGTCGGCCGGAGTTGGAAGAAGTGGGTTTGGAAATTTTGAAAAGTGGTAGTTTACGGTAGAATGAAAAATGAAAAAGGAAATGAAGGTTTAGTGAATTTCATAAGGGTATTTTGGGGTTTTTACAAATTGTGGGGGTGGGGGAAAATGGTGTGGGGGTGTGGGAAACATGGGCCTAATTTGAAACTAGGGGGAAAAAAAAGGAAAGAAAGAACGCCCTGCTTCTTGTTTTTCTTCCTCCGAAAACAGCGAGCGACTTTGCGCTCGCAGTTGTTGGTTGTTCAGCTGAAATTTCAGTTAGTGTGGTAGCAGTTATGGAGGCGATCAACAACGTGAAGGCAGCAAGCCAAACCGTTTCTATGGCTGCAAACCCTCCAAAATCCCAACGTGGACAAAACAAGCCCAAGTGCAGACAGTGCGGCAATGTTGCTCGCTCTAGGTCATTCCTCCTCTCTATTTCCCATCGATTTCTTCTGTTATTTTAAAGTACGAGGCTCGTTTGTGTTTGAATTTTGAATTTTGAAATACGCCTATGAATGTGATGGAGGACTAGTGTGTTAAAGCGACGACGTTTAGTTCATAGAGCTGGTGCTCTACAACAAGAAACACGATAACTTTTTGGTGCTTGTAGCTCTAACTATCACAACGAGTGATTTTGAGATAAATGGTCATTTTTGGAAATCTCTATTTTTATGCTCTTTGGATAAAAAGGCTTTTTCATGTTTAAATAAGGGATACGCTACTGATTGCAAACAGGTTTAGGTTTTAGGCTTTCATAATGAATTTGATACAGATGAAGTTTTAAGTTATGTAAAGGAGGAGCCATTTGAAAATTGAAACCGTGTTTTACCTATTATCTTCTATTTTAAAAACATAGACATGACAAAAGCTCATTCATTTATTTTCTATCCAAAAACAATTTTTCCACCAAAAAATCTTAATTACACCGTAGGTTCGTTTTTCTTCGGAGTTCTCTCAGCTAGTTTATTACAGAAATTAAGATGTTATGGGTAACGGGCGGAGGAGCAAATTCCATATCCTCCAAAAGTTCTTATGAACTTTGAAAAGGGCTTGAGTTTTATTTCACACACCAAATATGGTCTCAATCTTCATTTACACTCAAAATCTGTTATCTGCTTCATTTGATTAAATGATTTCTTCAGCTGATTACCCAATGCATTCAATTTTTGATTACAAACTATATATTTTTTTAATACAATTATGGATTTCTTTTTTTTCTTTTTCTTTTTCTTTTTCTTTTTACTTTTTCCCTGAGGATGAGTCTGCCGGTATGTGATATCTGGTATATGGGCATATAGAGTGATTAAGTGAGAGCAATATCTTGTTATGAGAAATGAGAAGGGCCAACCTTGGCTGTACATGTAGGAGGGAAAGGGGGGGGGGGGGGGGAAGGGGAGTCAGTAGTGAAGCAAATGAAAAACTGGGATTCAATACTTTTGGAAATTACGAAGTTATGCCAAATGTTTATGACACCTTGGATTCTTTCTGTGGTGTTTTGATGAATTTAATCAATATCGCAGGTGTCCATATGAATCATGCAAGAGTTGCTGTTCAAGAAATCAAAATCCATGTCATATTCATGGTATGTCAACTTTTCAAACACTTTGCTTTGATTGCTTTCTAATTTTTTTTAAAATCTCTTAAACCATCCCCTCAGACTGCATTTTCCTTTGGTTTTTTAGTTTGCCCAGTGCTTCTTGTTTTGATGAACTCGTTTCTTATCTAGGGGGATTTGGAATAGCTTATTTGAGTTTATTTTTAGTTTATGAAAATAAGTTATGGTACACAAACTGTTTTGAGCTTAGTTTCATGGTTGTTATGATTGCGATTTAGATCGTGAGATCGTATGATCTTATGTTCTTGCACCCTCTTTCCGAGTTGAATCGTATGCTGAATTGTGGTTTGGTGAGATCGTGGTAAGTTCTTGTGTTAGATCGCTGAGATCGTGAGATCACACAGAGCATTTCTAAACCCAGAATTTTGACCTTTTCTGCATCACGAACTCCCTATCTCTGCGAGCTGCGACTGCAACAGTGCTCCCTCTCCTCTTTTCTGCTGGTGCAAGTCTGCGACACCCTCTGCCATGGGTCACCGCCATATGAAAGGAAGAAGGAATGAAGAAGAAGAAGAAGAAAGACACGAGACAGAGAAGAAGGAGGAGGAGGAGGAAGAGGAGGAAACATAATAGAGATATGGTGATTTAGAAACTGGCCTAATGTTTTTTTTAGCTAACAAGGTGGTCTGTTCCTAGGTGAAAAAGGAAGATTTAAAATGAGTATATTAGAAAAAGTATGTAAACCCTGATGCTGACTAAAAAAATTATTTAAATTTTTCTTTTTCCGTTTTGGCTCCTGAGGAGGTCCAATTTTTTGGTGGCAAGATTGATAAATATATATTTTCTTGAAAGAGAAAAGGAAACATGACCTCATATTTGGTGTCTATTTGCTGCTATACAGAAAATCGTTCACCTGGTACTTTATTTATTATATAAGAGGTTTTTGAGTAATATTATAACATGATGTCTGTATGGTATATGATAAGTTTGGCAAAGGCAAAGTGTATGGGAGGAGGAAGAAAAAGGGGTGCACCGTAGGTCATAACTCTGGAGATGCAGGGGATAATATCCCTGATAACTAACTCATCATTGTTAGTAGTGGCAGGGCGCGCACGATGCTGATGTGGCGCAGGTGAATTGTGTGGGGAGAGAGAAATGCAAGATATGAGCTGATTCTGTGGGGGGGAAAGGATTATTCTGGATATGTTTTTCTGGTGGAAACCATAGGAGAGCTAAGGCCTCTATAGAGCCTATTTACTGTTCCATTCCTTTATTTTCCAGTTTATCAGTGTAATCAAGTAGAATTCATCTTGAATTCTACTTTCTATCATCAATATACTTCTCTGCTACATTAGCAGAGTTCCATTTCTGTGTTAATTGCTAATTTGTTCTATCAAATTGGTATCAAAGCACCGATTCTGGTGCGTGAATGGTTGCGACAAGAGGAACGATGGAATCTCGTATGGACGCTTTGGAAACACGAGTAGGAGGATTGGAGGGATCAATGTCGAAGGTAATCGAACAACTCGACGCAATGAACAAGACATTGCAGTCGCTCGCGAGGGAGAAGAACGTCCATGTTGACGACGAAGATGAATTCTCCAGCATTACGAATCCTCTTAAGAAACGCGATGAAGGTCACTCTTCGTTTTGTCGTGTTGGACGACGTAAGCTAGAAATACCAGTGTTTAATGGTGATGAAGTGCAGGGCTGGTTGGTTCGGGTTGACAAGTACTTCCGGGTCAACGAGGTGAAGGAAGCAGAGAAGCTCGATGCCGTTGTGATCGCGTTGGAGGATCGCGCTCTCAATTGGTTTCAATGGTGGGAAATTCAAGCGCCACTGCGTACATGGGATGATTTTCAATCTGCTGTGATATGACGATTCAATCCGGGTTCATTGCATAACCCGATGGGTCCCTTGTTGAAATTGAAGCAGGACGGCTTTGTTATGGCGTTTCGTGATAAATTCGAGTTGCACGCGACCTCGGTGAAGAGAGAAGAAAGGTTGATGCTAACTAGTATTTTCTTAAATGGGTTGAAAGATGAGATTCAGGCTGAATTGAAAATGTATGACATCGACGATTTGGATGTACTCATGGACAGGGCACTTTTAATTGAAGAAAAGTACCAGGCACTCAACGGTAAGAATGTGGGATGGAAGGACAGGGGAGATACGAAGGAGAAGAATTCTGGGCAGAGATTCCGTAGTACTTGGGATAGTAATGGGGTGAAGAAGGATAGTGCAATAGGTAATGCTACTGCTCAAGTGAAGGCAGATGAGAAAGGCACTGAAGGAGTGAAGGGAAGGAGGTTGAGTCAAGCTGAATTAGAAGAGAGAACAAAAAAGGGGTTGTGTTTCAAGTGTAATGAGAGATGGGGGAAAGGACATGTGTGTAAAATGAAACATATGAGACTCATGTTGTGTGAAGTTGAAGAAGGTGATGAAGAAGAGGAGGAAGAGGCAGAAACAGAGGCTGTGGGGGAGTTTAAGACCCTACAACTATCTCTCCAAAGCAAGGAAGGCTTGACCTCAAACAAGTCTTTCAAGGTTTGGGTGATCATCAATGGAGTGAAGGTGCTGACCTTGATTGATTGTGGAGCCACTAGCAATTTTATTTCTCCAAAGTTGATTGAGAAGTTAAAATTAATAGTGTGTGACACTCCTATGTACGTTGTGGAGATTGGTACAGGAGAGAAGATTAGCAACCATGGAGTTTGTAAGCTGCTGAAATTTGAGTTGTAGGGCATTGAATTTGAGCAGAGTTTTTTTATCATGGAGTTGGGAGGTGCAGAGTTGGTCTTGGGGCTTGATTGGTTGGCTAGCTTGGGGAATATTGAAGCTAATTTCCGGAATCTGTGTTTGAAGTGGAAGCAGAATGGGCAGAAATACAAAATAGTAGGTGATCCATCCTTATGCCATGGACAAGCTTCTTGGAAGGCCATGATGAAAGCCTTGAATGATGAAGGAGTAGGATTTATTCTCCAAGATGATGGTGAAGTTGTGACAGAGGCAGCAACTGAGCAGATTGAGCAGACCTGGACAGATTTGTTGGAGCAATTTGATGATGTTTTTCAATTGCCTCAAGGGTTGCCCCCAACCCGAGAACAGGATCATGCTATAAACCTGAAGGTGGGAGCTGAAATTCCTCATATTAGGCCCTATAGGTATCCTCACTACCAGAAGAATGAGATTGAGAAGATAGTCAAGGAGATGTTGCAGGCAGGCATAGTGAGGCACAACACTAGCCCATTCTCTAGCCCAGTGATATTGGTTAAGAAGAAGGATGGTGGATGGAGATTTTGTACAGACTACAGAGCTCTTAACAAGGTAACTATTCCTAACAAATTCTCAATTCCTGTGATAGATGAACTCTTAGATGAATTGGGTGGAGCTAAAATTTTTTCTAAGTTAGATATGAAGTCTGGTTATCATCAAATAAGGATGAAAGAGGAAGATGTGCATAAGACTGCTTTTCGTACTCATGAAGGGCATTATGAATACTTAGTGATGCCATTTGGGCTCACAAATGCACCCTCCACCTTCCAAGCCCTAATGAACCAAGTGTTGAGGCCCTATTTGAGGAGATATGTGTTGGTTTTCTTTGATGATATTTTGATTTATAGTGTTGATAGAGAGCAGCATCAGGAACACTTGAGAGAGATCTTGCAAGTGTTGAGAGAACAACAATTATATGCAAACAAGAAGAAGTGCTCTTTTGGGAAGCAACAAATTGAATACTTGGGTCATTTGATATCAGGAAATGGGGTAGCAGCAGACCCTAAGAAGATAGAAGACATGATGAAGTGGCCTGAACCGAAAGAATTGAAAGGTTTGAGGGGTTTCCTTGGGTTGATAGGTTACTATAGAAAATTTGTGAAAAACTATGGTAAGTTGGCTTGGCCTTTGACTCAATTGTTGAAGAAGGATTGTTTCCAATGGAGTGAGGAGGCTCAGAGGGCGTTTGAACAGTTGAAGGTGGCTATGACAACCTTGCCAGTGTTAGCTATTCCAGATTTTGAGAAGGAGTTTGTGGTGGAGACTGATGCTTCAGGGAAAGGCCTGGGGGCAGTGCTAATGCAAGGGGGAAGACCAGTGGCTTATATGAGCCAAACCCTCTCGGACAGAGCTCAAAATAAATCTGTCTATGAGAGAGAGTTGATGGCTATTGTGTTAGCTATTCAAAAATGGAGACCTTACTTACTTGGGAGACATTTCCAGGTGCTCACTGATCAGAAGAGTCTGAAATTCTTAACTGAGCAACGTGTTATGGGGGAAGAGCAGCAAAAGTGGATTTCCAAGCTTATGGGGTATGATTTTGATATCAAGTACAAACCTGGCAAGGAGAATAGAGCTGCAGATGCTTTGTCTAGGAAAATGCAGTATGCTCAGATTACCACAGTGCATTGTGAGATATGGGATGGGCTGGAAGAGGAGGTACAGACTGAGGATAGATTGAAGAAGATAGTTTAGGACCTTCTTGGTGATTCTGGGAGTCATCCAGGGTACCAATTGCGGAAGGGCAGGCTCTACAAGGATGATAGGGTGGTGATACCGAGGAATTCACCTAGAATTGCTTGGTTGTTGCATGAGTTACATGATTCTGCTGTTGGTGGACACTCAGGATTCTTTAGAACATTTAAAAGAATTTCTGGGTTGGTATATTGGGAAGGTATGAGGAAGAAGATACAAGAGTATGTGCAAGCTTGTGAGGTATGTCAAAGGAACAAATACCAAACTTTGAGTCCCGGTGGACTACTTCAGCCTTTGCCTATTCCTTCAAAAGTATGGAGTGACATCTCCATGGATTTTATTGGTGGGTTACCTAAAGCTATGGGGGTTGACACAGTCCTGGTGGTAGTGGACAGGTTAACTAAATATGCCCATTTCATTCCTGTTTGTCATCCTTATTCAGCTAAGGACATAGCTGAAGTATTCTCCAAGGAGGTAGTAAAGTTGCATGGGTTTCCAGAATCAATTGTGTCTGACAGGGACAAGATTTTCCTTAGTGCTTTCTGGGCTGAGTTGTTTAAGATAGCAGGTACCAAGTTGAAGTATAGCAGTGCTTACCATCCACAGAGTGATGGTCAAACTGAAGTGGTGAATAGATGTTTAGAAGCTTACCTGAGATGTTTGACAGGGAGCAAACCGAAGCAATGGCCTAGATGGCTTAGTTGGGCTGAATATTGGTACAACACAAACTATCACTCTTCATTGAAGACCACTCCCTTTGAGGCTTTGTATGGCAGATCTCCACCAGTGTTGGTAAGAGGAGATGCACACCATTCAGCAGTGGAGGAAGTCGATGGGTATTCTTTGAGAGGAATGATATGATTAGAGAGCTTCAAGAGCAATTGGTGAAGGCTCAGGACAGAATGAGAGTCCAAGCTAACAAACATAGAAGGGATGTGGAATATCAAGTAGGAGATATGGTGTACTTGAAGATCCAACCTTATAAAATGAAGAGTTTGGCCAAAAGAATCAACCAGAAACTGAGTCCTAGGTACTATGGACCATATGAAGTTGAGGAGAAAATTGGCCCAGTGGCATACAGATTGAAGTTACCAGATGATAGTAAGGTTCATCCTGTGTTTCATGCTTCTCTATTGAAGAAATCTATTTCTCCTACAGTGGCTTCACAACCTCTACCAGCTTGCTTGAATGAGGAATGGTTGTTTGAGCCTGAACCCGAGATGGTCAAAGAGATGAGGAAGAATGCTCAGAATGAAAGGGAGGTTTTGGTGAAGTGGAAAGGGCTGCCAGAGTTTGAGAACTCTTGGGAATTAGTTGAGAATGTGCAGAATGCTTTTCCTGAATTCCTCCTTGAGGACAAGGAGAGTCTTGAAGGGGATGGTATTGATAAGTTTGGCAAAGGCAAAGTGTATGGGAGGAGGAAGAAAAAGGGGTGCACCGTAGGTCATAACTCTGGAGATGCAGGGGATAATATCCCTGTTAACTAACTCATCATTGTTAGTAGTGGCAGGGCGCGCACGATGCTGATGTGGCGCAGGTGAATTGTGTGGGGAGAGAGAAATGCAAGATATGAGCTGATTCTGTGGGGGGAAAAGGATTATTCTGGATATTTTTTTCTGGTGGAAACCATAGGAGAGCTAAGGCCTCTATAGAGCCTATTTACTGTTCCATTCCTTTATTTTCCAGTTTATCAGTGTAATCAAGTAGAATTCATCTTGAATTCTACCTTCTATCATCAATATACTTCTCTGCTACATTAGCAGAGTTCCATTTCTGTGTTAATTGCTAATTTGTTCTATCAGTATAGTCCATTCTAACATGTTTAGCCTTATATTCTTAAACTAGACGTGGTAACTTAAGCGCACACATATTTTTTGAGAATTTTATTTAGTTCTTTAGTCGATTTAGTGCAATTACTACTAGTATTAACTAGTGGCATCATAAAATATAACATTTTTCAACTCGTTAAGAAGACAAAATTAGAAAAATATATATAACAAAATTAAATGCTTCTTCTGCAAGTTTTGAGAAAATCTGTGTAATTTCTGTTATTTGTCTTGAATTTTCCATATTGTAAAGATCTTAACAGCATTTCACGACACACCTGGCCCCACCTTTTGGTGTCTCATGGGTGAGTGCAGTGTTGAAAGCAAGTTCAACTTTGCTCGACAAGACACCATCTTTGAGTGCTACTCCACTTGATCAGCAATCCTTGGAAACATTTCATTCATCAACGTAAGTTATGGGGATAAAATCACCCCAAATTCTGATCTAATCCTGTTTTATAGTTTTATATTTCCAAACTTGTCAGGATTAAACAAGAAGGTGCAAACAAAATGTTTGGCTAAAAAAGGGAAGAATTTTATTTCTGCAGAGTAGCTTTGTTATTTTATCTGATGGAAACATGGCCTAGGGTTTGTTCATATTTTATGTTACATTAAGTTGGCCATTGATTATTCAATGCTCTAAATTGTGCCAATGTTTCAAATTATGAATGTATCTGACTCGAATTTTGTTGAAGCGGTTGTTGGCTTTTTAGAGTGAACTAAGTACTTTTACATCTATAATTGTTTTTGAAATTTCTGTGTGCATGTCTTTCTCTGCCGATCATCTTCCTCTTTTGCATCACATCCTTTTCTGAAAGCACTAATTTTCTGGAACTTCCTGTTCTCCTAGTTACTTCCTTTATAGTGACTTGATTGCTTCACCAATAAGTTCTTAAGTTGTAAGCTTCTTTTTCATATTCTCTTTCTTCTCTATTGAACAGATTTTTTTTTTTTTTTGCTGTTATTGATTTCAGAAGTGTGAGCAGAGTTGCATCTCTTCGACAACTTTCCAACAGTTTTGCCCAGTTCAATAATTTGAACGCTTCACTTCGTTCAAAGAAGTCACTAACTAGAAAGGTACACTCACATGCACACACACACACAATGCTTGTTTAAGTGTATAATTTGTGCTGGGAACATAATGTTGTGTGGTTGTGATAGTGATAGCATATTGAGTCATCACAGGATGCTGCAGCTATAAATGAGTGGAGATTTTCCAAGTTAAAGGAATACAACGAACGAAATGTTGAAGAGGAAAATGAAACTTTTGACCGATACATGCAGAATATAGAACTACTGGAAGAAGTATTGTCTGTGAAGTCTATGGAAGACAACGTGACTTTTGCATCAGAGTCTACTGCTTGTTCAATGGAAAATGACAATGAGATAATGATCACGGGGTTGAAATTGCAGCTAAGATCAAATTCTATGAGAAGTTATAGCCTGAGAATGAGAATACAACAAGTTGTAGATGCAGGATTAAAGAAGCTTGAGAAGTTTGCTGTGGATGATGACACCAATGAACCAATTGATGAAGAACCTAATAAAGCTTCGAAAAGGGCAAAAAGTTGTAGGGCTGAAATATTCTCTGATACAAGTGATCTTATTGATAAAATTAACAGGGCTCGCAGTGAGGAGGATTTGAACTCATGCTTGGAGATGAAGTCCCAACTCTTCAGTTTGGAAGTTGGCTCTGGCATAATAGAACTTCAAGACAATGAAACAAATGAGAATGAAATTGCTGAAAGCGATTCGACCTCGGCTGAAAAATTGGATTATGCTTTACCAGAATTGGTTGAAACTGTTGAAATTGATCAAGAAACTCTAAACACTGTTGACAGATACTTATCTTCCCTTGAGCATTTGGAGGAGTTATGAGGCGAGATTTTTTCATTGGCTTCAGCTTCTGGAGAGAAATATTAATCTGAATGTTGTATCATCCAATGCATCATAAGACGGTGACAGAAGCTCGCTCAGGAATTATTTACGGGGGCTGCATCCAGCACCCCCTTTTTCTCCAATAGCACCCCCACCCTCTCCCCTTCCCAAAATATCCCTACCCTTTTCTGTCTCCCTTGAGAAACGTCAGTATTCAGTAACTCCTACGCCTGAAGTGGACAAACAGGCTCTGTATCAAGTTTGCCATCTGATTTCCACTTCCTGTATTTTTATTTTCTATTTAATGCAATTTAATTTAGCCTCATTTTATTGCTTTAATGTGTTTATTATCTCTTGCTTGTTAGTTCTTCATTTTGTTCATTACTACTCTTTATCAGTTGGTGCCTTTGTTCCCTTTTATTGTTAGTCATTTATGTTAGAATCACTTCCAATTTCGTTCTTATGCAATTTAGTTTTCTTTTAACGGTTTCTGCGACTTTACTTGCTGTTAATTACCTTTTAGTTGTCTTTTTTCTTTCACCAACTTGCATTTTTCTCATATCACTTTATCGTTAATCTTTTGCTGGTTTGTTTGTATGCTTCTTGCCAAATTAACTTGATTGCTCATTCACTAAGTGCTATGTATGGTTTAACTCCAAAAAAATCTATATGTATCGAACTCTATTAGTTTCTTTGGAAATCAAATGTACTTTTGCATTTTTTTAACATTAAACTAAACATATTACATAGCACGACCCATTAGAATATGTGCTTTTCCACGGTATATATTTTTATTAATTAATGATTTTATTTTTCGGCATCAATAGGCATTCTAAAGCTTTCATTTTGTGCAATGAAGGCCGGACACGTGATATGATACGGGTACGATACGATACGGATATGTGGATACCGGGAATTTTTAAAATTTAGGATATCGGTGCGGCCGAGATACGTTTAAATAAAACTTTTAAAAAAATTATATAGATAAATTTTTAACAACTTATAGCACCGCCGGAAGATGAAAGGTAAAACAGTGAGTACGAACACGAACCAGTGGGTAACTCGCGCACAGAGGGAAACTCGCGCCAAAATCTCGCACATAGGAGGAGACGAAATTGCGCCGTGCAGAGCACTGCCGTGGAGGAAACAAAATCGCGCTATGCAGAGCGCACAGAAACGTGCACAGTTGAGCGTAGGAAATCACGCCGTGCAGAGCGTCTCCATGGAGGAAACAAAACGCGCACAAGAGAGTGCCGAAAATCCTAACCCATATGTAGTAGTATTTTGCGCAAGAGAAAGAAACTCATGGTTTGAGGGTATGTGCTTCTGATGAGTGAAAGCGGTGGAGAAAGAAACGTCATTTCCCTGCGTAATATTTTAAAATATTGAGTAATAATATTTTAACATTTTAAAATACTTAGAAAGAAACGTTGTGATTGAGTAATATTTTAACATTTTTAAAAAAATATTAGCCTTGCCGTATCCCGAGCGTATCCCTGCGTATTTGAGGTGTATCCATATGTTAACACCGTATCCTAGCCAATAAACGATGTATCCAAGCCGTATCCCAACCGTACCTGTGACAAAATATTTAAAAAAAATTTAAAAAAAATTAGGGATACTTCTGGGACACGTATCTGGGAGTATACGTAGAGTATTAGTGTCCGATACGGGTACGACACCGATATTTTTCCATTTTTGAAGTATCTGGGCTTCATTGGTTTGGTGTATAGATGAGTAGTAAAGCACTGAATAAAGCATCACCGCATGAGTCAACTGACACTAGAGTACTTAAAAGCTCACGTGCGCCACAGGCACCGTGGTCTTGTAAGTAAATTCCGTTCAAATTTATTTAGAGATTAGCACTTTTAGAGCATCTTTAGAGCATCTTTAGTGGGAGCATTTAACTCAGTTGCTAAATTTCCGAACCTAACTGGCAAATGCCGAAGCTGATGTGGCGTGTTTTCGTTTTTTAAATTTGTGTCATCGTGAGTTGCAGAAATAACGGCAACTATTCGAGAGAGAGAGAGAACCAGGAGAGAGAGAGACACACACAAAATGTTAATTGGAACTGCTATGCTTTTTGTGTCAGACCAAGAACGTGCGATGCTTTATTTTTGGACTTGAGTTGAATATTTTGACTTTTTATTCTTTTTTTATTGTTAACCAACCCAACAGCAGCAGTTCTAAGAAACACCACTAAAGGTGCTCTTAGTGCAAAACAACTAAATGAGTTGCTTAAATTGCTTTTTGTGGGCCCATATTACCACATAAGATTTAAGCAACCCATAAGCAACCCAACCACAATTTGCTCCAATGGTGGTTTCTTGGAAACAACCCATCTTAACCCTACATGTTTATATTATTTTATTTCCACTTAATTTTTTATCCAAATTTAAATATTAATTCAATTATTTTAATTAATACATATAAAAATATTAAATATTAAAAAAATAGAAATTTTGGTTTAATTAATTTTTAGCATAATAAATTTAAAACAATAAGAAATACATAATATTAAATAATAAAAAACGATGTGAAATACATAAAGATGAGAAGTACATAATATTACATTTTAACCGAAATACAAAATATTACATAAAAAAATGAAGTGAAAGATGATTAGGATCCATTTGACCATATATTGAAAGATGATTGGGATCCATTTGACGAAAAATAAATAAGATTGAGACTTGATAACAACAAAAAAAATAGAAGTGAAAGATGACAAAGTGGGTGCAAAATGAAGTGAATAACCCTACACATTTATATATTAGACCAAATTATGGCCGTTGCATTGCACAAACGGCTCAATTTCACCAATGGAACTTTTTTTAGCAGACTTGAACGACACTATTTATAGATTAGACAATATTATGTCCGTTGGAGAGTCACAAACGGCTCTATTTTGTGCACAACAGATCTTTTTTGTGAAAAAATGGGTCAAACGTTGAAAGTTTTATTTTTATTTTTAATCACAAATTGGGTCAATTGGTCAAATGGCTCTATTAGTTCCAGACCCTTCCATTCGCCTCACTTCTTTGTCTTTCGTCTGGTCTCTGCACGACGTCTTCTCCAGCGTCTAGTCCCCTTCATCTCCCTCATATCCCCAATCTAGACACTACCTCCTGCTTCCCTTCCAGATCTAGGCATCCCTCATCTCCCCCATCATGTAAGCAAGCTTCTCCAGATGCTTCATCTCCCTCATCTCCTCTGTTGCGCCCCATCTCCCTCGGCCTCATCTTCTTGCCTCAGCTATCTGCTTCATCACCCTCGGCTCCTCTCCCTCCGTTTCGCCCCATCTCCCTCGACGCCTCTCCCTTCGTTTCACCCCCTCTCCCTCGGCCTTCATCTCCCTCATCTCCCTCCGTTGCGCCCCATCTCCCTCGGCCTCATCTTCTTGCCTCAGCTATCTGCTTCATCACCCTCGGCTCCTCTCCCTCCGTTTCACCCCCTCTCCCTCGGCTCCTCTCCCTCCGTTTCGCCCCATCTCCCTCGACGCCTCTCCCTTCGTTTCACCCCCTCTCCCTCGGCCTCATCTTCTTATGTCTGGATCTGGATTTTTTTTTATTTTTTTTGGGTTATGTCCAAGAATGTTGGATCTGGTCCGGTTCTATGTACTGTTTTAAAATTTTCTTCACCAAATTCTGATTTGTTGAATTATTGTTGATTCTTCTACACTAATTCTGGTTTATACTTTCTGGTTTGGGAAGAATCTGTTTTTCTCCCACTTTTTTTAACTTTATTTTTGGTGAGAATGTGAGAGAAAGAATGAATATTTAATGGTAAGACACCGTTGGCCAAAGAAATGTCGTTCACTAAATTTTAACTTCTATTGCTTCCACGTCGACCTTCTCCAGCGCTGATCAATTAAAAGAAACGTAAACTAAAATAAGACACGCTCTAAAATAACAGCGTTGAAAATGCTCTTAGATCATACTCCTTAGATGTTAACAAGAGGAGGAATACTAATAATACACCTTTTTTTTTACAGTCTTCAACACATTTATTGATTTGTTCATTTTTAAAAAAATCAAAACACGTTTTGTAAATTAATCACTTTTAAAAAATAGATCAATCATGAATAGTGTAGTCTTAAAGAGGGAATATTGATAGTATTCCTGCTCTTGAAATTAATAATTTTATTTGTTATTCTTTGAACCAAAGACTCAGCAATTCGAGCTGATTGTTGGTTCTTGTCACAAAAGAAGAATACTAGACAGGGCTAAGAACTCAGTGGGACATACTATTGTAACACAATTTCCATCTTTTTATATTCCTGTTTTCTCCTTGAAGTTTTTATAGTGCTGTGTTGGTTTCATAATTGAGAAGTGGATTTGTTTCTTGCTTTATTCTCCTCAATACTTCTGATCCACTGCTACTTTTCTTGGTGGTGGGCATGTAACTTTCAAGGCATTTTCTTTCCCCTTAAAACAAGGCTTATTAAGTTTCAATGGCTATAATCCTCTTCCCAACATCAACTTTTGTAGCCTTTTGCTAATTTATCGAATCCAATTTTCATGCTTAGTGTTCTCTTTAGTCATAACAATGATTCTATCATAAGATTTTGATTCATTATAGACTACATTATTAGCCCACCAGGAAAAAGGAAACAAGCAATTAAAAAAGAACCTGACCAAAGTGGGAAGTGCTCATCACATAATCAACGTAATATGACTTTTATTTTACTTTTGAACACAGCTAATATGTGGTGCAAATAACTCTATTCATTCATCCAATTATAGACATTTAACAGTTTTGTAACTTAGCAAAAATATATTAAACCTCAATAAAAATGCACCTTTTTTTTTTATTAATAACAATGCACTTTCTACCACACCAACGTTGTGTTGGTCCGAATGAAACTGGGCTCGTGTCCCTTAAATACGGTCTTGAGTTCGAGTATTGTAGATAAAAAAACGCGTTTGGACGGGAAGACCCCACTAAAGATGGTCAGCGAGCTTTCTCAGCAGAAATTACTTATCGGCAAAGCCAGTGGTCGGATACTTCGCACCGTAACAAAAAAAATGAACTTTCTACCACACTCTAGGACTTTGCATCTTACATGCTTTCCATCTGGAAGTATTCCAAACTAAACTAATTTGTGTTTTGTTCAGGCCACATAACTATGATTATGTTGGTGATAAGGGTGGAGAAAAGCTAGGAATATCACATGGAAATGGGGATTTTCCTAGGTGGTCAAATTTAAAACAAAGATATAAAAATAATTCTTAATAATTAACTTTGCTAAGAGCTGTGATTCAGTAGAGAGCATCATTTTTTGGGGGATGGTTTGGCTTATATATATATTCGTCTTTTTTAAAGCTGATTCCCATGTGTGTGCAGCCAAGAATCATGGGGTTTTGGTTATGCGTATCACGGTTACTCTATAATTGTGAATTGTTACTATTAAGGCTGTGATTGATGCCCTTCCGATGCCATTGGTATTTGGTCAAAAAAATTTCAATGAAGCTTTCATCTATGGGGAAAAAAAACAAAATTCCAAATATATATATATGATATGATCACTAGTCACCTTTGCGTGTCAAGTGCCAGGGGCCACATGGTTTGGCATTCTGATCTATTAGTTTTAAAGTCACAAATCTCATATCTGGGTGGGTGATGCGCAAGATATAATTGTGCAAAAGGAGAAATCATTGTTCATAGCGCCTTGGATATTTATAAACCATTAACTTGGAGGAGTGGATTGATTCCTCGGTTGAGGAAAGCATTTCAATTTCAATAGTATTTAGATATCTCCTTGGTTTTATAATAATAATAATAATAATAATAATAATAATAATAATAATAATTCTCAATTCTTTAATAGTTCCTAATTGAAAAAAATAAAGTAAGGAATATATTTACTATACATATGTGTGCATTATGTATATATTTAAAACAAAGAAAAATGTTTTTTTTTCTTTTTCTAATGGATCATAAACATTACAGAATATTTTTTGTAATAGAAAGAGTTTAATTATTATGAACCTTTAGTGTAAAAAAGTTTTGCACAGACATCTGATCATATCCCACGATGCAAATATTTGTGGATATATTTTAGGAAGTAATGTGACAAATTGTTATCATGGTAAAATGTGATTGGACATCTGTGTAAAAGTTTTTTACACTGTCAGTGCGCATAATCATTAGTTCGTTAGAAAATCTACCATTTCACTTCTCTTTTCTAAAGTGTAATAAACCTATTGCACATATATTCCTTTATACGAAACTATATATCTTTTTGTAATATTTTTTTATTAAATTAATCAAATAAAAATAATTTTTTAATTATTCGATTGATTTTGTTAATCAATAGTTAAATTTCTTCTATCATTGTTGTATATGTAATGAAATATTTACAAATTATCATTTTAAAATGAATTTGTGAAATTTCACAAAAAATTCAAACATATGTAAATTTTATATTTTAACTTTTTTAATATTATTAAAATCAATTTTTTATTTGAATATTTTAAATTTATTTTTTATATCTCATAAAAATATTCATATAATGGATGGAATATTTACTGACTACTGCATAAGATTAATATATTTTCTGTTCATTAAAATGCAAGTTAGACAAAAAAATATGTATAGAAGAAACCTAACAATTATGATGTATTTTGCTTTCAATGAATTTGAGTCAAACTACTTTAATTTGTTTATATACATTTTTTTGGGAGGGGATATATATCATTACCACCTAAGCCCATCATTTTTTAAGCTGCAAATGACAAATTAGTGGAAAGCAGAGGAGACAATCCAAAGGAATTTAAAAATAAACATATTTATAAAATTGAGTACATATGTGCTTGCAAGCACCTCACATCATATTACCCGGTCCCTCCCATGCCCTTTAATCCTTGAACAGTTACAACCTGAACAATCAAACATGTATTCGAAAGATAGTGGCTGGCTTAATTGTCAAATACAAGTGATCATTCCTATGGTTAATTTACAAATGCCTAATAATCATATAATGCTTCATTGACACGGCGCAGTTGGGTTTGTGGAGTTAAGTCAAAGGTGGCCGGCGGGAAGTTTGGAAACCTCGATCATTCTACGAAACACATTCTTGACGGTTCCAAAGATACGGATTCAACGTCGCAAAGCTAATAAATTTCAATAACAATTTAAGCTTTAACACGGTTTATGTTTCCTATTCTACAAGTCCTGAGAATGACTATGTTAGGGCATGTTTACTTCCCTTCCTTTATTTCCTTATTTTTATTTCCACTAAATTTCACTTAAACTAACATATATTAGAGAAAACACAGATATAAGACGTTTTTCCTAATTTAGTATTTTCAGAAATATTGAAAATGCCAAAAAAGTTGTTTTCATTGTTTCCAAAAATATATTCTCCCTAGCTTCTCTTCCATCTTCTCTCTATCACAACTGTTTACTACAAAAGTATTTCATCTTCTTGTTAGCAATATAAAATAAGTGCAGATTTTAGAAAATAAAAACACAAAATATTTTCCGAAAGTAAAAGGGCCTTATATTTTGTGAATAATAACTTAATCCCATAAAACCAACTTATTAAAAAAATAAGGGACGTTTATTCCCTATAAACTATTTTCAAGGTCTTATTTCTAATCAACGTAGGACTTGATTTTTGCCTAATACACTCTCATGACTAGTACTATCGGGCTTAGTGCGTGAGTAATATGGTGGGTGGCTTGATAAATCTAAGATATGCTCCGTTTTCATCTTGGATTTTGGGTCTAACTCAACCCCACTGAACCGACTTGCAAGGTGAGAGAGATTCATTCTTTATTCACTCTTTTTAGACCTTATATCTAGTTTCAGGCTTGAGTTTTTTTTTCCAACACGCTACATATTATTTTCTCAATTTTGTGTATAAAATTAAGGGTTTAGAATTATTTTTCTCAATCTTAGAAAAGGATTTGACGTATTTACGGTGAGGAGTGCATTTCAAAATTCAAATAGTAGAGATATAACTATAAAAAATTATACTCCCTCCGTCCCTTAATATATGACCCTCTTGTAAGTCTTATAAGAGGGTCTTATATTAAGGGACGGAGGGAGTAATACATATGCATATATTTAATTAAAATTTTGTAATTAATTTCAAAAAAAATATTTAATTAAAATCTTGTATTTTAGATGCAGTTGTATAATGAAATTTAAATATTATTAACTCATTCATTTTCTAACTCCAAATAAAGAATTGATGAGTATTATTCTTATGTATTATAATTAAATCTTTTGAATGTTTGCCGATGTATTAGCATTTTGCTTATTTTTATCATTAGCCATAAATTTTTGTTTGTTTTTGGCCATTTAGGCTATACTCGTAAAAAAAGTGGATAAACTAGCTGATAAAAAATAAGCTAGTTGATATCGAAATACTCCCTTCGGTTTGAAATATAATATCGAAACACTCTCAAATTTTAGACCAAATACATAGACTTTTATGCTTATGTTTCAGACCGGAGGGAGTAACTTATAGTGAATAACTGATAGTAGATAAGCTAACAGATTAAATTTGAAGTGTTTGATAAAATTAGCGGTTGAACCAACTGTTAAATGTAAAATCACATAAAATGACATTTTTAATTAATTTTTAAATTTATTCAATCAATATAAAACATGACAAAATATTTATAAATTATCATCAATAAATTTATGTTAATCAAACTAGTTTTTAAGTTAATTAGAATTTAAAATTTTGATATTTCTATTTTAATAATATAACTTATTTACTTGTTTATTATCATTGAAATGGTTTTATTAGTTAGAAATATTGTTTTGAATATTGTTTTTATTTAGTTTTTCATGCTTTATAAAAATATATGTAACAATAGAAATGTGTATAGTGAGAAAGGTAGGGAGTTAATAACTTTTTATTTCATTTAATAAAGGGGAGATGACGAAGTTAAATAAAATAATAAAGGTAAAAACGAGAAAAATAACACATGCTATAAGTTATAAATTCAATAGCTATTTCAAGTAACATATAAAAAAAATGCTATAAGCTAGTGAAAAATACTATAAGCTATTTGTTATCAAATACCTCTACTTTAGTCTCACGAGTTTATCCGCTATAAGCTAGCAGTTTCGTCTTGCCAAAAGAGCCTTATACAACGGCTATGACGGATTCGGATCCCCTCCCACAAGGAGATCATATGAAGGAGTGGCAGATCTCAGCATCAAAATCCATTGCTGAGTCTCACTTAAAAAAATATGCAACTGGGTTTTAATGGGGAAATCCCCACACTTGACACCCTATAGGCCTATATGGCTCCAAATGTGGGGTTCCAAATCCTGCTACAAGATGCCTTGAACATCTATGGCTTTGCTCGGTGAGTTTCATCTGCTACCTTATAGCGGATTAATTTGACTAGTGAATAGTGAATTTAAAAGTATAGAGATGTTAGGCAACTGCTTTATCTCATTAGCTTATGACATATTTCCACAAGTTTATCGAGTTTTTTATCTGGTACTTCAAGCAGCGTTTCAACTTATAGCGTGTTATTTTTTCTCATTTTTATCCTCATAATTTAAATTAAATTTCTCCTCTGCCCTCCATTAAGTAAAATTAAAACTATATTAACATGTGAGCACATATATTTAAAAAACTAAATATATGTCTAGTGCTGTATGTATTTTTATAATATAGATAATTTTATAAAACATATAAAGTTAAATGAAAAGAAAATTTAAAATAATTTTTTAACTAAAAAATAGTTCAATGATAATAAATACATATAACTATTTAAAATATAAATATAAAGTTTTCAACTTCTAAATATCATATAAATATTTTATCACTGATTGAAGAAATTTAAGTATAAATTAAAAATATCTTTTTATGTATTTTATATTTATCAATTTGTTCAAATGCTAATTTTACCATACATTTCAAATCCAACTATCTACCTTTATTAGCTATAAGCTCGTGTTCTATTATAGCTCATCTAACTTATTCGTTATCTGTATTTTTTGCCTAACAAAGCCTGTATATAGACGCAACATGGAATACATAAATTAGCAAGTTGTGTTCATTATCAATGCTCTATGATTTTTGCTTTTCGCCTTTTTCATGTTTTGTTGTTCTTTTTTTGTCTTTAATCTCAGCTTTTGGATAATCAATCTGGTGAGATTTCAATTCTTTTCACCTTGATTGCACAAGTTCAAGAATTATACTTGAAAAACAAGTCGAGCTATCAAATTACACCTAATTGGTCCATCCAAATACACTTATAAAGCAGTAATTTATCAATGGTTTGCTACAAGAAATTTGACTTTTAGTGACAAACAAAAGTTGTCACTAAATGTAAAAGTTCCGTAGCTAAATGTCAGCTCGATATTGACCACTGCATTCTACCCGTGCGTTATACACTACTATTAATAACAACGGTTATTTATCTGTTGGTATTTGTTTTACAGTTCAGTACCTTTACCTACTGATGTTTCTAAGTGTCACTATATCTTTCACATGTAGGTAAACGTGACCATATGTAAAGCTATTAACTTGTAGCTATACGGTTTTAACCTATGGTTAATAGTTAAGATTCTTGTACCGTTAGCATAGTGTAGTGTCGTCCCTCCAGCTGGGAGAGGATGCGAAGAAATAGGTAACCATAGTGTAGTGTCATCATAATTTGGTTGCATGAATTCTATGTAGGTGGCTCAGTGGTTGAGCCAAGGGACATGAAGGAATTGTAAGCAGGAAGTGCAGGGCTCAGATCCTTGTCACTAACAAAATCTTCATCCCCTCTAACAAACTAACCACTAACATTTGCCTATAAAAAAAATAATTTTGTTGCATGAGATTCTCGTCTGGTAATTAATTAATAATGGAGCCTAACTTCATTCCCTTTCTTTAGGAAACGGTCAATCCCAATCTTATAAAAAGACTCTAAATCTAGGATCTCAACGGAATCAGTACTCATCTATTTTTGAATACTTGCATGTTTTGATATACTTTATATGTATAAGATCAATCTCTAGGAAATTTAACATTATGTAATATATATATATATATATATATATATATATATATATATAGCATCATACTATATTATTTCAAGGCTAATTAATATCCGATCAATGATATATTGGTCCATGGATCTTATGTGTGTGCATTGATTTTTTTTAGGGTGGTGTTCATATGTACAGTAAAATTTGTACTGTTTGTTGAGAATCCCAAGTCACATATGTTTGGGACATGATGTGGTTGATAAAATGCACATGCATAAATAAAAAGGGGAAAAAATTGGGGTCCGAACGAAGTGTGACGGAAAGGACAACTTGAATCCAATTAATAATTAGGAGCTATAAGTGGGTCGGGATGTGGTGTAGCTGTTAAATCAAATTAAGAGTCGAAGACTGATCAATGTCATGCTCCATCTTCAGTCCTCTTTAAACTTATGATCAGTAATTATGTTTCTGTTAGCTCTCAAAATGTTTTCAAAATTTGTTTGCTAAAGTAGCTGAAGAGGCTGGCTGCAATTGAAATAATTAAGGCGATATACTACTGATACGTAACGCCAGAATTACTGAAGGCATGAATTATTATGGCAGTGACGTGGAGGCAAAAGAAAGGAAACAAGTTAATTAAAGCTATAATGCATCACCCCCATGAAAAATTCTAACCAACTGTTTAATGGGAACAGAGACCAAAAAAACAAAGAGAGGCGGTATAAGTATTTAAATTACATGTATTAAAATATTTTTTAAAAATAAATGAATTAATTGTTAATATAATTTACACAACTATATATTATTAATTTAATTAATTTCAAACTCACCGACAAACACTATAATTTTTTTTTATAGGCAAATGTTAGTGGTTAGTTTTTTGTTAGAGAAGAGGGGGATTATGTTAGTGGCAAAGATCTGAGCTCTGCACCTCCTGCTTATAACTCCTTTATGTCCATTGGTTTAACTACTGAGCCACCTACCTGGTACCCGACAAACACGATAATATTAGAGCATGTGGCTGTCAGATCAGATGGGTGGTGGATGGGGAGCTGAAAAAGTAGTTCCAACTCCAAGTTTAATTTTTTTTTTTTTTAGCAAATGCTAACAAGTGCCCTAAGGGCACTCTTTAAAGAATCAAATATAGAAATATTATCTTGGAAGTGGTGTATTCAATTCTTTAAAAGTTTAAAAGTTATTGTTTCCAATACAAAACTTCTATTTTTTGATTCACTACTAGAATATTGTCAGGTAACATAGGCCAAAAGCCGACGCTAATCGTGAAAAGCCCACGCTAAATCATGGTTAGCATCGGCCTAGTGTCGGAGTCGCAGCCGACAAGCCTGGCTGGACACTAATTTTTTGTGTCAACCATTTTGTGGCCGACGTTAATTAGCGTCGGCCTAGCCCACGCTAAAGCCAATGCTAAATGAATAACCCACACAAATTTCCTATGCTAATATTAGCATTGGCCGGTTGCCCACGCTCGTTAGCATCGGCTTGGCCCTTACTAATTTTTGGTGTCAGCAGTTAGCGTAGGCTGACCAACGCTATTTCAGTTTTTTAAATAAAAAAATTAAATCCATCAAATGTGGGGTGTCACTTGTCACTAGGAACCAAAATACTTAGATTAAACTCTATATTTGTGAAATCTAAAACACACAAGAAATTTCACTTAAAAATTTAGTGCATTTGAGTGGAAAATTTACCGTAAGTTCCTACAAGAAAATCTATAACTAGAGGGGACAAGGCGATGGCAAAGTAATCAAATTTTGATAAAGTGCAGATGTTGGATCTGATGTATATATAAATAAGTTATTCCAAATGCATCTGTTGCGAGTCCCACATCGGGTGGTTAACGAGCCTGACCGTTGCTTATATAGCTGGGTAGACCACCCCTTCATAAGCCGGTTTTGAGGGGACCATTCGGATGCCTGAATTTTCACATGGTATCAGAGCCACGTTCTGCCCGGTGGTGTGGATAGTGCCGCTAGCCCTCGCTTGTGGTGACGAGCCCAGGCTCGAGGGGGCGTGTTGCGAGTCCCACATCGGGTGGTTAACGAGCCTGGTCATTGCTTATATAGCTGGGTAGACCACCCCCTCATAAGCCGGTTTTGAGGGGACCATTCGGATGCCTGAATTCTCACAGCATCATAGCTGAATAGCTTTTATTTTTGTAATATACATCAGCACCATGGCCTCAAATATCCTTAAAATATACATCTACCTGAACTTGCATCTAGAAGTGTTAAAACTTGAAATGTAATTGGAAGAGAGAAAAAGAATTATCATGAAAAGCACGCTAGTGGAAAAATTCAAGCAATCACCCAAGTAAACATAACTAACCCTCTTCTCTTTTCTCTCTCACCTTAATACTAACTTAAAATATTCATTCATTCATTAATCAATAAACATTAACCTGAGAAACTTGTAGAATAATAACTCACATAATAAGTTGTAACAAGACCAACAGAATCACCTCCTACCAACTTCAACTTCATGCTGAACCATCCAATTTTCAGCATACTGATTCATCAGTGATGTTTTGCCAACCCTGCCAAATAGAAGAATATCAATTAGTAAAGAGAGCTTGGTGAGTTCTATGCTCAAACTTAAGTGCAACCTTTAAAATGAGTTCAATAAGAAAAAAGTAGTGTGTCACCTTATATAGTATCATTAATACTTTATTGAATTCCTGAGAGAGAGATAGATTGAATGTCTGGGTAATACATCTAAAGCATCAGTACATGTTTCTTCATAGCCACCACTAACCCTTATGTCAATATAAACTTAAACTTGGCCAAAACCTCCTTTACCCAACTTCCTTTCTATCTCACGTACAAGAGAATTGCCAACTTTTACCGGCATCAATGAGAGAGTTTTGGTTTTGGGTTCCTATACTCTTTAGGGTCAAGTTGTCAAGTTTTTATCATTAAAATTTATGTAGAATTTTCTGCATAATTACAACTGCAAATGCAGCAGAACATAATTTATACAAATGATTTGCCACAATGTGGTCTTAAGTGTGGTCTTAGGGGGGAAAAGATTACAAAAAGGGGGGAAATATTACACTAACGAAGAGAGTAAGTGTGCAAAAGTTAAAAAAATATGAAAATTAAGAAGTGAGCAGGAGTTAAAGAAATCTGAAAATGCCAAGCACTGAGTACATGTCCAAAATGCAATCCAATGATTGCGGAAAGAATAGCAGATATTGAGCTGCAACTGCATATGACATTGCTCTAAGGATCAGTAAAACTGATCACAACTCACAACCATAAAATAAAATTATACATGAAAATAAACATTGTAAAGCAATAAGGCCTCTATGACCTGAATCCCATTATTTCAGCAAACACACAATATCAGAAGAACACAACAAATCAAATGGAGCACAAATCCAGCACAAAGAGATGGTTCTAACCACAAAATGGTAGCAAACTCCTGTTCAGTTGATTACATATAGTTTCTTTTAATATAGTACCAGAGAGATGGTTCTAATCACAAAATGGTGCCTCTTGTTTAGCTGATTCCAATAGTGGAGGATATAAAAATAGGAAAGGTACATGCTTAATCTTTCATGAATAAAATAACATTGTTAAAAACTATTAATTGCCTAATCTAATGTCAGAGGACCCTTCATACAAAAAATACCTTACGCAGAATGAGGAAAAAAGAAGAATGAGAAATTTACTAACCCGAGAAGAACTCCAAGTTTCAAATGAAGGAAGAACATAATCCATTCTAAGAGTTATACTGGGATTATATTTGACAAACAGGTAGCAATGCACCAGTATCATTTCCTATCTGTATAACATCATAGCATAGAAATTTAGAATTAAGCCGTATATACAAACGGATCAAGTATCAAGTAAATACCAGTCAAGTAACTTTGGAATTATTAACTTGTTTGTTTTTGTAATGCCAACGGCTGCCTGTAAATAATCTCTCTTTGCTGCTTCTAACTCATTATCAACTTGTGATGCTGTGTACACCCTCACCTTCATAAAATAAAATCATATTTGTTCCATGAATTCAAGTTCAACCAACCAAGGAAATACATAGATTTATGAATTTATTCACATTAAGAAAGAAAGTCCATCATGTAACAATAATAATTTGCAGCTTTTGGACAAGTCTGTCGCAAGAAGCAAAGATGATAATCAATGGATGAATTGTAGTCTACAAAGCATGACAAGAAATATTAGAAAAACTATAACGTCTAAAAGCACGAGCAAGGAGTATATTATGCACTTACAAAATTCAGGTGATAAGAAAGCCTCAAGATGAAGTGCTCTATTGTAATTGCCTTGAGCAAGTGACCCCCCACTACTATTGTTGCCTGACACAAGCATTGCCAAGTTTTAGTCAACTTGATTGTTTATCTAAAGGATCATCTTGACAGGACACTAAATACTTAAATAATGGTTGTGGGGAAACGGAAATATGAAGATCAGAGACTAGGGTTAAATGGCATCTATCCAGAATTACAATAGTTTTAGCAACTAAATCAATTTCACAAGGACACTCTAAGTATAGTTAAATTTCAAGCCTCCACCCACATTAGTAGCTATTATAGCAGCAGAAGGATCAAGCTTTAATACGTTGCTCAACCCAATATTTCAGTCCAATATGTATAAAATTCATAGAACAATGATATTTCTAAGCTATTAGTATTTTCTAGAAGTCCACTACAAGAAAAGGCGGACCTACCGACAACCAAAAACCGTCGGTAACTCCCAAAAGCCGTCGGAAACGTACATTTACCGACGGCCACTAGTGTGTCGGTAAAATGGGCGTCGCAAATGATTTCCGACAGAGTTTTTTTTACCGTCGGTATTACCGACGGGCTAACCTGTCGGTTAAAAACTGGCGGTAATTTTCGACGGACAAGGCTTTGGTAGATTTCGGACGGACGAGACTGTCGGTAATGCCAGACGATGATTACTGACGGCCATACCCGTCGGTATTGTTAATTTTTTTTATGAATTTAATTAAATAATTAATTAAATTAATTGATTAATTTTTTATATTTAATTTAATTAATTAATTGATTTATTTATTTAATTTTTAAATTAATTAATTTCTTTAATCAATTTAATTAACTATTAATTTAATTTAATTAAATTGATTAATTTTAATTATTTATTTAGTTATTTAATTATTAATTTATTCCATATTAAGAAATGTGATTACGTAAACTAAAAAATAAAGTAAAAAAGAAACGTAATAAATAAAAAAAATATCCGAACAATCATCACTAATTAAAAAACAAATTAAAAAAAATATCCGAACAATATCAAAAATATATAAAAAAAATAAGTACAAACATCACCAATAATCCTGGTAGTCCTGATCATGATCGAGATGCTCTAAACCATCCGCGTCATCGACATCATCAATACCAGGCGGCAGAGGCGGAGGAGGCGGATGATGATGAGGCCGAGGCTGCTGGCGAGCTAACATCTGGTACATCTGTTGCTGTCGCTCCAGCATCTGAGCCAAAATGGCGTTCGTCCGACGGGTCTCCTCGTCGGAAGCGGCCAGTCTCTGCTTCACCTTGACTAACTCCTGCTCATCCGCTGCAGAACGACGACTGGCACCACCACTACTCGATGACTCTCCGATGTGAAAGCGGCTGGTCCCTCTCTTGTAGTTGCTGGAAAGCACTACCAGAAATCGCGGGATTACCGACGGCCAAAAGCCGTCGGTAATCCACAAATGCCGTCGGTAATAAAAAAATTCCGACGGATTACCGACGGGCTAATATCCGTCGGTAAAATGCGCGTCGCAAATACGTACCGACGGCTTTGGCCCGTCGGTATAATCGTTAGGTCACTTCCGACGGCTTTGACCCGTCGGTAAATTTCCGACGGCTTTCTCCGACGGTTTTAACCCGTCGATAATTCGATGACATTTCGACGGCAATGACCGTGGGTAAAGCTGAACTTTAAATTTTTTTTTTTAATTGAAAATTGTTTAAATTTTTATTAAAAAATTATTTAATTTTTTAAATTATATAATTTTAATTTCTGTAATCAATTTAATTTATTTATCCATTTAATTAACGATTACTAGTTATCACATTTAATTATTAATTTATTCCTGTATTTAAAAATATAATGCGATAACATAACTATAAAACAAATTAAAAAAAGAAACGTAATAAATAAATAAAAAAATTAAACAAAACAAAGTAATAAAAATATCCGAAAATATAAAAAATATCGATACAAACATACTTAATTATTAATTTATTACTGTATTTAAAAATGCAATGCTATAACATAACTATAAAACAAATTAAAAAAAGCGTAACAAATAAATAAAAAAATTCGAACAAAACAAGAATAAAAATATCCGAAAATATAAAAATATCGATACAAACATAACTAATAGTTACGATAATCATGATCATGATCACTATATCCGCATCATCGACATGATCACCGATTATGAGGCGAGGCGAGGCGGTGGAGGAGGCGGTGGCGAGCTAGCAAATGGTACAGATCCTCCGCTGCCGCGACTGAGCCAACATGGCGGCCGTCCGGCGCCTCCTCCTCGCCCGCATCCGCCGCCGCCGCCATGGCCCGCTTCAATTCTGCTACCTCCCGCTTCATCCGCGGCGCGACTCTCCAGGCCGAGCGGCGGGCCCTCTTGTAGTTCTTGGCAAGGTCGCCGACCGTATAAGCGACCCTTCTTCTTGCCGCCAACAACATTCGCCCCAAACCATCGGCGATGCTGGATCCTCCGGCTCGAGACGGAACATGAGGATGTCCGAGATCTAACCGAGACATCCTCGCCTCAAACTCCTCCTGTCAAACATAAACAAATTAGTCAATTTTTATTGTAATAAAACAATATAAACATTGTTAAAAACTATTCATTATGTTTTATAATTACCAGGTCCGCCTCGACCGCTCATCGACAAAATCACTACCTTTCCTAATATGAGTTGCACGATGGAGCTCGTGCAACTGAACCTCCCTTTTCAACCGTTGAGACTGTAATTATTTAATAAAAAAAGCTTAACTAAATAATAATAATAATAATAATAATAATAATAATAATAATATAAAACGTAAGTCGAGTCATTGCGTCTTTGCTGACCGACCGAACCTCCAAATGCAAGCTCCCACCCTTTTTAGAGGCTCTATTCTTCTTCGCTTCTCGCTTGCCTTGAACTCGGGGAGTTCGGTGCGCTTGTAGGTCTTGCCGGATCTCATCTCCTATCCAAGTGGGTGCCCATTGAGGCGGGCATCTCTAAGCATATCGGATAGGCGGTGGGAAGCCTTCATATGGAAGTTCTTCTTGATCTGCTCCTCCTGCTCTTCCTTCCAAGAAACCTCTCTGTATAAATATAATACGTTATTAAAAATAATTGAGATTCATGAAATAAAAATAATACGCAACAAAAAAAATAAACAACTTACTCTGAAAGAATTGAACATGTGCCTCAGCTCATCCACTATCAGCGTCCCAGGTGGGCCAATAGGTGTGGTAATTTTGCTCAATTACTTAGTGATAGCCTTCATGGCTGGCTTTGTGGAAGGAACCTAAACAATAACAACATACCAAACAAGTTAAAAATATAGGTTAAAGCTGTAATTTTCGTCCCTTATCCTTTTTTTAGTTTTCATTTAAGTCCATTAAGTTACAAAATTACTTCAATTTCGTCCTTTCTTTTTAATTATTCTTTTTTTGTCTTAGTCGAAATACCATCTTACACGTGGCAGTTTGTTTTATTTTATTTTTCTGCCACGTGTCAGATGGTGATTAAATCTAAGAAAATATGAATAAATAAGCGAAAAGAGCGAGATTGATGTGATTTTGAAGTTTAAGGACTTAAATGAAAACTAAAAAGATAAGGGACGAAATTGAAAACTAAAAAAAAAGATAAGGGGCAAAAATGTGTATTCAACCTACATACTCACCTCTACCGGTGGCACGATAGCAAGTCGGCCATCATGCGACATCCCGAATATCATCAGCGACCTCCGCTTCATCCCTGTTCGCTCAACCTCCTCGTCTCTTGAACCCCGGTCGATCAGTGCCTGGCCCACACTATACTCTGATCGGACACATGAGTGTCGAACCGTCTCGGACACAAAATGAGAGGAAGAAGCGGCAAGTGTCTCATGGAACCCTGGGGTGGGCATCATGTAAATGGGTGTCGATCTGAAGGTCTGCATCTTTGTGTAGGTGCCGAATGTGGCGTAGGTGCGTGGCGTAGATGTATCAGGCCAGTGTGGATGACAACATCGCATAGCCAGCATCATCAATCCTAATAATGTTCGGCCTCCGACGACGAGGGGGGTCGACAGCGATGCCCTTCCCCTTCCGTTGACCACTACTGGGTGGTCGGGGGGGTCGGAGCCTGAACCTCCTGATGCCATATATGTCTATAGAGCAATTTAATAATAACAGTCATGAAATATTATATTTAAACATAACAATATTAAAAATGAATTCCAAAAAATAAACAAGTTATATGAAAATAACTGACAAAATAAAATATGTTATTAGACATTAAATTCTCTAATTGTAAAAAGTTAAACAAATTTATTCTGCCCATTCTGCCCACTCTGCTTCGGCATCGTCTTCAGATCTTGATGGTTCTGCCACTTCTTCATTTAATTCCTCATCTCCATTTACATCTTCATATATGATTGGATCGTCACGTAGTCGAGAAATGGGTTCAAATTCGTTTACTACGTTGACATGAGACATCTCATCCACCTGATAAGCCACTTCTTCCTGTGGATCATCTGCTTCAATGCGACCCCTTGGTTTTGTCTTTATTGAAACACACCAACCTTGTTTGTCCCTTCGAGTTGACGGATAAGGGACATAATACACCTGTCTTACATGTTGTGCCATGATAAACGGATCAAACATTTGGTATCTTCTGCTCATGCATATGTCAACAGTATTATATTTGCGATCCATTCTTGTGCCTCTACTTGACGGATCAAACCAATTACAATAAAATAGCACTATTCTTTTAGTATAGTCTAAAGTATTGTACGCCAGCTCATATATATGTTGAATCACGCCGTAGAAGTCGTCTTCACCTCCCTCTGCGGCACCTTTTACATAAACTCCGCCTGATAAGCTGTTTTTCCCCTCTGTTTTTGACTGAGTTTGAAATTTGTAACCGTTTACGAAATACGTGTGCCATTCTTTTACACGTGATTTAGGACCATGAGATAAATTTCTCAAGTGTTCGATTATGGGCGATTCTGACTCGCTATACACCTGCGTATACACATGCACAAGTGATTTAGGGTTCATTTTTGCAAACAATCTTTTGTATTTTCAAACAACAAATAGTTGAAATAGGACTAAAAATACATACCTGGCTCATAAACCACGTTGGGAAATATTCATGAATATAGGCAGAAGAGTCTTGTTAAACTTGCGGGCTTAGTTAACAAGAATGCCCTGAACAAGTCATTATCAAACAAATGATCATGAATAGTTGTGGACTAAAGAAAATGAAAGTGGTCAAAAGTATACATACGTAAGATATGGTGATACTTCGGCACAGTTGATCAACACGTGAACGTGTGCTGACTTCCAATCTTCTCCCGTTAACCAGGACTTCAGCTCCTTTCGGCAAAGATGACGATCGGGAAGGCAAAACACTGATAAGGCCAGCGGGTGTCTTTCACTTTCAATTTCTATTTCATTCCTATTATTTGTTGGTGTCAGTATGAAGTTCGTAAAATAATGGGAACAGAAATGAATTGTCTCACGGTGTAAGTAAGTTGCACAAATAGATCCTTCAACCCTGGCCTTATTTTTCACCGACCGTTTTGAGTCACCCATAAATCTACAGAATAAGAAGGTTAGTGATCAACATTTAAACATTTAACCCGGGGCAGTGAATAATTATGTTAAAGAATATTTGATTATATTACCTTTCGAATGGATACATCCATCTGTATTGAACCGATCCACCAAGCCTAGCTTCATGTGCAAGATGCACTGGGAGATGTTCCATAGAGTCAAAGAAACCAGGGGGAAATATTCTCTCCAACTTACAAAGAATAACTGGTATGTTCTGCACCATCTTGATAAGATCATCATCTCTCAATGTTGCAGAACACAAATCTTTAAAAAATTGGCTGAGTTCTGTAAGTGGATTTAAAATATTTGACTAGGAACTAAATGCAATAGGAAGTAAACACTCCATGAATACATGACAATCATGGCTTTTCATCCCAATCATTGTTCCTTTGTTCACATCAGACATCTTGCCAAATTAGAAGAATAACCGTCTGGCAGTCGAAGTTCTTTTATCCACCACCAGCCTGACCTTGCTTCCTCAGCAGTTAAAGAGTACCATGCTTTAGGTTTCAGGGTTTTCCCATTCGACTGAGTCGTCAAATGCAAGTCCTTTCGCTTACAGTAAAGTGGTAAGTCCAGTCTGGCCTTATCATTGTCTTTCGTTCTTCCTCTAACGTTCATCAATGTGAGAAAAACATTGTCAAAAAAGTTCTTCTCAATGTGCATAACATCAAGGTTGTGTCTCAATAAATTATCTTTCCAATACGGCAAATCTCAAAAAAATACTTCTTTTAGTCCAATTGTGCCATTGTTCATATCTAGTCCGAGGTAACTCTTCACCATGTCTAGTCCAAATTCAGTAATTAGGCATAAATCCAACTCTCTGCAGGTGCAGCATGACCTCACCTGGGCTCTTGATCTTTCTGCAATCGCATTTAAGGCACGGACATCCAATCCCTCCATTAATTTCGAAATCTTCGTGTGCCATTGCGACTTGAACGAAGTGATCAATCCCATCGCAAAAAGATTGTTTCAAACCCCCTCTTCCCGGATACAACCTATCGTACATCCAACAACGATTCGAAGGAAAAAATTCCATCTTCTGCATGTCAAAAAAAAATGACAATTTCAGCAGCACGACATTCTTACAACCGCTCTCTTTCTTTAAATCGTATGACCCTATCCCATTCGAGGAAAAACTTTTTCAGAACTCGTATAATAGTCATTCCTTAATTCTCATATCTTATACTTGACAAAATTTCGGCAGCATTTCCCATTGGTCTCTGAGTACACAAATGATCGCAGTTAGGAACAAGGCAATCAAGTATGCACCCAGAGAACAAAAGGAAATAAATCTAACCGAAATTTATCAAATATCAAGATACGAGAATCAAGCAACAACTATTATACAAGTAAAGAAAAAGTTTTTTCCCAAACTGTCCGACTTGGACAATTCAAGGTTCAATATACAATGAACACGTGGTATCTAAAAGAGTACACGCACTCAATAATATATTGAACCTCAAACGGGAAGCTAAGGCTTTTCTCCGATATTAATAACAACAATCAAACATCCATTTCATTAATAATTAAAAAGTAACATGTTGAAAGTTGACATCCTCTTAAAGGATAGAATTAAACAAGCAGAAGTCGCAAGGGAAGCATAAATCCTTTTAACAATTTTTGTTTTCATAGTGGTTTGGCTTGGTATATGCCATGCAATTAGAGCTCCTATATGGCGACATCTACCATACATCCTAATCCATTAATTGACCAAATTGATACAACCAGAATGTGATAAATAAACCTCTCTTGACAAAGCCATCACGTGACACTGCCCTCTTGACAAATTGATACAACCAGAATGTGATAAATAAACCTCTCTTGCGAAAAGTTTTTTCCATGGGAAATTTTGAGTCTGACAACCAGTTCTATTTCTTGTAATGGCCCAAGGACAATATTATTGCTTTTTTACATGTGAATTTTACATGCTTCACGTGTAGTTTTTTTTTTTTTGAAACTGATATTAATAGATTTGGGTTATGATTAAATTATTTTATTATGACTCAGGTTTCTATCTCAAGTAGTGAATTAGTTCCTTTTGATATTGAATATGATTCCATTTGGACATGGATCATTGAAAAGTCTAACCTCCCAAAGACTCCACAAGGGGATATTTTAATAGAAATTTTAATGTTCATTTTTAATTTTTTTAATATACATCGTATGTAGTATGAGTCATTGTCGTTTCATCTTAATAACACTTTTATATAAGTTATATTTCAACCTTATTTCTTATTTCTTATTTTAAATTCCCACTAAATTTTGGATTTCTAATTAATGGAGTAAATTTCAATTATTAACTAATAGTTATATTGGTGAAACTTATATCTCATGAAGATAAAACTTATTCCTTTGTCCGGAAATATTACAACAATCTGGAAATATTACAACAATGTATCCTTAATTTAAATAGTAATTCAACACTCTAATTCAACACTCTGATTGAGAGGGAGGAAATATTACAATGCTTTCTTTTTGGATATCTTCTATAATATGTATCTGCATTTGTATTTGTATATAAGATCCACAATTTGTATTATAAAAAAAATACGCAATTGTATTTGTATTTGTTGTTGGGGATTACATTCGATCTTAGGGAATTGGTATTTACTAACTATCTATCCTTAACTGATAAGATGTATATTAATTGTGAAACTACGTATTTGCAACTACTCAAGCCTAAATTGAATGTTGAAAATTGCAAGAACCTCGACTCCTATATTACGATAAGAAGCCTTGTGAATGAGGAGCCTATTGTGTATCGGACAAACTCTGATTCTAGAAACTTTTAACTAGATATCTAGATTTGGAGCAATAATTTAGCTATACTAGAAGAAAGAACTAAACGTTACTAAGACTGGACAAGAGAAATTTGAAGTAATAATCTCATTGCCTGTTAGACAAAGCGTATGTGCGGATGGAAATTACCTTCTTTTGTATTTAAAAGAAGTTGTGTTCTTTGTGATGAACTTAACATTATTTGCGTGTCCCACCAACTGTGTTACATTCAAGCGTTGAAGTACAAGCAGGCAAGACTAGGAAATGCAGTACTAGGTTTGATATCAATGGCTCATCTAGGACTCGTGATAGTGAAGGTATTGGTACCCCAATAGGGAAGTCATTTGATTGTTACAACAAGAGTTACTTAGCTAGTAACTCGCATTACAATTTTCTTGGCCCTTCATTCTTTAGTGCATCCTCATCAACAAAGCATCTTTGAGAACTACATAGGTTCAACTAACTTCAAAGTGATCCAAATATGACAATATCTGGATTAAGGATAGGTAAGATGAATATCTCTAACTCATTCATGCAGAATTCAGTTAGCGAGCTTATTGGAACGAATGATCAAAGCGAATAAAGAAGGAAGCGGCAATCGTGAATAATAAGTCCGTGTGGGGTCAGCAACCCTTTTCCACAAAAAAAGAACCGACATTTCAATCATCAATGCATGATAGAAAAATATTCAATAATACTATTTAAAGCACGAAATCACTAACAATAAAATAATCTTATAACATACATCATTTCAAAATTCTCTCTTTGGAGAGAACTATGAAGGAAATCAAATAAATATGTCGGTGTGGGGGTCTCTCAAACGACCCTTTTCCACCCAATGAGTAAACTGACATTTCGTTAGAGTGCATGCCTCAAAAGAAGCTTCTCCTCAAATGTCAACTTCGAACTGGTAGTCACGAGACAAACCTAGCTTACTGCGATGGAGAACTTGCTCGAACACCTGTTTTCAACAGAACACCCAAAATCAAACTTAGAAAGAACATAATACACTTGATTTTGGATGATCAACCAACACAAAATTGATGGAAGTATATAACTTTTATAATATTTGTTTAAAGTACAGCTAAAATAATAATCACACACCAGACATTCATTCAACCTGACTAAACTACAAGAGAAAGCACAAAAGCGATTATTACAAAACAAAATTCTCATTTCACGCTTCTTATCTTTATAACCAAAGGAGTAAAACAACACAAAGGCAAATAAAATGAAGAAGCAATTCCTTCCATTATTGGAAATCCCCGAATTGGATTCATAACCTAGTTTATTTAGCGATGAATTCGCTACCATATATCGTATTTTAATTATTTATTTTCTGTATGCTCATGTTGGTGTTTCACTTACACTGAAAAACATGAATTCTTGCGGTTGATACTGTGGAAGTTCTTGGTCTCTCACCCAAAGCCAGCGACAAGGATGTCTATGACTTTTTACTTTCTCTGGTGCCATTCAAAGATGTTGAAATTATCGTAAGCTATTATTAGAATTTAAAACGTTAGTTCAACATATTTTTATAATTTTTAAAATCATATGTTAAATGGGAAAAGCGATTAATCATTGATTTTTTATTTTTGATGTTTCACGACTTAGATAAGATTTATGTACTCTTTGATTACGATTATTGTTCACATCATGAGGATGAATCTATACAAGCTATACATGATTAAATATAAAATTAACTGATAATCAAACTAGCTACGACTGATTCAGTCAGTGACTTTGCATCTGCTAACTAACTAGCTCTAGTAATATATGGAAGTAAATGAGAAATTATTGAATTGAATTGTTGATGAATACAGGTCAATGAAAGCCTTTAAAATTCCCACACAAGTCAAGCTAAACCAAATTCCAATATTCAGGTCAATGAAGATTATTTCAAGCTATGAATTTAGTATCCAACAACCAGTTACCACAACACAAAAAGGACCAAAGCAAGCAAAAAAGGACCAAAGCACAAAATTTGCATATACCTGAAATGTGTGGTGTAGCGAAACGAGACGGAGCTGTGTGTGGGTGATGGAGAACGATACAGAGGTGGAGCGGTATGGCAGTACGGAGCTGTGTGACGGTCTCAGAGAGGTGGCGGAGCTATGTGGCGATGCCAGATGAAGATGTGTCGCTGCAGTAGGAATCACAAAGACAAGATTAAACTCAAAGAACAACAAAAGAACAATAAAGGCAACTAGAACTAGAAAAGCAAAATCATTACCCCCGGCGGGATTGTGAATCGAAGAGGGAGCTAAGAACCGATCGCTTACTAAAGCTCGGTCTGCAGACAAGATTGAAAAACCAAATTGAACTCATAACTATAAAAGAACAATCCGGGTCGACATGCAAAAGCTGATAACAACCTCCTAAACATTATAGCTACTCCATTTATCAGCAACCAATATCATTCATAGCTAAAAATACATCAAATTCATCCCACTCTCATGCAATGATTGTAATCCCATTGTTAAACTACCAGAAACATCAATATTTGTAACCATAGCCTCTACAAACTCTCATTAATTCTCACTAAAAAAGCCAAACTCAAGTGCCAAAATTAATCAAAGATCTCATTTCGAGGACCTAATTGACATTTGCGGAACTTCAATTTGTTTCAGTAAGATCTAAACTAAATTTTTTGAAAATAAACAATTGGATCAAAAGGAAACCTCTTTCTTTGCCATCACTTAGATGGAGCATATCTTTTTTAAAGGCCACTCAGATAGTATTTTATCCAAACAGTAATTATGCCTAAATAAAAGTGAAGAATATGGAATCATAGAAAGCAATAGTTGATCCACATAGCAAGAAATAAGCTACAAAAAGGTCTATAAGCAGTTGGTTTTTTATTTTTAGTTTAAAAGAAAGTGACTCGACCTCTCAAGCACCATGGTTGCAATGTTTTCCTTCACCAACGGACAACCAAGACGCAATCTTCTTTCAAATATATGATCCCAGTTCTGAGGGCAAATGAATACAGCTTTTAAACAAAACAGAAAGGTCTAAAAGACATAATCACAGCGAGAAAGAAGTTTAATATTTTAGATTTTTGCATAAAATAGTTATTCTCAGTAATATGAATTTGCCAAGCTTTTAACATAATTCCAATCGTGTTTTTCATGCAAAGAATGTATTATATAGGAGGAACAGGTAAAAAATTAACAGAAAATAGTTCACTCATGGTTTTCACAAGTGTGGTCAATTGGTCATTACCATGTTCCCAGTTCAATTAAGTAACTCTTTAGGAAGGCGAGATTCTGAGGGAAAAAAAAACAGTATTTTTCCACATGCATGATCTCTGATCGAATTGATCAGTAATATGCAATGTTCATTGAATGGGATCCAATGAGCAATCAAGTTAAAATAACTAAATCAGACTATTCTTTTGCATGTAAATAAACAATTCATCCAGAATAACATTCAATGTACTACGCTGACCTTAAACAATGTCCTAAAGTTGGGCTATGCAAGGAGTATGATAGGAAGGAACAAAAGATGGAGACATAAGAATAAAAGGCTCAAAGTCGTTTAATTTGTCAAGAGGAAGCAAAGCAGAAGGACCTACCTAATCGGGGAGTTTCGCCAATCAACCCAATCGGAGGACCAGGCATGGTGGTGGCGGTGGCCGCAAGGAGAGTGAGGCGGCGTGGTGGCGCTTTAAGACTGAGAGGTAGTTTCGGCCAATCAACCCAAGCGGGGTGGAGGACCAGGCGTGGTAGTGGCAACGGTGCTGCAAGGGGAGAGAGACGATGGTGTGGTGGTGGCTGACAGCGTGGTGGCAGCAGTGGCGTTTCAAGACTGAGAGGGAGGGAGGAAGGAAGAGAGGAGAGAAGAGAAGAGAAGAATGAAAAATTGGGAATGGGGATACGTCTTCCCTGGTTGTTGAAGAAGATTACCGACGCCTAAGTCACATTACCGACGGCCAAAACCCATCGGTAAACTCAATGGTCCAACGCGGTGTTACCGATGACCTAATTTAAGTTACTGACGGCCGATTTCCATCGGTATTTGAAAAACACAGCGGGAATCTAAAACTCGGCAAAGTTACCGACGGTCATTACCCGTCGGAAACTCTGATTTCTGATTATCGACGGGCTTAACCATCGAAAAATTTCAACGGACGATGCGTTACAGTTACCGACGGCCTAGGCCGTCGGAAACGCCGATTTTTTTGCGACGGGTTGTGTCCTTCGGTAATAGGCCGTCGGTATTCTCGGTTTTTCCTGTAGTGAAGGTCTCCAGCACCGTATAGGCAACCCTTCTTCTTGTCGCCAACAACATCTGCCCAAGCCCTGAGCGGTGCAGATGGATCCTCAGGACTCTGAGATGGGGAACATGATGATGTCTGAGATCTAATATAAGACATCATCGCCTCAAACTCCTCCTGTCATGCATAAACAAATAAGTCAATTTTTTTTGTAAGAAAACAATATAAACATTATTAAAAAACTATTCATTATATTTTATAATTACCTGGGTCTGCCTCGACCGATAATCAACAAAATCACTGGTACTCCTCCTAATATGAGTTGCACGATGTAGCTCGTGCAACTGTACCTCTCTACCCAACCTCTTCGACTGTAATTATTTAATAAAACACCTTAAATAAATAATAAATAATAACTAACAATAATTATTATTATTATTATATAACACGTACAAGTCGAGCTGCGTGCTGCGCCTGACTGACGGAACCTTTAGTGTGCAAGCTCACACCCTTCTCAGAGGCTTTGTTCTTCTAGGCCTTCTCGTAGGTCACCTTGAAATCAGGGGAGTTCCAGTGCACTACCAGCTGTTGCCAGAGATTATCCTCTATCCAGTGGGGTTGTCTCTTGAGACAGGCATCTCTAAGCATATCAGAGAGGCGATGAGAGGCCTTCATATGAAAGTTCTTTTTGATCCGCTCCTCATCCTCATCCTCCCAAGCAACCCTCTCTTGTATCAATAAAAGACATTATTAAACATAATTAAAATTTATGAAATAAAAAACATATACAATAAAATAAAAATTGTAACTTACTCCGAAAGATTTGAACATATGCTTCCGCTCCTCGTCCTTCAACGTCCCCCAGGTGGGCCAATAATTCTGGTAATTCTCCTCAATTATTGCTGTGATAGCCTTCGCAACTGGCTTTGAGGAAGGAACTTAAACAATAAAAAGATGTCAAACAAATATATATATATATATACACATGTAAATTATTAATAACTCGACAAAAAAATATAAATACTTATCCATTACCAGCCGGCCTGATAATAACTCGGCCATCATGCAACATCTCAAGATCCTCCACCTCCTGCTCAACCTGCTGCTGCTCCACCTCCTGCTGCTCAACCCCGGTCTGATAAGGTGTATGGCTCGTACTATACTCATGCTCGGACTGATGAGTATCAGGCACCGTCTCAGGCACAACGTGGGAACTAGAAGTGCCATGTGTCTACTATAACCCTGGGTTGGGGATCATGTGAATGTGAGGCAAAGGGGGTGTTAGTGCAGAAGGTGATGGAGGTTGTGTATGTGCCGAATGTGCCGTAGGGTGTGTAGGGGCCGAACATGCTGGAGGCGGTGTAGACGTAGATGTACGTGGACGTTATGCGGATGACAACGTCGAAGACCCAGCAGCGTCACGCCTAATAATGTTCGGCCTCCGACGACCGGGGGGCGACAGCGATGACTTTCCCCTTCCCTTTACCACCAGCGGGTGGTCTAGGGGGTCGGATATTGATCCCAATGCCATATATGTCTACAGTCATGAAATATTATATTTAAACATAACAATATGAGGAATGCTAGCGTCACACTCTCTAACACACCCCTTTGAACACACTCTCAACTATTGGGCCACGTCACACTTTTTTTTTTCAAAATCAACCGTTGGATTGAAAGTTACTATCATATAGATCATATCTGTAAATTTTAACATTAATCTATGATCATTTGCCATGTCATCAAGATGCGTCAAGATTAACTTCAACGGTGTAATTACAAATAACGTTAATCTTGACGCATCTTGATGACATAGCAAATTATCATAGATTAATGTTAAAATTTACAGATATGATATATATGATAATAACTTTCAATCCAACGATTGATTTTGAAAAAAAAAGTGTGACGTGACCCAATAGTTGATTGTGTGTTCAATGGAGTGTGTCAGAGAGTGTAGCATTTCTCTAACAATATTAAAAATGAATTCCATGAAAAATAAATAACAAGTTATGAAAATAACTGAAAAATTAAAATATATTGTTAGACATTTCTCTAATTGTAGAAAGTTAAACAATTTCATTCTGCTCATTCTGCCCACTCTACTTTGGCATCGTCTTTAGATCTTGATGGTTCTGCTACTTCTTCATTTAATTCCTCATCTCCATCTACATCTTCATATGTGATTGGATTGTCAAGTAGTTGAGAAATGGGTTCCACTTCATTTACTACATTGACATGAGACATCTCATCCACTTGATAAGCTACTTCTTCCTGTGGATCAACTGCTTCAATGTGACCCATTGGTTTTGTCTTTATTGCGACACACCAACCTTGTTTGTCCCTTCGAGTTGATGGATAAGGGACATAATACACTTGTCTTATATGTTATGCCATGATAAACGGATCAAATATTTCATATCTTTTGCTCATGCATATCTCCACAGTATTATATTTTCAATCCACTTTTGTGCCTCTACTTGACGGATCAAATTAATTACAATAAAATAGCACTATTCTTTTAGTATAGTCTAAAGTATTGCATGCCAGTTCATATATATGTTGAATCACACCGTAGAAGTCGTCTTCACATCTATCTGTAGCACTTTTTACATAAACTCCGTTGTTAATTATTTTTCCCCCCACTGTTTTTGACTGGGTTTGAAATTTGTATCCGTTTACGAAAAACGTGTGCCATTCTTTTACATGTGATTTAGGACCATAAGATAAATTTCTCAAGTGTTGGATTTTAGGGGATTTTGCCTCACTGTACACCTGCGTATACACCATATGCAAACAAATTATGGTTCCTTTTTTCAAACAATCTTTTGTATTTTCAAACAATAAATAGTTCAAATAGGACTAAAAATATATACCTGGTTCATAAACCACGTTGGGAAATATTCATGAATATAGGCAGAAGAGTCTTATTCGCTTGTGAGCTTAGTTAACAAGAATGCCCTGATCAAGTCATTATCAAACAAATGATCATTAGTAGTTGTGGATAAAAGAAATTGAAAGTGGTCAAAATGATACATACGTAAGATATGGCGATACTTCGGTACAGTTGATCAAAACGTGAATATGGGTTGACTTGAACTCTTTTCCCGTTAACCAGTGAGTCAACTCCTTTCCAGCATGACGACCGGGAAGGCCAAATACTGATAAGGCTAGTGGGTGTCTTTCACTTTCAATTTCTATTTCATTCCTATTATTTGTTGGTGTCAACATGAAGTCCGTAAAATAATGGGAACAAAAATGGATTGTTTCACGGTGTAAGTAAGTTGCACAAATAGATCCTTCAACCCTGGCCTTATTTTTCACCGATCATTTTGAGTCACCCATAAATCTATAAAATAACAAGGTTGATCAAAATTGATACATTTAACCCTTCAAATGAATATTTATATTAAAGAATATTTTATTATATTACCTTTCGAATGAATACATCCATCTGTATTGAACCAGTCCACCAAGCCTAGTTTCATATGCAAGATGCACTGGGAGATGCTCCATAGAATCAAAAAAAGCAGGAGGAAATATTCTCTCCAATGACTGGTATGTTCTGCTCCATCTTTATAAGATCATTCTCTCTTAATGTTACAGAACACAAATCTTTAAAAAATTGGTTGAGTTCATTAAGTGGATTTAAAACATTTGACGGCAAGGAACCAAATGCAATAGGAAGTAAACACCCCATGAATACATGACAATCATGGCTTTTCATCCCAATCATGGTTCCTTTGTTCACATCGGCACATCTTGCTAAATTAGAAGAATAATCGTCGACATCAGCAGTTTTTTTAACCACCGACAAACTGACTTAGCTTCCTCTGCAGTTAAAGAGTAACAGGCTTTGGGTTTCAGGGTTTTCCCATCCGACCGAGTCGACAAATGCAAGTCTTTTCGCGTACAGTAAAGTGGTAAGCCTAGTCTGGCCTTATCATTGCCTTTCGTTTTTCCTCTGATGTTTATCACTGTGGGAAAAATATTGTCAAAAAAGTTCTTCTCAATGTGCATAACATCAAGGTTGTGTCTCAATAAATTATCTTTCTAATATGGCAGATCCCAAAAAATACTTCTTTTTGTCAAATTTTGTCATTGTCCATATCCTTCAAATCGATCCAATTGACCATAATCTGTGATTTTTTGCAGTTCCATAACTCTGCTCTAAATCTGTTCTGATGTCAACCTTGGGGGCGGGCTATCTAATTCAGCTTCCCCCTTCTTGAAGGCGTTCTTATTCCGTCTAAATGGATGATCACCTGGTAAAAACCTACGATGTGAGTCAAACCAAGAACTATTCCCCCCGATTTCAAGGTAAAGGACTTTGTATGCTCCATGCAATGCTGACATGTCATTTTACCATGAGTACCCCAACCAAACAACATGCCATATGCAGAGAAGTCATTAATGGCCCACATCAGAGCTGCCCTCATTGTAAAATTCTTCTTTCATGCAATATCATAAGTCAAAACACTATTCCACAACCTTTTGTGATCATCAATGAGAGGCTGTAAATAGATGTCAATACCATCTTTTGGATTATCTGGACCCGGTATAATACAAGTCAAGAACATATAAGGCTTAGACATGCACATATCGAGAGGAAGATTGTATGGGGTAACAATAATTGGCAAGCAAGAATAAGGTTTCGCCGCGGGTTGAACATACGGGGTGAAACCATCAGAGCATAAGCCAAGTCATACATTACGTGGATCTGCTGCAAAATTGGGATGCACACGATCAAAGTGCTTCCAAGCTTCACCATCAGATGGGTGGCACAACATACCTGAAGTGCTTCTATTCTCATAGTGTCACGTCATTTTGCCTATAGTCTGTGTTGATGCAAACATTCTCTGCAGCCTTGGAATAATTGGCAAATAAAACATTGCCTTCACTGGAACTGGTTTTTTTCTACCCTTTCCATTATCAATGTGTGAAATATACCTTGGCTCACCACAAAATTTGCATTCAACCAGCGCGCCATCGTTTTACCGAATTCATTGTTGTAATATAACATACACTCTTTCACACAACAATCAATCATTTTAGATTCCAACCCCAACTTGGACACTAAGCTTTTAGCCTCGTAATAACTTTTTGGCAAACCATCTCTGATAGGTGACGAGTCCAACATCATTTTCGTTACGAGATCCAAGCACACATCGGTAGCACTACAGTTGGACTTAAGAGCTAAAAGCCTCACACACATTGATAACTTAGAGTCTGCAGACCTTTCAAACAACGACTTGTTTCTAACAATAGATTATAAAATTTTTGTGATGTCTCATTTGGAAGTTCATCTGTGTCATCATATTGTTGCTCCTCGAATGATACGTTGACAAGGCATCACAAACCATATCTTGCATCAATTCAATCTGCTCACCATATCCCGTATCTATGCAACTGCTTCAAGCACCTGTACAATTATCGCCAACCCCTAAATCAACTTGAGGAAACTCTTCACCATGTCTAGTCCAAATCCAGTAATTAGGCCTAAATCCAACTCTCTACATGTGATGCATGACCTCATCTGGGCTCTTAATCCTTCTGCAATCGCAATTAAGACACATATATCTAATCCCTCCAATAGTTATGAAATCTTCACGTGCCATTGCGGCTTGGACAAAGTCATCAACCCCATCACAAAAAGATTGTTTCAAACACCCTCTCCCCGGATACAACCTATCGTACATCTAACTACGACTCGAAGAAAAAAATTCCATCTTCTGCATGTTAAAAAAAATGACAATTTCAGTAGCACGACGTTCTTAGAACCGCTCTCTTTCTTTAAATGGTATGACCCTATCCCGTTCGAGAAAAAACTTTTTCAGAACTTGTATAATAGTCATTCCTTAATTCTCATATCTTATACTTGACAAAATTTCGGCAGTATTTCCCATTGGTCTTTGCGTACACTAAATGATCGCTGTTATGAATACTGCGATCAAGTACCGCGATCAAGTATGCACCCAGAAAACAAAAGGAAATGAATCAAACCGAAATTTTATCAAATATAAAGATACTAGAATTAAGCAACAACTATTATACGAATAAAGAAAAAAAAATTTCCCAAACTGTCTAACTTGGACAATTCAAAGTTCAACATACAATGAACACGCAGTACCCTAAAAGAGTACATGCACTTGATAATATATTGAACCTCAAACGGAAAGCTAAGGCTTTTCTCCGATAATAATAACAAACATAGAAATAAAACAATAAACTAATTAAAATATATTTAATAAAATTTAATATCGGTTTTTCTCCGTCAGACCTAAGTTGTTTGAGGCCTCAACATCACTTTTCTTTGCAAATCGTCCTCCGGTACTCGTTACCCTTCTCATAGCATGCTGATGTCTAGGGGATTGTACCCTCTGATACCATGCCAAAAACACATTCATAACTAATCCTAAGTTTCTTTTAGTTCATTAAAGACGTTATGATCAAGTTTTCACAAAATCAAGGTTCCTAGAAAACTATATAACTTGGGTACTCATCTTTCCCAAGTATCCAGCACGGCAATATTACGGCTATGACAGTTTATATCATTCCTCAATTGTGCAAAATTTTGACAAAATCAAGGTTCCTAGAAAACTATATAACTTGGGTACTCATCTTTCCCAAGGTTTTAGCACGACAATATTACGGCTACGACAGTTTATATCACTAACATATATACACATATCACAGCCATTACACCATTCATCCATTTCATCAATAATCATACATCTTACTAATGGTGGTTCGGTTTACACAACAAAACCTAATAGGATCATGAAGCCTAAGCAAACATGGAATATCAGGATTTATCACTTTACTAAACACTTTGTACTCGAGGTGTGACACTGACCAATTCGTGATCATAACCCCTTCCTAGACTCTCAAATATAGGTAAGGAATACAAAAGTACTCAATCACGTATATTTGTTAGCCAAAACATACATCACTTCAAAATTTCCTATGTGGAGAGAACTATGAAGAAAATCAAAGAAATATGTCAGTGTGGGGGTCAGCAGCCAATCATTTTCTAGCCAAAAGGACCCGACATTTCAAGGATCAAAGCATGATAGAAAATTATTCAAACATGCATCTATCTATCACAGGCGTTGAAAACTTACCTCACCATGTGAAACTTAACATCACAGAGTCATGCGAAATTGGATAAGAAGGGAGAAAAAAAGTACCTAATTCTCAGAACAAGAGAGTGCTAAGGAGAAGTAGAACGTTCGCGTCCTTGGATGCCAGTGGCGGTCTCGGCGCAGTTTGGCGGAGCAGTGAAGCTACTGAATAACACGAACAAAACAATGGGTAAATATATTTATGGAGATTAACTTCCAACACACAGAAACAAAACAACAAATAAAAAATCATGCATGCCTCCAGAAAAACTCAAAATACAGGATCTGAAATCAAAATAAAAAAATAAAACATAAGATCTGAAATAGATGAAAACCTAAAACCCAAATCAGTGAGCTGTTGCTCAAATCTTCATATCTCGACCGATCTTCAGGGGAGGAGGGCCAAGAGGGGAATGGTTGAGTGAGTGAGGGAGAAGCAGCACCGAGTGGGTAGTGGGTAGGGATGGCAAAAAAAACCCGCACCCGTGAATACCCGCACGGATTACCCGCAATGGGTAGTAAACAGATAGTTATTAAATGGGGATGGGGATCATGGTACCCGCCCCACGGATACTCACATATACGTTACAATTATTTTTTTTATTAAATATATATTGTGTATTATGACATTTTTTATCACTTTAGGATGAAATAATATTTATTTCCTACAATATTTGATATCTTTTAGTGGATGGACTTATAATAATACAATTTTGTAAATGCATATAGTATATTATACAATGTTAATATAATATGTAGTTATATTATGTTGTATAATTTATTTTATGTTAAATTATTAAATACCCATGGATATCCATGGATACTCGTTACCCGTGGAAATATCTGTGGGTATTAATGGGTATAGGTACGGGGGGAGTACTACCCGCACCCGCCCCGCCCCGTTGACATCCCTAGTAGTGGGGAGGCCGAGAGAAGGGTGAGGGATGTGGGGGTTCTGCTGCGGAATATGGGAGGAAGGGTGTAGTTCTGCACATGAGAGAAAGTGGGGGATTAGTGGAAGCTGAGAGAGGGATTGATTCTAACCCAGTCTTTTTGATGGATTAACAAAAGATACGATAGTTTATTCTGCATAAATATACGGAGCAAGTAGTTCAAGAGTCAAAAAAACCCAAAGAATGTGTACCTCTTGAAGTTCAGGTGGTGGCAGAGGGAGGTACGGCGGCGCGACGGAGGTGCGGCAACGCGATGGTGGCGCGGGAGTTCAAATGGTGGCAGAGGGATGTGCGGCAGCGCGATGGTGGCACGGGAGGCAGAGAGGAGGCGATTAAACAGAAAATAAAAAATGGAATAATGGGGAAGAAGGGCTCGTGGTCTGTTTACTAAATAAAGTTTACCGACGGCCTACTTAAAGTTACTGATGACTTAAACCCGTCGGTAAACTCAACGATTAGACGCGGCATTACCGACGGCTATGTCTTGCTTACCGACGGCTATGCCCTTCGGTATTTGAAAAATCAGCGGGAACCAAAAAATGTGGTAAATTTACCAACAGACTAAGGCCGTCGAAAGACACAGTAGCAGGCATACCGACAACCTTTTACCGACAGGCGCAACCCGTCGTAAAAAAAAGGCTTTCGTCGTCGGTGATGTTTAGCATATGACGGTTTACATTTATCGAATGCTTAAGCCGTCGGAAAAGCCATTTTTTTGCGACGGGGTGTGCCCATCGGTAAAAGGTCGTTGGTATGCCCGCTTTTTCTTGCAGTGTGTCTCTATGGGATGGTAATAAGGGTCAATTAAGAAGGAGCAACTATATGATGCTGCTTTGAATAATTTGCTCTTAAAAAAAAGAAACAAACGTAGAGAATATTAGAGACTATTGTACCTTCTACATCAGTGCTACAACCATTTCAGGACTTTCAGGTATGCCATGCTCTAAATATGCCTACAATAATCAAGCCAAATCATTGTGGTTACCGCCACCAACATGTTAGGCAAGGTAATATGAAATCAATTTAAATGTGGACCTCAAAGTCTCAACTCTTTTAATTCTGCCTTCCAGTGAGAAGTAGTAAATAAGTGAAAAAATTATCTTACATTCAGCATATAGGAATTGTAAGTGTTTGTCCAAAATGCAAGTTTCTCCTGATGATTCAAGTTCACAGAAGGAAGCTTCCCAAGTAGGAACCTGAACATGTCTGTTAGATTAGATAAACACTCAATAGTATGGAATTAGGGGAACAAGTCCATTTACGGATCTACCAAGCAATATTGACTGAAATTTCAATTCGTGTAAAATGAACTTTGGTTTCTTTTCCCAACAAGAACAACAGCAATGATAACCAAAAACCCTAGCACAATAGCCAACCATTAAGAATCAAAGCAAAAGAATTTATCCAATTACAGATTCAACCATCCTCCAGGTCTCCAAAATCAAAATCTCCCGGAGAACTTTTAGTTACAAAGATTATACTGAAACTAAGGACACCCTCACTATTTTAAAGGTAAAAATAAATTAAAAGAAAGCAACAAGAGTAAATCATACAAAGCTTGAAGTGATTTGCTCATGAAAATATGAAAAAAATGAATTGAACAAAGGGGTCTTTGATTCTGCGAATTTTCCTGGGAAGAAAGGGAAGGAACCCATCGGTAGGAAAAAGGACACTAGGAAAAAAGAATGAACTATGGTAAAATACCTCCAACAAAAACACTAGCAGATCCGCCAGAAGAAGGCGAGCAGCGGCGAGAAGAAGCAGATTCGCGAGCAGACGCAGCAGCTGCGGCAGGGATAGAGGCGGAGACAAGGAGCAAAGCAGACGTAGCGGCGGCAGCGATAGGGTCTCTTGACTTTCTTCTCCCTTCTGGCCGTTGCTGTTGTTCTTGTTGGGAAAATAAACCAAAGTTCATTTTTTTCCTAGGGCCTTCTTTCCCAAACTCCATCTTCGGCCTCCATCTTCGTAGCAGAACCAGAAACAAATCGGGTCAAACAATTGAGGACGAGAGGCAGAGAAGACAAAATCTAGGGTTGGGGTTTTGGCAAAGATGTGAGAGAGACCCCAAGAGGGAGGACGAAGGGGTGGCGCAGAGGAGAGGGGGCGGAGGCGGCAAAGAAAATAAGACAAAGGAAAGAAGGAACAAGAGAATGAAATGAACGATGCGCGCTGAAACGTGTTTAATTAAAGGGATTAGCGTCGATGAATCCGATGCTATAGTTTTAAGAAAATTAAAAACAAATTAAAAATTTATAAAAGGGTGTTCGGCCACTTAGCGTGGGCTTGGCCGATGCTACGCTGGCGCTATTAGCGTCGGAGTTGGGGCCTACGCTATATTTTCGACTCTAAATGGTTGCATTCTAGTAGTGTTAACAAGTGCCCTAAGGACACTCATTAACAAGACCCTTTTTTCTTCAAAGAATTCAAATTGAATTAGACTTGGTCCCTTTGCTAGGTAGCCGGGAGCCACCTCTGGGAGCGCTCTGGCCCTCTTCTCTCTATAATGTTAGTTGAAGTCTTGTCATATATATATATATATATATGGGTTAGGATCAAATGACACGAGATGCCAAACTTAGCATAATGACACATCTAATGACTTTGTATATAATGTAAATTTTACTGATTCAACCGTTGAATCATGTTATATTAACTCGATAATTAACCATATATACAAATTTTTAGATAATTTGGATATTTGTAGGTATATAATTTAATAGTGCACATTTACTTATATTTTAAGTATCATATTATACGTCAAAATAAAGTGATCCGATGATGTATCAAATAATTTTAGAATTTTATGAATTTGGATATGTTAAATCTATTTACTATGAATTTTCAATTCAACGGTTAGATCGGCAAAATTTGCATTATACACAAAGTTATTAGAAGTGTTATTATGCTAAGTTTGACACCTAGTGTCATTTGATCCTAATATATATATATATATATATATATATATATATATATATATATATATAAACAAGGGATATTCAATTGGCACCTCAGCTTTGAAAGGTAATAGCAGCTTCCCTTGTTTGCATCCAAAGTCAATATAATGCCAATTATCACAACAATCGTTCCAAAGAATGCCAACCCATGGCATATATAGCCTTTTTTCTATCGATTCCCTCCTTGTCAATCTTCCCCTTCCACCCCATCTCACCTGTCTACTGGTCCCCATATATAAGCCCATGATCACGATCGAGAAACCTTAAAGAGGGGGAGAATCTAACTATTAATTCGTCACTAATTAGGGTCAATTTTTTGCTTCTAAGTGAGGACACAAAGCTACTCCCTCCATATCAAAATGTATGAACTTTTTAATTGATACTCTCCCATCAAGGAAGATAGTTAACTTAGTTAGAAGCATTGACTTATTTTTTTAACCTTTAAATTTATAGGCAAGATTGACTATTCATCTTCTTAAGAAAGAGTTTATCTTAGTAAATCACTTCATTTATTATTTACTGAAAAAAATTGCAAATTAAAAATGCAAGAGATAATTTAAAAGGTCTCATAAAATAAAACAAATTAATAAATTAATAAATTAATTAAGGGAAAAGTTTCTATATTTTGGGACGCACAGAGTATATAATTCAAAGCAAAAATTAAGGGTCATGAGATGGGTCGTGCCTCGTGCTCTCACTAGTGGTTAGAATGAAAAGGTAGCTTAATTAGTTTTTTGCGTGCTAGCTAGCTACAACCAAGCCATCAAAACATGGAGAGCTCTCTATATATCGTCTATCGATAATATAAATGGTTGGTTTTGCATCATAGTCGTGGTTGCTAATTGATAATATTCCTTTCCGTGTAGATTGTAGTCGTTTTCTTCTGTACGTGGTCGCTCCTGAATTCTATTTCTGCTTTCTATGGATGACATAATTTGTTTTCTTCACCAAGAAACATTGGAAAGTTGACAAATTAAATTTATGATTGTCAAGTTAGCTCGTCGATTTCGATATGCTTAGCTATTTACATTTATATATGCCCATCATGTTTAACCAAAAAGCTTTAGTGGCTTCGGGCTTAACGACTGTGCGTATAAAATGTGTTTGAAAAACACCAATACAATTATACAATTATATTATAACGAAATCATAGCCTATTTAAAAAAAAAATCATGGTCAATGTAATGCAACTCAAATAATTAATTTGTGATAAGCAGAGTTTGACTACCCAAAATAATTGAAAATAATGGCCAAAATGTATACTATCAGACATTATGTTTATATAATTAATAACAACTACTTAATAATGGTTATCGTGTTCAAACATTATATTTTCTTCCTATGATTTCATTGCTTTTACTTTTTTTTTTTGACAGACTATGATTTCATTATGTGGTAGATTACTCTCTGAGTTATTGTGTATGATATTATATCTTAATAATGGGTATTGTATACAAATATTATATCTTCAACCAATTCCATATATAATATACTTTTTAAAATATAAGTAACTCCCGCTCTATAAAAAAAATTATCTAAATTTGATGTGCATTATTAACAAGATAATATAACAATATTTAATGATTAGATAGATATATAATTTGTTTTATATACAATAATGACAATTGCGATTTCAATATATACATAAGCTGATGTAAACTACTCAAACACTTCACCTCATCTTAAGAGTTATTAAACAGAATAATTATGATATCATTTTTGTAAAATATAAAAATCAGTACTATTAAAATTTTAATTACTGATAGAATTTAGGGAACGAAAAAAAATAAAATTCATCGCTATTTCTGCCGCTAAGTGTTAAAGAAGTCAAAATTGGAAACCAATTTTATTTTAACCGTCTTTAATTTTTATCGGTAATTCAATTTTTTCTAATAGTGAATAACAAATCCAATCATTGGTTTCATGTAATATATCAAATTTATTAAATTTCATAACGTTACCAAATTATGATACAAATTTCTGTTAAACTGCGGTGAATTATTATAACATGCGTTTGCACAATATCTGTTACTCAGCCGTGTAGGTATGGGAGTTGGTATCATGACAGTTTGAAGCGGCAACAAAAAGAGGAGAATTAGATGCAGTCTGATAGAAATGGTGAAGCAGAGAAACGAAAGTAACAGAAAACAGAAAGTGAACTTTGTATTCATTGCTTGAATGATCAATAGAACAGTAACCAGTATTTATACAAGTAGAGCTTAAACTAGCAGCTGTAACTGCCAATGACAGCTGGCAACTATCCTGAAAACTAACTATACTTCTAGAATATTCTAGTGACTTTACTTATACTCTATTAGCCCCCCTTCAAGCTGAAGGTGGAGCAAACACCTTAAGCTTGCTGTGAATTTCTTCAAATCGAGTAGAAGGTAATGGCTTAGTGAAGGAATCTGCAAGTTGATCAGCAGCAGAGACATGTTGCACAATGAGAGTCTTGGAGACCACCTTTTCCCTTACAAAGTGAATATCTAGCTTCATATGTTTTGTACGCGAATGTAATATGGGATTATGAGCAAGAAGGACAGCACTCAAGTTATCACATAGAAGCATAGGAGTGTAGATAGGAACCCGAAGTTCGTGAAGCAAAGACTGGATCCATAAGATTTCAGCTGTAGTGTGAGCCATGCTACGATATTCGGCTTCAACGCTTGATCTAGCAACCAGTGGCTGCTTCTTTGAGCTCCAAGAGACAAGATTCGGACCGAAGAAAATACAAGACCCTGAAGTAGAGCGGCGATCATCAACATCACTTGCCCAATCTGAGTCTGAGTAAGATCGCAGGGAAAAAGAACCAGTGGCAGGAGCTGGTTGGAGAAGTAAGCCATGGCTGGAAGTTCCCTGAAGATAGCGAAGTATTCTTTTAACTACTTTCCAATGGGACTCCAATGGATTGCTCATAAATTGGCAAACCTTGTTTACACAAAATGAGATTTCAGGCCGAGTTAATGTAGCATACTGGAGAGCCCCAACAATGGCTCTGTATTGCCTTGGATCATCAAGAGTATCACTGCCATGCTTGCTTAATTTGGAGCTGCTCAGCATTGGTGAGGCAATGCCATTGGCTTCAGACATATGAGCTTTGTAAAGCAAATCCCAAATATACTTGGACTGTGTCAAGAGCATGTTGCCCATTGGAAAGATATTTAACTTCAATTCCAAGGAAATAATATGGTTTTCCCAACTGTTTAAGTGCAAACTTAGCATTCAATTTGCTGATTAAGTCATGAATCAGTGGAGTAGATGAACCAGTGATTAAGATGTCATCAACATAAACTAGTGCATATAGAGTAACCCCTTTAGATGAGTAAATAAAAAGAGATGGGTCACAACGACTTGCACAGAATCCAAACTATATTAAAGCTGCAGTAAGGCGTTTATACCATGCTCTCGGAGCCTGTTTAAGGCCATAAAGGGCTTTATTCAAGCGACATACAAGTGTTTTATCAGAGACTTCAAACCTAGGAGGTTGAGTCATGAACACCTCTTCACTAAGTAACCCATTGAGAAAAGCATTGTTGACGTCTATTTGTTGAATTTCCCACTTGTAAGTGAGAGCCAATGTGAGAATTATGCGAATTGTCACTGGTTTCACTACTGGACTGAATGTCTCATTAAAGTCAAAACCGGGTTGTTGATGGAAACTCTTGGCCACAAGCCGAGCCTTATATTTGTTGATGGTGCCATCGGGATTTTCCTTGACTCGAAACACCCACTTGCAACCAATTGGTTTTCTATGAGGTGGTAAAGGTACCAAAGACCAAGTGTTGTTAGCCAAAAGTGCCTTGTATTCGGCTTTCATAGCATCAAGCCATTTGGGGCTAGCAAGAGCTTGCTTCACAGTTCTAGGTTCAACATTTGCCAAGAATACTTTTGGTTTGAGATTACCTGTCTTGGTTCGGGTAATCATTGGATGCACATTTGTTGTAGGATGTGGAATGAAAGCAACTGATTGAGAAACAGAATGCTGGACAGATTCTGAGTTAGATTCTGCAGAGTTCTCATTTCTTGCAGTAATTGAGGCAGTGGCTGCAAGTGTTGATTCACCAGAGGTGGATGACCTTAGAGAAGAATTAGCATTAGGATTAGGAGATAGAGGTGCTGAACAATTGGACTGAGGTGAGGAATTGCCACTAGAAACAGAAACATGAGGTATTAGAGAAGAGTAAGAAGATTGAGTTGCAGATTGTGTAGAAGCTGAAGGAAACATAGATGGATAGGGAAATTTAGTCTCATTGAATAAGACATCTTTGGAGATGAAAATTCTGCCATCGTGAGACATACATTTGTGACCTTTGTGTTGAGGAGACACACCTAAGTAGAGACACTCAGCAGACCTATATTGTAGTTTGTGAGAGTTATAAGGTCTTAAGAATGGAAAACAAGCACAACCAAATGATTTGAGACTTGTGTAATCTGGATGAGTGTTATAAAGAGCAAAATAAGGTGAGTTATGATGTGATAAGGCTGAAGTAGGAAGTCTATTAATTAGGTGAACCAATTGAGCAAAACTGTGGTCCCAAAACTGCAAAGGCATGACAGCATGAGATAACAATGACAACCCCATTTCAACTATTTGCCTATGTTTCCTTTCTACTGTGCCATTTTGGTGTGAGGTATGGGGACATGTTAACCTATGTACAACTCCTAAATCAGCTAAGTATTTGGTGAAAGGTCGAAATTCTCCTCCATAATCAGACTGCACAGCTTTAATTGATGCAGAGAATTGAGTTGTAACAAAGGTATGAAAGTGCTTAAAGGCTTGAAGTGCACCAGATTTTTGTGTAAGAAAGTAAATCCAAGTAAATTTGGTGCATGCATCCACAAAGGAAATGTAATATAAGTGACCCTTATTAGATGGTAAAGGTGCTGGTCCCCAAAGATTAGTATGAATTAACTCAAAGGCAGTGGCATGATTAGTTAAAGAAGGTGGAGCATAAAGCCTATGTGACTTTCCTTAACAACAAGCACCACAAAAAGGAAGCTCAGTTTTATTAGGAATTGGTATATTACAATGTTTAAGCACAGCCTTAACAGAATTCACATTGGCATGGCCAAGCCTATGATGCCAATTGAGCAATACATTGGAACTAAGCAAATCAGAATTAACAAAATCCAAATTAACAGAACCAGAATTACAGCTTTTATTATGAACTACTGCAGATAAAGTAGTTGCAGAATTGACAACAGGAAATGAAGATACTGGTTGTGTAGCAGATGTGGAATCAGATTTGGGAGAAGCTTTTGACAATGGAAGGTGCTTGAAGCAATACAAGCCATCATCACCAAGGAACCCTTGCAGTAGAATCTGATTAGAAACCTGTGATTTCACAAAACAGGTATAAGGATGGAATTCAAAATATACATTGTTATCTTTAGTAAACTTAGACACAGAAATAAGGTTCTTGGTGATTGATGGAACATGTAACAGATTATACAAAGAAAGGTTAAATTTAGAGTGAAATGGTGAAGGAAATTGTGTTGAACCAATAGAACAAATTGGCAAACCTTGACCATTACCCATATGCACTTGGTCAGAACCAGCATAACCAGTGCTTTGGGCAAGGTTTTGTGCATCATGAGTCAGGTGGTGTGATGCTCCTGAGTCAGCATACCACGATTGTGCATCAAATTGACTTGGCACTGTGAAGCTTGGTGTAAAAGGCACATAGTGAGCAGCCTGAGAGGCTATATTGGCAGTAGGTGCAGGAGGTCTATGCATTTGTGCAGAAGGCCCAAATTGACTTGAAGATGGAGCAAAAGCCTGATCATATCTGTGCCAACAATGAGCAGCATCATGTCCATATTTTTGACACAACTGACATGTAGGTCTGTTGCCACGGCCTCTGCCAGATCTGCCTCTGCCACGAAATCCTCTGGATCTACCTCTGAAGTGAGAGAAATAGTTGTTGTTTCGAGCACCAGGTTCTGTTGATTGAGCATAATCAGATGTGTTCTCAGATTTAGCCTGTGAAATATTTGCAGATGCACTAGGAATAGCCAATTCCTGTCGAAACTTCTCTAATTGTGCTTCCTGTACAAGTAGCAGACCTTCAATTTGATCAAGAGTAGGGGAATTAGGCATGTCATAGACCATCATTACAAATGCATTATACTCCTCTGGCAAACCTTCAAGTACAGCATCTTGAGTCTCCAATAGCAATCTTGGGCCTGAACTTCTGCGTTCTGATATGGCGGCACCACCACCTCCTCCGCCACTGCCACCGCATAATCCACCGCGTGATGAATCTAATGGTTCTTTCGTTCATGGATCACATGTTCTTGCATCACCAAATCTGATCTCCAACTCTGATTCTTCCGTAAAGTTACGTCATAACCTAACTCTCAAACTTGATGATAAGAATTATTTGTTGTGGCTTCAACAAGTAGAAGGAGTCTTGATCTCTAATAAACTGCATAGAATTGTAGTTAATTCGATCATACCACAGCAATATGATTCTGAATCTGATCGTGTCTTGAATGTGATGTCTGATGCTTATGAGAAATGGCTTGTGCAAGATCAAATGGTGTTCACTTGGTTACTATCTTCTCTGTCCGATTCTGTTTTACCGAGATTCATTGGTTGCAAGCATGCATGGCAAGTGTGGGAGAGAATTCACACACACTTCCAATCGCTATTCAAAGCCAAGATTCGCCAGCTTCGGTCTGAGTTGAAGTCTATCAAGAAAACTAATCGATCAATTTCTGAATATATTCTCAGAATTAAGGCACTTGCTTTGATACCATGATAGAAATGGTGAAGCAGAGAAACGAAAGTAACAGAAAACAGAAAGTGAACTTTGTATTCATTGCTTGAATGATCAATAGAACATTAACCAGTATTTATACAAGTAGAGCTTAAACTAGCAGCTGTAACTGCCAATGACAGCTGGCAACTATCCTGAAAACTAACTATACTTCTAGAATATTCTAGTGACTTCACTTATACTCTATTACAGTCTTTGACCTCATTGTATATGTAATTCTTGGTACTGCTATTATGTAATTTCTTGATATTAGAAGCTGATTAATGAATGTGTACTCACTGTACTGTTCGGACTAGGCCCTCCTTGAGCTCTGTCCATCATTATATTATCAATAAAATCTCTTTTGCCTTTGTGAAAAATAATAATAATAATAATAATAATAATAATAACATGTGATACCTATAGAACTATTACAGGTGGTAATACTTGTGTGTCGCATTAGCGTACATTTTTATAATAATATTTAGAGTAAATATTTTACAAATATTCAAAAAGTTGTATAAAATAAATATACTGCTAAGTGCTAGAGACGTCAAAATTGAAAACCAATTTCATTTTATCCATCTTTAATTTTCATCGATAATTCAATTTTTTCTGATAGTGAAAAACAAATCCAATCATTAATTTCAAGAAATATATCAAAATTATTAAATTTCATAACTCGCGTTACCATGATGTGATACCTATAGAACTATTACTAATGGTAATACTTGTGTGTCGCATTAGCGTACATTTTCTTAACAATATTTAGAGCAAATATTTTACAAATATACAAAAAGTTGTACAAAATAAATATTTAAAAACATAATAAGAAATAATTTTGTTATTTTCAAAATACATAAAAATTATCAAATGTGTTTATATTAAACAAATTGATTAAATAATTCATTTAGAAAATATTATTATGTATAGTCTAAGTTATTTTCATTATACTCAATGATAATAATCATCAATGTTTTTTACGAGAATAATTGGTAAAAATATAATGTAACAAAAATTAAACTATTTTAAAAAAAGTATATTGAATAGTTTAAGGTAGAAAACTTTTATAAAGATGCTTTTATAATAGAGTATTTCTTATGGTAGTACACACGTTTGTCATTGTAATTAATAGCAAAATAATTTAACCCTTAACATTACTATTATTTGTATAATACATATGTAAATGTCAAATATTTGATCACAATTTAAATCTTAATTCACCCTAATCTCTAAATCTTAATTGTGTGCTACAACCATATTTCTCACTTACTATTTGCATGAAATCACTAACAGGAAAATCAGAATTAGAGACATAATTTTTTCATCTCTAAATGTGTTAATTTCTGACACTAAGTAGATTAGATATTGAATCACATTCGTCGCTGATTTTGGTGTCATAAAAACTTTAGAGACAGATCTAAATTGAGAGGAAAAATAGTCATCACTAATTTTAAAAAAAAAATCGTCTCTAATTTTTTATAAAAACAATGATGATCCTTCTCTATTGAGATAGACTTATTTTGTCTCTAAGTAAAATAATATGTCTCTATCAGAGAGATGGAATAGTTTCCTCTCCATCTATAAGACATTAAGTTGTTCTTTCTCTAACCGAGAAAATATTGGTCACTTAATAGAGACGAAATCTTAAAATAATTTGTATGAAATTTTATAGATTTGATTTATTTTAAAGAACTTAATCTAACAATTGAATTAGTAAAGTTCACCATACATAAAATTAAAGATATCACGATGTATTTCAAATTTGATACCTTTTGGGTCAACGAACCCTCTGTATCAATTAACACGAGGTAGGATATTGAAATTTAATTAATGCTAACATCATATACACAAATCTGATTCTTAATTTTGCAGCAGACACACACAAACACGACACAAGGGGGTGGGGGAGATCGAGAAAGAAAGTGACCCACCACCACCTCACCTCCCCACACTTACTTTGATGTTGTTTCCTTTCCTTGTTACCTCTCTCTCTCACACCACAATAGTCCTTTTTATTTGCCTTCTTTCTCTGCGCACTGTCAGCCTGCCTGGCTGATACTCCTTGTGACTGCCATTATATATCATCATCAGAAACGAAAATCAGTGTACTAACACAACACGCTGGCTCATAAGTTATAGCATCACCAACCTTCACCATTCTACACTGACAATTCCATAAATAATTCGCTACCAATTTTTAAGGACCATTTTATGAACATGTATATCTTGTATAGGTCTAGCTTTTCGAGGTGGACGGACAGTGGTGAGTCCAGAGTCCTCGTTGGTTTGATTAATTCCATTCATGATCGAATCTAAGCCAATTTATTTTAGCTTATGTTCTTTCAATTCAAAGCAATATTGGAATTGTTCATTGTTGTTTAATTAGTGGGATTGATTATTGCACGACAAGCATGCATTAGTAAGTTAATTAAGTAGATAACAGCTAGCCCATTAAGTTTTTTAATTACTTTGAAATTTGTTTCTTTTAAAATAATGGGTATACTTCAGAGAAAAATATAATTATTTAACAATTTTATTATCTACATAGATGTGTATAAATTTTATGTAATATAGTTTCAATTACTGAATTACAAAATTGCACTTCTTATTTTAAAAGAAACAAAATTGTATTCTGTTGCTTTTTACTTGTTCATATTTTAGAGAAATTTTGTTACTATTTATCTGTCGTTCTCAAAGTTTAATGTTACATTAATTATTTTTTTGTCAATTATATCATTAACTATTTATTGTATAGAGAAATAAGTGTAATTGAATAACAAACAGTCAAGTGTATCACGGGAAAAAAAACCAATAATTTCATCAAGAACAACAAAATTAATTGGTTTCCTTAGTTTGTGCAAAACAATTTATTCAAATGTTTCTTTACCCTATGCAATCAGTGTTTCATTTTTTTGATTTTAGCTAATGCACTATAACAAATAAAATGGATTGCGACAGTTAAAATTTCATGGATTGTGGCGGTTGGCCAACTGTCGCAACGTTATACGTCGGGAGGCAACTTTGCAACGGTTTTGAAAACTGCAGCCAACAACTGCCGCCCATTTGGAAAAAGGATTGTGGCGGTTCCCCACCCGTCGTTAATTTTGATGTGAATTTGATAAAGACTTTTGCAACCGCCGCAAATTGGCCATTTGTAGTGTGCGAAAAATATACAGCGATGGTTTGTAAACCACCGCAAAATGTAATTCAGCGTTATTTTTAAAAAAACTGAATTTTTTAATTAAAACATCAAACACGCGCTAATTACTTTTTCAAGTTTTTTCCCATTATCTTGGGGACAAATTTCTTCAGCGAGGAGGAAAACTAATGAGTTATTTTCATGACACCATCATAGAATCCAAAGAAGAACTCATTGTTTTCACCACTATCTGGTGGACAAAATGCATCAACTTGCTCTTCATTGTATCTTTTCAACTAATGCATCAACCCTAGAAAATATGCATTATATGAAGAAGAATCATGAAGCCTTCGGAAGGTTCCATCTCCTAAACGGCAACATGTTGAAATTGAAGAATCAGTAGAGGGAAGTGACACAAATGACAACAGCGATGACGAGTGTCCATCTTGAGGCTAGTTTTGGCCAGTACTAGATGAGTAACTAGGACAAAATCGGGCAGTAGATTCCTCCGAATGAGTCAATGGAGTGTACTCAGGTGCGATGGGAGAATACTCTGGTGTGGATGGAATATACTCTTCGATCTCATCATCATCGTTTGGGATCTGAACAATGTCCGGCCCTTGATAAACCCCCTGGCAGCTACGGGCCACTTGGTAGAGGGCGGCCTCCTCTGAAGCATGCGCATACGATAGCCTGGGCCCCAAGGTTAGCGTCGACACGGGGATCAACATACTTGTTATCCATCAAATCGCGATCCTCATCCCGATAAGGATCGCGATGATGAGCATCCCGATCATCAATAGTCACAAAGATAGCTACATACTCCTTCGCAGTCATCATCGGTAATTTTATTTATATTTTAACGCTATGAGTCGCAATTTTATATTCTTAATTTGCAAGTTTTTTCGATAGATCGTCTCTATATGGAGAAGGGTCCATTTTTATGGAAATAAGAAATGTCAGTGTCTTGGTGATAATTTTTTGTTGTCCTTATTAGTAAAACGCACACAAGAGTGTTTCTGACAGCAACAAAATTTAAAAAATATGTTAGATATTTTATTAATAACATTTCTCTTACGTAGTGTTTGAAAGAAGAGAAACATTATATTAGCAAGTTTTTTCTTACAATTTGAAACTTTCTTTCTGGTACAATGACCACGATGGCAAACGGCGAGGGCCTCCTTGGATAGGAGAAAGATCAACTATGATGAAGTGTGAAGAAACCTAATTAGGTGATCGCCAATTCATAGGAAACGATCATTGTAGAGGTCGTGATGGGGGAGTCGCAGGGCACGGTGGTGGAAGAAACACCAGATATGGAAGGTGTTGGATGGGGTAATATGGCGAACACATGGAATGTTAGCATAGTACAGTGCTTCCCCACTGCTATGGGGACAATGCTCTAGAGGAAACATATCTCTTACAAGGACGCTTATTTAGGCTTTAATAGGGGTCAATATGAGTTGTTCGAGGATGAAGCCTAAACCGAGGAGAAATTCTAGGAGGACATAGATGAGCCTGGGGGGAGGATGATGAGGCTGACGCAAAGGAAGAAGGAGATCCCTACTGTCCAAGAGCGAAATCACCAAGAAGGAGATGTAGGACACGTGTAAACCATGGCGAATGGCAATCATCGTGAAGTTGTTAGGTAAGCGGTTGGGTTTTCACTTTTCGAGAAATCGATTGATCAAGCTACGACAGCCTAAAGGGGCCATGGAAATGATGGACATGGAGGAGGGTTACTTCCTAGTTCGTTTTTCGGATGGAGAGGACCTACGACGAGTGTTTGATAATGAGTCATGGGTGACTTTGGACCACTGCCTCGTTGTGCAAAAATATGTAATGCAAACAACTTGGATTCCTAATATTGTGTATTGTTGTGACATCCGGCCCGGCACGGCCCATATTGGGGTCCAACGGCCTTTAGGCAATGGATGCAATTATAGGACTTCTTGGCTCCCTTTGACCAAGTTTCTGCCCCACGAGAGGCTCGAACCAGCGCCCAAAGGGTAAGGCGCACTTGCGTTGACATGTCGTATACCTCTAGTCGTATACGCCAATTCTTCTGACCGCAGAGGCGGTATTGCACTTGCCTCCATAGTTGTTGGGATAGGTGGCAGTACATTGCTTCCTATCTCAGCCATGGTAACTGCCATGTCACTTGAGGCATTCCCTACCTTAATGTTTGCCAATGGTGCACTCACACTGGCATTTGGCACACCTTGATCTGCCACTGACGCATTGGTATTGACCACACTTGCATTGGTGGCATTATTGGTGTTTCTAACCATGCTTTGTCTTCTTGGTTGTGTAGGAGTGTAAGTGGTACAAGATTTTCCACTCCTTAACCGCATAAAACCATATTTAACGAGTTACTCAGAACTTGTCCCACCTGGCGTGCCAATTTGTTTACTGAGTTTTTTGGTATAGACACGAAAATCGTCCAACAAGCCCAAAATGAAACAAATGATTATTTTCAAATGATGTGAGTCCTACAAGTTAACACGGTAATCTCGTCAAATGATGGGTTTTATACTTGGACACAGTAATCTGTCAAGAAATCATGCTTAGTCGCTCGAGGCCAAGGATTTTGCCAGAATCACCGTGAGGCTCAACTTGGTGGTTACGCCAAGGGCCCTCATCGAGTGGATGGTTATGAAAATAGAAATTGAGAAGGAAATCAGTTTTAATGGGAGTTGGAGAAATAAGGATGAGACAAAACACGAGGTTAAAAACGATGAACACAGAATGGTTTTGTTTTTAGATTTTTTGTGTTTTGAAAGACTGAAAGTAAACGAAAATGCAAGTAAAATCGTGCGAGAAGTAAATTGCATGAAAAGTAAAGAAGGTTTAAAAGAAAAAAGTGCAGGAATTTAAAGGTGCAAAAATGTAAAGTGCAATGGAGTAAAGTGCAAGAAAGTAAGGTGCAAGAAGATAAAAATGCAAGAATGTAAATGACTGGAAAGTTAAATTGCATTGAAAGAAAAGGGGTGGAAGGGGTATTTGATCTCAAACTGCGAGTCTGCTGCGTGTTGAGACGTTAAGAAATCGATCAAGTATCCAATCTCGTTTATATCATTTGACCTCCTATTTATAGAAAAATGAAAAATAATTGACTATCTATCTGCTAAACACGTGGACAGTAGAGATGTCTAGCAATTACACTGTACTTACTATATTCGACGGAATACTAGCTTAAGTAACTAACTATGCTACCAAGCACTGGGGCCAGTCTCGACAAGTCTTCGCTGGCTTCGACGGTGCTTCTTTCACCAAGGCAGGTCAGATTGACTCTTTTTGGCGTTTCATGAAAATTTCGCTAAGTTTTCAGAGCTTGATGGATACTTCTGCCGTTCCTCATGCTTAGGCAAGGCATGTCTATCTTTGACACTCCTCGTGCATTGTTGAAACATCCCCAAACCTTATAGACTTAGCTTGTATTTGTTTTCTTTTTCTGGAATTGAACTCGTGGCGTGTCGAGTCACTATCACGTTCATCGAGAATCCAAATTGTAAATTTGGCACCCAATAGTAATCTTAACTAGTTAATGGATTCCTCTGTTTTGGAGAGCCCAAATCATGTAGATATGGGACCATTGTTAACTGTATAAGTATTAAGCACAAATATTGTGTTGAAAAACAATAAGGAAAATGATGCAAGGATGGAGAAAAAGAGGGGTTGTTAATATCAAGGTAATTAAAACTGGACCGGACATTGAACCGGAGAAGGTTAGGGTTCAGGGTTTTTGGGTCGAACCGGGGTCGAACTGGGTTTAATAAAATATTAATAAAAAATTGTTTTTAAATATATATATATATAACAAATATATAATATACATAGTATATATATTATATATTTGGTATATATATATTAAAAAATAGAAAATATATAGATAACATTTCAATTTATACACAAAATAACATGTAGCCTAGTGGTAAGATGACTTGTTGTGGCCTTGAAGACAGACTCTCAAGCCCTGTTGAGACCAAAAACTGATTTTTTAATTAATAAAGGTAATTAAAAAATTTCAAAAAAGAGATTTAACCTGGTTTGACTGAATCACGCTTTTGACCTGCACCAAACAACAGTAGGTTATCTCGCCAGTCTAAAAAGGTCACCCAGACCAGAATATGGCTCGATTCTCGGTCCAACCGATCAGACTGGTCGGTCCGGTCCGATTTTTGTTACGATGGTTAAGATCATAAGCATAAAGAAGAATAATAATGATAAATTTAAAATGGTTAATAGTAACGGGAAGAAGGTAGAGTGAGGGGGAGCTAGCCGACCCTCTCGGGTGGGACCTACGAAAAGACAAATTGCGTGATGCTATAGCAAGCAAGTACTCTCTTTCACATTTCCTCTCTCTGCTTCCTTTTTCTGCCTTTTCTTTTTTGGTGGCTAGCTTCTCTCTTTCTTTGTCACTCTCCTCCATTAATAAAAGTTAGAAACCCACCTTGATTTTTGGGGAAGATCACCCAATACCGGCCAGTCCTCAATCTTTTCTTCGTGGATTCACTTACTAACCTTGAATTATACTACAACTAATTTTCATGACTACTTATATACTACCAACCAAATTTTATACCAATGGATACAGTCCATAACCTCGTGTCATTCTAAGAAAAATGAAAATAAAGAAAGGAAAACCAATGTTCCTAGTTCCTAATTTTTACTAACCACCAATCATGGAATCAATATATAATTAGGTTATGTTTAAATATGGTTTTATATTTTATATATCACTGTATATATGTCAACGAAAAAAAATTTAAAAAAATTACTCTTCTCATTGGTTAAATAATGATTTATAAACTGATAAGTTGCTTGGAAATTTGATCCTAAACCTACCCGTGTCATTTTCTTTTTTCAGGCTAACCTACCCATGCCATAAAAGCTTCAAAGTCACGAACTATTAATATTACCTGGTGAAGATCTACAATTACTCCTTAACAACCGCTGGTTTTCATTGGATTTATATCTTTCACAGGATGCATGTTAGGAGTAATAGTATTTGCGTGATGTCTGGTGTAATTTGTTATCATAATTAACAAATTAATTTATTTTTCTATAAAAAAATAAATTAATTCATTTTGGTGAGCTTTGAATTTTCGAACGTTATTTTATTTTCAAACCCGATAAAAACCGTGTTTTCAGTTTCAAGATTATTATTATATGATTTTTATTATTCCGTTAATTAATTTTCTAGACGGAATTATTCCTTTAATTAATGTTTACGTTCTTAATTGGTATAAATATTAAATAAAATCCACCAGTTCCTTTCCAAAAGAAAGATAATTAAATCATAGATAGCAGCAGAAAATTACATTTATTAGGTTACCTCAGTTACGATAACCTTTTTCCCCTTACTCTATCATATCTTTTTTTGACAAGTATCATGGTTTAAAAAAATGAGAAACACCTTGTCAAAAAAATGAGAAACACTTAGGGTGTGTTTGATTGGGGGGTTTTGGAGGGGAGGGGAGGGAGGATATTTTAAATTATGTTTGTTTGGTTGATTTTTTTAATGGGAGGGGAGGGAAGGGAGGGGCAAAATCCTCCTAAGCCAATTTTGGCTCCTCCCAAAGTGGAGGTTTTGGAGGAGGGAGGAGAGATTAAATTATTTAAAATAAAATTACTTGAAATATCCTTATGTATAATATAATATAAAACACTATAAGGATATACCAAGTAAATTAATCCTTCCCTCCATTAAAATCCTTCCCCTTCCCTCCTGAACCAAACAAAGAAACTTCCTCCCCTCCTCCTCCTCTCAACCAAACACAAAATCAAAGTAAATCCCTCCCCTCCCTTCCCCTTCCCTCCCCTCCCCTCCATTAAAATCCCTCCCCTCCTCTCCTTTTATTTGAACCAAACATACCCTTAAAAAACTTATTTGTTTTGGGAATGCGCAATATTTGAATAAACATAAAAATTGCTGATTTAGTTAGATGACATGTATCAATATTATATTAAATAAACAATTGTAAACAGATAAAAAAAATGGTTTATCGGTTTAAGCAAAAATAGTCTTTTGTTTTTGTGAAAAGATAAAATAGTCAATTTTGTTACAGCTAAATTATGTCGTGTTTGAAAGTTTCTTCTCTCACCGCCGTGCGTTACCCATAGGATTAAAGTTTGCTACGTTAGTTTTGGCTATTTGAAGGAGTCATATGTGAAATCCATTCCAAGAAAGAAAATATTAGCAAAGAAAGAGGGAAATCAATCAATATAGCTCATCCAATACTGCATTTAGAGCGGGGGTGATTTGATTTGTTCATCCGTTTCTATGACAAGAATTACGAGGGGACGCATCTGTTAGGTTTGACACTCAAAACACACTATAAATTTAAACGTAATACCATTAACTTTGGCCGTAAGATTTTAAAAGATATTTCTATTATGCGTAAAATTGCACATGGTATGAAATTTAAAATATTAAGTTTGTATTATAATTTGTGTATTTTATATTAAATATTTAATTTTTAATAAATAATTATTATTTTTAATAAATAGTTACTATTTTTAGATTTTTTAACATGTTCATATTGTACAAGTTAAAAAAAATCCTTTAAAAAATGAGTAAAAGCTAAATAGAAACAAGGGCGCGAGGATAGAAATTTAGTTATATATATGTAAATCGAATTGAGTTAAATTGGATTCCATTACAAACATATCCTTTTTAACGATCCTAACATTATTTTTCTATCAATGTTCGATTAAGCGCTTTATCAAATTTCTTAGTTTATCAAACAGTGTAATAAAAAAGCTATAAAGTTATAAAAAAAAAGATAACCATATCAAAAGGAAAACAAAATTTTATTCATATTTCCTTTTAAAACCCGCAGGAGATATCACGATAGAGATATACACAAAGGTAAAATATATTTTTAATTCTTATTAAATTATAAATTTTTTAGTACCAAAAAAATTATAAATTTTTTAAGTTTAGTTTCTCTAAAAAAAATTTATTTTTAGTCCTCACTTTTTATAAAATTGTATATTTTTTAAGCATGCACTTTTTTTACGGTAAGCATGCAATTTTTTAAAACTTAGGATTAAAAAAGTATATATGGTCTAAACTTGAAAAACTCTAATTTAATTCCCCTAAAAAATTCTAATTTAATAGAAAATAAAAACATATTTAACCTTGTATATAAAAACAAATTATATGTAAATGATATAAACTAAAAGAAACCGGTGGCAAAACACCCACGTCTAATCTAATCTAATCCTTTTAAATATTTTTGAGCGACATAATATAATTTTGGTGGGAAAGCTGTAAAGTGACTACATTAGATTATTCTGTAAATTTAATAGTTATTTTCCACGTGGGACTGCTCGCTTTTTCCTGATAAGTTATGAAACCTCTCAATTATCCAAGAGGTAAAAAAAGGAAATACGGATATAGAGTTATTACTAATTTACCATTAACCGAATTTCATTGCGTGTGCCTAATAAAAAGAAAGTAATTTGGATCGGATATAGAAAAATCAAAGGAAAAAAGAAGGTTGTGAAGAAAGCGAAGCTGGCGCGAGACGCATGGGCCATATACAAACAATTCCAACGGCAGCGGTAGCGGCAGAGACCTGCACTGCACACCCCAACAACAACTACTCCATCAACAATACATCACCCATTTACCAACGCCTCCTTCATTCTCACACACTAATCCACGCAAACCATCTACTACTATTATTATTGTTAATTTTCTGTCATTAATAAATAATAAACTACTAATATTATCGATAATTATTTGAAAATAAACTAATTTTGGTCTACATTTTTTTTTCTGACAGGATATTTATTATTTAAATAATATTGGTGTAAGCAAAGCAATAATAATAATCACGAACGCGAGCGACACTAGTTGTTGTTTGTGAAGAAAAGCAACTCCACCACGCGAAGAAGAGAAGCAAAGAAAGAGCAGAATAAGGTGTCTCTCTCTTGGACTGATTCGCTTCAATCGCATCTATCTCTTCCCCACCTCTACTACTACTCTATTGTACAACGCAAAGTGGGTGAAAACAACATGGTATAAAAAAGAAAGAGGGGTGGTGGTGGTGTCCTCTCTCTCTCTCTCTCTCTAAACACACACACGATTGTTCCATTTTCTTCTCATTTATTTTCGTTTGGTTTGGTCCTCTCTGATATTGAAGAGTCCGCCTTGGCTTTGGCACATAGGGGGCATCTCTCTCTCTCTCTCTCTCTTCCCCCCATTCATTCTTCTTATGCGTTTGTGATTATTGACCTGCCCTGCCTTCCATTTACATTTACATTTACATTGCTACATACACACCTTTAATTCCTTCATCCATTCCCCACCTCCTCGCTACTAGTACCATTCATTCATTCATCTCTCTCTCTCTCTCTCTCTCGCCCCTTCATATTCTCACAAACACCACTCTGTGTGTCCCTTAACCTTCTCTCTTGTGTTGTGTTCCGTATTGGTATTTAATATTTATCTCGTGAACTGCCATGGCTGTTCAAGCTCAATACCCCTCCAATGTACTCCTTCTTAACAGGTTTGCTTTCACATCTTCCTTCTTCACCCCACTCATTCTCCTTCTTATGCATATCGATTCTGATTAACTAATGGATTTTAAACAGTAAAAACGGACAAGAAGGACACGACTATTCATTGCAACCGCAACAGGCAGCAGCAGAAGCAGGAGGAGGAGGAGGAGGAGGACTCCTTGATCATTCCAATATGATGTTATTCAACAATGGAGGTATATACATTTCATAACCTCTTTTTTATTTTATTTTGTTAGTAAGATTGCATGCTATTGGAACAAAAATCCCCAATTTTTCATTTTTGTTTTATGAAACAAACAGGTACTAATTCTCGAAAGAGAGGAAGAGAAACAACAACAACAACAACAACAGCCACCGGGGTTGCTCAAACATCTCCCAATATTATCAATCCATTCTCTTTTCAATCTCACTCTCCCCACCTTATAGACCTCACTCAACTCCATAATCACCACCACCAACAACAAAACGCAGTCTCCACCGGCCTTGGCTTATCCTTTGGTGACCAACAATTGCAGCAGCAACAACAACATGGCTCTCACTCCTCTCATTTCTCATCTCTATTCTCCCAAGGCTTAGCCTCCCAAATCAAACAACAACGTGACGAAATTGACCAATTCCTTCAAAGCCAGGTACACTTTTTTTTTCCATTCTTATATTCTTATATTGGATTCTCATAAACAATATTGAAAATTAGCTTTTTTGAATTTGTCTTCTGAAACAAAGTGATGAATTCCGGGTTTAAATTTATAGGGAGAACAACTGCAAAGGACATTGGCGGAGAAGAGGCATAAACATTATCGAGCGTTTTTAAAGACGGCAGAGGAATCGGTGGCACGGCGGTTAAGAGAGAAGGAAATGGAGGTGGAAAAAGCCACGCGCAGGAACGCGGAGTTGGAGGCACGCGCGGCGCAACTTAGAGCGGAAGCGCAGGTGTGGCAGGCTAAGGCCAAGGCACAGGAAATCACTGCCGCGTCTCTACAAGCCCAACTGCATCAGGCTATGATGATGAGTGGGTCTGAAAAAAGGGGTAATTACGGCGAGGATGGTTGTGGTGTATCGTGCGGTGGCATAGAGGGTCAAGCGGAGGACGCGGAATCAGCGTATGTTGACCCGGAACGAGTGGTGGGGTCGGGTCCCAAATGTAGAGGTTGTGGGAAACGAGTTGCTTCGGTGGTGGTGTTGCCGTGTCGCCACTTATGCGTTTGTACCGAATGCGACACGCATTTCCGTGCCTGCCCCGTTTGCCTCACCGTTAAAAATTCAACCGTTGAAGTTTTTCTATCCTAGTGCCAATGCACATGCTTGTCCATCAGAATTGGCACAAAAAAACAATAAAATGTTACATTTTTTTTATTAATGGGAGTTTTTGTTTTCGTTGTACATGATGGTGGGAAGGATGGATTTTAGTTTGTGATCTGGCTGTCTCAGACTCAAGATGGTTTTTTTTTTCTTTTTTTTGGATACAGTTTATATTCCTCCACTTGAGTAGAGTTAAATTACACCTAGGTGGTGATGTACATGGTCACATGGATAGTGGCATTTTTTTTTGTTGGGTTCTTCTCTTTTTTTAAATTTATATTTAATATATATTCTTTCATTGGATAAATTCTTGACCTCGATGCCTTTCCAAATTCATGATGTTATTGTATGGTTGTCTCTATTTAGATGTCAGAATTTTCGCATAATTTCGAAAAGCCTTGTTTACTTGTCCTTTATATTGGTAAGATGCTTGTTGCACAAGGATTGTGTGTTGGTAAATCTGTAGGTGAATTTGGGAAATGTGGAACTTTGCTTCAAGAAGATGTTCGACTGGAATCTTCTTCCTAACAGGGTGGTCCAGGCGGTGGAAATTGGAATGCGTCTGAGGCAGGTAAGTGAGAAAAAGAATATATATTTTTCAAATTTTGAGATGTCTTTTACTAGGAAAGGGGCTTGATGTGTATAAGCATAAAGTCACCTATGGTGACATCTTCCAAGTTACGGGTACAATTTGTGTTGTTTTTACTGTCGCGACGGAAAGCTAAGGAGAAAGTTAAATTAAATGGTCTATATAAAAATCTGGTGCCATGACGAATCTCAATTTTGGCCTTTTGGGACCAGGTCACTGTCCATTAAGTTGTGGAACGTTGAGTTATGCTGATTTGAAGTTTGATTTTGATTTCATTTTTGTGGGAAGAGCAATGCTAGGGTGAATGGTAAAGGACTAAAGCTATTACTGTTTTACGACCCAACCCTGATTATGATCATGGTGAGCCAATGTTTCGGATTCTGAGTTGAGGAGTTGCTTGTATGTTTTGTTCGAGGGTTTTCGAGGGAAAAGATAAGGAATACTTATTTTTCATTTTTAAATTAAGAGAACTAAAAAATATTTTTAAAAAAGAAATAAAAGGTGATTGAAATGTTATATAATTTTTTTTTAATATCTCAAATATATATATCAATATATAGACTTGAAAAGAATAAACATTCTTCTCCAAAACTCTCAATTCTAGCACAAAAAAAAAGTTTCCTAAATGAAAAAAATTGTGTTTAGAGTTGCGAGTTCTTGGGTTGAAGAAAGTTATGTACGCAGAAGAGTCTTTAATTGGTGTGTAGATGATCAATAAATCTCAAATTAAATGTGTTTATTCTTCCTAAATACAGCAATTTTTATTGTCGCTCTAAATATAGTGATTTTTTTTTTCAGTTCTTCCTTTTTTAGTCTAATGTCTACATTAGCATTCATTGAATTCACATAAAATGCTTACCTTCCATGTAAGCTGATGACAACAGCTTCTAATAACGACATAACAGAAAGAACATATGAGAGTTTTTTTTTTTGGAATCATTTTGTAAGGTTTACAAAATACTCCAAAAACCTAAATTTACTATATCTAGAGCAATAAAAAACATATTTTATTTTGATTTAGCTATTCTTAAACATGGGATTTTTTTCAGTCAACAAAAAAATGGAAATTTTTCTTTTTTGGTCAGAATTCTTAAACATGGGATATAGGGATGACAAAACTGTTGTGGCTTGTTGGATCAAGTTGTTTTGACACAAATTTTGACAGGTTAAGTTGGACTATTCAACCCATCAATTCGTTTAACCCTTTGAATATTACGCGAGACCTGATGAGTTGGTTTATCAGGCCATTATGTAATATGTTACTCCTTCTGGTTTTTATTATAAAAAACGAAAAGATCTATTTTATTGTCCTTTTTACAAGAAATAGTCACCTATTTTCAAATATATCAAATATAAAATTACGTTTATACTCTTATTTATTATGAGAGATAATATTAGGAATAGTTAAGTTAGTGGAATTAAGAGTAACAAATATAAAGAAATTTGTGGAATAAAATTTAAATTTATAAAAGTATTAAATAAAATCAACTAATTCCAATACTTTTCCGTTGTATTGATGAATTAGGGTTTTGTTCTTTTATTAAGGACCAGAAGAGAATTACCTTTTATTTCTTCTATTTTTATTATTTTTTACTTAGTCACCAGCTAACTCATCAATTTACCAATCAATTCATCGGTAATTCTTTCTTCTTTTAATGTGTTTGATTGATAAAAGGGAAAATATCCCAAATGAATATAGTAGTCTTTGAATTGTGCTTGGCTTATAGTTTTCAGTATACTTCTTATACAAAATGCGTAAAAAAACGCATTTTCAGTACAACTCAATTTTCTTTTTTTGACAGAATAAGAGTTACTGCATTTCATTCATAATAATTGCGTCAATACAAATAGGGACATCCCGAAAGATATGAGGGCTAACATAATTAGTGGCCACCTTAGCAAGAGAATGGGCAACCACATTTGCTTCCTTCTTAATAAACTTGACATAAGAGTTTGGAAAAAAAGAATGAAAAAAGTCTTCTAGAATCAAGCAAAACCGCGCCTAGTTCCGCAACATTATTCCAAGAGGAATGAAAATTGCCAGCTACAAGCTTTGAGTCCACCTCAAAAATTACTTTATCATAATGGAGGTCTTTTACCCAAGTAAGCACTCGGTGCAATCCAACAGCATCGCCAAGAAGCACATTAAGAATAGGCTTACTCTAAGAAGTTCTTGCAGCTATGAGCCTACCTTCATCATCTCGAAATCATTTAGGGATGAGAAAGCGGCGTCCACATTGCACTTAACATAACCCGGAGGAGGTTTCGACCATTTAAGCATAAAAGCATCCACAGCTAGTGGCGAGTGATGCACACCAATCCCTCTAGCTGAGCACCAATCATACAGATAATTCTTGGCCCGAGTTACTACATTCTGAGCCGGTTCATAAACATCTTCCCAGACTCCCTTGTTGCGGGTGAGCCAGAGGCTCCAGCAGATAACAACCCACTCAGATGCATTGTGCAGAAAATTAAACACGAAGTCTGTGAAAGCAGACATACCACTGCTCCAACGAACAACATCACCAAAGATGTTAGCTTTTCTCCAGCACTTGGTAGCTTTAGGGCAAGCTATGAACATGTGCCACGTTGTTTCTGTAACATCATCACAAAACGGGCATCGCACGAAGCAGTTTATACCACGCCTGAGAAGATTGCTGCGGGCGGGGACGATGTCGCAGCACAATCTCCAGAGGAAGCACTTCACCTTCGGCGGAAGTTTAAGTTTCCAAAGGCCTGACCAATCGCCTTCAACCTCCAAATGGCTCGTTCGATCAGCTTCTCCATGCAGATACGGTAAGTCGATTTCACTATGAAGTTTCCATGCGCTTTAGCACTCCAGATTTGCTTGTCCTCTGTCATTGCTGCAAAAAGAGGAATAGATAAAATATTATTTGCTTCCTGTGTATCAAACAAATTGCAAATAAGATCTCGATCCCATTCTTTGCGGCCTTCCAACATCAAATCATGAACATATAGGTCAGGGAGGGCCACATTTTGTGGCCGTGCCGTGAGAATGTTGCCATTTCCCAACCAATATTCAGACCACACATTAATGTTTCTCCCATCACCTATTCGTCATCTAGAGCCCTCTTTTATAACTATTTTCGATGTCCAAATACTCCTCCAGATAAAACTAGGATTACCACCGACTGTAGCATGCATAAAGTCGAATTTGGGATAGTATTTGGCTTTGAACATTTTTGCAACCAAAGAAAGAGGATCAGTCATAAGTCTCCACGCTTGTTTGCTAAGGAGGGCAAGATTGAAAGCATATAAGTTACGGAAGCCCATACCCCCTTTGGCCTTACAGATAGATAAGCGATCCCAAGAAAACCACTTTATACCTTTGGTTTCCCTCCCGCTAGAGCCCCACCAAAATGAATTCATAAGTCTCTCTATTTCATCACCTAGAGACGACGGTATAAGGAACATACTCACGTAGTAGGTTAGGATGGATTGTAAGACTGATTTGATCATGACTTCCCGACCCCCTTTAGAAAGAGCTCTAGTACTCCAAGAATTGATCTTCCTCCACACTCTATCCTAGATAAAACTAAACATAACTTTCTTGCTCCTCCCAATCATGGACGGTAAGCCTAGATACTTTTCGGTCCCCAAGCAAATTCTAACATTCAAGATAGAAGCCAAGGAGTCCCTCAAATCCCCGGAAACATTCTTACTATAGAAAACTTCAGACTTATGGAAGTTGACTTCTTGACCCAAAGCAACCTCATATGTATATGTATGGAGAATGTCTTTCATGAATAGAGTTTCAAATTCCTGAGCCTTGAAGAACAAAAAGGAGTCATCTGCGAACAGGAGGTGAGCAATGATGGGAGCACCTCTACAAATCTTAACACCATGGAGGTCTCCACGCCGCTCTGCCTTATTGATAAGAGTGGTCAAACCTTCTTAACTGAGAATAAAAAGATAAGGGGAGAAAGGATCCCCTTGTCTAAGGCCTCTACCAGGAATAATAGGGCCTACTGGCTCTCTGTTAACCACAACAAAGTACTGAACCAATTCCACACACATCATAATCCAGCTAATCCAAGTAACTGAGAATCCCATCTTGCCCATAATAGCGCTTAAGTACCCCCAGTCAACTCTATCATAAGCTTTGCTCTTATCTATCTTCAATGCCACCTCTCCCACTCTACCAGTGGACTTATTCTTCATGTAGTGAATGATCTCAAAGGCCATCATGGCATTATCAAGGATAGAACGTCCACCTACAAAAGCAGACTGAGTCTCAGAGACACATTTGTGCAACAGAGGCTTAAGACGGTTCGCAAGGACCTTAGACAAGATTTTATAAATGACATTACACAGAGAGATTGGTCGCCAGTCTTTCATGGACTTGGGTATATCTATTTTTGGAATTAGACCAATAAGAGTGTTATTGATAGAGTTAGGAATGCAACCCCTTTCTAACCAAGATGTGCAAGCCGCTAAGAGTTCCTTTCCACATAAGTTCCAAAAATGCTTATAGAAGGCAGGGTTGAAACCATCCGGTCCAGGAGTTTTATCAGAGTGCATTTTTTTAAGAGCTGTATGAAATTCCTCAATTGTGAAAGCAGTTGTAAGAGTGTCATTATTTTCAACAGAGATGCAAGGAGAAAGTGCTTCAAGAATGGGATCGTAGATACCTGCACGATATTCAAAAGTATCACGAAAGTAAGATTTAGCAACAAAACATAGTTCACCTTGAGTTTCAGCAATAGTGCCATCAGTGTGCTCCAATTTCAGGATCTTGTTAGTCCTCTGCTTGGTAGATGCAGCTGCATGGAAGGTTTTAGTGTTCATATCACCTTCCTTAAGCTAAAGAACTTTTCCTCTCTGTCTCCAGAAATCCTCTTCACGGATAGTAAGCCTGGATAAGCGCTTTCGCAAGTTGTTAAATTGGCAGACACCATCTAGGTCACGTCCATCGCGAAGGCACTCTAGATGGGCTGTGCAGCGTTCAATCTCTTTGCGAAAACTCATTTTGATGGACTTACCCCACCGGTCCAAATCTCCAGCACACACACAAAGCTTCGTTTAAATAGTGGAAGCAGTGCGCTGGGCCCAGCTACGCGTAACAACACCATCTAGGCCAGGTTCCTGAAGCCACCAATTCTCAAACTTGAAGGTCCAATTAAAACATTCATCTCGATGCCCATTCGGTTGCAGCAAAATGGGAGAGTCGTCAGAAAAGGAATCTATCAAATTCAACAAACGGACTCTAGGAAAAAGATGCAACCACTCATTCGTTCCCATAGCTCTATCCAAGCGTTGCTCAATAGCATACTCTGTATCCTTAGCAAAGGTCCAAGTGAAAGGATAACCCTCCATATGAATGTCAAACAAACCAGCATCTTGCACTGTTGTACGAAAGCCTCTCAATAGCCCAGTTGGATGATCATTGGTTCCTCTCTTCTCTTGCTGGGAAAGAAGATCATTAAAGTCACCTATGATACACCACGAAAATGGCGAAAGAGACGCAATTCTATGCATGAGGTCCCAGGATTCCCTTCTCCTTCTCCTAGCTGGGATTCCATAAAAACTAGTTAATCTCCATTTACCTCTTTCCTCGTCATCTACCTCAGAACTAATATGATTAACAGAATAATTCATAATGGAGCATTTGAAGGATCTTCTCCAGAGCAAAGCTAAATCCCCACTTCTACCAATGCAATCAACCGCAAAACAAAAATCAAAGAGTTTCAGACAGAAAATAACTTCCAGTCTATGTGACCGGATTAGGTTCTTCATTTCAAGAACTGCGCTCAGGTGACCCAAACCTTGGCAGTTCCAACTTAAAATCGTCATTTGTCCTGACAAGCCTGGCTGCCAGGACCTGCCATTAAAAAATGCTCCTCAAAACTTGGGTTATCGTAGATTGTTCTATTTTCCTGAAGTTCTGATTGACCACCGTAGACCACCATTTCTTTTGAAGCACTGGAAGAGACTATAAGGCAGCCTCTGTCTTTCTCTCTCCTTCTTTTTTTACTATCCATGTTGACCCCGTCGTCATTACTTCCCACGTCATTAATGACAATTCCTTTATTTGCTGAGGTATTTCCTTTCCTCAGCTGCACAACATTCTTTCCCACAATAACTGATCCTCCTTGACTTTCACAGGGCAGATTTGCTTTAAAAATAAACGCCTGGTCCAAACTTTCCTTTCTTGTTGCAACGTTTTCGTTAGGGGAGTAATTAGCATTAACTCTAGATCCACCATTCTCGTGTTCTGTAGCCGAAACTCTTGCCCTATTGGAACTCTACACATCGCCGCCCTCTCTCAGCCATCTGTTACCAACACTGGCGCCAAGTCTTCTAGGTTCAGCTTTCAGGTCAGCACTCCATTATCTCACCCCATCATCACTTCCCAGGTCAAAGATTTTAGGACAATACTGCTCCGTATGGCCAATGCAGCCACATAGGAAACAGAAGATGCCCAGCCTTTCATATTTGAAGGATATATCACACCATTCTCCACCCGCTTGCCTGACCTTCCAGCCCTTCTTCAATGGCATATTCACATCAAGCTTGATCCTGATCGCATAAAAGTCCTCCGGGCCCAGATTATTCTTGTCATCATACTCAAAAAACTCCCCAATGAACTTACCAATAACTTTACCGATCTTCTCCATCATAAAACCCACTGGTAGATTAAAGACTTGTACCCAGATTTCAATCTAATCCAGTAGAATTGAATAGAAAGATTGGCCTGGAACGATCTTACTTAGCACCAGCATGAAGCCATCAAAGCTCCACGGGCCACCTTTGAGAACACGTTCCATGTCCAGCTTATGATTGAATTGAAAGGCAACACGGCCCTGCTCTAGTCCTTTGATTGTAACACCACGGCCAGGTTGCCATATGGATGACATCGATCCTTCATGACTTGTGCTCGCACCACTTTCTGTGTTAAAAACCTCCCAACAAGGCACAGGTTAAGGTTCTCCATTGCTTCCACATTATTACCCACATCAAAAGTCAGGCTTTCATCTTCTAGAGTCAAACCATCTATGTCGGCGCCCATCCTGAGGAGAAAGGACAGACTCCTAGGCACACAGGAGAGATAGACAAGACGCTCAGAGTGAAACTCGAGCGAAAAAACCCTAGCAGAGCTATTCCTAAAGATTGATTTTTTCTTTTTTTGACAAGTACAACTCATTTTTTCTTGATCATTCATACATTTGTTTTTAGTTTAGCAATACATGGTCAAAAAAATATCGCGTAAAAATTTACAGGAAAAAATAATTAGAAAAATTATTGACCTATTCGATTTTATTTTCTCTTTCGAATAACATAAGAGTTGCCTAGTACTAGTATTTACAGTTGTAACTTATTTACATATGCAAAATATATATCATGTTTTAAAATAAAGGAAAGGGTGCATACATTGATATCGGAACCGTGTTTATTAACAAGACATTTTAATAGAAGCCAAGCTGATTATTTTTTTTAAATGAGCACAGGGTAACATGATGATATTTCAACTTAATTGTGTTAACTTGTCTAAAAGTTTGAAGAGAAATGATTTTTGAACACAAATACGCAATATCGCATGTTCGTACAGTACGGATAATTTTTTTTTTCAAAAAAATATTTTTTTAATTTTTTTTTTTTAGATTTTTTAAACTGGTTAACACAGATTTTGACATTAACCAGATAATAAATAACATAAACAAATATTTGAACTTGATTAACCAGATATGTAATATTTTTTTGAAAAAAAAAAGCCCATTTACAGATATTCGTACATGGTCTCGCTTATTTGGTATCCTCTATTTGTGTACAAATAGCGCGACCCAAGTTTGAATATATGACATCCAAATTCTGAAAAAGGATAAAATAGCATAATTATACTAATATATACGCAAGTGCCTATCAATTTCCTACGCCTTCTCCATAGAACATCCAAATTCCATAAAAAGATAAAATAAAATAATTATACAAGCATACACGCAAGTGCCTATCAATTTCTTCCTCTTCCCCTTTTTCTAGAGGGCAAAGTGTATTATAACTACAAAATCAAAATGTAAGAGATGAAGGAAGACAACGGTAACCAGAGAATTGAAAAGTATTTATAATTTTATTTATCGTTATAATTTTTTTTTAAGTAAAGTAGAGTAAAAATGCATCGCTATAGAGACAAAAATCCCAATTATATTGGCACCTCAGCCCCTAACAATTATTTGCAGCACACCACAATATATTATTAAAGAAAGAAAAAAAATAAAGAATACAAAAAGCATGGGGGACTACATCAAAACCTATGAAAGGAAGCCAAACGAAAACGAAAGTAAGGGAGGCAAAATCTGTTACAATTAAAGTTCTCCAAAATAAATCTAGGTGATAAATCCCACCAAGTGAAACATTGCGAAGAAATCCCAAAAGAAGCTAACTTGTCCGCACAGGAAGTGCCTTCACGGTAAATATGGGAAACGTGAAACTGCATCTGTCTAGTGAGGTGTAGGCAATTAAGCCACCTATTTTTAAAATGCCAAGGAATTAAAGCCAAGTTTTTAAAAGCTTGAACAACCAACATTGAGTCACACTCGAGCCAAAAGCTGTGCCAATTTCGCCTATGAGCAATCTCAATGGCCATGATGGCGACAGAAACCTCCGCATGGAAGGAGGAACCAACACCCAGAAAATCATGGGGGGACTACATCAAAACCTATGAAAGGAAGCCAAACGAAAACGAAAGTAAGGGAGGCAAAATCTGTTACAATTAAAGTTCTCCAAAATAAATCTAGGTGATAAATCCCACCAAGTGAAACATTGCGAAGAAATCCCAAAAGAAGCTAACTTGTCCGCACAGGAAGTGCCTTCACGGTAAATATGGGAAACGTGAAACTGCATCTGTCTAGTGAGGTGTAGGCAATTAAGCCACCTATTTTTAAAATGCCAAGGAATTAAAGCCAAGTTTTTAAAAGCTTGAACAACCAACATTGAGTCACACTCGAGCCAAAATCTGTGCCAATTTCGCCTATGAGCAATCTCAATGGCCATGATGGCGACAGAAACCTCCGCATGGAAGGAGGAACCAACACCCAGAAAATCAGCAAAGCATCCAAGAATGGCGCCACTAGAATCCCTAAAAATAGCTCTGCAAGCAGACAAACCAGGGTTACCTCTAGAAGCACTATCAGCATTACATTTAACCTAGGCACAGGAGGCTTTAGCCAAACTACTGGAGTGATGACCGGAGCCTTTGGAGGGTGACAGGGAACACAAAAAGATTTCAATAAAGAGTACTCCCCAATAGAATTAGAAAAAAGGCCCTTAGAAATTTTCGCAGAGAGAGAAACCAAAGCTATCACCAAGTGAACGACCCAATAATAAGTAATGCACCTGTTATGAAAATGAACTAGGTTCCGAGAGTGCCAGATAACCCAAATAATATGAACAATGGCCAAGAGCATAACATCCTTAAGGTGAGAACTCCAATGAAACTCCAAAATAGCCAGAACTGTATAGATATTGGAGTAGTCGAGATGCTAAGGCAGAAGAGAGGCAAACCAGTTCCAAAGCTTAGTGGCAAAAGGACACTCAAAAAATAAATTTTGTGTAGACTTGGCGGCTAAGTAGCACATGCCACACATAGAAACTGTAGTACATCCACGAGATTGCAACTGATCATCCGAGGGGATTTTATCATGAAGAAGCCTCCAGAGCAAGAAAGACTTGGAGGGAGGGACTGATTATTTATCGTTATAATGTTTATATTCAAATTTTGGAAAAAAAAAAACTTCAATTTTTTAGCCAATGTGTTTATTTTTCACTTTTATAATGTTGAATAATCTTAAGACTTTATTCGCTTTTAGCAATAACCGTTGAATGCACATGAATGTTGCCAAATTCTAATTATTTTTTTCTGTCTATACTACTTTTAAGTTTTTCAAACAACTTATTAATTAAATAAAATAATTAAAGGATTAGACACTGGTTGTGTAAAAAAATTTACACAGTCATTCAATTAGATTCCATCCTGATACCGCTTTATTATATTAACTCCTAAAATATGTCAATAAACATCTACATGTTGTGATTTGATCAGATGACTATATAAAAAAACTGTATACTGTCTATGCATGGTTTTTAAATCTGAATAAAATAGAATAATAATATTTCTTTTTGAAAAAAAAAATTGAACACCAAATTGAAGAAAAACACTGAATATTGTCCGATATGAGTTTAGCGATTTTATTTAACAAATAAAACGTTTTCTATCAAATTTATTTATATTCATATAAAATTCCAATAATTTGAGAAGGTGCCACCTAAGTCACATTATAATTTGTGAGGATATGTAATTAAATCCTCCCGCAACACATCCCTCCACTTGTATTTATAAAAAGCATTTACATCTTAAAATTGAAAGAGCTTCAAAGACCAATAAAAAATTATGACACACTTAGCAAAAAAAATATTATTACATACTGGTTGTACATATGTGTATGATAATTGTAGCCGATATCTTTTGATGTTAAAGAGACAACAATAAACGAGAGAAGGGAATTTGAACAAAAACATAAACGAAATTGCAAAAAGAGAGCTATATGGAATTGAATTCCCTCAATTTATAAATCATGCAGTCACATGCATTTAGATTATTTCTAGAGTATTTTTTGTCATTACAGCACTTAAGACCTTCTCTCCACAATCTCTCTCTTAGCCTATAGTATATCAATTTATATTACTTGTCACTCTCTCACCAATTCTATTTTTTTATCTTTTTTTTCTATTTTTCTATTTTTCCTTTTTTTTAATTTTTTTTAATTTTTTATTCGTTTATTTGTTTATTTTTATCTTTTTTATTTTTTTCATTTTTTTATTTTTGTATTTTTTAAAGATTTTTTACATTTTTAAATTTTGTTTTTTTTCTTTTTTTGTTTTATTGTAATTTTATTTTTTCTTACTTTTTAACTTTTTCTTTTTTTATTTGTATTGTTTTTTTTTGTTCTAAGTTTTTAAGTTTAATTTTTGTATTTTTTATCTATTGTTATTTTTTCCCTTTTTAATTTTTTTATTTTTACATTTTCTAAATTTTTAAATTTTTGAATTTTTACATTTTTTTGCTTATATTGTAATTTTATTTTTTTCTTACTATTTTTGCTTTTTCTTGTTTTTTTTCTATTGTTTTTTACTTATTTTTTTATTTTTTACTCTTATTTTTATATTTTTTTTCCTAATGTTGTTTTATCTTTTTTATTTTTTAATTTGTCTTTTATTTTTTTATTTTAAAATACTTTTTATTTATTTATTTATTTTTGTACGACTAAAAATGTCTTTATTATTTATAAATAATTATTTTACTTTTCAGTCCCTACGGGGAAACATTACATATTGTGGGTGTAATTTTATTGTCTTTTAACACATATCAAATTTATAAATGTCTTTATTATTTAGGAACAGTGATTTTACTTTTTAGTCCCTACGAGGAAACATTACATATTGTCGGTGTAATTTTTTTGTCTTTGAACACATATCAATTTTATGCATTTATTTATTATGTTCAAACTTATTTGAATTTAACAAAACTTGAATTTACTATAAACAGACTTTTAAATATATAACAAACTGTTTATGAACGGGAACAGATCCTCTCCGGTTGTTCTCTCTCATTTTTTCTCCGGTCGATACATCCCAACCCTTGAAACATCATCTCCTTTGTTTTTATTTTGAAGCATCTCTCTCTCTCTCTCCCCTTTCAAATCTATGGCTCACACTCAAACATGAGAAAAAATAAATTGAGAGGATCTGTTCCCCACTAGTGCGAAATACACCTAAAAAATAGACTTATAACGCCGGTTTTGAAGATAACCGGCTTAACTTAAAACGCGGTGGTATTTTTGAAATTAATGCGTAACTTTTAACGCCAGTTTTCTAAAAAACCGGCATTATAAGTGTAAAGGTAAATTTGGCCAAAAGTGAGTGAAGTTACGACGCCGGTTGCTCAAAAACAGCGGTTAAATGTTGAACCTATGGTGCCGGTTTTTTGATAAAACCGCGATTAAAACATATGGTGCCGGTTTTTTAGAAAACCAGAGTTATATCTTAAAAAACTTTTAACGTCGGTTATTTTGAAAACCGGCGTTATAAGTGAACAGATTAAAAAACTTAAAAAAACTGAAACTTATAACGCCGGTTTTCTCGTAAAACCGCGATTAAAACTAAAAAAAAATCTATAACGTCGGTTTTTCTCTCAAAACCGTGATTAAAACCAAAATCAATTTAAAATTTATAAACGTTAAAACTAAACCTATAACGCCGGTTTTTAACTTTAAACCGCGATTAAAAATGAAATTTAATTCCCTCTCAAATAACATCACCAGCAGCGGCGTAACTCTCTCATTTGCGAACTCAAGCTTAACCTGAGAACTCAAGCTTCATCTCCTCTCCTTCGCGCCGTAACCTCTCCTCGCACCGTCCCTCATCACCAGCGCGCCGTCCCTCTCCCTCGCATCGTCCCACTCTCCTCGTACCGTCCCTCTCCCTCTGCTTCGTCCCTCTCTCCTCGCACCGCCACTCTCCTCGCACCGTCCCTCTCCACGCGGACGCCATTCTCTCTAAACCAGAGAATCTGTAAGTTTCTTCCCTCTCTCACTTTTTGGGGTACATGAAGGGTTTAATGTTGTTGAAGGGTTTAGTGTTGAAGGGTTTCTTCCCTCTCTCTCTGTTTCATGATTTGTGATGCGTTTTTCTTTATTAAAAAAAATACAACTGGAAGGAACTGGAAGGGTTCATGCGTTTTTCTTCACTTATGCATATGTGCAGGAAGTATACTATTGGACTAGGACAAGATTGTATGGCGTTTTGTACAGAGTTAGAAGATGTCATCTCAATGAGGTTTCTACTTTGAATTTGATATACTTGTAATTATTCAAGCAGTAATAGATACCACCATGTTAGGACTTGCCATTGCATGAAGTTATTAGCAGAGCCACAAACTTAGTGTGAGGGGATACTGAAAAAGACATATAAACATGAAGAGAAATTATTTTCCTTTTACTTTCTTTTGAACCTTTTTATTTGGTATGGGTAAATGTTGTATGGTAGTAAAGATTATATCATTTGCACAAAATTTTCCAATAACTTTTAAGGGGTTATGGTGAATTTAAACTCATTTTACTAGGGACATCAACTAAATATAAAGGAGTATATAAAAACAAAATTTACAAAGTCAGGAACCTTGGCATACCTATTTTGCCTCCTCCTCTCGCCTCTTCTTGCTTCTCGCTAGCTTTATATATTATTTATTTGCACAGAGTATCATGACTCATAAAGTTATGTAAATGCTGAAGTAACTTTCTTAACTTACAAGCTTGACTTGCAATGTTATAGTTTAGACAAGTAAAATGTGAAAGTGCTAATGCATGCTGAGTTTGGCTCAAGATTATTGTTGTGATAAACCAATTTTTGGCCTTCTATGTTGTATTAGAATGGGGTAAATGTTATTTTCCTGTGAGGGTATTCTGTATAGTTTGAATTGAACTTTGAAATTTGTTGGCACTTTTTTCAATGAATACATGAGTTATTTACTTTTACGTTGTTGCATCCTCCACCAAAGTTATGTTTTTGGCATGAATTGTTCATGAGTTGTATCACTTTCTTCTACTTTTCTTTTCTTAATTTCAGTTTCAATTTCTATTATCTACATATTATAGGGTTTAGGACTAAAATAACCTTCAATTTCACTTTATAGCTTTACCATCAACACTGGCATAAAACATATTTTTCAAATGGTACATGTATTTAGAAAGAACGTAATTGTCTAAATGATAGTGAAGATTCTGTCGTGATCATATACTATACCTTTTGCTTCTTTTTCATAGAAAATATTTTGTTTTGCTTCTCTTAACTTATTCACTTGACTTTTAGTTTTTATGATTCAATTTGTGTTGCTATTGGTATCATTCTTCAGACTACGATAGTAAGTAAAAAGGTCCCCTAAACTGATGGTTTTGATTGTGTGCGCCTAATGTATTGAACAATGAGAGTCTTTGCTTGGCCGTTGCTAATCCTGCGGTGACGTGTGCTTCATTTCGATTCTGGTTTTCCCGGTAATTTTGTTGTTGACCCTTTTCATTTTATTCAGTAAATGCTTCTTGTAACCCTTTGTTCGTTCATATATCCGTGTTTTAGATTCTATGAAATTGTTTTAGTTCTTTTCTTTCAGATAAACTCCTTTTTATTTTTACTTTTTCTGCTTTGCTCTATTGCTACTTCCTCTGCTAAGGTTTCATGCTTTTGTGTACATAGTGTTGCCAAATAAGATCCCAATTTGATCCCTTTTTAATTGCCTAATTTTGAGGCGTGCATACATCTTTCTATTAATTGTTCTAACAACATGTCAATGTTAGTTAAATATCTAAGCATAAAAGTATGTGTATATTATTTCAGAACACAGTTATGGATCGTAGTTGGATGCAAAAACATCGCTTAGGTGATGAGTATAAGAACGGAGTCGAAGACTTCTTACAATTTTCCCAAGCAAAACTTCCTAATCAAACAACTTTCTATTGTCCTTGTGTTAAGTGTTTGAATGGGCCAACACTAAAAGTTGAGGAGATAAGGAATCACCTTCGTGTTTTTGGGATTTGGCAAAGATATACGACATGGGCCTGGCATGGTGAAGTGTTAAACAAGCCAAGTGTGTCCACAAGAGAGGAAGTTGATGTAGATATGGATGATCGACTAGAGGACATGATTCGTGATATTGGACAAGAGTATTTTCAGCGGGCACATGTGTATGAAACTCTATGCGGCGACAAGGAAAAACCTTTGTATCCGGGCTGCAAAAATTTCACACGGTTGTCAGCGGTGTTGAAATTGTTCAATCTGAAGGCGATAAATGGGTGGACTGATAAGAGCTTCACTGAATTGCTTAAACTGTTGAATGACATGCTTCCGGAAGGTAACACATTGCCAAACAGTAATTATGAAGCGAAGAAGATATTATGTCCGATGGGTGTGGAGTATAAGAAAATACATGCATGCCCGAAGGATTGCATATTGTACTGGAAAGAGCATGAAGACAAAGAAGAGTGTCCCGAGTGTAATACACCACGCTACAAAAAGAAGGACGGTGATGATAATTGTGGTGATATGAGCAAAAAAGGTCTTCCTGCGAAGGTGTTATGGTATCTTCCAATTATTCCCAGGTTTAAGCGACTGTTTGCCAATGTAAATGATGCAAAGAACCTTAGATGGCATGCAGATGATAGGAAATGTGATGGAAAGCTTCGCCATCCGGCCGATTCTTTGCAATGGAAGAGAACTGATTCATTGTTCCCGGAGTTCGGTAATGAGCCAAGAAACCTTAGGCTTGGACTTGCTACAGATGGAATGAATCCATATGGTAACTTAAGTAGCATCCATAGTTCATGGCCTGTTCTCTTAGTAATTTACAATCTGTCTCCTTGGTTGTGCATGAAGCGCAAGTACATTATGTTATCTATGATGATTTCTGGTCCAAAACAACCGGGAAATGACATAGATGTTTATCTAAAACCCTTGATTGATGACTTGAGAACATTGTGGGAAGAAGTCATTGATGTGTTTAATAGGTTTTCAGGTGAAGATTTCAAGTTGCGTGTCATGTTGTTTTGCACCATCAACGACTTTCCAGCATATGGGAACTTGTCCGGGTACAGTGTTAAGGGGCATAAAGCATGCCCTATTTGTGAAGACGGCACATGTTTCTTTCAACTGAAAAATGGGAGAAAGACTTGTTACCTTGGGCATAGAAGATTTCTGAGACGTGATCACCCGTATCGCAGGTTGAAAAAGGCTTTTAATGGATGTCAAGAGAACGAAATTGCTCCGAAAGCTTTAACCGGAGAAGAAGTTTATCAACGGGTGAACCCCATCAATGTTAATTTGGGGAAAAAAAGAGGAAAAAATATTCTTCTGTGAAAAACATATGGAAGAAAAGGTCAGTAATCTTTGATCTTCCATACTGGTCAAGTCTTGATGTAAGACACTGTATTGATGTGATGCATGTGGAGAAAAATGTGTGTAATAGTGTAATCGGTACGCTTCTCAATATTCAGGGTAAGACAAAGGATGGAGTAAATGCTCGTCTAGACCTTGTTGCCATGGGTATAAGAGAGGAGTTAGCTCCTCAGCCAAGAGGTAACAAGACATATTCGCCACCAGCTTGTCATACATTATCAAAAGAAGAGAAAAAGCTTTGCGAGTGCCTACTGGTGTGAAAGTGCCACAGGTTACTTTTCAAATGTAAAGAGTCTTGTATCGATGACAGATCTCAAATTAGTTGGCTTAAAATCTCATGATTGTCACGTCTTGATGCAACAATTACTACCGGTGGCTATTCGTGGCATCTTGCCAAAAAATGTTCGACATGCCATAATTAGATTGTGTTTATTCTTCAATGCAGTATGTAGCAAAGCTATTGACCCTCAGAAATTGGACGAGTTAGAAAATGAAGCTGCTATCATTTTGTGTCAGTTGGAGATGTTCTTTCCTCCCTCATTTTTTGACATCATGGTTCATTTAATTGTTCATTTAGTCAGAGAGATTAGAGTGTGTGGCCCGATTTACTTAAGGTGGATGTACCCTATTGAGCGATACATGAAAATATTGAAAGGGTATGTGAAGAATCTATATCGTCCGGAAGCATCTATTGTTGAAAAGTACGTAACAGAAGAAGCCATTGAGTTTTGTTCAGATTATTTGTCAGAAGCGGCGCCTGTAGGGCTTCCTAAGTCTCGTCATGAGGGAAGATGTGAAGGTAAGGGTACACTAGGTCTAAAAACTAAGAGCATGGGTCGAGCGGAAGTGTTGCAAGCACATTTGTATATATTGAATAATATTGATGAGGTTGAACCTTACTTGTCTGCTCACAAAAATCATGTCAAGGCCAAAAACCCTCGAATGAATGAAAATTGGGTGTTGAAGGAGCATAACAAGACATTCATACCTTGGTTTAAAGAACAGATTTTGAGTGATGATACTGCTTCTGAGACATTAACATGGCTAGCACATGATCCTAAATTTAATGTCTTGACATGGAGAGGATACGATATCAACAAATTTTCTTTTTATACAAAGTCACAGGATGACAAGAGCACCGTACAAAATAGTGGGGTTATGGTTATGGCTTCTTCTATGCATTTCTCTAGTTCAAAGGATAAAAACCTCGTTCTGGCATCGATAGCTTATTTTGGGGTCATTGAAGAAATTTGGGAGATCGATTATAATAAATTCAAAGTGCCTGTTTTTAAATGTAAGTGGGTGAACAGTAATAGTGGCGTACAAACCGATGAGTTAGGATTTACAATGGTGGATCTTGACAAGATAGGTTATAAGGATGAACCTTTCATCATGGCAATTCACGCCAAACAAGTGTTTTATGTCAAGGATCCCTCTAACAAAAGATGGTCTATGGTTCTCCAAAGAAGAAGTATGCATGAGAGTGATGAAAATCAAGATTCAACACTAGATATTAATGACACCCCTTCTTTCTCAACACAAAGACCCATCTTCATTGATGAAAATGAAGTAGACGATGTATATGCCACTCGTGATGATCATCAAGAAGGGATATTGGAGGACATTAAAACTTGACTACTAAAGAATTTTATAGGTGAATACATGTTTGTTAGATTATATATCCACAATTAGTATCTGTTAGATTATCCATTATAATTATATATATTGATACATATTTGTTAGATTATCTCACATTGTTTCTTATATTTGTTTGTTTGTTTAAACAGGCATCATATATGGCTGATCCATCCACATCAGAGTCCTCCAAAAAAAGGACTAGAGGTGTTACCACTACATCACAATTGAAAAATAGACTTCTTCCTGGTCAGAAGTTTTCTATTGAATTTGATCCAGATACTGGGCGACCTGATGGTGATAATGCAGCCAGCTTTTGCACTTATTTGGCGTACCTTGCACGAAGCAAGGCCTCCATTCTGATACCTAAATGGAGAGATGTCCCTGAAAAAACTAAAGATATGATATGGCAAGATGTCGTGGTATTGACCTTTATCTCTAGTTGTATGCATATTTGTATTTGACTTTATTGATCTTTGCGTGTATGTATTTACTAACACCACCATTTTGTTGTGTATTGTAGGATATTTTTTATGTTCCCCATGATAAAAAGTTTAGGGACCGATGGTTGTCCTATGCGGGTGAGCGTTGGAAGGATTTTAAGTCTAAACTCTCCAGGACATTTGTATTTGGGAATGGAGACAAAACCGGTTGCACAAATCCTTGTCAGAAGTATAATTTCCTTTCAGAGGACATATGGGATGAGTTTGTTAGGAGCCGCAAGGAAGAAGCGTTTCTGGTTAGTTTGAATTATATTTTTTAACTTGCTTAATATAATTTTTTACTTATTTTAATTTGTGGTGTGTTACGTTATGTGTATGAGAAAAAAGAGAAAAGGGAAGGACAAATGCTGCAAAGAATATCTACCCCCACTTATTGTCTCGTGGGGGTTATGATAAACTTGAGAAGAATGTAATGACACAAAGAAGGAAAGCCTTGTAGGAAGAGGCTGGAGATGAAGCCTTAGAATCTCCCGCAAAACCAAACCGGTATGAGCTATGGACTATGGCTCGAACAAAACCATCAGGATCCTATACATCTGATGCTGTGGCCTCAGTTGCTTCTAAAATTGTAAGTGTATCTACCTTATTTAATATTATGTGATTTGTAACCAATTTAGGTCGACTGACCAAAAACCTCTTTGATTGAATTTGGTTGTAGGAGTCATTGGTTGAAGATGAATCTCAGGATACTTTTATTCCAACTGGACGTCAAGATATCTTGACTACTGCCATTGGAACACCCAAGCACTATGGTCGTGTCCGCACTGCTGGTCGAGGTGTGGGCTTCAAGAAATACTTCGGAGGAACTTCACGCAGTCAGTCAAAGCAAATGGACATGGATGCCATGAGACATCAGATCATACAGGAGGTTAGTCAAATGTTTGAATTATGTTTGAAGCTTACAAATCTCAGCTCAAGTCAGATGTGGAAGCCCAACTAAGTCAGCAGATAATATCTTCTCCTAAAGCCACTGCGCATGTCAGCACCAGGGATAGTTGTTCGCTAGAAAATGAGGAGGATCCTAAAGACGATATTTTAAAATGCATTGGTCACATGGCTTTTGATCTTCCCGATGGACAAGTTGGGATTACCTTGGAGCACGACAATCTTCCAATTTTTTACATTTTTGCGAAGGACTTAACGGACCTATCGCTCGGTGATGAGTTCTGGCTTGCCAATCAACACTTGCAATTATGGTGCACGTAAGTATTAATTAACATATTTGTATATTTTTATCTCCTTTGTATCAATTATATATAATTAACATTATTTTGTTTTAACTCCTAGGTATCTGCATTGTATCTGTATTCAGAACAACAACAGTGATGTATATGGATTCTTGGATCCAACGTTGATGGTTGTCAAGCCCAACCCAAAAGAGTCTAATGAATCTGTTCAAGCTTACATACTGGATAAGCTAATTCAAAGAGACAAAGATGTTTTCTTAGGGCCGCATCTTGCGCAGTGAATACATTTTTATTCATAGCATACTTTTTCTCTCTGTGTTTCTAATATACCTTTATTGTTGTTACCTAGTAATCATTGGCGATTGATTGTCGTTTGTCCTAAGCATAATCTCATAGTCCGGATATGCTCACTTCATCAAAGGCCAAACCTACAGATTAAGCGTGTACTTGAGGGTAAACTTTTAATTTACTTGTCATACTTATGATGTCATATATGTATTTATCTTATATCTATAACTTATATTATTTTATCGAGCTATGATGGACTATAATAGTAAGAAAGGTCCGAGAAAAGGAAAGAGGCCTAATTGGAACATACTCATGTAAGTAGTTTGTCTTTATATGATATTTACATATTGAAAGCCGTATTAGTTATGTGTATATATAATTTGTACTAATTTATATTGTCATTTGTAGGGGCCTTACCAAGACAACTCATGGGCGTGTGGTTATTATGTCATGAAAACCATGTTATCCATTGTCACGATGAGGATTACCTCTGGATGGGATTTGGTAATAAAATATTTCATAACTTGTTATTTGATCTTTTTGATACCTTACACTATTTGTAGTTAGTTAATTACATATGTTTTGAATTGAACTTGTAGTTATTTGATGGTCGTGGCACAAACTCATACAATCATGAAGAAATTGTCGAGATTCGGAAAACATGGGCACGTTTTTTTGTGACTAAGATTGAAGAGCAAAATCTAAACCTAGAACCACCAAGACGCCGAGTAAGAAAAGCAACACAACAAAAATGAGAAGGTTTGAAGAGAAGAAAAAAAGGGGATAACAGAATTGTGTAACTAATAATTCGTAGCATTTAGGAGTTGTCTGAATGTTAATTAGAGGATAATTGAAGTTTTGTTTTTTTGACGATAGAGTATAATTGAAGTTGTAATAATTATTTTGTTGAGTGAATTAGGACAACTACCAGAACAAAGTTATCATTACCACTCCCAAGAATAATGTAGGATGTGTTTTCTTCTTGTGTGAGTTTTGGAGTTCATGATGATTAATACATGACTGGATTTGTATCACGATGGTTTGTTGTATGTATTAGCGATTACATTGGCGATTAAAATGGAAATTTCAAAAATATAGTATTAAAAAATTGATACATCTATGGCGTCGGTTTTCCTTAAAACCGCAGCTTAAAAAGTGATATATGGCGCCGGTTTCCTTAAACCGCGGTTAAAAGGTAACATCTGGCGTCGGTTTTGAAAACCGCGGTTAAATGTCACATCTGGCGCCGGTTTTACTAAAAAACGCGGTTAAAACTTTTTCCAAATTTTTTGTCCCATTACTGTAGGATCTAGCGCCGGTTTTATTTTAAACCGCGGTTAAAACTTTTTTTTGTGTCCTTTACATCATGATTTAACCCCGGTTTTATAAAAAACCGCGATTAAAACTTACTTTTAACCGCGGTTTATAAACCGGCGTTAAATATTTACACTTACAACGTCTGAAGAAAAGACGCCGGATTGAAAACCGACGTTAAAAGTCCAAAAAACCGCGATTAAATGTGGTTTTTGCTCCAAAAAAACGCCAGATTGTATTTTTTAAAGATTTTTTACATTTTAAAATTTTGATTTTTTACTTTTTTGCTTATATTGTAATTTTATTTTTTCTTACTTTTTAACTTTTTCTTTTTTTATTTGTATTGTTTTTTTTTGTTCTAAGTTTTTAAGTTTAATTTTTGTATTTTTTATCTATTGTTATTTTTTCTTTTTTTTAATTTTGTTTTATTTTTACATTTTCTAAATTTTTTAAATTTTTGAATTTTGAATTTTTACATGTTTTTGCTTATATTGTAATTTTATTTTTTTCTTACTATTTTTGCTTTTTCTTGTTTTTTACTTATTTTTTTTATTTTTTACTCTTATTTTTTATATATTTTTTCCTAATGTTGTTTTATCTTTTTTATTTTTTAATTTGTCTTTTATTTTTTTATTTTAAAATACTTTTTATTTATTTATTTATTTTTGTACGACTAAAAATGTCTTTATTATTTATAAATAATTATTTTACTTTTCAGTCCCTACGGGGAAACATTACATATTGTGAGTGTAATTTTATTGTCTTTTAACACATATCAAATTTATAAATGTCTTTATTATTTAGGAACAGTGATTTTACTTTTTAGTCCCTACGAGGAAACATTACATATTATCAGTGTAATTTTTTTGTCTTTGAACACATATCAATTTTATGCATTTATTTATTATGTTCAAACTTATTTGAATTTAACAAAACTTGAATTTACTATAAACATACTTTTAAATATATAACAAACTGTTTATGAATGGGAACAGATCCTCTCCGGTTGTTCTCTCTCATTTTTTCTCCGGTTGATACATCCCAACCCTTGAAACATCATCTCCTTTGTTTTTATTTTGAAGCATCTCTCTCTCTCTCTCTCCCCTTTCAAATCTATGGCTCACACTCAAACATGAGAAAAAATAAATTGAGAGGATCCGTTCCCGTTTACAAACATAGTATTTCTATGAATGCGTAAAAACGAATAAGACTCATGCTCATACACGAGTAACTTGGTAGTTTACACTAAATTTAGGAACCGCAGGGAATTGGGGTCAGAGCTATAATGCTTCAAATATTTTTTTTTTGAAATGTGCTTCTCATTTCAATTAGTTTAACGGTCGTAAAGTTTACGTTATTCCCTTGTCGTCTAGTGCCAGAAACTTGGATACAAAATCAGAAGAGCCCAAGTTACTCTCTGGTTACTTTTTATAAGCCTCTTTAAAAAAAAACATATTAAAAAATATAATTAACATAATTAAATTATTTGTGTATATTTTTTTAAATTTATCCTTCAGTTATACTATTAATTAATTAATATATGTTTTAGATTTTTAAATACTATGCAATTAATTATAGGTACTTAAAAAAAATAATTAATGTATTTTATAATTTGAAAATAGACTTATAATTAGTTAACAAGTTCTTTTTTTCTAAAAGAGGCTTATAAAAAACAACGGAGGGAGTATATTGTAAAGGGAACAAACATCTGTTGTCCCAAAAATTAGTGTCTCTCTGTCTCCCACTAATCAAAAGTTAAGAATATGCATATGTGTTAATGAGCTATTATTTTATTTTATTATATGATAAATTGTCATTGATAAGAGACAAAAAAATATGACATAAAAATGAGACAGAAGATTTTTATCCATCGTAAATGCCGATGTGGGTTGGAGAACTCGTCCAGAAAACATTGGCCCATCGCATTCTTGTTCTCCTATCTGCTTTTTTTACCAAAAAAAAATTAACAGAAAAAACAAATATGCAAAAAACAAAAGAAAACATTAATAATAGCCGTACTCGTACATCACTACATTTTTGTTTGAAAATCGAAGATTCGAAATCCTATGTCTGGGGGTCATATCCAATTTAATCAAAAGGAAGCAATGCAATCAATTAAGGGATAAAACTCTCTTGACTTTTCGTTTGTATTTACATTACTTGGATCCAATACATTGCTTAAAAAAATTAAATTTCTTACCACTTAAACTTTCACATGTCACTACACACATTATATAAGCATACATTATCTTGATTCGAAAAAAGAATAACAAATTTTAAACACTATTTAATAGGAGTAGTAGTAGTATCGATTATATATACTTACAAAATATAGTACAAAATACTATCATTACTTTTTGCGGTATACATAATGACTAACCTCTTTTCCTTTTTCTTGCTTCTACAGTTCTGCTGAAAATCAACCTTTCAACTAATGCAAATTATAGCTGCACCAGAATTCAGAATTATTGACCTTTGAAGTGAAGCAGCTGAATAATCAATTTTAAGTTGACCGAGATTCGAAGGAGACTGCTATAACAGAGGCAGTTCAAATGATTTCCAAGAAAATTGTCCTTCATCCTAAAGTCACCACTCCATTTAACATTGTAGATGATACTCCCTCTAGTCTTGATTAAAAAAAAAAACACGACAGCTAATAAAGTTATTTAATTTTGTTAATTTTAATTAGAGAATGAAGTTCATTTCAAAATTATCCCTAATCATCATTTATTGCATTAATTTCTAAATGCACATCGAAACCAACATGTGACTTTAATAGGGGTATTTTCGGAATGTTAGTATTAAATAAGATAAAATTGGTCAAATTTACTTATAATCGAGACGGGAGTATATTTACTGGTATCTATGTATTTAGTGAATCCATGCAGTCCAAGGTCTGAAGAAATAAAACAAAACAGTCCCTCTGTTTCAAATTCCAACATATTTTTTAAAATTAAAATAAAATAAACTCAATTACACTTCCTATAATTTGGATTACATGTTGTTTTAGTTTCTCAAGTTGTTTTTTGATGTCCCTCTAACCCTCTTAAACTTAAGTAAATTAAGTCATGTCATCAATTTTTCTACCTAAAATGTTTAAGTTCTCATTTTTTTCCCCAAATATTTAAGAGTTAACGATTGATTTGGAGTATGAAATAATTTTAAAAGTTTGGAAGTTAAAAATTTAAAGAATTTGATGCGTTTTAGAGTTTGAAAAGGGGAAATTGATAATTAAAAAAATAAGTGCAATTGAATATTTTAATTTTTTTAGTTTTGAGAAGAAAAAAGTTTTAAATGATTTAACCGATTTTATTTTTGTAAAGATTTTGAGTAGAAAATGAAGATTTGAGAGTTTAAAATAGAAGAAATGTGACCAACATACTTGATTGTGATAAAAAAAATTGTGGAATTTCCCTAAAAAAAATTGTGGAATCAAACTTGCTATGATTCTTCAGTAGACTAAGTGTTGGATTAAACCTCCATCATTATGAATTTATGACACAAGGAATGTTTTCTTCCGTTTTGGTCGGGTTATAAGTGGTGGGGGTGGATACCTTTAAAGGCATTCTGACGCTAAAGTCGGTAAGTGTATTAGCCTTAGGCTAGAGAAAAGATACAATAACATACATTTTCATGAAAACACAAGTCTCTTTATATAGTGTAGACTTGAGTGAGTCTTGATGTTTATCTTCGCGTGTCGAGGTCATACCCTGGAACTGTGCCACATCCAAGTACCGGGATGAGTATCACCTATTGTCGAGATGCTCATATCTCTCGGGTATTATTTGTGGTTTACTAGACTTTTTTTATTGTCAGTCTCATTAACGAGGCGTTAAGGTCTTCTTCACCTAAGGTCGCAGGTTGACATTCTCTCTCTTGTACCTAGTGGTCTCCCATAATGATGATTCTCTCTTGTGTGGCATGGGTCTATCCAGTAGCTCATACTGTGGTGTGACCTCTTAGCCATTTGTCTAAATAGCTTTTTTTACTTGACCGTTAATCACGCCCAGATCAAAACTTGTTCAAGAGATTAAAAGTAGAATTAAGCTTTAAAAAGTAAATTAAAAATGAAAAATCAAATAAAAACCATTTTTAGCGGTATGTGTGAAAGGAAAACGAAAGAATCAAATATATAGGACAATATTGACAAAACAAACCAGGGAATTGGACAAGCCTCGACTTCATCATCTGATGTGAAGTATTTTCCTCGCGAAGTTTAATCAACAAAGTTGTGGAACTCAAATTGGATACAAACTGATAACAATTCTTTAGCCAAATTCAGGACTAGGACATGTGAGACAAACGTCACACGAGAGAGTCACTAGTTTCTAAATACATTAATATTATACGTGGTCAAAAATAGATTTGATCATCTTCGATGCCTATCCAATTTCTTTAATAATACTGAGTGGTTATGGCACTGACTCGTTTAAATATCGTATACACAAACTCTATTATCAGATTACCACCACGTGATCGTGCTCCATTTCGTCCACGCTGCTGCTTGCGAATTACTAAGTACTATTCTATGTATGTGTTTTATTTTATGCCTTTTCAATTAACTACACGAGAAGAAACAAAACCAAATTATTTTGAAACAGGAAAACGAAGTCACGGAAGATATGGGAAAAAGTACATCGTGATCTTAGCGTGTGTTTGGTTCTACGGTGACGAGAATTGATTTTGTAGAATTGATTTTGGTTAAACGTGAGTTGAACGTAACGTGATTTCTGTTTGGATACGTACACATAAAAAGTGATTCTTATCAACCAATTGTGTTTGGATAGATTTGATCAAAATTGCTTTTGAGTGTGTAATTACCAAAATAGGTCCTACTTTAAAATTATATTAAAAACTTAATTTTTTTATGATAATATTAGAAACTTAAATACATAATACTTTTTTTTAAGATTACATAATAAATAATTTATTATTTAGTTGATATTTTTTTTGTAATTTGAAACAAGAAAATATAACAAAAAGGACGTAATTTGATTCAATACACAAGTGAGGCAAAAGAAGGCCATTATTAAATGCATCTCCCACTTTTGAGTACACCCCCTAAAAATTGTGAATTCTCCAAAATACCCCTGTCGAAAATCAGAAAATTTGGATGATTTCTGGAAATTCTAATTTCCGGTATGTACTAATTCCGGAAATTTGAATTTCCGGAATGTGTTTCGCATACCGGAAATTAGAATTTCCAGTAGACACAATTTTTTTGTTATTTACCAAAAACTCTAATTTTCGGTATACAAAATACATACCGAAAATTTGAATTTCCGGCAGGACTGTGTTTTAAAAATTTTGCATACCGAAAAATTGAAATTTCCGGTAAGACGAGTTTTTTTGTATTCCGGAAATTATGAATTTTCGGTATGCAATTTTTTTTAAAACATACCGAAAATTCCAAATTTTCGGAATGCTTTTTTTTTTGATAAAATGTATTTATTTTTTAACCACAAAACGACATTACATTACATGACCTACATCATTACACCGAATACAAATTCAACACAACCACAAAACAACATTACATTACATGACCTATACCATTACACCAAATGCAAATTCAACATCACACTACAACATTACAAAAACCAAACGATCTCATCAGCTAGTCACCAACAACACAACAACAACACAACACACACATTACATGACCTAGTCACAAGTTCTAATCCTTGGCTATGGTTGACGACATGCTGCAAGGATCTCATCAACTGTTCTTGAGGCACAACATGCTGCAAGGATTTCATCAACCGATCTACCAAGCACAACATATAACTATGTTGGGCAATGGCTAGAATGTGCATTGAATGCTTCCCACATGCGTTATATGTCGCCATTGTTTAGAAGTGTCATATTCATATACTCAACACGCCCACTACCTATACCGAAACAGGGCATCGATAGTACAGATCTGCCACTATACATGATCCAGCTCCGAGCTTTCGCCGTATCTTTTGCTTCAGTTCTTCAATGGTGATGGATGTCTTAATCCTAAATATTTTTGGGACATCGCATTCATAAACCACGCCATCAATGGTTGTTGTGATTCTGCCATTGTGATAGACAACGGCAAGGCTCGAATCCATCGAGAACTGGGTTGACTGTGTGAGTGACATAGCTCACGAACGGGCTAAGGGATGAAATTTATTTAGGGTTTAGGGTGAAATAAAAGTGCGTGTAGAAGGGCTCTATTTATAGGATGCTTGATACAATCTGAACCGTTAAAAGTGTTGGTCGCATCTCGTCTATTGATATTTTTCTACAAAGGAATTGATTTTTTAAAAAGACAATAAATAAAAAGCTTGATGCGATCTGAACCGTTAAAAGTGTCGGTCGCATCCCGTCCGTTGATATTTTTTAACAGAAATGGCAAAAAGCACAATAAATAAAAAGCTTAAAAATAATAAAGTTTACTTCAAATCACTACAATACAATAATATAGTTCACTTCAGATCACATCAATCGTCGTCCAAGCGTAGACGGTCATTTGGGTACTGTGGTGTATTCTGACGCAACGGTGGAAATAATATAAATCATTCCTGTAATCGAGCAGCATACAGTGTTGCCCATGAATGAACCTCCGGATAACAATATTGACGCCAACTGGGAGCGACGTTAGGCAATGGACATCCGGGCTTAAGAAATACCTGAAAAATGCAAGTTAATTAAACACATTTTACATTAAAAAAAGCTAAAATTAAGTTAAAAATAACACATTGTTGTAAAAAAAATTATTTGTACCCAGTTATTATGGTTGACAAACCAATACAAATTATGGTGTTTTTTGACTGGGTTGGGTGACACATGCCCCTAAGAGGGAAAAATATCCAACACGTTCGACCGTACTTATTCAAAGAGACTAGAATCAATTTATATTTGGTTGCTATTACGTAACCCATGTCTGGTAAGGTCATCCACTTGTCACGAAAGCAGGTACCAGTTACACCTAGCAACGACTCCCTCAATGCTTGATATTGATATCCAAAAAGCTGGCCATATAAATCATGATGCATTTTGATCTCTTTTTCCAAGTCTTGCCAGACTATAGACCATCCGTCCTCAGATTTACCAAGTAATGCTGCAATCGAACGATATCCGCAATTTCCATCATCTTTGACATCCACTATTTCCTCAATATATAAATGAAACTGTGGAGGAAATTGACCCAAGTAAGGCGATTGTTTCTTTTTCCTTGTGGGTACATTAGATGGTACATTAGATGCCTTTGATGTATTCCCAGATGGTACGTCAGAATACATGTTGTCCACATGCTCAAAATATGATGGGTCGCCTAACATCATATTCATCCATTGATGGGGCCTTACCTTTACCTTTTTTCAGTGCTCCCTTGGTCTTCACCTTTTGAGGAGGTGGACACATTGAAGTTGTGTCCGAAAATACAAGTTCACGCACTTTGGCAAACAGTGTCATCTTGCCAATAACGTTAAGTGATCGAAATCACATTACCAATGCATCCCACTGAAGCGCAAGCTCTTCCTCTGACACCCCACCTTCTGTCTCAACTTGATGTTCTTGCGGTTGGTATTCACCAAAATGTAAACTCCTCCAGTGCGAGTGAACTGTCTCCAATGGAATAGGTGCAAACAGCCTCGTGTAACCCGCCAACTCACAAGCACCAGGTAACCCATGTGTCGTTCTGATAAGGCAACCACAAGCAGATTTATCAATACCCACATAATTCACCCTGCTGCACTCGTTGGCAATAAGTTGTAGTGAAGTCCTTGATACAAATCCATGCAATCTGATAAACAAACGGTTATTGTGCCTGTGCTCCACTACGTTTATACTTCTTTCGAATGATGCCTTTATCTTAGTGTGTTGCAGTGCAAGCACATTGTTCATAGCATCCCAACAATTACACAGGTCACCCCTACTGTTTTGTAGATTCCTCTTCAATGTCCAATGTGCAGACTCAACCCTAATAACAAACAAAAATTAAACCACATCAGATGACAATGACACCATTAAAAAAATATTTATCTACATGATTTTATCTACTAGTTTAAGCATACCTATTTGTTGTTGTATTTTCGAAGTGCATCACTCGGTTGGTTCATGCCGCAACAAACTTTTGCTTAAAGGGATTCAACTATGTATTCTTGACATATTCGACAAAAATAGGAAATTCTGAACATACACACTCAAAAGTCATCAACCGCTGCTCAAACTCAAACTCGTCAGTCGCATTAACAACACCATCCCATGCATTCTTCACTGCCTCATGTTTGTCTTCACGAAATACTAACTTCTTGCATTTCGCATAGACATTCTTACCTATGTGCCATTGACACAGCAAATTGGCCGAAGTTGGAAAAATTGACGCAATTGCATTCATCAGAGCAAGATCTCTGTCGGTGAGAATTACTTGAGGAAACGATTCCTATCGCACAACAGACCTTTTAACTTCAAGAGTGCTCATTCAAAGTTATCCTGCTGCTCAGAATCCAAATAGGCAAATGCCACTGTGTATGTAAGGGATGTACTGGTAACACCAACAATTTCAAACAGTAGCAACCGATATCTGTTGGTTTTGTAGGTGCTATCCAAGAACAAGACAACGTGAAATGTATTCAATAAATTGACAGCATCTGGATGTGTCCAAAAAATATCTCTCACAACGTCGGAACCATCATGTCTTCTATACCAGAACACATATCGATCACGTTGGATTAATTTCAACAAGTGTTGCATTTCAGTTCTTGGACCTTTCTGAGTTGATCGAAACTTATGCCGCTCATTATATACTTGACTGATGGTAGTGAGATTCCCACATTGCACTGTGTTTGCGATATAAAGTGCAATGTGCAAGTATACACAATCGTAACAAGTAATAAAGAGTAAGTAAAGATCGTTCCCACAGGGATTGAATTCGGTTAATTCCACAAATTCCCAATTTGGCTAATCTAGTTAATGAGAGAACAAAGTAACAAGTAACACATTAATTTGAGATGATGATGACAGTAATTTAAAGTGCAATTGATAGTAAAAACAGCTTAAAAAGGTGTGGTAAAAATGGATGGATAAAAATAGCTAGGATTTCATATTCATTGTAACTTGACCAAGTTGGCTAGGTGTTGTGAATGACTGCCATGGCACCTGAATGCAGAGTGCTAATATGTGTGCTTTTCAGTCACTTTCACCAGGTTTAAGTAAAGGGTACCTTATGTCTAAGCCCCCATTAAGTTTCCCCTTGTCTTCTAAGTGTGACTCAGATCAATTCTATGGGTTTGATTGCCTATTTCTAGTTTAATCAATATTAGAAAATGTATCCATTACTAATACTGCCCATATCAACTCATGAAGTAAGCATATTCAACCCTGTCAGTATCAAACATACAATTGCCTAACCTAAGGTGTACAGGCTCAGATTAAGCATCTGATAGTAAATCAGATGAGCTAAATGTGCAAAGCAACATTCACATCAATTCACCAATAAGGTTTTGCTACAACTTCAAATCATCCTAGCATAAAAGATTTAGCTCATGGTGAGCTTAAAAACAAGAAAACAAAAAATAAAACCAAAGCTAATATCCATAAGCAAACTGAATATTCAAATTTACAAATGGAGAATCAAAATGATAGAGCTAAGGGAAAAGAAATAGCTACGAGGTTATTCAAGCATGAAACTCCTCTTTGCCCAAGCTCCTCTCTCTAATGTAAATATGCTCCACTATAAATGTGCAGAAAATTCAGCTCCGAAAATGGGTTAACAATGGTGGAAGATGGAGTGGTGAAGGGAGGTTGAAGATAGAGTGGTGGAAGATGGTGAAAATGGAAGGAAATGGAGGAAGAAGGAAATGGAGTGTGGTTGGCGGCTGGGATGAGAGAGGAAGGTGTTGTCCAATTAATTCCTCAAAACCCTCTCTAACGTTTCAGCAACTGTTCTATCCTATTTAGGGTTTTCTCAAGTGACAATCCCTCCCTTTCATCCTTTTTGGGCATTGTTTTATCCATTTAATCATTAAGGAAACTAAGGCCCATTCACAGATAAGCACACCTTCAAAAATATGAGTGGGGATCACTGTTTCTGTCACTTTGTGGCACATGGAGGCTGCCATTTTACAGCTGGAACCACTTCCAAAATAAAATAATTCGCAATTGGACGTTTTCTGCATCAGACCAGCGTTAGGTGCCATGACAGGTGTCGTGTGGTACCAAGTAGCAGCACCAGAATTTCCTGTATAATTCTGCACACCAAACCAATGACATTATTCACACTAAAGTGGCACTAAAAGTGCCAAAACAGCAACTAACACATTTTAAACTGAACATTCCTAAACTAAACTAAAATGCACACATTAAACACTTAAAACACACTTCGGCTTTACAAATTCAGGCTTAAAAGAGCTAAATAACTCTTATTTCTAAGAGTTATCACGTTGTTTCAGTGTCAATAGAATGCTTCCCGACCTTACATTGTTCTTTGTTATATCATGAACAATTTCTTTCTCATTTTGGCTTAAACGACCAACAAATGGATGACCTATCATGCTTTCAGGTATCTGATGGTTGTGAATTCCACAAAGGACCTTAAGTATTCAGCCTTCACCCGTTGACATAGGTCTTCCTTTAAGCGCGAACGGACACTCACACTTATGAGATCCAGTTGACTTTGAAGAACTTGATGACTTAGATCTATACTTTCCACCCATTTCACAACCAAGAATGATTTTTGTTTTTCTTCCTCTTTGTCCTGTTTCTGTGTCTGATCTTACAATGACAACAACTATATTGTTTTTCTTGTCAACCTCTCGAGCCCAATACAAAAGGTCATCTCGTGTAGGAAATATCTGGAAAAAATTATTAAACTTAATGTTTTGCTGACAAAAAAATGACGTATTCACAATATCAAATAATAATTAAATTACCTGCGTAGTAGTGAATATATCACTATAATCGAAATATTGGGAAACATTGGTCGGCTTGTCAGCAGCTTCTTCAGAACTGAAGACACTAAAATCATCCATTTCCAATAAAACTAAAATAAAACAAACAAACAAAATAAAATAAATCATTATGTGGGAAAAAAGTTTTAAAGAACAATAACATACCGAAAATTATGAATTTCCTGTATAAAATAAAAAAAAATCATATCGAAAATTCACAATTTACGGTACACAATATTTTCTATCTTATACTGGAAATACACAATTTCCGGAATACATTATGTTCCGGAAATTGTGAATTTTCGGTACGCAATTTTCTTATTATATACCAGAAATTAACAATTTCCGGAACATAATATGTTCCGAAAATTGTGTATTATGTTCCGGAAATTGTGAGTTTTCGGTATAAAATAAGAAAAATGTGTACCGAAAATTGTGAATTTTTGGTAAAAAAACGCGTACAAATTAAATCCCCTGGAAATTAATTGTATTTCGGAAATTGGAATTTCCGGAACTAATTTCAAAAGGCAAAAAAATACATACCGTAAATTCGTATTTCCGATACGATTGAAGCGTTTTCAGACAGAAATTTGGAATTTCCGGAAAGTGTCAGTGAAAAAAATAAAAGTTGAGTTTTTGATGGTTTGTTTAAGGGGATTTTTTGTTATACTTTCATTTTGTTATATTTGCATATGTTTTTGTATTTAATCGTTGTTTAAGTTATAATATTTCGTCGTTAAATCATTATAAGCAAAACATGAATTATAAGCAAAATATGAATTATTAACATAGTTTGAAAAACATGAATTATCAACACGCCTCCTACTCCCAGGGGCAGTCATAGGCTGCCGCTCTCTGGGAGGTGCACCAGCAGCAGCAGAAGCTCCTCTCATCATAGACATATCTGAAAATATAAAAAGTAATTTCATAGGAAAAAAACTTGTACAGGAAATACATAATTTTCGGAATACAAAAAACAAATTTGTGCATAACGGAAATTAGAATTTCCGGTAAAACTATTTTAAAAAACAATTTTACCGAAAATTGGAATTTCTGGTAAATAACAAAAAAAAATTGTGTTTACCGGAAATTCTATGCAAAACACATTTTGGAAATTCGAATTTCCGGAATTGGTACATACCAAAAATTAGAATTTCCGGAAAGCATCACAATTTTCTGATTTTCGACAGGAGTATTTTGGAGAATTCGCAATTTGGGAGGTGTACACAAAAGGTGGGGGTGCATTTAATAATGGCCCAAAAAAATTGATTCAATAATCGTTGATTACATTAATTGATTCAACTTAAATATGAATCAATGTGAATCAAATACAATTATAAAAGAGGCAAAAAAATAAATTCTGGCGCGTTTGGAAATTAGTGGCAACCTCAACCCAATCCTTTGGCCCAATCAAGATAATCAAGGCCCATGATTTTACCACATCCCCTCTTTAATTTTAACACCTCCCACACCCACTAAAAAGACGAAAATACCCCTCCCCTTCCTCCCTTCTCCCTTCCTCACCTCTCCATCTATCGAACGATCTTCTCCCCCCATCTCTTCCTCACCTCCCTCTCTCTCATACGAAACCTCCATCTCTCTTGCTCAGCTCTCTCTCTCTCTCCCTCTCCCACAGTCCCGCCCTCTCTCTCACGTTCGTTCAGCAGCTTTCGTTTCTGTTAATTTTTTTCTGCGTGCTTTGATATTCCGGATTCGAGTTCGGAATTTTCCATAATCAAGAATCCAGACGTTTGAATTATAATATGTATCTGTTACATTTCCGGATTCTTGTTTACGAAAAATTTCGGACTCAAGAATCCGGACGTTGAGTTTATAACATGTATGTTTTACACTCCCATATTCTTGTTTACGGAAAATTCTGGACTCAAGAATCCGGACATTGATCAGAGATATTTTTTAGTTTTTCACGAAAAGCACAAGGTAAATACAATAAAAACGCAAAAGGCACCATAAACATAGACATCCAATACAATAAATATTCAATCTACAGTTACATGGTTTGTAGATGAAATAAAAATAGATGTCCAATGTTATATGCGACTAAGATATAGCGCCTCCCATTCCCTAGCAGTATCACTTCTAAACTTTTTCTATTGAACATCTGGCTGAGGTATTGGAGCATCATTCTTTAAATAGACTTGAAAACATGTCATTTTTAAAACAATTAAACAAAGTCAATAAAATATGTAAAGGTTACAAAAAATAAAGAGTCAACACAACTATTGTACCTGTACAAAGTGTCCAATGCAGAGGACGCGGTGAGTATAGAAATCGTTTGGTGGTCCGTGCCTGAGAGGGAAAATTGTGGAACTTTCCCTTGGGTCAAAACATATCAGGACCGCCTTATATATGTTAGCAATGACATATCCTGCATCTAGCATGGTCATCCATTTTTCTTTCTTGGCAACCTGATCAACCTTGTCAATATATAGTGACCACCTTAGTGCCTCAAGGTTGTCTTCACCATAAAGTACACCAACATAGTCGTCACGGTTTCTCTCAAGCTCTCTAATCAAATCCTGTCGGATTAAGGCCAGGCATTCTCACCCAAACCAAGTAAAGCAGCGATGCTACGAAACCCATAATTCCGATCGGGCTGTACATCAATAATATTGTCAATGTATTGATAAATTTGATAAGAAAACTGTTGTATGTATGGCAGGGCCAGAGCTGACTTCTTCAGCGGAAGTGGATGTGTAGGTGGTTCTAACTTGGTGGGCAGAGGAGGAGACGAGGTTAGAGTTGACGCACTGTCATGTTGGGATGCAAAGAAGTCATCAACATGTTCCCAATAGGATGGATCATGTCTTGTTGAAGTATCTAATGTCAACCTCTTTCCTTTCTTTGGTGCTCCCCTTGGGTTCACCTTACAAGGGGGTGGACACATGGAAATAGTGTTAGGAAATGCTAACTCGCGTAATTTCACCTTCAGTGCTACCTTGCCTGCAACATCAAGCTCCTGAAACCTACATGCCAATGCTTCTAGCTCAACTGTATACTTAGTTCTGAACCATGGCCATTGTCGGTGTCACAGGGGTTGTTGAAGCTCAATTTCCTCCAGTGAATATGAACTGCCTCCAATGGGGTTGGGATGTAGTGCATCGTATATCTGGCAAGCTCACATGCACAAGGTAGTCTTTGCATGTATCTTAGCACATAGCCACAAGCAGAACTATCAAATGCCAACAGTGTTACCTCGGAGAAGCTCATCGGCAATGTACTCTAACGCACTCTTAAACACAAGGCCATTTAAGTGCTTGTAGACTGCAGTACTATAGCAATGTTGTTGTCTACTAATGTTATGCTCGAATGAAGCCTTCAACTCAGTGTGTTGTAACCTGATCATGTTATTCATTGCATCCCAATAGTTACACAAATCTCCTCTGTTATCAGATAACAACCTCTTCAACCTCCAGTGTGCAGACTCAACCCTGTTCATCAGAACACAAACACGACAATTCAGAACTTTACAAAAATAGTGATAAATATGAGAAGTATTGCACAATTCAGATGCATACCTATTGGTTATTGTGTTTCCAATGTGCATAATCCGGTCTATCCATGCAGAAACAAATTTTTCCTTGTGAGGATTCAGCCATGTGTTCTTGACAGAGTCAATAAAGTTACTGAACGGCACTGACACATCCTCGAAATATTGCAGTCGCTGCTGGTAGTCATGCACTACTGGTGAATTAATAACAGAATCAAGCGCAGTCATCACTAACTCAATTTTCTCCTGTGGATACAAATAAGTCTTGCACTTGGCCCTCACATTCTTACGGATATGGAATTGGCACAACATGTTAGACGACATGGGAAAAACGTTAGCCACTGCATTCATCAAAGAAAATTCCCGGTCGGTCCCTATCACTTGTGGTAACGAATCCTGTCTCACAAACATACCCTTCAACTTCTCAAGCACCATGTGTAGTTATCAGCTTTCTCCGACTCCACAAATGCAAATGCAACAGCGAATGTCATCTCAGTTGAGGTCACACCAACAATCTCAATTAGTGGCATCCTGTACCTGTCAGTCTTGTATGTCGAATCAATAAGCAAAACAATATTGAACGAATTTGCAAGCTTGATAGCTTCAGAATGTGCCCAAACTATATCGGTGATAACATCAGAGTTATCGGCCTTTCTGTGCCAGTGGACATAATGATCATGATACATCAAATTCATCAAACGTTATAACTCAATTCTGTCCTATCTTAGACTGGACCAGATCTTTTGACGTGCATTGTAAATCTGCCTAATTATGGTGTGACTGTTTGGATTATTACGCTGCAATGAAAGTAAGGCGTTTCTCGGCTTAATCATGTTCAATGTCATGTGACTCAGATTAGACAACTCTTCGGAAGTTAGACGACCAACATATGGATGACCTTCAAAGTTTTCGACTAACCCATGATTGTGCATATATACCACATATTACCTTCAAAACCCACCCTCCGGCACCTTTCACCACCCTTCCTTTCAATCTGAATGGGCATTGACATTTTCTAGTGCCAGTAGCCTTCAATGGGTGAATGCATAAGCTAGGGTGAGCTGCTTCAGTTCAAAATCGATTCCAAGGGAAAACGCACGTTTTCGAGGGAGAGGAGAATCGATACCAAACAAGGCAGACGCGCGATTGAAATGGCGAAACGCACGATTGTCCTCTTCCACCGCGTATCCAAACAGACGCTTATTAATTTCGGTGAGAGTGACAAGTAAATACTACAATTGTTGGTTGTGGGTGGGTAAAAGAATTTATACATCAAACAAGTTTGTCCTGTCATGGACGACTGGAGACCATGCCAGATTCCTAACATTTCATTAAAGAACGATGGTGAATCACTTTTGTAAAGTTTATTCCTGATCGATATTAAATCCCTGTTAAGAAAGTTTCTTTATTTAGCTTGCTAATTAATCCTGCCAGATTCTTCCTCTGAGTTGATGATTGTGAATAAATCGCACAATTGTAAGCTTATTATTTCAGAGGGTGGTATAGACAACAATGAACCAAGATATTAATGTACACTCATTTGTTTTTTTAGTAGAAGTGTGTTAGCAAGTTAAGTTCGGGTGTATTTGACAAATTTTTAGTTATAACTTATTAACTTACTCCTTTTGAAAAAATAAGTAGGTGTACATAGGGATTTGCTAACATACACTACTTTGTTTTTTAGGAGCACATCAAGTTATAATATTTGATGTATTTGATAATTTTTTAGTTATAACTTACTAATTTACGAGCCTAAACGTTAGCAAATCCCAAGAGTAGCTAGATCAAAGCTTTCTAGGGGTCCTTAATTAATTAAAGGAAATAAACCATTATTGATATTTGCATATGAAACATTTCTAGGCAGGTGATCACATGCATGATCTCAATAATAGTAGCCTTATATAAGCGATGTGCCTCCCTACCGAACTAAATTATTTCCCTAGTGATTGGTAGGAAAAGTATTTTCCAATTGAGTAATATTATTTTGACACCCAAAAATTGATATCTGGGCAACACCTGGTTAATAACGTGTAAAAGTTTGGTTAATGCAGTTTAGTATATGGTTAACGATGAATTGTATCCATTAACCAAATATTTGTATTATTAACTATCCACTAATTACCATCTACTAAACTGAATTAACCAAATTTTTGCACGTCATTAACTAGGTGTCGCTGCATTCATCGTTAATTATCTACTGAACTAAATTAACCAAATTTTTGCATGTCGTTAATCAGGTGTCGCTGAGATATCGATTTTTGAGTGTCAAAATAACATTTCTCTTTCCAATTTTTGTATAAAGTATTTGTAAAATAACTAATTTGTATTTTTTTTTCTCTCTAAAATTTTCTATACTCTTTTTCTTTTCTCACAAATATTGTAACGCTCCATCATTGTATGTAGATGAATAGGCCTCGGCAGTAGCCTTGCGTCCTTAATCAAGGACATGTCCAACTTTGCATTTGGCAGCAGCAGACTGAATTCTATGCAAGTATGCATGGATGTGACAAAACCAATGAATGTGGTAATAATAATACGCCTGGTATATTTGAAAAATTGGAGGATAAAAAAAGACTTCAAAAATTTTCTCAACACCAGTAGATTGTTTTTGAATCTTTTACATACATTAATACTATGTTAATTTATTGCAAGATTAAGTATCTTTTAGGGGGAAAAAACATAGAGATAGTCGACATAGCATCGAAGGGGGCCGTGGGGTGCTCCACAAATAAACAGGGCAAGTACTGCATTATTATATGACAAATGATATTTTGACAACCAATTAGCCACACAGTATAACGTCGTTCACGTTGGTGTGTGTTAATGACTTGTAAATACTTGGTTAATTCAGTTTATTACGTAGTTAATAAGTTATCATTTTTTTGACATAGTTAATTTCTTTTTTCACAATCCACTAAAAAATACATAGTTAATAACTTGCAAATATTTGGTTAATTCAATTCATCACGTGGTTAATGAGTTATCATTTTTTTTTACAGAATTAATTTCTTTTTTCACAAACCATTAAAAAGTACATGAGATTAAGGACATGCAAATGTTTAGTTAATTCAGTTCATTATGTGGTTAATGAGTTATTATTATTTTTGGACATAATTAATTTCATTTTTTTCACAACCACTAAAAAGTACATGGTTAATCACTTATAAATACTTAGTTAATTCAGTTTATTATGTTATTAATGGGTTATCATTTTTTTACAGAATTAATTTCATTTTTCACAACCCAATAAAAATATATGGTTAATGACTTGTAGATGTTTGATTAAGCCAGTTCATTACATAGTTAATAAGCTATTTTGATACTACATGGTTAATGGGTTATTTTGATACTACATTTTTCAAACTACTAAAAAGTACATGGTTAATAACTTGCAAATATTTGGTTAATTCAGTTTATTACGTGGTTAATGAGTCATTTTGATACTACATTTTTCACAATCCACTAAAAAAACGTGAAATATGATTAACACATAAACCACGTAATGAACTGAATTAATCAAGTATTTGCAAGTCATTAATCATGTATTTTTTAGTGGGTTTTGTAAAAAATGAAATTAATTTTGTCCAAAATAATAATAATAATTCATTAACCGCGTAATGAATTGAATTAACCAAGTATTTTCAAATCATCAACTACGTAGCAACGCGTGAACAGGTGACATACAGTGTCACCGTATGGTGTCGCAAATGTTGTTGTAAAAATATCATTTCTCTTATTATATATAGCTCCTGGCGCCATTTATAATGTAGTAGTAAGTTGTTCACAAGTAGTATTTTTTAGACTAAATTGTACTTTTTGTCTCTTAACTTTTTTTTTAGTTTTCAATTTCGTTCTCTAACTATTTTACTTTTCATTTACGTCTCTTAAGTTACGAAAGTTACGCCACGTTCGTCCTTTCCGTCTTAAATCCCTTTAAACAATAAAATCAAAATCATACTCCCATAAGAGTTCTTATTGATGAAGTAAAATAATAAATGATAATGGAGCAAAATAACAAAGTATTAATGACAATGACATTGACTTATACGCACACAATAAAGGGATTACAACGGAACATAACTTTCGTAATTTAAAAAACATAAATAAAAAATAAAATAGTTAAAAGACGCAATTGAAAACTAAGAAAAAATTAAGGGATAAAAAGTACAATTTAACCTATTTTTTATGATAATTGTATGAATGGTTTGCTCAAGTGTCGAAGCAATGTGGCAGAAACCTAGAAATGTCGCTACGGACAACAACCGCATGAAAAGCAGTGTTCCATCACTCCCTGAATTCACTCAATTGGAGAAAAAAAACTAGACAATTTGACAACTTGCAACGTATTTCTTGGGTATAGCATAGCACCCACAAGTTAAGCCTACTCCATCCTTTGTCTAATCACCCTTCTTGGTGCCATATTGGCACATTGGTTACTCCGTGTGGTGTGACCCAAATTGGTAGTAAATAACACAGGCATTAGTCACTGCAGACTTGTGCCGGGAAAGGAAAGAAGGTGAGAAATATCAAACATAGAGAACTGCAAAATTAAAATTGACAGAAACCTCACACCAGCCACCCACCACCAGACTCATCACCAAAGAGAGGGGGGGGGGGGGAACATAATTTGGGATGCAGTAAATTATAAGTCAATTAACAATTATTGCTTGCACAGAGCAGTTGTTGTTACGGTTGGTTTTCACTTTTCAGCTTCTCACTCCCTCCATTTTCATAAAGCGATCAAGATTTTAAAGGAGATTTTCGTTTTGCCAGCTAATAAATTGAAATTACATCACCCTCTTGTTATGATTCATTAGCTAATTTTTTCTCTCAAAACGATCTCTCAACCATCAAAATATGTTGCAATTGGTAGTAAGTTTACTTTTATTGCTTTTCTCTTTTAGAAAAAACTTTAGCAGTAAGCATTTATGAATCATGACACCAACATATTGGAAGTGAAACTAGTTTAAGCAAGTCAAATATCAGAGTCAGGATTTGGGTGCGCCCTTATTTCAGACGGCGTCAAAGAGGACAGAGTCTTGAATGGCAAGTTGACATTTATGGCATTTTCAGGTCTATGGATTGGGTAACACATATTCTGTTGCCCTTTTTTTGTGGGTCAATTGCTCCAAATATAGTACACCAGTCACCATGCAATGTAAAGAGAGAGTTCTCCTCCTGGCATCACATGGTATTGGGCCATAGTTTAATTGTATAGCATAGCAATAAAGAATAAGATTGAAGACTATTATCATTGATGGTTAAATTCAATAAAGAAAATCACTAGTTATAAAACTTGAAATATGCAGTTGAGAATCTGAATGAAAAAGGGGGCTCTTGATGACACGTGAATGTGTTAAAAGTCAGTGGCGCGTTGGGCAAACCAGATTTGCAAAATCACAAGGATACGGGTCTGGTTGATTAATAGGGTAGTCTGATACTCTCACAGCAGTTATCAGTCTAGGGGTTGTAAATAGGAAGCTGTCTAATAGTACGGCTTTGTTTTTCTTTCTTGTTAGGTGGGTATAGCTAGCTGTATCTCATTTTGGTATCTTATTATGTGAGCATTTGCGGACCAATTTGCAGAGAGGACATTTTCAAAGCAGAAGAAATTTCGTAGTAGTGATTCCGTAACTTTTACCATGCAACACCTTTGCAGAATTTATAAGTCACATATCGTGGGCTTATGAATTAGGTACAGCCAGGGACCGAAGAGACCAATGCCCACGCAAGAAAAGGAAAGCTTAATTGATTAGTTGCATCTTCATTACAAGCTCTTGGTTCTCGCTAGCCCCATTCGACACATTTCGGCATCCCATCCCCGGTTAATATTCGTGTAAATATCTAAATTGGACCGGATAAAAATTATAGAGACTAATTTAGTCATTAAAAAATAAAAAATATCAATATGGGTCAAATAAGACTTTTTAAGGATATTTTTATGGACATTAGGGACTAAATTTGACCTATATTTGAGATTTTTAAGGATTAAATTGGTATTTTTTATTTCTCAGAGACTAAATTGTTCTCCGTGGTTTTTGTCTGGAACCAATTTGAGTATTTACTCTTAATGTTTTGGTGTGTTTCTGGTCCTGTTCACCATACACGTAAAACTTGTTCTTTTTTACTGATACATTTTTTAGAGAAATTTTGTTACTTTTTACTCCCTTCAATCTGAAATATAAGGAAAAAAAATATCTCTAAAATATAGTAAAAATGTCTATGTATTTTATCCAAAATTTGACAAAATATATAGACTTTTTCTTATATTTTAGAGACTTTTTTGCTTATATTTCAGACCGGAGGGAGTATATTGTTTATATGTCGTTCTCAACTTTCAAGGTTATATTAATTATTATTTTTTGTGAATTATACTCTTAACTATTTATTGTAGAGAGAGAAATAAGTATAATGAGATACTCCCTACGTCCCATTAAAAGTGTTACATTTGTAAAAAAACAAAAATAGTCCTAAAATAAGTGTCATGTTACGTTTTCAACGTAATATTAATTACTTTTTTTCCGTTTTACCCTCAAATTAACAATGAGTACATCACTTCCAAGTCATTACACTATACTATGCATTTATGACAATTGTTAATATCTAATGGTTAATAAAGACAATTTTGTAAAATTGTTACACTATTTCATTTATTTATAGTTTCTCCTTAATATGTGTGAAATTTCTTAATGTGACACTTATAATGGGACGGAATGAGTAATAAACAGTCAAAGATATCACAGGAAAAAAACCAATATTTTCATCAAGAACAATAAAATTTATTGATTCTTTTAATTTGTGTAAAACAATATTAAACGACGTTAAAAACAAACCGAGGTAGTATATTTTTCACATTTTAATTTTATTCACCATGTTATTTTTTCTACACCTCTTTTTTTATTTCTATTCTTTTTCCATTGTAGTCCCGTCATATTTTTTTTTATCTCTCCTCTTTTATTTATGTTTCTATCTTTCTTTATTACACATCTCACACCCATGTAAGAGTATCATTTTTCTTGTAGTGGATTTTTGAGTAAATAGCGTAATTAAATACTTATTCAATAAGCATATATCATGCAAAAAATGTATGCATAGGTTTTTTCAACAAACATAGCGAATGAAAATAAACTCTTTATAAATTTGTATAATATATTTCTATAAGTTATCGCGGAGAATTCTAAATACATGTATCCAAAAGTCGACACAACATGGTTCAGAAAGTATGTATCTAGAACTGAACAAGCTCGGTTTCATATACGTACATTTAAATGGTTTAAAATTCAAAAAATATATATTATGAAAGTATATTTTTGGAATATGTTCAAATGCAGGAAAAAAGACAGAAGGGCGACCTACCTAAATCCAATCGATGAAGAGGATGAAGGAGGGAAAGGATGAGGAAGATGTGTGTGGGTTGGGGGTGGGTTTTATAAGCGTCCAAAAGGTAACTTCCAGACATGGGTAAATTTAGGGGAAATAAAAGGAAAAGGAAGAAGAGGTGGTTGTATGAGGGAAAATAGGGGTGCTAAAAACAACACCCTAATTTCACGACTCACTGTCGACTTGTTTTTTGCACCCCTTTGCCCTTTTTGACATGCAAAGGGAGATGGAGTGTAAAAGAGAGAGAGAGAAAGGGGGGCTTTTATTTCCCCACCCCCCCACTTAATTTCCCCACCTCTCATATTTTTAAAAATCCAACTTTACCCTTGCATTCCAAATATCAACTGTTGCATTTTTTTTTTCTTCACGTCCCTCACATACTCCCTCCACCTCCCTCACATACTCCCTCGCCATTTCCCCACCTCCCTCACCATTTGCTAGCAATCCACCCGCAGCTGCCGCAGTAGCAGCAGCACCACCGCAGTAGCCGCATCGCATTCGTTCGCCTTCTCCTCCACAGGTTCGTCGTCCTCTTTTTTTTTCTTCTGAAATCGCAGACAGTTCGGATTCTTATTACCGGATCACTCCGGATATAAGAATCCGGACGTATATTTTTTTGATTACTCTATTTCCCAAGTCCGGATTCTAATATCCGGAGTGCTCCGTATTCTAAAGTCCGGAGGTATAAAATAGTCCGGATTTAAGAATCCGGAATATTCCGGGAATTAGAATCCGGACTCTTTGTCTGTTAAAGTCTTGACTTGTCTTTTTCCAAAGGCGCTTCAATGGAAGACAAATTTTCCTGAGACAACTTTCCCGACACCATAGTGCCCATTGTTCCCGATGTTCCGCAGGTCGTTTCCATGGATTGTACCGGTGCATTCACTCGCTCGGGTACTTATTTTATTGATCAATTTTGTTAAGATTTGTTATATGAGTTGGTGAATGATACATGTTGTCGCTTTGGTGTTTTCTACGCGGGATGACCTATTGGCATGGGCACGAGGCGTTGGCAAATCATTGGGTGTGTGGTTATTATTTTAAGATCAGACTATGGGCAATCAAGCAAAAAGACTTTTGTGATGTTGGGTTGCGAGAAAAGTGGCAAGTATAAGCCTTACAAGACTATGGGAGTGAAGGCTACTGGCACTAGAAAATGTCAATGCCCATTCAGATTGAAAGGAAGGCTGGTGAAAGGTGCCGGAGGGTGGATTTTGAAGGTAATGTGCGGTATGCACAACCACGGGTTAGTTGAAAACTTTGAGGGTCATGCATATGTCGGTCGTCTAACTTCTGAAGAGTTGTCTAATCTGAGCGACATGACATTGAACATGATTAAGCCGAGAAACACCTTACTCTCATTACAGCATAAAAATTCAAACAGTCACACCACAATTAGGCAGATCTACAATGCACGACAAAAGATCCGGTCTAGTCTAAGGCAGGGCAAAACTGAGTTACAACATTTGATGAACTTGATGCACTGTGATCGTTATGTGCACTGGCATAGAAAAACTGATAACTCTGATGTTATCACTGATATAGTTTGGGCACATCCTGAAGCTATCAAGCTTGTAAATTCGTTCAACATTGTTTTGCTTATTGATTCGACATACAAGACTAATAGGTACAGGATGCCACTAGTTGAGATTGTTGGTGTGACCTCAACTGAGATGACATTCGCTGTTGCATTTGCATTTGTGGAGTCGGAGAAAGCGGATAACTACACATGGGTGCTTGAGAAGTTGAAGGGTATGTTTGTGAGACAGAATTCATTACCACAAGTGATAGTGACCGACCGAGAACTTTCTTTGATGAATGCAGCGGCTAACGTTTTTCCCCTGTCGCGTAACATGTTGTGCCAATTCCATATCCGTAAGAATGTGAGGGGGAAGTGCAAGACTTATGTGTATCCACAAGAAAAAATTGAATTGGTGATGACTGCATTTGATTCAGTTGTTGATTCACCAACGATGGATGACTACCAGCAGCGACTGCAACATTTCGAGGATGTTTCAGCACCGTTCAATAACTTCATTGACTATGTCAAGAACACATGGCTGAATCCTCACAAGGAAAAATTTGTTTCTGCATGGATAGACCGGCATATGCACATTGGAAACAAAACAACCAACAGGTATACATCTGAATTGTCAGTGACATCTGACATTTATCACTATTTTTGTGGAGTTCTGAATTGTGTTTGTTTTCTGATGAACAGGGTTGAGTCTGCACATTGGCGGTTGAAGAAGTTGTTAGCTGATAGCAGAGGAGATTTGTGTAACTGCTGGGATGCAATGAATAACATGATCAGGTTACAGCACACTGAGTTGAAGGCTTCATTCGAGCATAGCATTAGTAGACAACAACATTGCTTTAATATTGCAGTCTACAAGCACTTAAATGGCCTTGTGTCTAAGAATGCGTTACAGTACATTGCCGACGAGCTTCTCCGATCTAGCACCGTTGGCATAGATAGTTCTGCGTGTGGTTGTGTGCTAAGATACACGCATGGACTACCTTGTGCATGTGAGCTTGCCAGATATACGATGCACTACATCCCAATCCCGTTGGAGGCAGTTCATACTCACTGGAGGAAATTGAGCCGAGAACCCATGTGACACCGGCAGAGCTGGCCATGGTTGAACTAAGTATACGGTTGAGCTTGCGGCGATTGGCACGTGGGTTTCGTGAGCTTGATATTGCAGGCAAAATGGTACTGAAGGCGAAACTACGTGAGTTGGCATTTCCTGACACCACTTCTATCTGTCCACCCCCTTGTAAGGTGAACCCAAGGGGAGCACCAAAGAAAGGAAAGTGGTTGGCAGTAGATATTTCAACAAGACGCGATCCATCCTCATGGGAGCGTGTTGATGACTTCTTTGCCTCCCAACACGATAGTGCGTCAACTCCAACCTCGTCTAGACGTTCAGCTCCTCCTCTGCCCAATAAGTCGGCTCACACTTTGTCTAGACATTCGGCTCCTCCTCCCATCAAGTCAGAACCACCTACAGCTCCTCCTCCTCCCATCAAGTCAGAACCACCTACAGTTGCTCCTCCACTAATGAAGTCAGCTCCGGCCCTGCCATTCATACACCAGTTTCCTTATCAAATTCATCAATACATTGACAACATTATTGATGTAGAGCCCGATGGGAACTGTGGGTATCGTAGCATCGCTGCTTTACTTGGGATGGGGGAGAATGCATGGCCCTTAATCCGACAGGATTTGATTAGAGAGGTTGAGAGAAACCGGGACGACTATGTTGGTGTACTTTGTGGCGAAGATAACCTTGAGGCACTAAGGCGATCACTCTATGTTGACAGGGTTGATCATGTTGCCAAAAAAGACAAATGGATGACCATGCCAGATGCAGGATATGTGATTGCTAACAAATATAAGGTGGTTCTGATCTGTTTAGACCCAAGGGGAAGTACCACAATTTTCCCTCTCAGGCACGGACCACCGAAGGATTGGAAAAATCAGCGCGTCCTCTGCATTGGATTTCTGCATAGAATGGAACACTTTGTACAGGTACAATAGTTGTGTTAACTCTTTATTTTTTTGTAACCTTTACATCATTTTTTACTTTGTTTAATTGGTTTCAAAATGACATGTTTTCAGGTCTATTTAAAGCATGACGCTCCAATACCTCAGCCGGATGTTCAATGGAAAAGGTTTAGAAGCGATTGTGCTAGGGATTGGGAGGCGCTATATCTTAGTCGCATGCAACATTGGAAATCTATTTTTATTTCATCCGCAGAACATGTAGCTGTAGATCATTGAATATTTATATATTGGATCTCTATATTTATGGTTCAATTTGTGTTTTAATTTGTGTTTTAATTGTATTTGCCTCTCAACGACATAATGGTACGACCAGGAGACGCAAAATTTATGAACAAATAAAATGCATATATCCCAAAATACAAATACATATATATGTCTGATCAAAATACATATGAAAACACTAAGAGGGTGCTGCTACTCGTGCCTACGCCTGACCCGTCGCCGTGTATATATCTGCGGGAAATGGGGGCGTGCTAATCTCTGTAGCTCTCGCATCAACTCCCAACCAACGGTGTCGGGCAGGCGTCCGTCCATCACTGCCTGTGCAATCTCAGACACCCTAGCCCAACTAGTAGCCTACGACAACAACAAAAAAAGATTTAATTTTCGTATTCACAGCTGTTTAAGACAAATAAATAAGACTTATAAATATAACATACATTTGCTGGTGGCGGTGGTGGTGCGGATGGTGGCGGTGGTGGCGGCGGCGGCGGTGATCCTGGATCTGGAACTGGTACATGATCAGGATATATATATATATATATATATATATATGGATGTGAGATACGTCGGAACCAATCCATGTATCCAGGCTCCACGTCCGGTAATCCAGGCGCCACCGGAGCACCAAGAACAATGAGGTGCTGATCAAAATGAAGCCACCTCTCGTCCATCTCCTCTGAACTGACCGACTGCCATCTCAAGTCCCGGGGATCGACGGGTATGCGCTGCACATGTCCAAACTGGCGCAATACCCTGTCCGGCAGGTATGGATAGACGAGAGTCCCAAAACGGATGAAGCCCCTGAAGTGAGATATAGCGTAGAACTCCCGCGCCTGCCTGTGACCGACATACGGGTCCCAGGTAACATCGCCTACAGTCAGCCGATCCAGGGCCCGCCGATATGGCCTCACCAGTCCTGCGCCTCTGACCACATCCCAACGAGAGGCACGGGGTACTGCCTCGTCGTACTCCAGACATAAACTCCTGGATCCGAGGTCAGGTGTCTGGAAGTGCTCATGAATCCAGGCCTGCATGAAAATTAAAAACTCAAATACTCTTTAATTAGCGCTTTACAAGTATAATAACAGATTATTGAATACAACAAAATTCGTACCTGTAATAGCGTCGCAAATCCCGCCATCTGCTTCGTCTTAAACCTGCTCGCATCCCTGAGCTGGTCGTACAAATGTGCGAGGGCCATGGCACCCCATGCGTAGGTCTCGACACGGCTCAAGTCCCTAAACATGTGCAGCCATCCTATACGCGTCAAGGAGCCACTCTTCTCGGTGAACAGAGTGGTGCCGACAAGGTGCAATAGGTAAGCCCTGGCTGCCATGTCCCACTCTCCATCCTCGCAGCATCGCCTGTATACCTCGGTGCGCAGCCTACCCGTCGAGCAGTACATCTATTCCTATCAATCTCCTCATGTCTTTGCGGCTCTGTGGACGCCTAACTCACGGCAAGATAGCAAAGCTATCTGCTTATCCGGCGGCAAAGAAGGTAGAACGTCCCCCATCACCGAATATGGAGTAGCCGTGACACGCCATCCGAGTGACCGCTATCTCACCAATCGGCGGTGGAAGTGGGAAGTGTCTGAATGCCACGGTCTACAAAGGCACCGACGCCTTGTCGATCGCCCCATAACAAAGCCGCCGAGTGGATCAAGCTTCGACTCAACCGAACAACATGAATCTGCGGACAAGGGCAAAAGCGGATACACCGTGCCGCGTGATCGATCACCATAATCTCTCCCGCAATCGACATCAAACAAAGACAAAGTATAAGTCAATTTACATATAAATAAATGAAATTAATGTAAAAACAAAAATAGTGTTTACTTACGTCGGGCTCAAGCCACAATCAGTGCGGCCACATGTTCTTGTCCATAATCGACAAGAATCGATCTGTCGTATGGGCCCCAGGAATGACTCCGGCCAGACTGGCTCCACCACCGGCTCTACTACGGCTCCACCACCGGCCTCTGGCTCCACTACCGCCGCTTTGTCGGCTGACGTCGCCTCCACGATCGGCCATCATGTGACGTACTGGTAAATCTGGCTCCACTACCGTCATGATGTCGACGCAGCTCATCCTGACGCTTGTGCGCCGACATAGTAGGTCTCGTCCGGTCATCAACAGGGACTGATATCCGACCACTTGGTATCCGACCACCCCTAGCGGGTGCACGACCCCTCGTACGTGCCATAATCCTGTAAAATAAATTCATAAATAAAATATAAATAAAAATCAAATTAAATAACTACTGTTGTCATTCCTACGTCCGGATTCTTGAAGCCGGAGTGTTCCGGATTCTAGAGTCCGGACGTCCAGAATGACAGAAACTGCAATTCCTACGTCCGTACTCTTGAAGCCGGAGTGTTCCGGATTCTAGAGTCCGGAATTATAGAGAAACCAGAAAAAAAAATAACGGGCGATGCTCGTACCTTGCAGAAAGTGAGAGGGAGAGAGACGATGGGAGACGGTGGAAATGTCTTTGCGTGTGAGGCGAGAGTGAGGAGAGGGAGAGGAGAGGAGAGAGGGGAGGTGAGCGAGGATCGGGAGAGGGAGAGGAGAGGGGAGGTGAGAAACTGTGGAGTGGGGGGAGGTGATGAAATGAGGAGGAAATTAGGGTTAAGTTGAGGGGTACTTCAGTCTTTTCATTAGGTTGGGGAGGTGGGGAAATTAAGTGGGGGAGGTAGGGAAATAAAAGGCCGAGAAAGGGGTACGAAAAGCTACTCCCAACAAATGCAACAGCTCGCTTAATTACTTTAATGGGCTTGGGAGAAGATTCTATAACAAAGGGGATTATTTTATACACCCCTTTTTTCTTATAAGCTCACCCTCCACGCACAACTTTTTTACCAAAATACCCCTTTCCAAAACCATATTTTCATAAGGAAAAAATACATTCCCGAAGTGTCAATTCAGAATGCAAAAAACGTATGTTTCAAAAATTAAGATCCAAAGGGTATTTAAATATGTTTAGCCTTTCGAAAGTTAATTTTCGAAACACATATTTTATGCATTTCAGATTCTCAATTTTGGAGTGTTTTTTGCCTTATGAAAATTAAGTTATTTTATCTAATGAAAATTAAGTTTTGGAATTCGTTTTTAATTTTTTAAACTTTTCAAAACTGAATTTCTAGAACACAAAAGTCATTACATTTCGAAATCAAATTTTTGAAATGCACAAAGCTGCATTCTGAAAGTTTTTTATATTTTTGTTTCTTAAAAAAATTGCATTCTATAAATTGAGTTCTGAAATGTAAAATAAATTTCCGAAATGTCGTTCATGGGCTTGAAGGATGAGTTGAAGATAAAACTAATGAAAAATGATATAGTTAAGTATTGCAAGGAGAGCATGTCGTATTATATTGTTCCGCGAGTTCGAACCTGCACACCGACACATCAAATGTCCCCGCAGCTTTTTACCATCTCAGTTGCATGTATGGGACACTGAATGTTACATCTATTTACAACATCGTGCATAAAGCATAATTCCCCCAAAAAAAAAATGCCAAGCATAAAAAGCCAAAACTTATAATGTAAAGCATACAAAATTTTTGTTCTAATATATATGCGTTTCAAAAAAAGATAATATATATTATATAAATAATATATTATATAACATATCTTTTTATAATATATTATCTTATATTAGATTTTATATAATATTTTGTTATAAACTATATTATTTATATTCTATATTCTTTATATATATATATATATATATAATTAAATTAAAATACTATGTATGTTATGTATTATATTATATTATAATATTATTTATTATAAAAGGTATATCGGTAAATTTTACATTGTTTTATTTGTACTGTCCATTGTCAACCAAATGATACACAGGACAAAGAGTTGTCCAGTAACTCAATGACATATCATGTGTTGTTTTGCTTGTCCTGTCATTTAATCTACGCACCTAAAAGCCTAATGACAAAAGCACGTATATTATATTATAATATCATTTATTATAAAGAGTATATCGGTAAATTTTACATTATTTTATTTGTATTGTTCATTGCCAACCAAACGATACACGTGACAAAGAGTTATCGAGAACGTATCCTGTGTTGTTTTGCTTGTCCTGTCATTAATGCGTATCAAATGCACCTAAAAGTATAATGACAAAAGCACTACAAAAAGTCTAAAACAAAACATATGCATATATTAAGCTGGGGTATCTTTACCTAAGAAATCAAAACTTGTGGAATCAGTGACATTGTACATTCATAAGTGACAAAAGATTTTATTTCTGCACTTATTACTATAGAAATGATATTTGTACAACCAAACTAAATGGGACACCGAAAATCGACAACTATTTTGTTGGTTAACGCAGTTCTATACGTGGTTAATGAAGTGTTGAACTTTGGTTAATGGATATACAATGAACACCTAAAAATTGTAGTTAATGACATTTAAAATTGTGGCTAATGAAGTTCAGTTGATGGCTAATGAGATGCGACACCTTGTATATCCATTAACCAAGTTCAACACTTCATTAACCACGTGTGTGAACTGCGTTAACTAACAAAATAGTTGTCAATTTTTTGTGTCTTATTTAGTTGTACAAATAACACAACTGTACTAATAAAATCATTTTTTTTTTGCGATTTTATTTCTGCACTTACTATTACTTTTTTGTTTCTACAATGAAAAATAAAATAAGTTCACACAACATAAGCACCTAATGTTTTAACTAAACTTTACAAAGAAAAATTGACAATTATGTCTTCAAATAACTACTTATTGATTAAATTTTTATTTGAAGTAAATACAAGAAGAAAATTTTATAGAATCTTTCTAATGAGTGTTATAAGAACACTGATTAAAACATATATTTCAGTTATTTGAAAAATAATTAATAAACACTTATTTCTATTTTTATTATAACTAGTATGTAACCCGTGCCATGCACGGGAACATTTTTATAAATGGGCTTCAAAAAATATTTGGTTTCAACAATGAAATATAATAAATATTATGTAATAATTATTAAATCTTAGTAATGTTATAAGAAACCTAACGTATGATATATAAACAAACAAATATCAATTGAGTTGCATACGACACAGACAATCTATTGGTACATACAAATGATATTAAATCTTAACGTACACACAAACAATATTAAATTTTAGTGTATATTATCAAATACTTTAAAAATACTTGACATAATTGATAATTTTATATATTTGACTCATGTCTTAGTGTACACACAAACAATATTAAATTTTAGTGTATATTATCAAATACTTTAAAAATACTTGACATAATTGATAATTTTATATATTTGACTCATGCCATGCATGAATATATGTATACTATTGAAAATAGTTATATAATAATTTATATTTATATGTCAATAATAGCACAATGATTGTGGTGTGTTTTTATATTAAATAGTAAGTAAATAATGGGTAGTAAATGCATATTTTGAATAATAAAATTTAAACTATTGAAACTTTATATTAATTTGTTATCTTTCTGCATAAACCACATAATCTTCTTATTGTTAGGGTTTTTCATCGCATACTCCGCCGATAAAAGACTATGTCACTAATGAGCATACAGCAACAAAGTCATGTCATACACAAGTTATATATTTGGCCCAAAAACAAAATGTGTATTTAAAAATTTTTATTTATGGCAAAATATTATATTGATGCATATTTTTTATTTAAATATTCATAATTTATGCATTTGTTAGCGTATTTCATACACTACTTTTTAAGGCAAGTGCACCAATCGCAACCAGTAATATAGTAATGAATAGAGTATCGTCTCCACAGGGATTATGATGGTTATCAATAAGAATAAGTGTGTAATTACTTTAAACGGAAATGATTTGGATATTTTGATTGTAATTGTAACTTTGAACAAGTTAAAGTAAAAAAATAGAATTGACTTGGTTGGTAGAAAACAACTAGGATTTGAATCCTCTTGTACTTGCTCTTATGTAACTAGTTCATCATTAACTGAAGTAATTTCATATAAATTGAAGTTCGAATCAACTGAATTAGCTTAAGGACAATCCCTTGCCTCATAAACCCTTTATTCTAGCCACAATCCCTAATCCCTTAGGTGATTAATGATTAGACTAAGCAATAAGATCCATGATTCATTAGAACACATAACCACAAGTTATATTCCTATAATCATCATGATTATGATTACTAATCTCAGTTCAAGTTCACTCATCCTATTTTCCAATAAAGATGAAAAACCCAAAATCAATGCAATAGTGATCAAGTATTGAAAAGCATGAAGTATAGAGATTAGAAACTCAATTTACATAACATAAACTTGTATTAATATAAGAGAATTAACTACATAAGAGTTTGTACATGATTCATCTCATCCTAATCTAAGTTATTTAGCTACTCATGGTAGTAAAAGAAGAAAACAAACATATGGAAGAAAACAACTCCATTGATGATCCAAACCTTGTTCCCAAGAATGAATCCTCCTTGAAGATGAAGAACAATGGAACCCTAGCACTCCTAATCTTTCTCTTCAGTGTTTTTTTAGATGTTAGCAAAGGTCCAAGATGATTAAAAAGTGAACAAATATCTAATTATACAGATTCTGCAGCACCGCATGCTGCGTCGCAGCTTTAAGCGATACAAATGCGCTGTCGCACAAGACCGAGGCGGCTTCAGATTTGCAGCGATGCGCGTCGCGCAGATTCTTCTCGATCGCGCGTCACGCCGCATGAAGACAGAGCTATTTACATAAATGCGGCGTCACGCGCATTCCTTTACTTGTAAATGCGCCACACGCGCATACTCAATAACTTGGCTAAATTTCGCATTTTTGGTCGCCTTGAATCTTATGCTCTCACGAATCATCTTCTTTGCCTTTAATTGAATTCTTGAGAGTGTCTTCTTTTAGTTTTGTTTCCATTCCTAGCAATTCAAGTGCAATATACATGAGAATAATGTAAGAGTTAAAACATACAATCAAACAACCAAGTGTAAAGAATTCCAAAGTTTAAGCTCAATATATATTCAACTCTCTCAATTCCTCATGTATTTAATTCAATTAATCACTCTAAATTAACATAAGATGAAAACATATCACAACCCCAAACTTGGCAATTTGCTTGTCCTCAAGCAAAAATTAATTTAAAAACATGGGTCAAAAAAATTGAAATTAATGGATGTATTTTCAATCTCCACCATAAACACATGCTCAATCAACTTTCTTTTTAATCACACTTGTCAAAGGTGACAATTCATGCCTTCTTATATCAGTTGCTTTCTCAATTCCAAATTCTCCCAAATGAACAAATCAAGCAACATAACGCATTACAATTATCAATTATGCTCAACTTATCGACTTTCCTCACAAATGATATTTCACTTTCACTCAGGTGTCATTGGGATCGTTCTCTCAATCACATCATACGCAACACTCTACCATAGGCTTGACCAAGTTCTAAAGAATTAAATACAATGCAATGTAATACACATTTAAAAGGCCTTTAAGGTTGTAACGGGGCTTAGGTAAGGGCAGGAATTATTTGGATAGTAGGCTCATAATCTTGAAGTAAGAAATAAACCACTTCACGACATTGATATCAAACCCTTGTATTCATTCACATAAATCTCCCCCAACACAATTGATTAAGAACAATAGGTAATATTTACACATTAATGACTTTTTTTTTATAATAATGAACAAGTCCAAATTCTATACAAAATTGAACAATTTAAGTTCTTGTACATCCACCCCAAACTTAGAATCTTTGCTTGCCCTCAAGCAACCCCAAACTTAATCAAATGCTAAGACATGTCGTAATATGGCCTACTGAACTCCAAGTAAGTAGGGACAATTGAGATTCTGGTCTTAGGCTTGCAATGAAAGTAGATCGCAAATAATGGACAATTAAGCTCAAACGGGCTAACAAAGGATTAAATGAATTAGGTGGTGAATTTAGGAGGTATTAGAAAAAATATTGCCTCAATATGTGTAAACATGCAAGTATAAAATCCTAAGAACGAGGTCAAATTCTGAAGACTGTCACATATAACAGAAGCACACAAGAAGAAAAAGTTCTGTTTGGCACAAAATTCTCACTGGTTAGAGAGGAAATTAAGCACAAATGAATCTTGCAGTTAAATGTTACTTAACATGCTTCAAAGGGTTATTTGTGAACTTTTTGATCAAAAAGAGGCATGCAAATTCACAATCCAATTGTGTATCCATTACAATTCATAAGCATGCATATCATGGGGATTCTGAAAATAACAAACCAGAATTCCACTTATCAAATCAACATCTCAACTCAAAAATTCATTTAACACAAGGTACAAGAAAAGGAAATTAGAGTTCCCAAAAAAAATCAGTACAAAATACATTGAATATTGATATTTAAACAGAAAAATAAAAGAAAACAAAAGATAAAAGTAGAAAACCAAAACGGTGAGCCATGGGACTCAACCGCTGAGTGAAATGATGGGGCGGGCCGCCCGACGCCACCACTGAAAGAAACTAGGGAGCTGGCTCTGAAGGCCCTGCCTCATCATCAGGGTAAGGCTCCTGGAAAATGTCGGCGTCCATATTCACGAACTGGCCACTTTGGTAAGCACCAATGGCTCTGTAAATAGCCTGCATCCCTCGCCTTTGAGCTCGTGCTTCTTCCCGTTGCTCTAAGGCCATACTCTCTACCTGACTCCCAATCCTCTGGACATCAGCCGATAATCTCTCAAAATCAGCCATCGAAGGGTAATTTTGAACCGGAGGATCTACAAACATATTCTGGGCCTCCCCCATTTCCTCCGGTTCTTGGTGATGCTGCTGAGGAGGTTGAGGTGGCTGGTCAAGTGGGATTGAATTCCTCCGAATCCAATCACCCGTTATGAGGGTCCCAGGATGTATTGGATTTTCTTTAATTTCCTTACTTGGGATCTTCACACGGGCCCTTTCACATAGGAGCTGAATGAGAGTGGCGTGCCTCAGCCAAGATCTGGTTACCTTTTCATTAGCCGCATTGTGTAAATTGTGAGCTAAAATTTGGCCCAGATTGACCGGCTCACCATTCATGATGGCATATACCAGGGTAGCCCTATATGAAGTCAACTCGACACATTGGCGCAAGGGAGGAAAGTATGAAGTACAAATCGCCCCATGCCTTTGCGGTGGGAGTCAAATTCGCCTTCTATTTTTCTCGGCGACCCATCTTGGTTCCTCACCCAATCTTGTCCCGGTCTGATTAATAAATGCCGAATGGCCTGTTGATCAGCTCCGTCCAAGACACCTCTGGCTTGATAGCCACAATTTTCAACATCAGGCAAATCAAACAGCTGGTTGATTGTATGGGGATCATATGGAATTGTCTTCCCCCTTACATAACTCACATATCTAGCATCGCCAGCAGGGATGTCACCATCTCCACTCTGATAAGCATTTGCAAAAAATTCCATTGCTAGCTTTTTGCTAGCTGTCTTGGGAAAAGAGGTAAAAGCTTCCCAATGTCTTTGCCCAATGTTATGTTGGATCTCCATGAAATCATTGGCACTTAGCTGAAATGCCTTCTCCCTCACAAATTCCTTGTTTGTAAGAATTGAGGCATAACGGTCTTGGCACGCCAAAGATCTGAACAAGTGGGAATCAAAACTTCCACAAGAAGAAGAGACAGTTTGCTTCTTGCGTTTCTCTGGATTACGAGCCATAGTTCCCTGCACATAGAACGAAGATTTGTGCAAAAATTGTTTTCTATGTTAGTACCAACACAAACATCTTAAAATTCTATGAGCATTATCACTTCACCACTATGGTTTTCCAACAAAGAGATTACCAATGCAATTCATATTTTCATATTAAAACTCTTGCAAAAGTTGACAATCTCAATGGTTTTTGATACAAAAAAAAAATTCCTTATGCACTAAATTGCAATTAGACAAACCTTTGGTCATCTAATAATTTTCACAATTATTTGATTGAGGACAACCAAATTTTGTCATTTGAAACAATGTATGGCATAAACATGAAGTTTGGCTTAGCTCATTATCAATTTCTATTCCCTATACTCTCATAAGCATTTTATCAAACACATTGTGTGCACACAAAAGCATCTAACAAACCAACAATGGCTTCATCATGCAAAACTTCCCAAAATAAGAAAAATTCAAGGCTTCACAGCTCAATCACATAAGAAATAAACAGCTCACAACAACAACATCAAATTTCAAGCAAGAACTTCATATTTTCGACAACTTTCTTCATGGAGATGAAGGCAAACAAAAAATTAGAAAAAGGAAGTCATGAAATCACTTACTTGAGGATGAATGATGTATGAAGTGAAGAAAATGTGAAGATTAATCTCTCTATGCAAGTTGAGCTTGAGTGGTGGTGAAGTTTTTAGAGTTAGGGTTGGTTAAGAAATGATTTTTGAGTGAGTGAAATGAGGAGGCTGCGAGCATCTCCGTTTATTAAGCCAGGTTGCGTCGCGCAACCAATCATGTGTATTTTGCGCGTCACGCCGCACGGTCACTGAGGCAAAATTAAAAAATGCGTCATGCGCTAAGGTTCTTGGCGTCGGCGCATCACCGCCTGTTCCAAATTCACTCATCAGGTGCTATGCGCGTCGCGCGCAGATTACGCAATGCAAATGCGCGTCACGCGCATGGGTCACAGAGGCAAAATTCAAAAAAAATGCGCGTCATGCGCATCACCTGCAGCAAAAAAAAAATTATTATTTTTTCTTTTTTAGGGCAAACTTGTTGCCATGGGTGCTTCTTTAACGTCACTAACTTGACGCTTGGTCATTTTATGGATCCTGCAAAACGAGGGCTACTCTTGCCCTGGAGACTTCTCCTCCAAAGAATGGCTTCAATCTTTGCCCATTAACTTTGAAAGTTCTTGTGGAGCCGGGATCTTCTAATTCCACTGCTCCATGTGGAAAAACTTCTCTGATTACAAATGGTCCCGACCACTTGGACTTCAACTTGCCTGGGAAAAGTTTCAGCCTTGAATTGAAGAGTAGAACTTGTTGGCCTGGCTGGAAATCTTTTCTCACCAAATGCTTGTCATGATAAGCCTTGGTTCTTTGTTTGTAAATGGTTGCATTCTCATAAGCCATCAACCTCATTTCGTCCAGCTCATTTAATTTCAGCAACCGCTTTTGTCCAGCCAATTTGGAATCAAAATTCAGAAATTTTATGGCCCAAAATGCCTTGTGTTCCAACTCCAATGGTAAGTGGCATGACTTCCCATAAACCAGCTGATAAGGAGAGAATCCTAATGGCGTTTTGAATGCTGTCTGGTAGGCCCACAAAGCATCGTCAAGCTTCTTTGACCAATCCTTCCTTGAAGCACCAACTGTTTTCTCCAAAATCTTCTTTATCTCCCTATTGGAAACTTCAGCTTGCCCACTAGTTTGTGGGTGATAGGGAGTGGCAACCTTATGCTTTACATCATACTTGTTCAGCAATGTCTCCAAGTACTTGTTGCAAAAATGCGTGCCCCCATCACTTATGAGCACTCTAGGCACTCCAAATCTGGAAAATATGTTTTTCTTCAAAAAATTGACCACTGTCTGGGAATCATTGGCTCTGGTGCACATGCCTCAACCCATTTCGTGACATAGTCAACAGACACCAAAATGTATAAATTGGAATAACATGATGGGAAAGGCCCCATGAAATCAATACCCCAACAATCAAATGGTTCAATTTCCAATGCTATTGAGGGCATCTCATTTTTCCCCGAAATGCTTCCCGTAGCGCCAACTTATCACATTGCTTGACATATTCATGACAATCTTTGAAAAGCGTTGGCCAAAAGAACCCACTTTGTAACACCTTGGCTGCAGTTATTTCTCCACCATAATGACCTCCATACGGTGAATCATGACAATGTTTCATTATACTTTGTGCCTCCTCGGATGTGACACACCTTCTCAATAACCCATCAGGGCTCAGTTTAAACAAAAATGGATCATCCCAAATGTAGAAATTTGCATCTTTGAAGAGTTTCTTCTTCTTTGCCAAGTATAATCCTCTGGTATCACACTTGTTGCCTTAAAGTTAGCCATATCAAGCAAACCATGGCCTCTCGGATACCATCAACAAGTGCTCATCAGAAAATTCTTCGTTAATCTCTTTCTCCTTAACTGTTACTTCAGAATTTTCCAGCCTTGATAAGTGGTCAGCTACCACATTCTCACTCCCTTTCTTGTCTTTTATTTCCAAATCAAACTCCTGCAGCAACAATATCCATCTAAGCAGACGAGGCTTAGAATCAACTTTAGTAAGCAGGTATTTGATTGCAGAATGATCAGTATAGACAATGACTTTCGATCCAATCAAGTAAGATCGAAATTTCTCCAAAGCAAATACTATAGCTAGCAATTCTTTTTCAGTGGTGGCATAATTCACCTGATTTTCATTCAAGACCTTGCTAGCATAATAGATAGCATGAAAGAATTTTTCTGTTCTTTGTCCCAAAACAGCCCCGACTGCATAATCACTTGCATCGCACATGAGTTCAAATGGTAAACTCCAGTCGGGAGCTACTATAATCGGAGAGGAAACCAGCTTTCCTTTCAACACATTAAAAGCATTCAAACAGTCTTGATCAAACTTAAAATCAGAATCTTTAACTAGGAGATTGCACATTGGCTTTGCAATCTTTGAGAAGTCCTTAATAAATCTTCGATAAAAGCCACATCACCTAAGAAACTCCTCACTCCTTTGACATTCACAGGAGGTGGTAACTTCTCAATTACCTCAATTTTTGCTTGGTCCACTTCAATTCCCTTTGCTGAAATTTTATGTCCTAAAACAATCCCTTCTTTAACCATAAAGTGGCATTTCTCCCAATTTAACACTAAATTGGTGTCCACGCACCTCTTAAGAACAGAAGCTAGATTGGATAGACACAGATCATAACATGAGCCAAAAACAGAGAAATCATCCATGAACACTTCTATTGAGCTTTCAATCATGTCAGAGAATATGGAGAGCATGCACCTCTGAAAAGTTTGCAGGAGCATTGCATAATCCAAATGGCATCCCATGCAGACGCAAACACACCAAAAGGACAAGTAAAAGCTGTCTTTTCTTGGTCCTCCTGATTAATCGCAATTTGGTTATACCTGAATAGCCATCAAGAAAACAATAAAAAGCTTGGCTCGCTAACCTTTCTAACATTTGATCCATGAAAGGCAATGGAAAATGGTCTTTCCTCGTGGCATTATTGAGCTTGCGGTAATCTATGCACATTCTCCATCCGGTTCTCGTTCTTGTAGGGATGAGCTCATTCTTTCATTTTTGACCACCGTCATCCCTCCTTTCTTGGGAACAACTTGCACGGACTCACCCATGCACTATCCGAAATGGGATAAATCATGCCCGCATCAAGAAGCTTCAGGACTTCTTTTCGACCACATCCTTCATTGTCGGATTTAATCTCCGCTGAGGTTGCACCACCGGTTTAAATTCTTTCTCCAATGTAATTTTATGCATGCGAATCTGGGCTTATTCCTTTCAAGTCGGAAATAGACCAACCTATTGCCGTCTTGTACTCCCTCAACACTCTCATCAATTTTTCTTCCTCCAAGTTTGACAATGAGTTGCTCACAATAACTGGACTTTCTTCATCATCATCAAGGAATCAGACTTGAGTGGGAGGGAGTGGTTTCAACTCAATTTTCTGTTTTTCCGGTGACCTCTTCTTTTTCAATTCTTCTCTTTTCAAATTCACGACTTGTTACGTACTTAGTCTTTATTGTCTCACACATTCTGCTATTTCTTCTTCATCCTCCTCACAAAGATTTTCAATAGCCTGTACTAGTACTTTCTCAAGAGGAATTGAAGGATATTGCTAAGAAAAAGTTTCCTCCACCAAGTAATTGACAGTGTCTACACTCACAGTATCTCTATCAGTTGGATGTTGCATTGCCTCAAACAAATTGAAGGTCACCTTCTCATCATGTACTCTGAGCATTAGTTGGCCTTTTTGCACATCCACAAGAGCTCTACCTGTTGCAAGAAAGGGTCTTCCCAAGAGAAGAGGAACTTCTGCATCTTCCTCCATGTCCAGAATAACAAAGTCAGCTGGAAAAATGAACTTATCCACCTTCACCAAGACATCCTCCATAATACCGTAAGGATATTTAATTGATCGGTCTGCTAATTGAAGCGACATCCTAGTAGGCTTCACATCATTTGTCCCCAACTTCTTCAACATAGAAAGTGGCATGAGGTTGATACTTGCTCCTAAGTCACATAATGCCTTCCCAATAGTTATATTCCCTATAGTGCAGGGAATTGTGAAACTACCGGGATCTTTGAGCTTTGGAGGAAGTTTCCGTTGAATTATTGCACTGCATTCCTCAGTCAAAGTGATTTTTTCATCTCTCAATTTTTTCTTCTTTGTGAGAATTTCCTTCATGAACTTGGCATATGTAGGCATTTGCTCAAGAGCCTCAAAGAAAAGGTATATTAATCTGCAACCTCTTAAAAATGTCCAGAAATTTTGAATATTGCTTCTCCTTTTCTTTTTTCTTGTTCTCCCTTTGAGGATAAGGAAGTCTCACATATGGAGGAAGAATTTGAGGCTTGTTCCCATCCTTCAAAATTTCAGCTTTTGTTCTTCTGATGATGGAACCTTCTTCCACTAATCTAGAACTCTTTTTATCTTCATTTTTCTTTTTCTCACTCTCCTTTTCAACTTCTTCAACATCAATCACCTCATTTTTATTTTTCAACTCCTCATCCAACATCACCTTGTTATTTTCATCATTATATTCAGGGACTAATGGTTCCACCATAGATGGTGTTACCACCTTTCCACTTCTCAGAGTAACAGCATTACAAGACTCATTTTTTGGATTGTCTACAGTATTTGCAGAAAACTTACCCTTGGATTGCTCCGCGAGTTGCTTGGAAAGTTGTCCAATCTGATTTTCAAGATTTTTGATGGATGCATCTTGATTCTTGAAATGAGCTTCATGACTTTGGAGGTTTGTTTGAGTCATCTTCATAAACTGAGTGAGAGCATTCTCTAAGTCAGATTGCTTATCTTTTGATTCTGCTGGTTGCGGAGGCTTGCTTGATTGAGGGGCATCATTTTGCTTCCAAGAAAAGTTGGGATGATTCTTCCACCCTGGATTATAAGTGTTGGAATATGGATTCCCTCCTTGCCTTTGGAAATTTGCCATGTATTTGGCTTCCTCACTAAGCTCACCTTGGGCTTCACATTGCCCATTTTCATGCCCTCCACCACAGAAATCACACTTCTTTGCATCAGTTACCGCTTTAGCTTGTGCGGTTGAAGAAGATCCTGCTCTTAAATCTTTAAGTTCTTTGGTAAGGGCTTCAAGTTGTTGTGATACTAATTTGTTTTGAGCCAAAATAACATCACTTGTCTCTAGCGCAAACATGCCCTTTTTGCTTTGTGCTCCTCTATCATGGTGGACAAGATAATCATTTGAGACCATTGCCTCAACTAGCTCTCTTGCTTCTTCAGCCGTCTTTGAATTCATTGAGCCTCCCAAGCATCAAGCATCATTCTTGTGTTAGGCCTCAACCCATGACAAAACATTTGCATTTGGCACAAGTCATCATAACCATGACCAGGACATCTCTTCAACAACACTTTGAATCTTTCCCAAGCATCATAGAGGGTTTCACCATCTTTTTGTTCAAAGCTACTCACTTCAGCTCTCCTCTTGACAAACTTGGCAGTGGGGAAAAACCGATCCATGAATTTATCTTCTAAGTCATTCCAGGTAGTAATACTTCCCTGGGGTAATAAACTTAGCCAGCCCTTTGCCCTATCCCTCAAAGTAAAAGGGAATAATCTCAGTTTCTTTGCTTCATCTGTAACACCGTCCAGCTTCAAAGTTCCACATATTTCAAAGAAATTCACCAAGTCTTTGGTTGGGGTCTTCATTTTCACTCAAAACTGATTTTGCTTGAGTGCACTCGGAAGAGAAGTCAGGATCTCAAATGCATTGGCCTCCACTGGTTGGTATCCAATAGCCAATCTCTCCCTGTTGTTCTGCCCAAAATCACCAAGAGTACGCCTAGGTGGCGGTTACGCCATTTCTTCCTCTACCCGAGTATGAGTAGAAGTAGAAGCTTGAGATTGTTGATGTTTTTCTCTTTGCCTTGCCTCCTTAGCCTTCTTCCTATTTGCTTTTCTTTGTCTTTTCTATCTCCGGATCAAACACCAATTCAGATGTCTGTTTCCCTCGCATACATAACAACTAGAAAGATGATTAAGCACACAACAGCTGTATTTTGAAACAAGATAAAATATATCCACAAAAACTAACTAACTAGAAATAAAACTGTAAAATTGTTCAAAGTAGTAACTCCTTTGCCTTGTTGACAATCAAATCAACAATCCCCGGCAACGGCGCCAAAAACTTGTTAGCGTATTTCATACACTACTTTTTAAGGCAAGTGCACCAATCACAACCAGTAATATAGTAATGAATAGAGTATCATCTCCACAGGGATTATGATGGTTATCAATAAGAATAAGTGTGTAATTACTTTAAACGGAAATGATTTGGATATTTTGATTGTAATTGTAACTTTGAACAAGTTAAAGTAAAAAAATAGAATTGACTTGGTTGGTAGAAAACAACTAGGATTTGAATCCTCTTGTACTTGCTCTTATGTAACTAGTTCATCATTAACTGAAGTAATTTCATATAAATTGAAGTTCGAATCAACTGAATTAGCTTAAGGACAATCTCTTGCCTCATAAACCCTTTATTCTAGCCACAATCCCTAATCCCTTAGGTGATTAATGATTAGACTAAGCAATAAGATCCATGATTCATTAGAACACATAACCACAAGTTATATTCCTATAATCATCATGATTATGATTACTAATCTCAGTTCAAGTTCACTCATCCTATTTTCCAATAAAGATGAAAAACCCAAAATCAATGCAATAGTGATCAAGTATTGAAAAGCATGAAGTATAGAGATTAGAAACTCAATTTACATAACATAAACTTGTATTAATATAAGAGAACTAACTACATAAGAGTTTGTACATGATTCATCTCATCCTAATCTAAGTTATTTAGCTACCCATGGTAGTAAAAGAAGAAAACAAACATATGGAAGAAAACAACTCCATTGATGATCCAAACCTTGTTCCCAAGAATGAATCCTCCTTGAAGATGAAGAACAATGGAACCCTAGCACTCCTAATCTTTCTCTTCAGTGTTTTTTTAGATGTTAGCAAAGGTCCAAGATGATTAAAAAGTGAACAAATATCTAATTATACAGATTCTGCAGCACCGTGCGCGTCGCGCGCAGTTTAGGCAGTACAAATGCGCGTCGCGCGCACTGAGGCGCTTCAGATTTGCAGCGATGCGCATCGCGCAGATTCTTCCTAATCGGTCAGGCGTCGCCGCATGAAGACAGAGCCAGTTTACATAAATGCGCGTCACGCGCATTCCTTTACTTGTAAATGCGCGTCACGCGCATACTCAATAACTTGGCTAAATTTCGCATTTTTGGCTGCCTTCGAATCTTATGCTCTCACGAATCATCTTCTTTGCCTTTAATTGAATTCTTGAGAGTGTCTTCTTTTGGTTTTGTTTCCATTCCTAGCAATTCAAGTGCAATATACATGAGAATAATGTAAGAGTTAAAACATACAATCAAACAACCAAGTGTAAAGAATTCCAAAGTTTAAGCTCAATATATATTCAACTCTCTCAATTCCTCATGTATTTAATTCAATTAATCACTCTAAATTAACATAAGATGAAAACATATCAGTATTATTATTTTTTTGACAAAAAATAATGTATTAGTATTCCTTCTTGTGAAATATTCAATCTGCTTTTAATATATTTTTTCTCTAAATTTTAAATACTAATAAATTTATATTTTGATATTAATATGTTTTCATACAAAATATTAATTTATGTGTGTTGTATTTTTATTTGTGTGTTGAGGTCATACGTACGTGTCCGTAAAAATTAGGTAACAAAAATAAAAATTATATATATATATATATATATATAATACTTATTCAATATTTTATATTTCATTGAACATCAATAAATGGGAACATATCTAAAGTTATATAAAAGATATTTCAATTTTTGAAAGAGAGATATAATGAATTTAAATAGGAATATATTAAATTGCTAACAAAATATTCAAACAATATAATAAGAGAAAATTCTGATAATAAAAATCTGAATATTGTAAAATGCATAAGCTAAAAGAAAAGTACTTTATGATAACTAATGAAGATGAATAATAGGATTTTTCATTTATTTTCTATTTTTACGACATATAAATGTCCGTCCATATAGCTATTAACTAATAGATGAAATTTACTCCATTAGTTGAAAAAGCCAAACTTTTGTAGAAATTTAATATAAGGAATAAAGTTAAAATATAACTTAGATAAACGTGTTATTAGTATGAAAGGACAATGGCACAATGTATATTAAAAACATTGAAAAGAAACATTAAAAATTATACTGATGTGGGTTTCTATTAAAATATTTGTCCATTGTAATTTGAATATTAATTATATACCATGTAAAATGCTCAATTATGATATACTTCTATCATATAATTTAAATATTAATAGATTTTTCTTGTAAATATTAATGTCTTTTAATATAAAATATTCATCACATTATTAGATAGAAATAAAAACCAGTAGGGATATTCACTAATTTGCAAATTTTTTATCTATAGTGTGATAGTCTATGCTCCGCATGATAGATAGTTAATAGTTAAAAGAATAAAATCTTATTCTTATAAATTTATATTAATTTGTAATTTTTATTAAAATATTCATAAGGAATATGCTCATTTTTATGATCTCAACTAAAATATGTCTTTATTGATTTCACGTTTTTTTGTTTAAATTTTTTGGCAAAATATAAAACAAAAATATGTTTTATTGTAAAATTTTCATCCACATAGTGAGTGATTATTGTGTTGGATCAGTTTAGTTTCTCTTGATTTGTTTGATGAGTAATCAAATCATGGTTTTTAATTTTAGTTTCGACTGTGATGCTCATTGAGTTTGCAACTCGCGACACCTCCTTTATGAGTGAATTCACCCTGCTATTGTGAAGTGATAATGTGGTTGTCACAGCCTCATTACTGAGGCCAAGTTTTGTCAAGTGATGTGACTTGCAATTTGAAACCATGATGAGTATTGCAGCAATTTCGATGGTATAAGTAGGATGCACTACAATCTTTGTTAGAGTTTGGAGTAAATGAAATGTTACTATTGTCTTCAAGTCGATTGCTAATCAATGTTTGGAAAGAAACTCTATCTGGGTGATAATATTAACAAACAATAGATCACCATTAGATATTTGGATTGTTAAAAAATAAATTAGATATGAAATAAGGAGAGTAAACAATTGAAAAACAAACCTTGTTGTCCATAAGGACTAACTCTAGGGGGAAAAAAAACTTTTTCCTTATCTTTATGATCAGGAACTATCCATTTGTGCACCATCCTAACTAATAATCGTACATTTAATTGTTTGACAACAATGATCTCCGAGAGTTGGTCGTACTTTGGAGCCATTTGTTAGGTGCAGATGATGGTTAACATGTATGAATTAGGAAAATAGTTAGAATGTGATTAATGAAATGGTGTAATTATATTTATAATTAAAAATATAGGAAATTAGGGTAAATCATAGAGGATTATGGTTTACACTATTTTAGACGAAATAATATTACTGAATAGGTTAAATTGTGATTCATGTATTTATTATAATTATATTTTCCTATTTTAGTTGATTAGCTTAAACATATTTAACATGTGACATAATTGTGTTAAATTGTGTGATATGCATCAAGTGACTATTTAGATGCCTGTTTCTTGGTATCTATTTGCATTTAGTATTTGGTTGATTTTAAAATCAAATTATCGTAACCGATCATATTATGATACGATTCTATCTATCTAGTTGATTGATACCAATTTTTATTTCAAGACATTTAATGGCCATGATAAGTTTCCAATTAATGTATAATTTTTTAACAGGTTTCGTGAATATGGCAAAATTTGATATAAAAATTAATTAATTACAATTGAAATTTAATAAATATATCTGAAAGTATTTGAAATTTAAATTAAATATAATTAATACCGGTTGACTGATACAACCTTTTTATTTCAAAACATTTACCTTAATTTGGCAAAAATTGATAAAATAATTGATTAATTATATCCGAAAGTATTAGAAATTTAAATTCCAAACGTGTCAAATATAATGGTTTGTAATCAGATGCATGCTATTAAAGTATACAGATCATATTTTGTTATACTGTTGCCTATTTTACTTGATGTGAGTTTAATTTTATAATTAATTGTGTTGACTGATCATTTAAAACGTGAACATTTAAATGATCACACATGATCGATCTTCTGTGTTGACCGATCATTTAAAACGTGAAATGTATGATGTATTCAATCTGTCCGAAATATTTTCATATTTTTTGAATTAACGTTACTTTTAGTATTTAGGGTTGCTTTTTATAATTGTGATGGTTTTGATTTTATTATTAATCGAGTTGACCGAAAGTTTATTTATTTCTTTTATTTTTATTTTCATATTTTCGTATTTTTATTTTCTTTAATTCTACGGGTTCCATGCATGGTTTTAAATTAATGGTTTCTAGCTGACCCAAAAAAAGAAAACTAATGGTTTTGATTACTATAATAAAAAGGAAATTGGAAATACCAAATTATTGAACATATGCCAGATGTTAATGTGTGTTTAAGTAAAGTTTACCTCAGTATATAAATGTCATGAGAAGGGAAAAGTTAGTATAGCTAATACCCCCGATACAGGTGATCATGTGGCAATTATTCCAGACCATACCTATTTGAAAGTCATGCAAAAGTAAAAAAATTACGTAAACAATCCACTCATCAAAAATGAAATCACAAGCATTGACAACTTGACGGGTAAAAGTCTATCAGTTGATAAATAATACAATAAGCATGCCGTATATAAATGAAGAGCAATAAAGCATTAAAGTAATTCCTTTTGTGCATTAAATTATATCATTTATTCGTTGTGTCGTCATATGTACTTGCACAGTTGCACCCTACTACGGAATCTGACTATGCATCATATTTCCTCTGCATAGAAGCTCGTTTTGTTAGAACATCCAAATAAACCAAATGATGAAGACAATAGAGTAGGGCTCAAAAGAGTTTTGAGACATCAATGTAGCGACCGAAAAATCCGGAGGGATTTATTCGAGTTTAATGGAGCCGCCACCAATAATTTATTTTCGAAGGAAAAATATTGGAAAAACCTTTTTTGAAGAAAAGTGGTCCTTAAGACCGGATTTGGGTTCGGGAGTCGATTATGCGTAGGGAAGGTATTAGCACCCCACGACATCCTTTCGAAAAAGGTTACCTCTAACTAATTGTGCAAAATTTATTAACTTCTAAAAAATATTTATTTCCCTTTTATTTAAAAAAAATTAACCAAGATAAAAAAAAGAGGACTTAATAAAAGTCGTTTATTTTTGCGCTTGACAGGAGTGGGCTCCTGCTCCTACGTATCTCCGGGTACAGTGGAGAAATCAAAGGCTACGTAGTTCTTGGATAAAAAAAAAGGTTGTGTGTTTGTTGATTTTAATTAATCGGTTTGTGACTTAATTTTATGGTTTGCATAGTGATCAAATCAAAAGTGGATTTGGCGTAATCACTACTAATATTTTAAAATATTTTATTTAGATTGTTGCAATGACCAAACCAAAAGAGGATTTGGAGTAGTCCTTATTTTTTTTTTTAAAGAGTTTGCATAGTAACCAAACCAAAAGCGGATTCGGCGTTGTCACTACTAATATTTATTCAAGAAGATTGAAGAATTTTTCAATAAAAAAAGTATGGTTAATAAATAAAAAGGATGAGGGGAACATTTACGTATTTTTTTTAGGAACCCTAGATTGGGTCAAAACCAGTGGGCTAAAGCCCAATATAAAATAAGATGGGTCGGAAATAAATAAAGAAAGAGGGCTGAGCCCAAACAAGAGAAGAATACAAAAAAACAAATAAAAAAAAGGAAGAGTGGGCTGAAGCCCACTTAAAAGAAATAACAAAAGAAAAGAAAAAAAATAGAAAACCAAAGAAGCAGAACGCATGAAGTAAAAGTTAGGGAGGGGATTGAGGGTTTAAAAAAAACAATGGGGCGTAAAGAAGAAGGGGAGGTTGGGCTGAAAGCCCAATAAAAAAAATAAACTCAACATACTAACAAAACACTAACAGCACTTAAACACACACTCACACACCAAACCTAACCTGACACACACATATTAACACACACTAAATCAGAGCAAAGCGCCGCTGGGACCAAAAAAATGGAGAGAGAGAGAGAGAGAAGGAGGGTGGCAAGAGGGAGAAAGGGAAGAGGGGTGCGACATGTGTGTGTGGAAGGGAGAGAAAAGAGGGAGGGAAGGCGTGAAGGGGAGAGAAAGGAGAGAGTGAGAGACTGTTGTGGGAGAGGGGGGAAGAAGGAGCGAGTTTTTCCCTCCTCCTTCTCTTCTTTCTTTTTCTGGACTTTCTTCTTCCTCTCTTCTTCTTCTATGCTTCTTCCTTTTTTTTTGCTTCTACTCACTACTTCTTCTGCTTTTTTTTGCTTCTGCTTGCTTTTTCTTGCTTCTGTTTTTTTCTCTTTTTGTTTTTTTTGTTTGTGTTTTTTTTTATTTCTCCTCTCCTTCGTTTTCTTTTTCTGACTTGGTGAATTAGGGCTTCAGTGTGGAGCCTCTAATTCTTTGATTGGTGGTGAAAAATGCTCAGGATACTCCCCAAAAAATTCTCTTCCCCTTCTCTGTTATTCTTGCGTTTTTTATAGAGCTAATGATCCCTAATAGGACAATGTTGGTTTGCTGGTTGCAGGGTTATGGGAGGGCTGAAGGATGCAGGAGGTGCAGGGTAGTGCCTGCAAAGCTGCTTGGTTGGAGCAAGAATGGAAAAAAAACAAAGGAACAGGAAGAAAGCACATTGGAATTATTGCTAAAATTGTTACTGCTGTTGTTGTTGGTTGTTGTGGCGACGAGGGGCAAACAACGTTCCTTGCCTTTGCGGTTTGCTCTTTTTGCTTTTTCTTTTTTTATTACATTCTGTTTTTCTTTTGTTTTACCTTTTTTATTTTTTGATTTTGTGATTTTTGGGCTTGGTTTGGACTGTATTGGACTATTGACATTTTTGCAATTTTTGTAACGGACATGGTTATCATTATTGGACTTGTACTTGTGATTGTGATTTGCAACAATAAGGCCAACAACTTGTTCCTCCTTTTCTTATTGCAATTGGGCTGAAATTAGCCCAAAGGATGGACCCAAAATGTGTTGTTAAGAATAAAGTAAAAACAACAATAAAAATAAATTACAGGAGGTAGGTGGACAAAATTAGGGTATAATAGCTGCCCCTCTTTAGTTATATTTTATTAGAAAATGTGAATAACAAAGGTTTTCATATTTCCGTCATAAAATAGAAGTAAAGATAAAGACACTAATTTTGTCCCGAACTAGGATAGACAAGGGATGGGTTGGAGGATTGACGCTTGGTGCATTTATCGGAAAGCAATAGAGAAGGGTCACCGCCAGGTCGGGTACTGACGCGGTGGTAGGAAAGCAAAAATGAGGGATTAACGCTTGGCGCGTTTATTGGAAAGCAATAAAGAAGGGTCACCGCCAGGTCGATTACTGACGCGGTGATCGAAAAAGCAGTAATGAGTGATTAACGCTTGGCGCGTTTATCAGAAAACTATAAAGAAAGGGTCACCGCCAGGTCGGGTACTGACGCGGTGATTGGAAAGCAATAATGAGGATTCGACGCCAAATATGGTGTTGACGCGTCGATGGGAAGCAATAAAGAAGGATCACCGCCAGGTCGGGTACTGATACGGTGATCGGAAGGTTCGACGCCAAGTAGGGTATTGACGCGTCGATGGAAAGCAATAAAGAAGGATCAACATCAGGTCCGGAACTGATATGTTGGTCAAAAAGCAATAATGAGGGACTACCGCCAGGTCGGGTACTAACGCGGTAATCTTAAAGCAATAGAAAGGGGTGATGCTCGGTGCGTTTATCAGAAAACTATAAAGAAAGATCTCGTCGGTCGCATCTTGTGACGGTGATCGAAAAGCAATAAAGAGTGAGCGATACTTGGCGTGTCGCTTAGAAAGCAAAATAAAGGACCAATGTTAGGCGCATTGTTTGTAAACGAGAATGAAGGATCAAAATTTGGTGCACGGACCAGGTGTAACAAAACGGCTAAAAGGTGGTGATATGAAGATGATGCACGAATATATGGTATGTGATGCATGTATGCAATGTGATTATTATTTTTACTGATTCCTCATCCCGTATGATCTCCAGTGCTTAAAGATATGGGATGGACTGAGATTCATCGGATTTAGTCATGCTATGCTTCGATTGGGAGAGAGCGCGAGTTATCAATGCAGTGCTAGTTACTTTTTAAAGGTAATCCCTTTGCCCTTTTTGAAACTTATTTGCTGAGATTTGGCGTTTCCTCGTGATTCTTAAGATGTATATAATAACCGTAATGCTTTCCCATATCATCACATACTTTACAATCCAGTGCCTATTATCATAAAACAATATTTTGAAATATAAGAACGGAGGTGTTTGGTATTCAAAAGAAGAGTTATGTGTACAAGGACTGAAGTTACACAGACTTGAAAATACATCAAGAAAAATGCAGGAAGAAGAAAAAACAAAGAAAGACAATAACTAAGCAGATATTTTATAGTTTGTGTCTTCGTAGGAACAAATGCCAGCTTCCCATATCCATAACTTTGATTACTCATTACTCTACTACAGAATTGCCCCAGTTGGGTAAGAGCCCCTTGATGCACCAGCCTTCTTCAATATCCGATTTTAGACCCTAACTTCTGCTTGGATTGCTCTTTCAAGTTTTCACTCCAACAGGTCGCTCTAATTTTTGCCTAGGTCGCCCTTTCAGGTTTTCAACCTAGCGAGCTCACTTTTGCTTGGTTTTTATATGTTTTTCTTTTTTAGGCATAATATTTTTTGACTGCATCAGAGTTTACTGGGAGCGGGAGATCTTCACCGTCCATCCTTGTGAGGATTAAGGCTCCTCCAGAAAAACTTTTTTCACAACATACGGGCCTTCATAATTCGGAGTCCATTTTCCACGGGAATCCTTTTGGATGGGCAAAATCTTCTTGAGCACTAGGTCTCCTTCTTGAAATTCCCGAGGGCGAACTTTCTTCTCGTAAGCCCTCTTTATCCTGTATTGATACAGCTGTCCATGACATAAGGCCACTACTCTCTTTTCTTCAATGAGGTTCAATTGATCCAACCGAGCCTGAATCCATTCTGCCTCTTCCAGTTTTATCTCCATCAATACCCTTAACGAGGGGATCTCGACTTCAATGGGAAGTACTGCTTCCATTCGATACACCAGCAAGAAAGATGTTGCCCCCGTTGAGGTATAAACCAAAGTTTGATAACCATGCAAGGACAAAGGGAGCATTTTGTGTCAGTCTCCAAATGTTACAACCATCTTCTGGACAATCTTCTTGATGTTCTTGATGTTCTTGTTTGCAACCTCAACCGCCCCATTCATCTTTGGGCGGTATGGTGAGGAATTATGATGTTAGATCTTGAAGTCGTCACACAACTCCTTCATCATCTTGTTATTTAACTTAGTTCCATTATCAATGATGATCTTATTTGGCAGACCATGGTGGCAGATCATATCCCTTTTGATGAATTTGACAACCACATTTTTGGCAAAAAATTGCAATGAGGAGTTTACATGGATTTCCTCTTCCAAAAGTCAAGTTTTGAGAAAATATGAGCAATTTGATTTTGATCAGAATAGACTTTATTAGGGTTGTAACGTGGCCAAGGGTTGAAGGGTCACAAAAGAAAGGATATTTCAGGCTCAAAAGGGGTTTGAGGGCTTTTTTTTTAACAAGGATTTTTTAGTGCAAAGATGCACTTTGATGGTTGCTAGCATAATTGCTTTTGTTTTATTTTGACATTTTTATTTACTGATTTTTTTTTATTCTTGCAAGCGTCTTTGATACGTTGTATTTGCCATTTGCTTGCTTGCTTGCTTTGCCCTTTTTTGGACAGATGAAATTGAATAGACTATTGTACTAACCTCCAATGGATGAGTGATCCTTGTATATGGTATTTGAAAGAAAATTTTTTTAGGGCTCAAAAGGGGTAGCAAGGGATATACATTTTTTATTTTTTTGGGATAGAGAAAAAAAATGGACAAACTTCATCTCAAAACCTCATTGCTCAAATCTTCATAAAATTTAATTTTTGGCAAATTGTGCATTTGCTATACCTTTTTCTTTCTATTGTCACTTTCAGTACTCGGATCAATTATTTCAAGTTCTTCCTCGTGATGTTAAATCATTTTTGCCATCAATCTCATCAGTTTAGAAGAGGTTTCCCAATTGTCCTCATGGGATAGTCAAAATTATAGTATGAGTCACTGACATCATCATTTTCAAAAACAATGTTTTTTGATCTGCATTAGTTTAGATTGACGAAATGAAAAGCCAAAAAAAAATAAAAATGAAAGGGAATGGAAAAGATGAAAAAAAGAAAAGGGAAATGACTGGAAAATTCAAAAGTGCATTTTATTGATAAAGATACTGAATTGAAACATGTGCGCCCTTTTGACAATAAATGATCGTAAAGCCTTGGGCAGAGCAATAGGGTTTGCATTACAAAATTACTTTGCATCAAAAATCACGGGAAACTCAACAATTTCCAAATTTCCCAGTTTTTCGTTTAGAGGGCAAGAGTGGACAAGGTTGACAATATTGTCTTCAGCACTGCGATCATCTTTGACAGTTGCTATCTGGTTTGGGTTCAACATTCTTGCGCTCTGAAAGCTTTGTCTGATGTCGCAAATAGAGACATTCTTATCATTTGGTTCCCTGCCTTCCGATTTAGCTATTAGGGGTTGGTCCCCAAACTCCTCAGTAATGGCATTGATTGCTGGACCTCCATGACCTGGAAGGGGATTATTACCCACATTAGGGCCATCCTCTTTAAAACTCAATAATTTGGCATTGATCAACTCCTAAACCACGTACTTTAAGGCTTTGCAGTTTTCAGTTGTGTGACCTACTGCCCCTGCATGATACTCACATTTGGCGTTTGGGTCATACCCTCTTGGGAAGGGGGGTTGGAGCGGTTACATTGAGCGCGGGGAGACCAAGGAATTACTGATGAGGTGATGGAATAAATTAGTATAGGTCATGGGAATAGGGTCAAATTGGACTGCTTTTCTCTCTTGGCCGTTTGGCTGTTTTTGGCTTTGGTTTGGCTGAGTGGGTGGATTATGAGAGGCAGCGGCAATGTATGGAGGTGGAAAATAAGGGTATGAGAAAGGTTGCGGGAAGCCAGTAAAGAAATAGGGTGACTTTCCTTGGGTATGTGCTTCCTGGCTCGTCATCACAACATTAGTTTCCCCTTCCTTCTTCATGAAGTTTGTAGGGGGTTTCTTGGCATCACTTACTCCAGTAGAATTGTGGGCAATCTTTCCATTTCTTATACCTCCTTCAACCCTTTTTCCCTACGATGACCATATCTGAAAAGTTTGACGATACGCTTCCGATCATTTTGTCATAGAAGGGTGATTGAAGAGTATCCATGAACATAGCCACCATTTCTTTTTCGATCAGAGGCGGTTCCACTTGGGCTGCCAATCCTCTCCATCGTTGGGCGTATTCTTTAAAATTCTCATTGTCCCTTTTCAACATATTTTGCAACTGCATTCTATCAGGAGCCATATCAATGTTGTATTTATATTGCTTCAAGAAAGCATCTGCCAAATCCTTCCAACAGCGAACATGAGATCGCTCAAGGTGTGTATACCAACTCGACGTTGCCCCTGTTAAACTATCCTGAAAAAAGTGAACCAGAAGTTTATCATCATGTGCATAAGATGCCATTTTCCTACAGTACATGGTCAAGTGGCTTTTTGGGCAAGTTGTCCCTTTATACTTATCAAAGTCTGGCACTTTGAACTTTAGCGGTACGACCACATCTGGTACGAGACAAAGATCTGAAGCATTACTTGAACCGAGATAACCTGCTCCTTCTACAGCTCTTAGTCTATCTTCAATAATTTGCCACTTAGTATCAGGCCATTGGTTCCCGACTGGGATACTCAGATTGGATCCCCCCATGGCTGGAGACCAGGCAACACGGTTAGTTTGGAGATTTACTGGGTTTCCTTGAACATAATAGGGGTGACCAAATGGTCGGGGATTCACTATGGGGGCCACTACAGGCGTACTGACTCCTTGAGTATTCCCGACATGGGGTGGTGCATAACCAGATGGAAAGGTGTATATCATGAAGACGGGAGTTGAGCTTTGAACTGGTATGGTTTCAGTACTTGAGCCGGATCCTTGAGCTACATCTTGTACAACAAGTGCTTGGGAATCAGTTTCTGCGGAGTTATTGTTAGCACTCGGCGGTGTGTAACCGGGCGGGAGACCAAATAGTGGGAACTGTTGTGCCTGTGGGCCTTGAGGGTTATGATTCGCAGTATCATCATTGGCCATAGGTGGCGTGTAACCAGGTGGGAGTCCGTAAAATGGGAACTGTGGTACTTGATTCTGAGGGTTGCTAACTGGTGAATGTGTAGGACCATGCGGGTAAATTGCAAAAGGTACCATCATCCCTTGAGTATTGAGACCATATTGCAACCGCATGGGGCCAGAAGCAGTGGGTGGGAAGGTGTAGCTTGACTTTCATCATTCAACTGCGAGATACCCCATCTGCAACCTTGTCTTTGTTTAGGGACTGCAGAAGCTCCAAAACTTTGCTCATCTGTTCCTTCAGCTGGTTGACGTCCTCTTTCATCTCTTAGTCATCCATGATCTTTGATTGAGAGCGAGTTCGATAAGGGTGTCGAGGAACCAGTTTGTTTGATTATTTTCTGGCGATTTAAAAAAATGATATGAGTATGTAAGAAAAGAAAAATGAATGAATGGATGTGGATGCATGGATCTATTTATTTGTGCCAGGGAACCGTAAGCCTCATTGTTTTGGCACGTATGACTTTTTTGAAACTGTTTTACTACTTGATCTCATGTTATTTTGCCGATCACAATCTAGCTCTTCCTTACGATTCATTGGCGAGCCTACCCATAAATTAAATGAAATGGGGATGGATGCAATATGCTAAAGTTCACTAATATCAAACTTTATCATGTTGATTATAAAAGAATGCATGGGCGTGCAGACTAATGCAATTATTAATGAAATGGACAACAAACAAAATGTGATATGCCTATTTTTTGAAATATTGTAAATGATGGAATGCCCATGTTGCTTGATAAAAATTTGTTTTTTTTTCTTTTAAGAAAGAAAAGTCAACCGGAAAAATAGACAACCTCGTTGTGTCCTAAATAAAATTACCCTAAATCAGAGGATTTCTACTTCTAAGGGCCTATAAATCATCCGATATGTGAGCACCTTCACAGGTGGTACTAATAACTTCCTCACCAAAGGTCTCTAGAGCCAAGTACCATTTCGGGATGTGACCACAAATAGGAAGAAGATACTATGTGTGGGCACCCACGGAACAGTCGCACTCTAGACGAGGTTCTCGTGATACCCAAATCGAAAGTAGATCCGAAGTGACTATCACTAACAACCCCTCACTCCCTAAGTTGCACTCGGGCCCGGGTATAGGGTCCCACTCATAAGTGTGTGTAAGTGAGGTGTGTGATGGAGGCAACCTAAAATTACCCAAGCTGCAAAACAAATGAAATATACAAAATATGGTCTTCTAACCTAAGGTTCAATATATGCATAATATTCACAACAAATATTCACAAAAGAAAAATAAATAATTAAACAAATAAATAAATAAATAAAAACAAGAGAAACTAAACATAAGAGTTAACTATTTAGCACAATCAATTATTTAGGCTTAACTCTCTAAAAAAATGTCCCCAGTGGAGTCGCCAGCTGTAGCGACCGAAAAATCCGGAGGGATTTATTCGAGTTTAATGGAGCTGCCACCAATAATTTATTTTCGAAGGAAAAATATTGGAAAAACCTTTTTTGAAGAAAAGTGGTCCTTAAGACCGGATTTGGGTTCGGGAGTCGATTATGCGTAGGGAAGGTATTAGCACCCCACGACATCCTTTCGAAAAAGGTTACCTCTAACTAATTGTGCAAAATTTATTAACTTCTAAAAAATATTTATTTCCCTTTTATTTAAAAAAAATTAACCAAGATAAAAAAAAAGGACTTAATAAAAGTCGTTTATTTTTGCGCTTGACAGGAGTGGGCTCCTGCTCCTACGTATCTCCGGGTGCAGTGGAGAAATCAAAGGCTACGTAGTTCTTTGATAAAAAAAAAGGTTGTGTGTTTGTTGATTTTAATTAAGCGGTTTGTGACTTAATTTTATGGTTTGCATAGTGATCAAACCAAAAGTGGATTTGGCGTAATCACTACTAATATTTTAAAATATTTTATTTAGATTGTTGCAATGACCAAACCAAAAGAGGATTTGGAGTAGTCCTTGATTTTTTTTTTTAAAGAGTTTGCATAGTAATCAAACCAAAAGCGGATTCGGCGTTGTCACTACTAATATTTATTCAAGAAGATTTAAGAATTTTTCAATAAAAAAAGTATGGTTAATAAATAAAAAGGATGAGGGGAACATTTACGTATTTTTTTTAGGAACCCTAGATTGGGTCAAAACCAGTGGGCTAAAGCCCAATATAAAATAAGATGGGTCGGAAATAAAGAAAGAAAGAGGGCTGAGCCCAAACAAGAGAAGAATACAAAAAAAGCAAATAAAAAAAAGGAAGAGTGGGTTGAAGCCCACTTAAAAGAAATAACAAAAGAAAAGAAAAAAAATAGAAAACCAAAGAAGCAGAACGCATGAAGTAAAAGGAAGGGAGGGGATTGAGGGTTTAAAAAAAACAATGGGGCGTAAAGAAGAAGGGGAGGTTGGGCTGAAAGCCCAATAAAAAAAATAAACTCAACATACTAACAAAACACTAACAACACTTAAACACACACTCACACACCAAACCTAACCCGACACACACATATTAACACACACTAAATCAGAGCAAAGCGCCACTGGGACCAAAAAAATGGAGAGAGAGAGAGAGAGAGAAGGAGGGTGGCAAGAGGGAGAAAGGGAAGAGGGGCGCGCGGCCGCGCTGGAAGGGGGAGAGAAAAGAGGGGAGGGAAGGCGTGAAGGGGGAGAGAAAAGAGAAAGTGAGAGAGAGTGGTGGGAGAGGGAGGAAGAAGGAGAGAGATTTTACCTCCTCCTTCTCTTCTTTCTTATTCTGTAATTTCTTCTTCCTCTCTTCTTCTTCTATGCTTCTTCCTTTTTTTTTTTTTTGCTTCTACTCACTACTTCTTCTGCTTTTTTTTGCTTCTGCTTGCTTTTTCTTGCTTACATTTTTCTCTTTGTTTTTTTGTTTGTGTTTTTTTTTCTTTCTCCTCTCCTTCGTTTTCTTTTTCTGACTTGGTGAATTAGGGCTTCAGTGTGGAGCCTCTAATTCTTTGATTGGTGGTGAAAAATGCTCAGGATACTCCCCAAAAAATTCTCTTCCCCTTCTCTGTTATTCTTGCGTTTTTTATAGAGCTAATGATCCCTAATAGGACAATGTTGGTTTCTTTGGTTGCGGGTTATGGGAGGGCTGAAGGATGCAGGAGGTGCAGGGTAGTGCCTGCAAAGCTGCTTGGTTGGAGCAAGAATGGAAAAAAAACAAAGGAACAGGAAGAAAGCACATTGGAATTATTGCTAAAATTGTTACTGCTGTTGTTGTTGGTTGTTGTGGCAGGCAGGGACGCAGCAACGTTCCTTGCCTTTGCAGTTTTGCTCTTTTTTTTGCTTTTTTTCTTTTTTTTATTCTGTTCTGTTTTTCTTTTGTTTTACCTTTTTTATTTTTTGATTTTGTGATTTTTGGGCTTGGTTTGGACTGTATTGGACTATTGACATTTTTGCAATTTTTGTAACGGACATGGTTATCATTATTGGACTTGTACTTGTGATTGTGATTTGCAACAATAAGGCCAACAACTTGTTCCTCCTTTTCTTATTGCAATTGGGCTGAAATTAGCCCAAATGATGGACCCAAAATGTGTTGTTAAGAATAAAGTAAAAACAACAATAAAAATAAATTACAGGAGGTAGGTGGACAAAATTAGGGTATAACAATCAATATAAAATAGTGCATATTGGTTGACCATGCAAATAAATATTTCTAAGCAAGATGAATTGGAGTATAAATTAAGTGGGGAAAATAGAGAAATACAAAAAATGGGTAGGTCCAACGTCTCTTCGAATGGAATTACTTTATCGCAGGATTCTGATTTTTCTTCAAAGGCAAGAGTATTTTAACAATTCTTCTCAATATTCTTCACACTCTCCTGAAATTTCTTCACTGCTCCCGCCAATCCAAGATGTTCCCCCATGCATTTGTCTTGCATTGAACCATGCCATCTGGATTCTGATTTTGCTTACATCTATAATGTCCTTTGAAAGATGGGAGTACCGTCAAGTTTGGCTGTTAATGTAGTATCTTTGTAATGTTTTGGACCTGGCTTTTCTTGAGCCTTTGTCCTTCATTATTAATAAAATTCTCTTTGCCTTTGAAAAAAAAATGTCATCTGGAAAGCTACACACCAAAATAAAGACAACCTTTAATGCACATTACGTACCCATCATTTTTTTTATTTACCAACAAATAATATATCAAGAGAAATAAACACATCAAAGCATGCAAAAAATTACAACACAACAAATAATATGTTGTAATAACGTGCTAAAAAATTTTAGACATGTTGAAGGCACTTGAGTGAACACAGAACAAACAGAAATAGACATTTCAAACCTCATCATAGAGGACGAAGCTCAACCAGCCTGTGGCTCTTCCTTTAAACTCTCTCCAAAAACCTTCAGTGGATCTGCATGAGCATATTAACACTCTTACACTCTCAGTTACATCTTTTACAACTCGGAAGCTCTGAGAATGTTGCTGATTCATTTTGCTACTTGAAATAATAATTTCTTCTTGTGCACGTTTGTCACGTTTGGTTTGCTACTTGAAATAATATCTCTTCTTCTATATCAGGGACATTATCCAATGCATTAAATATGATGAATAAGTAGCAATATTTGATGTGAGGAATCTTCTGATTATTCTGTCCGTAGCCTTGATTTCAAATTTTCAAATCTAGTAGTCCAGATAAAGGAAACTCATCATTCAATTCACTCCTCTCTCTATGTGATTTTCTTCCCTCATTGGTGCCATCGTCTCCTGCAAAGCAAGGCATGTAAGGTTAACATAAGAAGACACCAAACCCCAAAATATATATATATATATATATATATATATATATATATATATATAACCTGGTAAAACAAATTATCAAAATTGGGGGAGAGAAACTTCAACAATCACTATTTTTTCTCATTACAAATAAAGGATAACATTACAAATGATTGAATCAGCAAAATTTTACTATTTATAAATTTAAAAAAAGTAAGAAGGTAATGACTTAGTGCTTTCTCGGTGGTGTTCCTGTTTGTGTTATTCTATACAGAAAAGAGAAAGGAAAAGGTACAGAATTTTTCAGGCGACAATGTTGGGTGAGTTTTGCCATCGTTTGATTGGCTATGTGTTGTGCTCACTTCCCGTGTCTCTTGGTTTGTATGTCCGAGGAGAGAGTAGCAGTCAACAACCGAAACACTTCTTAATCCAGGCATCGTGAATAACACGCCCCTTAGCTTCTCCATGTGCTTCTTCACCGCCACCTGAAGGTCTTAAATAGTGAACTTTCAGACGAAAATTAGGGAAATGAACTTGAGGAGTATTGTGATTAAACAAATCAAAATAAACATAGCAAGCGGAGGAGTGACTCACTCTAAGAAACTTTCTTGTTGCGACTGCTCATAAAGGCGGTGATGTGAAGCACAAGGTTATAGAGAGTGGTTGGTTGGAGGTGGTACTACTGTACGTGCACTCGAAGAAGGTGCAGGATAACTTGCAAGAGTTTAAAGATAAAGGAGGCGAAGGGGGAATTGGGAGAAAAGAGGCGGTGAATAGCCGAAAATCACAAATTGATTTGGTATGAATCAAAGATAAAAAAAAAAAAAAAAATCCCTCTGATCCAAGGTTTGGTAAACAAATAAGAATAGAAATCATTTGAAATTTGAATCCATTTGAATTTAATGAAAACAAAAGGAATATTTCCCATGGTGTTGAATTATTTGATACTGATTTATAATGTCTGGACTAACCATTAAATATATAATGTGTGTATCAATTACCATTGAATGTGTTTTTTTTATTCCTTTTTTGGTTTCAATTTTGGAACATGTATGTACCTTGTGTTATAATATTTTGACCGGTTTATTTTTATTTTTAATATACAATTTCGTTTTTGTTAATACCTTAGATTTATGACTCAGCAAGTCTACGTAGGAGTTTTTTAATTGACCTGGCTTTTGATTTTCTTCTTGTGTTGATATTTGTAAAATTTTCTTATTTAATTTATTTATAATTGTATATAATAAAGATAAGTATTTTTTTTTATTTTCATTTTCTTAATCAGTATCTTAAACATATTTGTTAATATTTATTATTTTAAAAACTCCAAAATAGTCACGCACCCAATTTACAGTGTTTTAAAAGACTTGAGCTAAAAATTTGTCTAAGCCGTGTTTTAGTGTAGAAACATTAGGTTGGTACATTCATCATTATGTTATTCCTTTGGAAACATACTTTATGCCCCCGACTTTCTACTCCTTGTTAGGGACATCTGAAAGTGGCAATAGATTATTAGCATGTGTGATTAGATTTAGAATTGATTTGGGATCCAACTACATAGAACAGTAAAAACTCAAGTTGCGATTTGGTTATTGTCACTTGTCACGTGTCAGGCTGTCAGCCATCTGCGATTCTTCTACGCATACTATCCAATGAACTTGCATTGAAAAAGTACAAGAACAAAGTGTACAAGAACAGCAAGAGGGAGACAAAATACAGAAAGATCAGTGTATTTTTAATCAACTTTAATTGCCTTGCCTATACCCGTTAGTTTATTTCTAGTACAAATTTTAATAATTAATTGCTCAGATTTTGACTCAAACGAATGTCGATCCTTAATTGTAAAATATATAACAAAAAATTCTATTGTGCTAGTAGCCGAAGATTTGCAGATCAAGATGGTCACTACTCACAAATGGGATACAGCATGTATATGTATATTGATCAATACAGGTCACAGGATGATTCCCAGAGGGGTTACGTCGTTGGTTTCATGGAAGCCGCCCCCCTCAAAAGTGAACAAAGTTGTAATCTTTCCATCACTTTTTTCTTAAAAAATGGTCCCTTGTTGGTGTTTTATATTAGTCACTAACACCTACTACTACAAGGATTTCTAAATCCATTTTTTTTGTTTTGTCTATATCCTCTATATGTATTAGGATTTTGAGACTAACTCATCTTTACAAAACCGGCTTGTAAAGTGAGGGATGTCTTTGCTTATAAACTTTTTTTGAGACTTTATCTCTAGTCTATGTGGGACTTAGGTTTTTCCCATACACAATAGATCTATGATAAGTTTTGATATCATAATAGGATTTTGAGTCTAACTCATCCTTACAAAACCGACTTGTAAAGTAAGATGTTTTTGCTTATAAACTATTTTAAGACCTTACCTCTAGTCTATGCGAAACTTGAGTTTTTTTCCAATAATATGAACATAGCAACTTTGTATTATTGAATATATATATATATATATATATATATATATATGAAATAGTATACCAAAAATAAATAAATATATATGAAATACACCTTTTAGTGAGCAATATATGCTCTCCCTGTATTTTTGCGCAAGCTCAGGTGAATGGTTTCAACTGAACAAAGCGTCTTTCAAATTTGCTTCATGAGTCATTCAACTTGAAGAAAAATAAGTCTGTTTCTAGGGTTCCTCAGCTAGGGTTTTTTCTCCAACACAGGTGGATCGAGCTTCCTCTCCATCATATGTGGATTCTAACCTACATTCGAGTGCTGGTGTCACTCCTCTTATAGTGGTGGATTGTCCTCTCCAGGTAGCATTTACCACCTCTTTGGATCCGATTGTGTTCTTCTATCTAATATTACCAATCAATAGACACCTTTGTCTGTATTAATTAACATTAGCTTCTTAGGTGTGCCACGTGAATTAGAAGGAATATTAGGATTTTTCACCTTAGCTTTCAATCTTTACCCTAAACTACTTCCTTTTCATTGATGCCCCTCTTTCCTTTCACTATTCTACTCCTGCAATTTGTTTCTTAACAGATGTATTGACTTAAGAAGCCAATGCATATACATTGTCACGATTTTATATTTTACATGCTAGAACTCTAAGCCTTGGCCTAGGTTTATATTTTACATGCTAGAACTCTAAGCCTTGCCTTAGGGCTTGCTCTTGCTTCACATAGTGTTGTTTCTTAAGGTCGTGGTTTTGCTTGATGACTTGTAACAAAAAGAAACACGATAAGTGAAATAGTAAACCATAATGTGTTATTTGTACAAAGCACCAAACTTCCTTTTACTATCAACCAACTAGTAAAAGACCCGTGCATACGCACGGGTTCGCGGTGTTGATAGATAGAAATTTACTTGTAGGTTAACTAAAGGTGATGACCATTTTGTGTGTAAAAATTAGTCCAAATATCATTATAGAATGACACTATAATTGTTAATATAGGGCACTACAATTTTTGTCCAAATATCAGAATGCAAACACCTGGATGTTAACAAACAATGTGCTCTAATATAATTAACCATAATTTTGGTTCACTGGTCAACAAAATGTAATTTATAACGATGGATATATTTAAATTAAAAGTATTACAATAAGAGTTGTTTCTGATACATTTCAAATAGCAGTAGGTATCAAAAAATATGCAAAGTGACCGTAGAAACAAAATATCCAAGTAATTGAAGCCAATAGCCCTACTGACAACCCTATAAAAAAATAACAGATATGGAATGCATTAAATTCTGTATGTATGATGGAATCCATTAATTTTATTGCAATTATAAAATTACTATAATAATTATATTCATACCTCTGGAAACTCATAAAGAGGTTATAGATGGAGTAGCTTTAAGGCCTGCAAAATAATCCTGTAGATACGATCATAATTCATGTTAGAACAGCTCAGTAACAATTCTTCAAAGATATAAACATGCTTAATAATAATGGATATAGCAAGCCATTGTGGAAACATGTCAATTTGAAAGGTACCACAAAAAGGCAGCAGAAAGACTTGAATCTAGTGACTTTGAAACTATACTGCACTGCTACACAAAACCTGTTAAATAAAAAAAAATTAATGAGCAGAAAGAATTTATTATCATTCTCAATTTGGTTGATAGTTGAATGTAGAGATACTAACTTGCTAGAGGTTTTGGAAAACCTCTTTGAAGACAACATTTGTGGTTGTGCTCAGCGGGTTTTTTTCTTTATCATGTATTAATATCTTCAATCCTTGTTTGCTCTGAACTCTAGAAATTGCAACGTACAACTGTCCATGACTAAAAACTGGATTAGACAAGTACAACCCAACACTTGCCAGTGATTGACCTTGAGATTTGTTAATTGTCATAGCATACGAAACAATTATCAGAAATTGTCTTCTGATTAGTTTGAAAGGCCATGGCGATTCAGATGGAGACATAGACATTCGAGGAATGTATATCAAGTTGCCATTGTTCTTTGCATCCATGATCTTTGCCTCAATTACGTGATTAGCCAGTCTTGTGACAATAAGTCTAGTTCCATTACATAAACCTTCAGCTTGGTTTATATTTCTTAATAGCATTATTGGAGTGCCTACCTTTAATTTGATGTTATGATTAGGAAGACCTGAAGTTCTGAGAGAGTTTAGAAATTCTGGTGTAACTACTTCAAATGGTTGGCTGTCATAAGCATCAGACTTGTCTATAGAATCAAAGCTTAGATATTCCATTTCATCACCTATGTTGAATGAGGAAAATTGATATAAATTTCCTAAGAACAAATAAAAAACAATATGATTTTAAGAAGCATTAACAATAATATGATATAATTACCTGGAATGAAGCTCATTATATACTCATTGATTTGATCAACAACTTCAATTGTAGATGCTATAATAGCTCTTGATTGTAAAAATTCTTCATTGTTGCGTTGCTCCATAAGATTAGGATATGTGTTTCTGACTATAGCATCAATGGGATCATCAAACTCTGTGATCAAAAATTCCTCTGGGATATCTATATCTGCATATCCATCATTTGGTTCAGATAATTTCCCATCTCCCACATCTAGTATCCACTTTGAGAACTCAACAAGTTCTGATGGATTGGTATTCGCTGCACCATATTGTAAACGCATGTTTTTTGTCAGAGTTAATACCTGACAATAATCCCAAATATATGATGCATTGATAGTTGCATGTACAATGTCAGAACGGCTTCCCCTTGGAATGACCGGTAGAATTTGTCTTAAGTCTCCCCCAAAAACAACAACTTTTCCTCCGAATGGCTTGTCAATGGACATTATGTCTCTTAGACTTCTATCTAATGCTCGAAACAAAACCTATTTGCCATTGGGGCTTCATCCCATATTATTAGCTTTGTTATTTTCAAAAGCTCTGCAAGTTCACTGCCTTGATGAATGTTACATGTGGAGTTATCCAATGTAGGAATTGGAATTTTGAACTTTGAGTGTGCGGTTCTCCCTCTTGGCAACAATAGAGACGCTATTCCACTGGATGCTACAGTTAATACGATGTTTTTGTGAACGTAAAGCAGATGCCAATGTTTTCCACATGAAAGTCTTTCCGGTGCCACCATAACCATATAGGAAAAAAAGCCTTCCTTGTTTGTTGATGACAGCACGCATAATTGTATCAAATATATCTCTCTGCTCATCTGTATAAAAAATTAATGAATCTACATAATATAGTAATGGTACTGAAGATTTAAACTACAGTTGACAACAATATTGAGAGGAAAGTATATCACCTATAAGAGAATTAAATAAACTGTTGAATTGATTTTGCAACTCATGTATATCATAATCAAGTTCTACATATATGAGTCTATTCCCTAGATGGTTTGTGATATATCCCTTTGAATATGGCATTGACGGGAATTCCTTTAGACTTCTCCTGTTTGCTTGCAATAATTTCTCAATCTCTATGAGAGTTAAATTTTGCAATTCTTCATGGGTAAGCTGTAATTCTAAAAAATAGGAATTGAGAACCTATAAGTATTCTATTAGTTAAATACATGGAAAATAATTTTGTCTAGGAATAACGATTTGTTTGCCATTTAAATACCTTGGTTATTGTGGAATCTTCTTTGAAAATAAAGAATCCCATCTGAGAGCCATTGCCATGTTTCTTTCCATACATGCTCTGGTCTATTCATGCTACTTGATAAGAGGATTGTGACAAACAACTTTCTCAAATGATAACCTGAACCCCAGTCATTTGCTTCTCTTATAGCTTCTATATATTCTTTATCATCTCCAAGTAGTCCCAGTGCAAAACATGCTTCTCTGAATGTAGGATAAACTATGTTGGCCACGGTTCTAATATCATCATTAGCTTCTTAGGTGTGCCACGTGAATTAGAAGGAATATTAGGATTTTTCCCCTTAGCTTTCAATCTTTACCCTAAACTACTTCCTTTTCATTGATGCCCCTCTTTCCTTTCACTATTCTACCCCTGCAATTTGTTTCTTAACAGATGTATTGACTTAAGAAGCCAATGCATATACATTGTCACGATTTTATATTTTCCATGCTAGAACTCTAAGCCTTGGCCTAGGTTTATATTTTACATGCTAGAACTCTAAGCCTTGGCCTAGGGCTTGCTCTTACTTCACATAGTGTTGTTTCTTAAGGTCGTGGTTTTGCTTGATGACTTGTAACAAAAAGAAATACGATAAGCAAAATAGTAAACCATAATGTGTTATTTGTACAAAGCACCAAACTTCCTTTTACTATCAACCAATTTAGAATTCAGATGGAGGGAGTGGCAAATTTACTTCTCTTTTCCTTGTTATAATAGGCCACTTTATCTATTCCCAATATCTCCTATGACTGGTCATTTCTGAGCTTACCTTTGTTTTCTCATGTCCTCTTAACCTTTCATGATGTGAAAGACAACTACTCTTCAATGAACTCATAATTTAATGGTTAGTTATGTAATTTTTGTTAGGTAATAGACAAATAAATGTGAGAGGAGCCTAGGGATAAAATAGTGCACACAATTTATATTGGTTTACCCTAAACTAGCTAGGCTACGTCTAATCCTTTGCAATCCACCAAAAATTTTACAATTACATCCAAATTAGACAAGATACAAACGAAGTATTCTATGGCTTTCAGCATTTTTTTTTTGTTTCTCACATGTTTCTTCCACTAGAGGTAATATTGTTCGAGACACTTTCGGACACTACATATGAGCACATCTCCCAACAGGATTTTAAACCTTAATTCGCCACTAATCCCTTTCGTTAAACTCAACCCTTGTTGGTTATGGCTTTCAATGTTTAACATGAATATTCTTTGTTTTTAATTGCCTCTCCAAACAACACAACAAATAGTCTTTACGTTGTGTTTTTTGTGATATTTCAAAAGTTGGAAGTCTCATATTGTCTAGTCCTTTAATCATTTAAGTGTTTATATATCACTTTGTTATTTGGACTTGTAAACAACTTGAGAAAAGCAATGGGCTTGCGCGCATGAGTTTGGGCCAAAATGCATGGTTTTAGTGTAAATCTTTTAATTTGCACCTCTCTGCGCGTATGATATGGGCTTCCAATCCTTTTTATTTCTTAAAATATATTTGGCAAAACTAATTTTTTATTTGAGAGAAAACTATGGTTTTTAGTCGTTTTATTTTTTGGCCAATTATTTTGCTGATTCAAATTGTTAAATTCACGTAAATACTTGTATGATTTAAAAAAAAATATAGGGAAAGCATGGGGGAAAAACGGCAGATCGGCAGATCAAATGGTGGTAACAGCTAAAGAATAAGAGATGCAAAATCTGCGGTGATTAACAAGTCAATGTTTGGGCAAAAATATTCCGCGCAGCAGAGGATCCTCGTCGCCATCTATGTTTCTGATTTGCCTTTTTTTTTTTTTTCTGTTGGTCAATGCTTCTGATCTGATTTGCTGCCAATAAAGGAAACAGAAGACCGTGAGGGAAAATGGAAAATTTTCATCTGTCCGTTACAACCACGTGGCAACGCATCAATAGTAATGTGAATCAGCTGAAGCCACGTTGCAAGACACGCGTCGAACGGTAGCAGTGGCTGGCTTTGGCGGAATGCACCGTGTCGAACCCTCAAAGGGGAGCAGAAAACACCAGTCTTTGGGGAAAACCTGCTCTGTTCATTTCATCACCCTCGTTGAGCATATATAATATAATACCTCGGTTTTTTTTAAATGTCAGATTATTTTATACAAACTAAAAAATTTTGTTGTTTTTTATAAAATTATTACTCTCCTTATCTCATATTATTTATCATATTTAAAATATTTTTTTGTTTCAAATTATTTGTTACTATCGAATATAAAAAAGTATTAATTATTTATTTTTCAATAATACCTTTATTTATTCGTATTTCAACTAACTAATATTAATTAGTTCTCTTACTTAACTACCACTTTATTACTATTAACCACTCTAATTAATAAGGATATTTTAGTCAAGACAAATTATTTTACCATGAAAATTAGTACAATCAATCATTTTCTTAAAAAAAATAGCATAACCTTAAACGACAAACAATATGAGACGGAGGGAGTAGTTTTTTCTATGATACCATTGACTATTTATTACTCCATAAAACATATTTTTCTCTATGTAACAAATAGTTTAGGGTATACAACATTAAACTTTGAAAACGACAAGTACTACCACAGTCCCAAATTATAAGCACGTTTTGACCAAAACTCGGAGATTAAGAAAATCAGTTAACTAATTTAATTTGTCTAAAAATTGTATTGGTTTTCCCATATTACCCTTCAATTAATGAGACAAAATCTTTAATACTCCACTTTGGCTTATCATCTCCCCAAGACTATCTAAGAGTATTTTTGTAAAGAATTAATTAATATGTCTTGTAAATTGAAAATGAGCTTATATTTTTGGACAAATTTTTTTTTACAAATGGGCTAATAATTTGAAAAGGCAATAAAAATAAAATTTCTCTAAAAAATCGACATATAAAAATAATAGGGAGAGTAATAATATAATAATGATAAACAAATCCCGAGAAGGGCCTTTAATTTTAAAAACACAGGCCATGCATCATCATGATTATTCTGTCAGCCTTCGTGGGCCCCAACGCTTCGAGTTTAGCGAAAAGGGACCCACTACTACAGTTTGCGGAAGAAAACGACGAAAGAATCTGGGAAAAAGTTAAGGAAATCAGTGACGTCATGGAGCTGGAGTGAGAAGCAAGGTTCAGGGAAAAAGCGGAACCGTGGGTTTTGGTTTTGGAGAAAGTTGCAGTAATGGGCAGTTGGATGGTTTTACATTTCTAACTTGCAATGAAGGCGCGTGCCCACACTTCCGTACCCTCTCCACATATAATTTCAACGTTACTGCTGCTGAGTTACCGCATTTGACCGTTGTTAGACGGGACTTGCATTGATATTTTAAGAAATTTTCATTATACAATTGATATATTATAATATAAATAAAAATAAGTAATTGGAATTTATCGACCAAAAAAAAATAAGTAATTGAAATAGTTTGTTTTTAAAGTATACTAGTATTTATTTTTCATTTAATTTATTTTTTACTAATTCTTTTAGTTTCCTGTATACAATATTAAATAATAAAAAATACTAATAAGTGTCATTAATGTATTGGTTAAGGAATCAAAAGAAATAAGTTTGTACAAAGAGAAACTGTGAAGAGAGAAATAAGTAAGAGAGCGTGTGAAAAGAGAGAAATAAATAAGAAATAGGGTAGATTTGTGGCATTGTTTGATATAAAAGAAAGAGAAAAGATAAATAGTATGATTTTATGAATTGACATAAAAGCCACCATATAAAAAAATAATTATGACCAATTAAAATGTTAGTTAATTAATTTAAATTTTTATTTTAATTAATTAAATTGCTGAATTAATTTACTGTACATTTTATTTGAATTAATTAATATTTTGATTATTTTGTTTTATTTTAAATAATTAATTTAATTTATGTAATATTTTATTTTAATTTATCTTAATTAATTTTTGTCTCCTTATTTTTTGATGAAAAATTTAATTTCCTCTCCAACAGCAAACCACTCACCACTTTCATCCAAATAAACCACATGTCAGTAACATCGCCATTCTTATGATTATCGTTTTTTTTTACCAATTCTTATGATTAACTATTCCAAACCGCTTAGTTGTACTCCTATCTCCTAACATGTAATTAAATTAATTTAGAGAATAGATTAAAAAGTACGAGAACCTTCTTCTTCTTTATTCGTCAAAGACTGGAGACTCTCCCTTTCCTCATCTCTGTTTTTCTCAATCTGGCTCCCTCTCTTCATCTCTCTCTCAAGCACCACCACCTTTCACCATTTTTCATATATTCCTTAGACACAAATTGCTCACTCTCTTTGTTTCCCTCTTGAATCCATGGCAGCAGCTGTGGACAGCGTGAAGGAACGACATCGTAGGCAACCTAGAAGCCAAAGCAGTGAAGGAGACCAGAGCATTCACAGTGGCTTGAGGGCAGTAGAGACGTGGGTATTTTTGGAAGAACACCGACTTGGGCGACTTTCTTCGCTATGGAGCGAAGACGACAAAAAGTTACTTTTTTTGTCTTTCTTCTCCCTCTCCCCCTGTTTCTCTCCTACACCAAACAGGGAAGATTCCCTATCTCTCCCCTGTTTCTCTCTTGCCTACCTTTCTCGTCCCTATTTCACCAAAAACAAACACAGGCTTAAATAATTAAAAGATGGAAAAGAATTAAAATTTATTTTTCTTTTAAAACAAGGTGACAACTATTTGAAGTCTAACAATCTCCTCTGAAGTATGAGTCTCTCACGTTTAAGAAAACCGACATGATCCACTCTCGTTCCCCTATCAGGTCGAATCAAAGCTCTGATATCAATTGTTGGGAAGTCCGGGAGCACCTGGGAGCAACAAGTTAAAGAACAGGACCACTAAGAGGCTTTGGGTGAAGATGTGGTGTCCGGGTCTCTTAGTAGTCCTGGTCCTTAGCCCGTTGTTGTTCTCAGGTGCTCTTCCGACTCCCCAACAATTGGTATCAAAGTCGTGATTCGGCCTGATGGGAGAGTGAGAGAAGAACTTATAAAAAATACAAAGAGAGAACTATTTGCCAGTTAGTTTTAAAATACAGTTACAAAAATAATTGACGTTATTATATAATGAGCTCTTATTAGATATCAATTGCATAAAGTATACATAACCTTTAAACTCAAATTAAAAAGACAGTAAAGTTCATTCGTTTTAAAAAAAATTATATTGGAATAATGAAATATAAATGAAAAACAACACTATAAAACTTAAAAAAACAATACACAAGAATTAAGAATGTACATTTATGAGTTTTCAAAAACAAAAATAAATTAATTTACAAGAAATTGATCAATGAAAAAAATTAGATTATTGCTCGTTTTGGTAAAAAGTAGCGGATGGTGAATAGCGGACAAGCTAGCAGATTGAATTTAAAGTGTTTAGTAAAATTAGCGGTTAAACTAACTGATAAATATAAAAAGAAATTTTAATAAATAAGAGAGACTTTAAGGGTTAATAATTTTTTATTTTATTTAATAGAGGATAAACAATAAATTTAATCAAAATAATAAGGGTGAAAACGAGAGAAAAATAATATGTTATGAACTATAAGCTAGTAATTACCAAATACTTGTTACGAACTTATCCGCTATAAGATATTGATTTTACCTTACTAGCCTATATTTTTGGCTTCGTGTTTACACACACTTTGTAAAAGAAAACTTTAGAAAGAAGAATTTACTATTAACATTTTTCTCCTATTTTTCGTGATGGACTTTTTTAAATTTGTTCTGGTTCCACATTTTCATTTTTCTCGTTCAAACAAGGGGTCATTAATAAGGTAGTATTGACTAAAAAAATGTGAATTTTAGTAAGATTTAATTTTTTATGAAATACAACGTTTACCATGTTGCAATATGCAATCCAGTCAAAAAGAAAACTTGTACTCCAAATTGCAATATGTAATTAAAAAAAATGTGAAACCAAATATAATTTGAATGTGCATTTTTTTTATCATAGATGACGAAGGATGTGCAACAAATTTCAATTCGGACACTTCTTTGTTTAGTCAAGGGATTCAAACTCCAAAACAGGAAATAACTTTTGTTTGCTATCAACCGATCTACACCTTTGATTTAAATAAATGTGGATGGTTTTATTTTTGTTGAAAAGTACGTATCCTCAATTACAATCTGGATGTATTTTTTTTAGGAGAATGCTAACGAGTGCTCTTAAAATATTGGTTAAGAAAAAAATTAATTAATTAGAAGTTTAGAACTCGGGTCGTTTTTTTAAGGAAAAAAAGGTTCTACAAGTTTATGTCGAGCGTAGGTATCTTTGGATTAAAGTTTGCGAAAATAAATTTAGTTAAACCTCATTTTGTAAATTAAGTTTAGTTAAAACTGAGTTTGCAACAAAGTGATTTGTGTTCTACTACTTTTTTCATAAACGTATGTTTTGTAAAAGTAAATTTGTTTGGATGACACAAATTAAAAGTACTTTTGAATGTATAATCACAAAAAAGGTTATGTGTTTTCTAACATAGGATAACATATAAAGGGCAAAAAGGTATGTTAAATCTCCCAACCGCAAACGGATAAATAAAAAATAAGATTATTGTTACTTTCATGTCAACCAACGTTTTAAGCCAAACTAGGTTTGGCTAATGGGCTCAAACAATAATTCAAACATAAAGTCAAACATGACATGTATTTATGCTCCAAAACGTACATTGTGAACGTTAAACCAAATAGGGTTAAACGATGCAAAAACGAAGTCACGATTAGGACGCAATGCTTTAAAATTCGAACCAGAGACCAAACTGGTGAGACCTACGAGGTCATGGTTCAGTTGCTTTAAACTGCTCGAACCTGTAACACCCCAAATTTTGAAGGTTCGTTTATCACATTATTAATTTTATTAATGATATGATTTACAATTTAGGTTGAAATTCTGTATCAATTTAAGTTAACTAACAGTGTATTCACACTGTTGTTGATCGGAACTGGTAAGGAAAAATATGAGTAAAACAGAGTCACTCTTGCAAAAGAGGCACTCTTCTTATCAGATGCAGAATTGTTCCACCAGAGCGAGGTTTTACCAGAGGCATTATTCTACCAGAGGCACCAGATGCTCGGACCAGACATCACACCAGATGCTCGGACCAGACAACCACACCAGTTGCTCGCTAAATAACAGACGCTCGCTATTTGATCGGATGCTCACTTTCACCAGATGCAGAAGTTTAGGTTCCAATAGTGGCTATGTGTTGGACCAATAGGAAGGATGCCATGTGCTAGTAGTATGACATTGGGTCACTTGTGTGGCTAGGGTTTTGCCACTTGGATGGTGGGCTTCTAGATGCCCACATAGTTACCAAGAATGAGAGGTTAAGGTTAAGCCACATCATAAGGTTTATCCATTAGCCACTATTGTTGACTTTAAGAGAATTTTAGAAGAATAACATGAATAGATATTTTGTAAATTCAAACTTGCTCACAAAGCCTTAGGTCGTGACCTTCCTCTATAAATACCCATTTCATTTTCACTTCCCCCATGGTTGCTTTGGAAGAATAATTCTAGAAAGAGAAAGAAAGGTTTTAGAGAGAGAAAGTGAGATAACTTCTTCATTTCTTCTCCAATCTTCAAACCAAGACTAAATCCACGATCCTTGGGGTAAGTTTTTGATCTTCTATCGCTAGAGGTTTTTATTTTTATCAAGTTTCAAAAATGGGTTTCATGGAGGTTTTTGGAAAAAATGGTATAACTTTGTGTAAGTTTTGAATCATGCTTTGAAACTTAAGATCTAGCCTTCCCTTATCATCCTTGTCATATATCCAGAAAGGTTTGACAAACAAAGGTTCCTACCTATTTTACTTGAGATGGGCGAACCTTAGGAGGGAGTTTTAAGTGATGATTTTTATTTGTAAGTTGTGTTTTGATGTTTATGTTTGATGTTTGGGTGATTTGAGAAAGTTGTAAGCTTATGGTGATTTTTGGCTAGAAGGAATTTTGGCAAGAGATGGGATCTTAGAGGTCTAAGACCAGGGCATCTTCCATTTATTGCTTTATATGTGTTTATGTTTTGTGTGGATTGTGAGGGCATCTTCCACTATGTGTTTAAGTTATGTATGACCTATGCGAGTGCGTGTTTGTTGCTTGGATATTATTGAGTGGTGATATGTGTGGTATGCTTATTGAAGCTATGTTGTGTATATGTGGTTAATATGATAGACCAAATTTGGCCTAGGAATCGGGAGTTCGACCAGTGTCTTGCCACTATTGTGTTGATTGAAAATGAATGATGATTACTTACTGAGTGCTACATACGCCATGTTACTCTGTGTTTAATTATACTTTGTTAGTATAATGTGATTTGCGTATATTTTGTTACTTTTATATGATTGTTTTGGGAAGATAACCCTTTCTATTCGGGCATTCTCATAGATGTCACCCCAGACAATGGTGCAATCTGAAGAGATGCAATCACTTGAAGTCGACAAGCGAGACGGAGGAGGACATGCTACAGGATGTACTGCGTGTACTTGCACCATGTTACGGGTATAGAGTGCTCTAACTAGCTATAAGTGTCTTTTTGTGTAGTTTCCTTTGAGTTGTATTATGTACCTTGTACTTTTGAAAACCTTGATCGCCTTAGTGCGAATGTTTACATATATATATTTAGTTGCATAATTATTGTGTTATTAGTTGTGCATCATGTTTTGAAAATGATGTGATACCCTGACTTGTGGTTTTTGCAAAAGAGTTTTTAAAAGAAAAATATATAATAGACTCACACTTATTCGAAAACTATACAAGAGAAGTATTTTTATCAAAAGCATATCAACACTTAGAGTTAGGATTAGAGAAGTAGTGCTCCGAAAATCGAGGCCTTACAGAACCGACATGAATCGGAGGTTGAACCTCCCAAATAATTGAACCATAGACATGGAATGTTCCCTTTAAATTGGCTGAACTGACCGGTTCGGTTCTTAAAATTCTATTAAGATGTCAATTTCTACTTGTACGCATGGATTCCTGTGGGAATCGTCCCATTCGGGACCCCACAATTGCATATTTTTTTCCTGCGGGGACTGAAACTACCTCACAAAAATCCATGTGTAGGCGCCAATGTTTATTAAAATGGAAGGGCTTAGGACCCCAGTCGTTGGTGGTGTATATTGGAATTATCGGGAAGTATATCGAATCACGACAAGTAATAAAGTAACGAGTTCAGCTTTATCCCACAAGGATTGAGATTTTTATGATCAACTTAAGAAAAAATGTATCTATTTGAACTAAAATAAATCACATGAGTATTTGTGAAATCAATTTTTAACTTGTGTTATCAACATAACAATGAACAATTAAATAAGCATTTTCAGATTTTTAGGAGAAAAATATCAATTAAAAAAAACGACTAGAGTTTGAATCCCCTTGCATATTCCCTTATGCTTCCGAGTTAACATCAAACAAGCTATCTCATGCAATTAGAAGTTTGAATTAACTAGATTAGGCCAAGATCAATTCCTTGACTCAAAAACCCTTTAACCCAAATAGAAATTCCCGATCCCTTAGGTATTTTTAAATTAGATGAGGCAATAACACCAAATATTCATCTGAATACACGATCACGGCATTATATTCATATAATCAACGACAATCATGGCCAACAATCCCAAATCTATCCATGAGCACAATTTCCCAGTGGCAACTAAGAACCAATAATCAATTCACCAATGATCAGTTGATGAAAAACATGAAGTAAAAGGATGTAGGGTGCAAATAGCATGAATTAAACTTGTACTGTAGCATATAATCATTTGCATAAGGATTGAAGCAAGGATAATCTAACCCTAGTAATATTATGCTTTAGCCTAAGGTTAATCCAAGCAAGTTTAATCATTTACATAAGTGTTATTTTATGTTTTCAATATAATATTAATTATTTTTTTCCAGTCTTACTCCTAATAATATTTTTTAGAATTCTGTTGTTGTATTGCATCATTTTCCATGTAATAAAGATAATTTGGTAAAATTATTATTCTCTTTCTTTCACTTATACTCCCTCCGTCCCATTATATGTGTCATATTTACAAAATAAATTAGTCCAAAAATAAGTGTCATTTTATGTTTTCAATGTAATCAATTACTTTTTTTTTTCAATTTTACCCTAATAATATTTTTTAGAATTTTGTTGTTGTATTGCAACATTTTCAATATAATTAGGTTAATTTGGTAAAATTGTTATTCTCTTTCTTTCATTTATATATTCTTCTTAGGGTCTGTTTGGATTGGCTTATGAACAGCTTATTTGGGCTTATCTACTGGCATAAGCACTTGTCAGACTGTTTGAGAGAGCTTATGAAAATAACTTATGACATGTCCATAAGCCGTTTTCAGCTTATTTTCATAAGCTTTTCAGGATAGCTTATGAAAACAACTTATAACTTATATGAAAACAGTTTGACTTTATTTTATCTTTTATTATAGAAATAGCTTATATATAAGCACTTATATGATAAGCGTTTATGCCATAAGTGCTTAATTAAGTTGTTTATCCAAACATGACAAATCTGTGTGAAATAACCTAATAAGACACTTATAATGAGAGCAGGGAAGTACTTCTTTCGAGTTGAGTCGAGAGAAAGAGAGAGTACTTCCTCTGGACTCGATTATAAGCAAAAAAATCATGTAGTTGATCCAAAATATAACAATTCGAATAAAGATCCATTTTGGTCCCTGAAAAAACACGCGACCCATTTTGGTCCCTGAGAAAAAATAAGTGCAGAAATAGTCTCTGGCAATTTCGAAACAGGGACATGTTAGTCTCCCGTTTATCTCCATCCAAAATGTCAGTTAATGTGCTAAAGTATACCATTAAATGCTGATGTGACTCGTTAATTATTTCCACGTGTAATTTCGTGAACACATGGCATTATTTTGGGCTATTTTAGTCTCAATTTCAAATCTCTTGGTATAGAAACCATTTTGCCCCATTTTGGTCCCTGTCTCATTTGGGTTTGGGACATATTAGTATTTGCCTCCATTTTTAAGTTTGAGCCATCTTCAACCTCCAAACCCTAACCTTTATTGCCGAAAAATAAATACAATTAACTACCACATTTAATTATGATTATAATCGAGTCCCAACGGAGTACTTAATAGCAAGACCCAAGTTATGCTATACTAGTAGTAGTAATTAGTGGGGGTGTTTGTTGTGCATTTTGGTTTAGTTTTGAAGCAAAAAGTCATCCGATCCAAAGATTAAAACAACATGCGGTTCGATTTGGATGAATTTTTTAAAAATATCTGAAACAATCTGATTCGATTAAATGCAGTTTGGATTGGATCGGATGATTCAGTTTTTACTTTTTGCCGAGCATTACATATTAATTATTTATATTATTTCAAATAACATATTTAGAGTTAATTTATTACGGAATTAATTTTGTTGGTAAATATTTAAAGATTAAATTTACTTTAGTTTCATTAGGTTTTAGTTTGGTAAATATTTAAATAGTGGCTTTGAAGAGTGAATTTACTTCAAATTTGCTTTTGTAACAATATGTTGTTCGATTTGGATTTGTTCGGTTCTAGGTTGGTCAACTGCAAACCGAACCAACCACTCAATTGATAGAAAAAATAGTCCAAACAAATTTAAAAAATATCGATTTTTTACGGTTTTCAATTTTTTTTAATAGGTTTGTAATTTTTCTTTGGAATAGTTTGGGTTTAAACACCCAAGTAAATTATCTAGAAAATTTATCAAAAATGGTTCTTCAGAAAATTAACAGCAGGTAATTCTGAAGATGAGTGTGGTTAGTTGGGTTTAGAATTCAACCAGCATTGAATGTGGGGCAGGTGGCCCTGGCCCCATTAATTAGCTCCTGAGAAGTGTAGTGTAGGACATGGGCGGTGCGACCGTTACTCTTACGCGCACTGCGCGAGTTTGGGCCCCGGGCTTTTCCTTTTCCCCAGCACAATTTGACGTGGAGAGGACAAGGAAGAGAGGGACATGTGCGGTTTGGTCGATACTGGGGCCTACCACTTTGGAAAAGGAAACTGCAAGATCTTTCTCCCTTCCCCACTTACAACCCTCATATTCTCTTCAAACCACAAAATTGCCACAACGAAATAGCCGTTCTTCGATCTTCCAACCCCACTAATGGCATTGGTGTAATTTCCTCGATCAAGGGTGGCTCTTCAGTTATGCAAATTCTTTAAAAATCTGAAATTAAATAAACGAAAATATTTCAAAAAATGTATTTTAAGCCAATGGGTTCTATGGGACGGATTCTTGTAAGTTGTAACCAGCCGCTGTTTATAGCCTTCTCAGTTCCGCATACAACCAACAAAGCCTTCCCCTTCACCTCACCTACCACTTATAAAACCCATTCCTTGTATTCATTTCTCAGTTCTCTGTCTCTATTTCACCACTCTCCCTTCGCTCCACAATCAAATAACCGAATACAGTTTTTGAAGGGAAAAACCGTAAAATTCCATGGCTGGTTCAATCAAAAGACATTGCTTCTTGGAAGAGGACGATGGTTTGGCGTCCTTGGCGGACATGGAGCCGGGGTATTCTGGACACAACAATCACTCTTATTACCAACATGGTTTTGTTTCAAGGACTTTGGGTTACGCCACGTTTTACAGCAGAAGAGATCCCAGGAGCCTATCATCGGTTTCTTCGCCAAGATCTGGAAGATTTTATGATGCCAGATTTGAAGATCACCAACCCCACTTTCTTGAAGCTTGTTCTTTTTGCAAGAAACCGTTGGGGAACAATAGAGACATCTTCATGTACAGGTTGGTTCCCCTGAATTCCAATTAATGATATCCTAAAGGGGTTTTTTTTTTCAATTCTTTATTATGATTTTTTGATTGGGTTGGGTTGGTTTAGTTTTGATATGCAGTTTTAATTATGAGTTTTATTAGATCTCTTTTTATTCGATTCTGATGGTGATGTAAATTGTTGAACTTATTATTGCAGAGGGGATACACCTTTTTGTAGTGAAGAGTGCAGGCAAGAACAAATAGAGATAGATGATGTCAAGGAGAAGAATAGGAACCTTTCTTCTTCAATGAAGGCTATGAGAAAAAAGGAGCAAAGCAAATCTGCTTCCCCAAACAAGACACAGGATTATTCCTTTCGTACAGGGACGGTTGCTGCCGCTTAGTTGAAATTTAAAAAAAAAAAGCAAAATAGGCTTATAAGAAGGGGGGAAAAACATTGGAACTGCAATGGTGTTTCCAAAAAGGGAAAAAAAAGAGAAAAAGTTCGAAGAAAGAAAAGTAGAAGTTAAGTTCTCATCATGTTTGCCTTCCTTTCCTTTTCCACGGAGAAGGGTCAAGACCCAGAGAAGAGATCCTCGTAAAAGGAATTTTTGTTCACGAAGCTGTGTATATGGTAATACGTATTGAGAAAGTCTGCTGCTTGTGGGATCCTCCCTACGAAATGACCCATTTTTCGTTTTTTTTAATATATATCAACTTTTTGGTGCTTTTTTTTTCCTTTTATAACAATATTGGTTATGATCCTACATGAATGTATCGAGTAGATTCAAAGTTTAAACGAAGAAATTGGATACGAACTTATTTATTTTTTTACCTTGCTCCATTTTTAGGGATTTTGTGTGAGATTGAATGTGTTCATCATGGAAAGAAGAATAGGTACGTAAAATTTTAGGTAACCTTGGAAAGAAGAATGTGGCCTGCTGGAGGAAAACAGAATGGAATAGCCGAGTAGGTGGCAGGCATATAAAATTTTGCAGTAGGAAACAAACCATGCCATCGTTATTAAAGAGAAGCAATAAGTAATTTAAAATAAGAAATATCTATATCATCGTGCTATTGCAATAATATATACGGGTGATGACTTAGTCATGTCAGTATTAATATACTAATATATACATATTTAATTTTGTTTTGGATACACTAAAAAGTCTAAATATTGCTTGGGAATAAAGGTCAATAGGAGTTTATAGACACTCATATGTCTTAACTTATTGAAGAGTTTTTTAAGGACAAAACTACGAGGACTCAAATCTTGTGAATGAAAGTAGGCAATAAACGATGCCTCAGCTTGAGGGAGTTAATAACAAATTTAGATAATGTTCAGCAGAATTTATAAAGGGGAAATAGAGTGCTCTACTCAAAAGCAGTCGTTAAATAATATTTTCGTTGTGTAACTTTTGTAAAAAAGTAAAATAAAGTGGATGCTTGGAGGAAGAGAAGGTGACTCTCTAGGATGGCAAAAAAAAATCCATGGGCGGATAAAATCTGCGACAGGCATGCGATAAGTAGCTTAATAGTTACTCACAGGTAGAATAAATTGGTATTTTTATTACCCATTAATTAACGGGACAGGAGTGGGTATTTAGATATCCGTACTCGTAGTAAAATAATTGATATATTGTTTACTTTTAACTTTTAGTTAAAAGTGTAGTGCGCACAACAGAAATTATAAGTGAATTGTGATCGTATTGGTTAATAAATTAGTTGGTAATTATTTCAGCTGAAAAAGTACACATGTTGCTCTAGTAAAATCATGAAAAATCATATTTTTAATTATAGAAATGCAATTTTATAAGAATATAAAAAAATATCCATGGATATCTATTGATACCTACGGATATATGCAAATCCGTCAAAAACTCGTCAAGTGGGTACCCGTACGGGTATGGGGCGGATACGGGGGCATTTTTATCCGGCAGGGCGGGTAATGGGGGATTACTACCCATGCCTGCCCCATCCCGCCCCGTTGACATCCCTATTAACCACTCCATTTTCACTGTATCACATCTATTTCTCAACTGCGATACCTTCTCCCCACCCCTTCTCACCTCTCACGCCCACTCATCTCACTTAATGTTGGTCTCTCATTCCCTTGCATTCTTGTAGTGCCGATCATCATCGTAGAGGTAATGGTGTTAATTTTTTTTATTTCAACTTTTTTAGAAACTAATTTTCGAATGCATTTAGAAATAGGCTTCGTCAAGCATGCACAAGCTGCTACGTGATGTATGATGCCTCATTCCATTTTGCTAATTTTAAAAAGGTTACAATTTTTTTTGAAAACGACAATTTAGTTCCCGTTATAATATACTCCCCACCCTCGAATTAGCTCCGTGTGCCAGTGAAAGATGGCATCCCCACCTTACTGTTTTCACTGCAACCGTGCGAGAAAACTAGCTGAAACACTATGACATCTTCCCCCTATAGCTCCATGACTCTACCCCCGCGTTTGACAAGTGTCGCTGTCGCGCAAGCATTATGCCACCGTGTGCATCCCCCGACCGCAATCATTTATCTTTGTTAAACGCCTCCTTCTCTGTCATGGTTGACCGCTGCACACCAAGCCCCCACCTTTGGCCGCCTCCGACATGCCGTCGTGCAAAGCCACTTCTCCATCGGTCTACCACCTAGCCACTGGTACTCCACAAAGCACCACCACTTCCACGAATTGCAGTCGGGATCTACTCTGTTGCACCCCATCGCGGTCCATCCGTGCAAGCTGTAGCATTCTAATTTTCGGATGATCATAAATAATAATTAGATTAATGATTAAGTAATAAATGGAGAATTAGAGGCTTTAACTAGGATAAAATAAGCTTAAGTGAGACCTAAAAACCCTTGGAAGGGTATAGAAAACCCTAGAAACATCTAGAAATGAAGAAAATGGACGTTTTTACTTTAACACTGTCGCGACGCAACGGGAACAACACGAGGTTCATCGCAACGCGAGATCGCGATGCGACAAATGTTGGTCAGGTAAGTCGGTGCTAGAGAGAATAGGAAGGTTCTGGAGTGTGCCCATCGCGAGCCGTTGTGACGCGACCAATGTCGGTATAAAGAGGGGTAGCCCTCCATCTCGCCTATAAATAGGCTTGAAACCCTCCATTCTTCCCAAGTTCTTCCAAGGGCCTTTGGGAGAGTGTGGAGGGCGTGGAGGAGCTCCGAGGACGTGAGGAACGCGAGTGGCGACAGTCTTCTAAGCCAGGTAAAGGGAAATATACCTTAATCTCTAGGAAAAATAGGTAGTAGAGTAGGATTGTTAGCACGAGTAGGGTTCCTTAGCCTTACTAAGGGTTGGTAGCAACACCTCAGGAGAGGGGTTGCGGTGTACAATGGCTAAGGATAGTCACTGTAGACCTATCAACCAACATAGGTTATATTTGATAAATTTATGAGATTAGAAGACAGTCGCTTATGCGACGTAGGGAATAATTAATATGCTGTTAAATATGATAAATGATGATTTATGATATTATGTTTTATGCCTGATATTTATGTGCTGGTTGCTTATGACATTTGTGAGTTTGATGAACGGTCTAGAGTCAAGGGTGACGCCCTCTAGTTAGAGGTTCGCGAATCCCTAGATGGTAGTAGTAAGTACTACCATCGATGCCTTGTGATAGTGGTAATGGTCGGGTCAGTGTATCCGAGGTTGGTGTACCTGAGATATATATGATCGATGGTACGAAGTAGTGTGGAGTAGGTGTACCTGAGATGGATATGATCGATGGTATGACCGAGCTCCAGGACTCCACGTTTGACGGGTGGACAGTCTTGGCCATTCCCGGTATGGGGGATGCCATCCTAGTGCACGGGACGGTGCCTTACTCCGGTAATTGGATATGGTAGTATGAGATGTCGTAACTAATGATCGGAGAGGGTAGCATAACAAGATGTGTTCCCAGGGCAAACCAACTTATTGTACTCAATGCCCTGAGGCTGGTGATCAGTCTAGGGAGTACGACATTAATGTCCCGTAATATTCAGCGATGGATTGGGTCAGTAGGGTCGGTAATGGACCTGAAATCTATGGGATAGTAAGGCTGGTAATTGAGCCTAAAAGACCGATGACTTGCGTCAAACTGTGGTATCAAAGTACGATGTGATTTGTGACCGTGTGGTCGGGTTTGCCAGTGTAACGTATCTGTGAGTGGTTTGGTTTCTAATCACGATCTTAAGAGCTTTAAGTATCGGTGACGACATGTATGTTGATGATTATAATGATATATTGTGTATGATAACAGATACTCCACTATGTTGTTTTCCTGTTTATTGGAGGTTAATGGATATCTTACCCCAGCGTTTTCTTGTGTATTTCTATTATTTGTTATTAAATAACAGATGAACAAGAACAACTTGTAACTGGAAGTTGAAAAGTTTTTGGGTAGCTTGCTTAGAGGCAGAGAAAGGATACTTACATCACGGCCAGTGTGTCTTTTGTCACCCATGAGAGTGTATGATTATATCAATATATGTATTCATACTATGTTTGTAAATCTTATTAATAAATAAAATGTGTGTTTGTTTCAAATATAGACTAATATTATTTAAGTAAATACCTTGTCTCAGCGGGGTGTTACACAAGCCATCACCAGAGTAGTGCAAATTGTCTCCATTTTTCCTCACTTGTGGCTGAATAGCTTTGTACAAGCGCAACATAGGCCCCTTGAAGCTAGCAATTGCATCTCATTCATTTGAGTAGTTCCACCTTAGACTTAGGGCATACCAATTGTTTGATTTGGATCCATGGAAGACTCAACTCACTTCAATTTGTTTACTCTTAGGGATTTAAAGTTAGGGTTAGTAATTTGAGCGAATGGAAGGGATTACAAATTAACATTAATTATTTAATGAACTAACACAGTAAATCAGGCAACCAAATAAGACCTTAGTTAACTAACTAACGATCAATCTTCCTCGAGTGTATGATCTAGGATCATAACCTATACTATTGTGATTCTAACTCTAGAAGCATGTTAGTCAATTCATCGTTTATATCATAATGATCACCTTTTTTGCCACGAGGCTAGGCAGGTTGTATTCTCACAAAGCAAGACGGGTCATAACATGTGTTCCTCTATGCATCCTCGTGGAGGAGGGTCGTTCCAGGTAAACAATATCCTTCCTCACTGAGCTAAGACACTTCACACGAAGCAAAGAAGTTATGCACATGCTATGTCATGAATGCATCCATCTGGAATGTTATCTAGTCTGATATGTGAGCCTAGTATTTTGACCTTTCATCCACTTTATCACGATATGGATACCAAATGACTTTTTATCATGTCATTCAATCATAACTCAGACACTCTACGGTCGGATACAACTACTCATACACATCAGACAACAATCCATTTGACAGGCATCATGATAGCAACTAAAGGCATGCTATCAATCAGGCATATTAACTAGTCTATTATGTGTCTGACAAAGCATATAATACCAATTAATTATCATATCAGTCAGTTATCAAGCATTAATCAGAACATATCACTCAAAAAATCAACATAGCACCGCAAATAAACAGTTAACAAGCATCACAATCAAGCCAATCAATTCAGCAATCATATTAAGAATAGTAACTTGGGAATCTTCTGACGCCTAACTCTAATTGGTATCACTCTGCAAGGAGCGTCCCAATTAGATTTCAATATTGTAGCTTGATACAGGTGAATGGTTGTGATCCCCTCGTGCAACATTATGCCCTAATGCTAATCTTGCCTTCTTGATGACTTAGTTGTCTTCCCCCACCTTAGCAAGGGTCGTACAAATTCTTATTGCACATAACAAACTCAAAGTCCCTCAATATAACTACTGCAGCGGCTCCCCTAAGGTGCTCCCATCTTCGTTCTTCAATACAAACACACATATGGGCTTCGAAAAAACGTTGAGAACACAATTGGGATACTGCCACAATGGTAGTAACCTCTTCATTGATTTGTTTTCGGGCATCGAGCCAAGACAGGGACCAAAACATATATGTCATCACTTCAGCGTCATTGAAACCACTTTAGAAGTAGGAACACTTATAAATGGAGAAGAATATGGCACTGAGATCAATTCTGGTGCTCCAATGGTAGAATCACAAACATCGATCGTTTCAGGTGAACAGAAGATCAACAACAATCCTGACGTAACCACAAACACAATGGTGTGACCAAATTAGGGTTTTGGTATGTGGATGGTGGAAATCAAGACACATCTCCATGTCATTTTTTGGCCGTGGAGATTGTTTGGGAGAATGAGATGAACAACAAAATAGTGATTAAAAAGATTAAAAACGAATTTGGGGCTATTCATAGCCAAGGCCAATGCTTAAGTGTTGGGCAAGGCCACCCTCTAGCGTGCCAATCCTTAGTATGCCCTAGCTTCACGCTCCAGTGTTGATGTCATATGTCACCTTTGACAATAAATTGTGACACGTGTCCCCATGTGTCAACTGGACGTCATGCAACTTGCCACGTGTCATCTAAACACCATGTTTCTCTCCATGTTGCACGCTTTAGCGTGCGTAGGGCTACACTTAAGCATTGGCCCACGCTCTTGCGTGGGGTTGGTCCACGCCTTAGCGTGATGACCAAACACTAAATTCGCTTTTAAAATATTTCTAACCCTAATCAAACATTAAGTATACCTTCTAAGCACACAATTAATAAGAAAATAAGCACTAATCAAGGATTAGGGAATTGGGATGCCACATTATCACCTACAAACCTTATAAAAGATGCGGATACTATCATTGCATTTGCTTCTTTAGCTCCTAAGTAGCATCTCCAGTCGCATCATTCCATATGACTTTGACTAAGCAAATACGTTTCCTGCGGAGTTCCTTTATCCTTGTATACTCTATCCTAACAGGCATAACCTATTACTCAATATTTTCCCTTAACTGTTCTGACTTAGATTTGATCGTATGATTGGAATTAGGATGATATTTTTTGTGTTGGGAAACATGAAATACATCGTGAAGGTTAGGTAAATGAGGGGCTAAAATGATCTGGTAGGCAACAAGACCAATTTGATGAAGAACTTGAAATGTTCCTATGAATATGGGAGTGAGTTTTCTGGATATTATAGCCCTATCTTGGAGTAACTCTCAAGAAAACATGGTCATTGTCTTCAAATTTGAGAGGTGTTATCCTCTTATCGCTATAACTCTCCTGTCTATGTTGCACGACTTTCATCTTCTGTCATATCTTCTGATTATTTCTTTTGTTAGTTGCACAATACTGGGTCCAAGAAGTTGTTGCTCGTCGTTCTCGTACCAACAAAGAGTTGTTCTGCACCTTCGACCATACAAGGTTTCGTATGACGCCTTTTTAATATGATTTATTTTATTTACATAATTTAATATTAAATTACAAATTTTAATTTTCATAAAAATTCCCTTTTCAATCTCTTTTTTATTTATAAATATTTTAATTTAATTAAAAAATAATGAAATATTTATTTTACACATTTTTAAATTAGAATAAAAGGGATTTGGGTTAGGATTTTAATCTCTTTGTAAACTTGGAACTTTTAGGGTTTTTGATTCAAATTTCAAATCCAAATCACAATCAACATCATAGCAATAGAGTTGGTATCAATAATATCCATCTAATAATATTGTTTTTTTTGAAACAAGAATTTGAATTTTTAGAGGTTTGTTTAATGGTCCAAAATATGTTAAAAAGAGTGGAAAACTCACCAAGAGGATGATGGTGGTTTCGGCCTAGCAGTGGTGGCCGAAGGTGGTTGGCCACAATGGAAGAGGCGCTAGAAATCACAAACCGTGGCGTTTCTAATAGCCTTCACGGCGGAGATCGATCACAGGCTGGATGGCGACAACTTGTGGTGGTGAATGGCGGGAGTGGTGACGTCCGGTTCTTAGGAGGAGAAGCAATGGAGGTTGAAGGCTCTAATAGGTGTTGGGAAATAGAGAGAAGGAGGATAACTTGATTTTTAGAGATAGAATTTGAAAGAGTGAAATGAGAGAAGTGGGTGGGGAGGCTGCACTTCAAACTAAGGAAGAAAGGATGACAAAAAAAACCCGCACGGATTACCCACATGCAATTGGTAGTAAATGAGTAGCTATTAAATGAGGGTGGAGATCATAGTACTCGTATCTTCATTATAGTTATTTTTTATTAATTATATAATGTATACTATGACATTTTCTACCACTTTGAAGTGAAATAAATTTTATTTTCTTCATTATTTAATATTATTTAGTGGATGGATCCCTAGTAATAAAATGTTGTATATGTATATAATATATTATATTATAAAATATTAATATGATATGTTATTATATTATATTGTATAGATTTTTTTTATGTTAATTTATTAAATACTCATGGATACCTGTTACCCGCATAAATATTCATGAATATTAACGGATATGGATATAGAAGCACTACCAATGATCGGGGGTGCAGCGAGAAACAGAGAGGGGTGCATGCAGTAACAGGCAAAGAAGAGAAAAATCTGGCCTGGCCTAGATTCGCAGGGGGTGCATAAGTAAGCCAGATTACAAAGGAAAGGGGGTGTATAAGTAAAAACTTAAAATACTTCCATATTTTATTTAAAAATTTATTTTAAATCTAAAAAACATCATTATAGTTCTAAAAAATGAAAATATTTATCTATAAATTAATAATATATCATATTTAATATTTTAAAAATTATTAAAATAATAAAATATCAATATATTATCCCTAAAAATACACAAATACTACTAAATCGCAGAAAAATCCAAAACAGACATAATGAATTATTAATCAATAAATCATATTGATTATTAAGATAAACACGTATATATAATATGTAAGCTATGTACGATGCTCCTCCTTAGCATGACAATATGGAATGCCAATCAAATCCCACTTTCTACGAGCACAAGTTTAAGTAATCAAATTGACCACATATTTATCAACACCATTATTGACTTGAAAAATATAATGATCACCACCACCATATGGGACATTTGATCCACATCCCAGGCCAAATTCATCTCATTTATTTGACCATTGATGTACATTTTGGAAGGGTTACTTACAAATATACCCCATGGTGTATTTTTAATTTCACCTGCTTCATCTCTGCTAGTCTATAGAAATCAATAATAATCAAAGAAATTATTAGTAGTAGACTATTATAAAACACTAACAGACATGGACAAAACTTACCCTGGGCCACTTCATTTAACACGTGTAAAGTAACAAAAAAAAACTCACAAACATCAACCACATAAAGCAGATTGTGTTATGCCTTTTGGACATATATGAATAAACATTAGACTATTATAAACCACATACATACATGGACCATGTGACTTCCCTCCTCCCATTCATGACATAAACATTGACAAACACACATATCAAAATATTCTCTTTCATATAAAGCAACAAAGCGAAAGAAAGCCTACCTAGCACAATACTTGTCATTCGATTCGTGGAATGGAGAAAGGGGTGATGGGTAGGTTTTTTTTACACTGGGTCTAGGGTTCACCATCTTTTTTCTATCCATAAGCACTGATCGCTGCAACGGTTGCAAGAAGAAGGATGCAGAGAGGATGACTATCAACAGTGGAAGAATGAACGCGCGATAAAGAACATGAGATTTAGGGATTCTTAGGGTTTTTGATTTTTGAATAAGAAGAATAATCGAGCAAGTTTTTTAAAAACTGGAGGACTAAATGTATGAAATAAATGTAAAGTATTTATTATATTAAAAATATTTCATATTTAAAATTTAAATATAAGTATAATATTTAATACTCCTTATGTCCTTATCTCAGGTTAATCATAATATGTTAATTAGTTTTGTCAAAAAAAATTAGTATGTTAATTAGTAATTAGTAATACCCTTATGAAGTTCTATCCATCCATCATAAAAAATAGAAGTGATCCCTTTATAAAAATTGGATTATCAACAGCAGGCAAGGTGGCGAGCTTGCTTGCGCAATCAGTCTTGCAGATCATGCCACGTCCAATATCCCAAAGGTTGCTTGCTTTACATAAATTATTACATAATTGCATAAATTAAAATTAAAATTGCATTGTTGAATGGTAAGTGTGCCATACTATACCCCCACCGTTCAGCCACCGCATTCGGACAGTGGCATATGTTCAAATTAATGAATTACACCAATTGCGCTGCGCCTGATGTTGTTTCCACGATAATAATTACGTTTTTGTTTTAACATCCACGTGAGTGTAAACGTGACCTCACGTGATCAATTTTCGTACGTGGTCAACTCCTGTTGGTTAAATACTACTCCCTCAGTTAGTTTTTAGGCTTAAATATGTTTTTAGTCTCTAAAAATATAGAGTGTTTTGATTTTAATCCCTGTAAAATTTTTTGTTTATTTTTAGTCCCTACAAAATATTTTATTTTGATTTTAGTCCTTTTGACAAAAAATTATTGGAAATTATGTAGGAAAGAGAAGTGTTTTCAATGGATTTTACTATGAATTTTGGTCGAAATAATTGTTTTTAATTATTCGGATCGAAATTCACAAGAAATTTGGCAGGAAAATGAAGTGTTTCTGCGGATTTTGCTATACATTTTGATTAAAAGGACCAAAATCAAAATAAAATATTTTGTAAGGACAAAAAACAAACAAAATTTTTTACTGGGACTAAAATCAAAACACTCTATATTTACAGGGACTAAAAATATATTTAAACTAATTTTTTATAAGGCCCTTTAGCCAGAAAAACACATATTAAAAAAAGTAGTTAACATAATTAAATTTATCTATAATATGTATGTTTTTCCAAATTTATTATTTATTTATTATAAATTATATTTTTAATTAATTAATACATGTATTGAATTTTGTATTAGTTAGAGATATTTTTTTAAAAAAATAATTAATGTATTTTGAAAAAGACACTTCTAATTAATTACAATTTTTTTTTTCTAAAAAAACCTTATAAAAAGTAACCGAGTGAGTACGGTATACCTACACCTGATTTTATGCGATCTACCACCTTCCAGCAACAAGGGGCTAGATATTTATAGTAGCGTTTTCATTTATTTTTAGGATCAAAGCAACAACGTGGCCTTGAAGTTCCGAATCACTCATTTCTTGTGCCGTTTGTTCCCATCCCTCACTTCTTCGTCTTTCCACCATCGTTATTCGTCTTCGTCTCTGCAACCGTTGCGATCGTCGTTGTGCTGAGTATATGATCTTCGGCAACGATGCTGGAGGATCAGGTAGCGTACCTTTTGCAGAGGTACCTTGGCAATTATGTACGGGGTCTCAACAAAGAAGCTCTCAAAATCAGTGTCTGGAAAGGTTCAGAAAATCCTAACTTCTCCTCTTATTTATCCATCTTATTCTTAATCATTTTCTATTGCTATTTGAAAGGTTTTACGCTTTTTATTTTTCACTTCACTGTTCAGTTGAAATAAGAGTGAGGCTACGAGTTTGTGTGTTAAGTGTAGTGGTTTAAATTAAGTGTTCAATTTGTTTACTGTGCCGACGCGATATTAGCAATAGTGTGCGAGTGATTGTATTAGCAACTTTTGTTCGAACATTGTTGTTTTTGGTGAATGCGAAACTTATGCCTTGTTCCAGTCAATAGACAAATGCTTATGCTATTAGCAAGTGGCATTTGGTGGTGTTGGTTGTTTACTCTGTTATTTTCTTTATCTTGAATTGTGTTGGAGAATTCAATACTTAATTTGTTATCTAGTGGCGTGTTATTCCAAAGTCAGTGTGCATTTTTGAACAAGTTCAATTTGTGCATACATTATAAGTATATATGTATCTTAGTCACCAATTTTTGAGAGATTTAACGAGTTTAGGGATGTAATTTGTGTGTTTTTGCCTTTTATTTTCCTCTCATTTGTTTTCACAATGTATCTCTGATCTTTTTCTTTTTCTTCCCTATAACCGAACTGTGAAACAGGTGATGTAGAGCTGAAGAATATGCAGCTGAAACCGGAGGCTCTAAATGCTTTGAAATTGCCAGTGAAGGTTAAGGCAGGTTTTCTTGGATCAGTGAAACTTAAGGTTAGTGGGGCATTAACTGCTTTTTCTCAGAAAAAATTAAGAATATAATATATTGAATCTGGTTATATATGTTATTATGTTTTAGTATTGCTGAATTGTCAAGATTTCTTTATTTTTTCTTCTGAATGGTTATATTGATGTATAGAGAATGTTTATTTGGTGAGAGGAACTAATCGATCCATTTAATTTTACATGGATGCTCAAGATTGGTTTTACTTAAATCAAATATTGATTCGTGACCTTCCATATAACATCGAAAGGTCAAGATTAGTTCCTTCCACCCTTGAAGTTCCCACTTGATTAGCTCCCCCTGTCACACATTTAAAGCTGGCATCTCCTATCCATTTTCTTCTACTCTTAACCTCTGTGATCAAGGATGGACATAAAGGAAAAGAAGAGAATAGGGTGGAAAGTAATGGCAGCAAAGGAGCAAGAGTTTAGATAAAGAATTTCGAAACTGTGGAGAGATGGCCTTGAACAACCTAGTCTCAAGTTTGTGCCTTGCTCATCTTTGGTGAAGAAATTAAAAGTAGATATAGCTTTTACCTACAAGATGAAGTAGCACTTTGAAAGTGTTCTATTTTCAATTATTTTCTCTATATAATTTTTCTTTTGCTAGCTTTCTTCTCCAAATCCGTGTAATTAAGTTGTGGTAAAAAACCAACTATTTTATTTTCATTTTTCTAATTTTTATTAGCTTATATTTTATGTTTTTTTTGTTTTGTTTTCATAGTTAGTATTCCATGTTGAGGATGATCACATGATATAAGAGCATGGGCAGCAACACTGGCATCAGAAAATTTGGGGTGTTTTTTACTTCGATTTTCTTTGTTTTATTATTATAAATGCCAATGCTGTACTTAGGAGCTAGTTTCTATTGTCGATGCTGCTTCTATTATCTATTGGTAGAAGACACATATTGCAGACTGGTGGGGTTGTTATGGATTGTGGTAGAAGCTCAATATTAGGATAATTTCTTGTTCTTTTTCATTTTCTGGCCTGGAGGACAACATGTCATTCCCTTACTTATGATTAGTTTTTACTTGCCACTTTAAAAATTCTTTTCATGTATATATATTTTTTTTCAAGGTATTTTCAATCATGCACTCATTGAGAAGACTATTTAAGTAGCACATTCCTTTCTGCATAAGTGGTGGTCATATTTGATGCTTATATATTTTTCAAGGTTCCATGGAGTAGGCTTGGCCAAGATCCAGTTTTAGTATATTTGGATCGCATTTTCTTATTAGCTGAACCTGCAACGCAAGTTGAGGGATGCAGTGAAGATGCTGTGCAAGAAGCTAAGAAGAGCCTAATACAGGTAAGGACTAAGAATAAGAATTAGGCAAAGGGTGTAATTCGGCGTTACTTGACAATTTTATTTGATGAAATATACTTTTCTTACCTTTTGGCAACAGGAAACGGAATTGAGACTGTGGGAGAAGTCACAACAATTAAAGTCAGAAATGGTATGAGCTTTATTTGTTCATTTTTTTTGAATGAATAGGAGATTTTCCCCTTTGATGGTTCCATCCATCCACCCAAGGTTCTGGAAAACTGCTCAGTTTCTATACATGCCTAAATGACTATTGCCGAAAATAATTAATCGCAGAGCACTGTAAAAAGGGGTCATAAATATAATCCTTTCCTATAATAACTTGATTGGTAATGAGAAACCCACAAAGAGGGACCATTTTGCTCTCTCCAGTCCATAGTCCAGATCCACCAATCGACTGCCACAAAACTTTTGCTTCCTTCTTGGCAAAACCTTTAAATCCCTACAATCATAAACTGTTCCAAAGTTGAGGATTTTCCCAAGCCTCATTATAAACCCCAAATAAAGAATTCCATACAAAAGTTGCCTCTTTACAGTGAATTTTATCTTAACAATTTTTTCCTATAACTGGATGCTGATAATTTTAAAGTTGTGTTTTTAAAATTCTGTTTCATGTCCTGGAAGTGAATTGGTTAATCTGTATAACATTTATTCATAGATTTTGGAATAAATCCATTTCATATATTATTTTCTTATAACTATGTATCGAATACGGGAATTTGGAATAAATCCATATCATATATAATTTTCTTATATCTATGCATCCATTACGGGAGTTTTGAATTATCTACTCCAAAATCCAAGTATCTCCTTGGAGCCCAATGTAAGCATGTGCAGACATGTTTCCACGTGTTAAGGATTATAATTTGTATTGACTTTTCTATCTTTTTGTTCAATTTTTAAGAATAAATCATGGTTGGGATCCCCCATCAACACCATTTCCATGTGTTAAGGATTATAATTTGTATTAACTTGTCTATCTTTTTGTTCAATTGTAAGAATAAATCATGGTTGGGGTCCCTCATCAGCACCATAATTGGAAATTTGAAGCTTTCAATTTCTAATATTCACATCAGATATGAAGATTGTGAGAGGTAAGGGAGAATTATAATGTTTTGTGAAAGTAAATTAGACCTCTTGCAGATTTTTATATCTTTCAGTAGCCTGATATATTCTGTCTTGTAGCAATCCCGGGCACCCATTTGCAGCTGGTGTTATTTTGGACAAACTCTCGGCTGTAACAGTTGATGATACTGGGAAAGAGACTTTTATTACTGGAGGTGCACTAGATCGCATTCAAAAGGTTCTATTTTGTCTCAGTATGAATTGATTTGACTGCAATAATGAAATCCCCTGGTACTGATTTAGATGCTTGTTTAATTTGATAAAGTTCTGAAGTATATCTTGCATTACAAGAATGGAAGGTTAGCTTAAATTTTCTATTTTGAAGTTTTCTTTGCTCGATAGTAAGAAGCTTATTTTGTTAATATTCTGTGACTCTATTCGCTTATTTTTTGGCCTTCTTTTTAATGAATTTTATTTTATTACTTACCAATGAAACTGAATTACTAGGAGTTGTAGTTAAATCCTTAATTGTAAAATGAAAACAATCTTACTGCACAGTCCAAAATGATTATTATCTTTTACTTTATATAACTATGACATAACCATGACATTTCTAGCGTTCTTTTGTTGTTAATGTCTTTTGTCCTCATTGCTGTGCAGTCTGTTGAACTCGACCGGCTTGCAGTTTATTTAGATTCAGATATTATTCCATGGCATGTTAACCAAGCATGGGAAGATTTGCTTCCTTCCGAGTGGTTTCAGGTATGTATGGCGGATATTAGAGTGAACTGTGAGGGCTATGGGTTTACGAAGATCCTTTATCTGTTTACTTACTTCTTTGAAGTTCTTTTCTGTTTTAATTTATGTATTTAAGGAGTTCTTATGTTGTGCTATCCTGTAATTTATTTATCAGGATACTTTATCTTAGAATTTGGGTTTGAGCCTAACTCAACCCCAAAAGCTAGCTCATGGGGTGAGGGTTGCCCCCCACTTATAACCACTATTGAGGCCATATCACTATCCAATGTGGGACTCTAACACCCCCCCCTCACGCCCAGGAATAGACATCTGGAGCGTGAAGTTTGCAGGACTGAATATCTGCGGGTGGCCCAACGGATCTCGATAGGCTCTGATACCATCTTAGAATTTGGGTTTGAGCCTAACTCAACCCCAAAAGCTAGCTCATGGGGTGAGGGTTGCCCCCCACTTATAACCACTATTGAGGCCATTGTAAATAATTAGAGTAAATAGTAAATATTTACCTTTTGTACTGTAACCTAGTTTAGTTATTCGGTCCATTGTTCAGGCCCATTAGGTTAAGTCTAGCGTAGTCTATATAATAACATTAGTGTGTGTATTCAAAGTTAAGTTAATGAAATATTATTCAGATATATTTTCTACATGGTATCACGAGCTCTCGTTCTTGAGGGCCTCGCTTCCGCATAAACCCTAGCCGCCACCTTCATTGTGGTGGTTGTTTTTTTTCTCTTGTTGCCCCATTGCAGCTTCTGTTTGGCTGCCTTTGCAGCTTCTGTTTGGATTCATCACCCACACTTCCATCATCTGTTTTGCCTTCATTCATCATCATTTATTGCCGATCTGGTCTCACCACCCACACCATCAGCCGCACAGAATTCCGAGCCAGGCCCTACAAACCGCCGCCGTCAGGCCACCCACGCCAGCGCCACCGTCCGTTCACCTCACGGGCGCGTGTGCCTCCCCCGCCGCCATCCAGACCTCCGTTCGCCGCCGTTTCTTCAACAGTAGCATCCCCGGCACCTCCCCTTTCCGTTTTGCGGGTCCACTCTCCGATCCGAGAACTTTCATTTTTGTGGGTTATTTGGCGTTCATTCGTTTCGTTGCCTGTTGACTTGGACCGCTTGCAGAGCCTCCTCGACTCTTTGCGTAAGCCTTCTAGTTCTAGTTCCCTGACAATGACTGGTAAGGCTCTATGTTCTCGATCGTTTACTGCCTCTGGTACTATTCCTAAGGATGCGACTCTGGTGCTACTGACCATATGACCTTTAACTCTAAACTGTTTTCCACTTATAACCCTCATTCAAGCATTCCTTATATTACTGTTGCAGATGGTTCTCACACTCCTGTTGTAGGTTTTGGAGATATTAATCTCCACACCCCTTTCTATTTGAGAAGTGTGCTTTATGCTCCTGGACTCTCAAATAACTTAATTTCTATTCGCAAACTTACTCAGGATATGAACTGCAGTAACTTTTTCTCCTACTCATTGTCTTTTTCAGGATCTTACCACGGGGAGGACGATTGGAGTTGCTAAGGAACAGGGAGGGTTATACTTTCTATCTGCTGAAGAGAATGGTCTGAAGGTGCTGTCTTCCTCCGTCGGTCTCACCATACTTCCTCTCAAGTTTGGCTTGACATAAGCGTCTAGGACATCCTCCATTTTCCTTTACTTAAAACTATGTTTCCAGCTTTGTTTTTACAAGAGTCTGTTGAGTCTTTTAAGTGTGATGTTTGTCAATTTTCCAAACACAAACGGGTGTCTTTTCCTTCTAGTTATAATAGAAGTGCTGAACCTTTTGATCTTATTCATTCTGATGTTGGGGGCCTGCCCCTGTTTCTAATATTTCGGGTGCGCGATGGTTTGTTACTTTTATTGATGATTGTACTCGCGTTAGTTGGCTATTCTTAATGAAAGATAAATCTGAAGTATCTCAGTTGTTCATTCAATTTTATCACATGATAAAAACTCAATTTGACAAATGCATTAAAAGACTACGGTCGGATAATGGTCGAGAATATGTCAACCAATCTCTTTCTTCATTTATTAGTAAAAATGGTATTCTTCATGAACTAACGTGTGTTGATACTCCACAACAAAATGGAGTTGCAGAAAGAAAAAACCGTCACTTACTTGAGGTTGCTCGTGCCCTTCTCTTCCAAACATCAGTTCCAAACTCGTATTGGGGAGAAGCAGTTTTGACTGCTGCTTATCTCATCAATCGGATTCCATCCCGTGTTCTAGGTAATCTCAGTCCTGTTCAGTCTATGCTATCTTTTTACCCGTCTGCTCTATCATGCAGTCTGAGTCCCAATATTCGGTTGTGTTGCATTTGTTCATATCCACAAGCGACATCGCAATAAGTTGGATTAGCGAGGCTCGATGCATCTTCTTGGGCTATCGCCTAACAACGGGGATCTGAGTGTTACCATCCTTCCAATCGTAAACACTTTGTCTCTATGGATGTCACTTTCCATGAACATGTCCGTTCTTCACTCGTCCTCGACCAGGGGAGAATAGTAGTGATTTGGAATCTGATTCCGAGTTTCTTCTCCTTGGTCCGTAGCACCCTGAGTCACCATCTTTGTCAGTTGATCCTCCCGAGTCTGCTGTTGCTTCTGAGTCTCCTATCCCTGAGTCTCACTGTCATTTGTTCGAGTTACTACCTCCTGAGTCTCCAGTTGTTTCTGAGTCACCTGTTATTGTTTCTCCTTTACCTTCTATTTTGCAGGAAACAGCACCTTCAGCACCAGCAAAGACAAAGGCTAGTGAGCCAACTTTGACATATCAGAGGAGAGGAAAACCCGACCTGGTCCAGAAACAACCCCAACCGTCTAAGCCGGAGGTAAGTACTGAAAGTAACCCTTTTGCTTCTGATTCTTCTATTCCCGATACACTTGATCTTGATTCAGTTGACCTACCTATTGCCTTGAGAAAAGGGAAAAGGTCTTGTGCCAAATACCCTATTTCTCAATTTGTTTCATCTAACCATGTTTCCGCAAAGATAAGGCTTTTATGACGATTGACTCTGTAAGAATCCCTGCATCATTAAGGAGGCACTTAAAGATGAAAATTGGATCAAAGCCATGAATGAGGAAATGAAAGCCCTTGAAAAGAATAGAACTTGGGAGATAGTTGAGAAGCCAAGAGGCAAGAAGCTTGATTGGTTGCGGTGGATTTATCTTTGTCAAGTACAAATCAGATGGCACTCTTGATCGATATAAGGCCAGATTAGTAGCAAAGGGGTACACCCAGACTTATGGCATTGATTATGAGGAGACATTTGCACCGATAGCTAAGATGAACACTGTCCGTATCTTACTATCTCTTGCTGCTCATTCTGGGTGGGAACTTAATCAGTTTGATGTTAAAAATGCATTCTTGCATGGAAATTTAGAGGAGGAAGTGTATATGGACATCCCACCGGGATTTGATCCAACCACTTGGGATAAATAAGGTGTGTAAATTGAAAAAGGCCTTGTATGGGCTAAAGCAGTCTCCCGGGCATGGTTTGGAAGATTTACAAAGGCTATGTTGGGTCTTGGTTACAAAGCGAGTCAAGGAGATCATACCTCTTCTTGAACATTCACATGGAGGAAAACTAACGATACTTCTTGTTTATGTTGATGATATTATTGTTACTGAGGAATGACTTGGTTGAGAGACAACTCCTCAAGAAGAAATTATCTGCAGAGTTCGAGATGAAAGATCTAGGAACTCTCAAGTATTTCCTTGGGATTGAGGTAGCTTACTCAAAACAAGGAATTTTTATCTCTCGTGAGAAAATATGTTCTTGATCTTACTGCAGAAAGCGTGCAAGCTTGGGTGTAAACCTGCAGGTGTTCCCATAGAGCAAAATCATAAAATGAGCAAGAGGAGAGTGCTAGAGTTGTGACAAGCCTCGATGTCAGATTGGTGGGAAGCTAATTTACTTGGCACACTAGACTGATTTAGCTTATGCGATAGCGTGGTCGGTCGGTTATGCATGATCCGAGGATGAGGCACTTGCGAGCGATGGCGGATTTTGCAATATCTTAAAGCGACTCCAGGAAGAGGTCTCTTGTTCAAAAGAGGCGGAAGACTGACATTGGAAGCCTATACTGATGCAGATTATGCAGGCTCAGTGAGTGATAGAAGGTCCACTTCTGGCTACTGCACATTCTTTTGTGGTAATCTTGTTACATGGAGGAGTAAAAAACAAAATGTAGTGGCCAGATCAAGTGCTGAGGCAGAATTCAGAGCAATGGCTCATGGAATTTGTGAGCTATTGTGGATGAAGATTATACTTGATGATTTGAAGGTGAATTATGAAGGCTCAATGAGATTGTTTTGTGACAATAAATCAGCAATCAGCATTGCTCATAATCCTGTACAACATGACAGGACCAAACATATTGAGATAGACAGACACTTTATAAAGGAGAAGCTAGATTGTGGACTGATAACAACGTCCTACATTCCTACTGGACACCAACTAGCAGATGTGCTTACAAAGGGGCTATCTACAGACCGATTCCGCCAACTTACTTGCAAGCTAGGAATGATTGATATCCACTCACCAGCTTGAGGGGGAGTATTGTAAATAATTAGAGTAAATAGTAAATATTTACCTTTTGTACTGTAACCTAGTTTAGTTATTCGGTCCATTGTTCAGGCCCATTAGGTTAAGTCTAGCGTAGTCTATATAATAACATTAGTGTGTGTATTCAAAGTTAAGTTAATGAAATATTATTCAGATATATTTTCTACACTTTATTTGCGGTGAAGGTTGATAGTCTTGGCCCGGGGTTGGTGTGTTGCATCTTGATTTTCTAGTGGTAGGGTAAAACAGTGGGTTCTGTACATGGTCTGTATAGGGTGTTTGGTGAGAGTTTTTTGGTTGTTTGGATTGCGTTCTTCCGATGGCTACGGATTCAGGATTTCAGATTTTTTTGTCTTTTATCCTATCTGTATAGGGTATTGAATGGTGATAGGTTCTTTTTGTTTCATGTTAATGTTACTAGAGAGTTAAGCTTACTCCTTTGGTGGATCTAGAACATGATACATTTGTGGCATTTGAGATTTTTCTTTGTGGTGCTTTTGACATTGGTGGAGTTGGAAAAAGAAAGCGAAGAACTTATTTGTCTTTTTCTTAAGCTTTTGAAGATGTGATTCTTTGATATAAAGGCACCTGACCAGTGGTTTTAGTGTCATCCTTTCAATTGACAATTTTGCGATGTCAAATTTCAGTTCAAAGTAGTGTTTACTTTTTGTATAAAATAGCTGCGTACTGTGTGATTTGTTCAAACTCAATTCTAAGTTTGATGGGTTTTCCCATGTTGGGGTTGCATTAAGAGTTATTAAAGCTATTATTAGGTTTCTTGGTTAGCCATTGTGTTGCAAGACTATATAAGACAAATCACACGAGTGTGTCTTGCTAGGCTTGAGGAATTGTGGGTGGTTAGACACGGGCTTTGGAAGGAAAGATCGATGGAGGGGCCAACTTGTAGGGAAATTTCTGATGCAATGTTATTTTTTCCCCATGTTGGGGTGCATTAAGTGTTATTAAAGCTATTATTAGGTTTCTTGGTTAGCCATTGTGTTGCAAGACTATATAAGACAAATCACACGAGTGTGTCTTGCTAGGCTTGTGGAATTGTGGGTGGTTAGACACGGGCTTTGGAAGGAAAGATTGATGGAGGGGCCAACTTGTAGGGAAATTTATGATGCAATGTTATTTGGATGTATTTGGTTTGAATGCGATATTTAAAGTACTACAGGTGCTTTTTGCCCCTTTGACCGAATAATTCATTTGACTCCTTTGGAGGTGGCTTGTGATTTTCTTTTGTTTTCATCATCATTTTATTACTCTACCTGCTTCTTTTTAGTTTCTCATAGTAATTCTCTTATTAAAAAAAATTCAGATATTTAATTTTGGAACTAAAGATGGGAAACCAGCTGATACTTTGTTGCGAAAGCACTCATATATTCTGCAACCGGTGACTGGGAAAGCAAAGTACTCAAAGCTGCATTCGAATGAAGTTGCTGATAGCAAACAACCTTTGCAGAAGGCTGTGGTGAATTTGGATGATGTTACAATCAGCTTATCTAAGGTTCATTTGATGCTTCTTTTTTGGTCATTTTGTTACGTGAGATTGTTATTATATTTGGGGATAATCTTTTGCATCTTTGTCTTTGCAGGATGGATACAGGGATATCATGAAATTAGCAGACAACTTTGCTGCATTTAATCAACGTCTAAAGTATGCTCATTTCCGTCCACTGGTGCCGGTAAAAGCTGATTCCAGGTCTTGGTGGAAGTATGCTTACAGAGCTGTATCTGATCAGATGAAAAAGGCAAGGTATTTAAACACATTCCAATTGCTAAGGTTTGTGATTGCTAATTATTGTAATAGGGCTGTAACTTACATAAGTAGCCTGCAATTTAATAGTATAATTAGCGACCGGTATTTGACTGATCTTGAAAACTAGTTAATATAGATATCTATGTACCTGTTTCACACATTTGCATTGATTTTTCATCAAATTATTTGTGATCAACTTCTTTCTGTAAAATTGGAACTCTCAACTTGTGGTACGAGGCTTTATATGTTTGTGAGTGAAGTTAAAGGCACTAAGAAGTGTGCTTTAATTGCTGGGGTAGGGTGATGGTAGGCACCGGCACCTCTTGTTGGTTATATTGCTGCCTCTTTGCCTCTTCTACAAGATTTTTTCCTTTCTCGCCTTACTGGCACTTTTACACCACAGTGGAGACGCTCCAGGCAAGTGCCTTACTTATAAATCCGGGAGTTGGCAAAACTCGGCCCATGAGAAGCCTAAGCCACATGTCTCTGACTAACTTACCCAATCACTGTTGGCAGCCTTAGTCCAGCCATTCCCCGATTTTTCTCCACTGGAAAACTTGTCATGTGCCTCCATGCTCCACCTTACTCTGGCGCGTCTTATCGACTTGCTGCCTTCCCGTCACCGGAATATGATGTCATCGACTGGGTTTTGTTTGCCACTCACTCTTAATCTGTTTAGGGGTTGAGTACTTCACATCTTCCAGTCTAAACAGTGGGTGATACGTCCTCTTTTGTTTGAAATATAGCTCTGTTTTCCAAAGAAATTTGGTTGCTGTTCTGGTCTCTCTCTCTTATTTTTTGACTCGAATCTGCTTCATTTTCAACATTAGTGGCTTCTGAATGTTCTTTTAATTCTTCACAAAATGGTCTCATCACTTATGCCTTCTCTGGATCTCGATCCATTACCACTGAAAAAATTAAATGGGAGAAATTATTTGTAGATTGGTTTGCAGCTGTTGATGTTTGGTTCTTGGGCCAAGGGCTCTGTCATTTAACTAAGAAAGCAGGAGAAATTGATGCCAGTGAACGGGCAAAATGGCAGAAAGCTGATTATCAATTAGTTTCTCTACTATGGCAGTTCATTGATTCTAGGTTGCTGGTGCATTATCATCGCTACAAATCATGTTATGAAATCTGGAATAAGGCTAGAGTTTTTACACTAATGACATTCAACATTTCTCTTAGAATTTGAGCTTAGCGCCTAACTCAACTCCACAAAATCGGCTTGTAAGGTGAGGACTGTTCAAGACTTATAAGTACTAGTTAGGCCTCTCCCCAGCTCTTTTTACTGGTTTTGGGTATGTCACCAAGGTACTGTTATCCCATTCCTCGCCTGCTCCTTTTTATGGGGTCTGTATTTGGTTTTTTTTTACGCCTCCCTAAGATTTGAACTCAGGACCTTGCTTTAAGAGATCCCAAGTGAAGAGCTTGGTACAAACTCATCCACTCATATCTTTAGCCGATGTGGACTCTCAACACACCCCCTCACGCTAATATGGGTGGAATAACAACGATCTCAACATGCTCTCTCACGCCCAGGACTGAACATCTGGAGTGTGGACAAATATGGTGGAATAACAAGGATGTTGACCCAATAATAGATAGGCTCTGATTTGGGCCTAACTCAACCCTACAAACCGACTTGTAAGGTGAGGACTGCCCAAGCCTTATAAGCATTAATTAGACCATATCTCTGGTCGATGTATCGTATCCCTTCAAATGACATTTCATGACTTACCATCCTATCTTAATAAGGCACAAACCATATCCCAAACTATTCGACAAGCAAGTTGATTTTGACAAGTGATGATCCAAAAAAGGTGCATGACAATTGGATAATATGTATATGGTCTTTGTTCTCCGTTGTCTTCATAAGGATCGAGTCTCTTAGGAATCAAAGTATAACTTATTAAAATTTCGGTTTAGGCCTAACTCGACACCAAAAGCTATCTCTAGAGGTGCGGATTGCCCAAGCCTTATAAGGATTACTTGGGCCATATCTCTAGTCGATGTGGGATCTCAACACACCTCCTCACGCCCAAGATTGGACTTCTGGAGTGTGGACAAAAGCGGAGGAATAACAGGGATCTCAACATACCCTCTAACGGCCAGGACTGGACATCTGGAAATGGACAAATGCAGGTGGAATAGTAGAGATCTTTGGCTTAATAACAAATTTAGGATAAACTCTGATACTATCTTAGAATTTGGGTTTTGGGCCTAACTTAACTACAAAAGCTAGCTTGAGAGGTGAGGATTGCCCAGCCTTTATAAGGACTATTTTGGCTATATTTCTAGTCGATGTGAGATCTCAACGCATCCCTTCACACCCAGGATTGGATATTTAGAGCATGGACAAATACAGGTAGAATAACAAGGATCTCAACAATAACAAACCCAATATTCTTTCAATGGAAGAACTCATTGATTGCTCGTTTTGACTTCCTGCATGATACGAGGACCAGACGAAGTTTAAGAAAAATGAGAGAAGTGTTATGGAAGAATATGGAAGTATTTCTTAGAATTTGAGTTTGGATTCAATTCAACCCCAAAAGTTAGCTCGTGGAGTGAGGATTTTCCCCCACTTATAACAACTAATCAGATCATCTCACTATTTCATGTGGGACTTTCAACACACCCCTTCATGCCAGGACTGGACATTTGGAGCGTGACCTGGGTGGCTCAATAACGGGTGACCCCAACAATAAATCAATGATAGGCTCTGATACCATATTAGAATTTGGGTTTGGGCTCAACTCAACCCCAAAAACTAACTCATGGGGTGAGTTAGCCCCCCCGCTTATAAGCCTTCTCACTATTCCATGTGGGACTTCCAACAATATTTTATTTCTAAATCTGAATTGTGTAAGAGACAACCGACACTATTTATAGAGTGCTCTAATTTAGTTATGGATAGTTAACTAAGGTAAATGTTGTCAATGGCGGATGGTGGCAGATGGCCAAAATTCCGCCATATAAACATGAGATTGTGACCTGTGGCGCCACCATGGCGAGTGGCGCTTCACAAATTTCATATGGCGGCTGGCACAAAATCCGCCACGGCATTTTGCCATGGCGCCGCTATGGCTGCTTTAACAACACCGACTAAGGTAGACCTATCCTGCACAGTGAACCTCACGGTAAGATACTGAGAGTTACACAAGTGCACTGCAAGGTTCAAACTACAGGAAAACAGGGAAGACAAGCACTCTCCAGCAACTTGCAGTACTTGGTTGCATGTAATGTGTATTAGATTGTTAGTGATTAGATGACAAATTTCATGTGGTTACTGGTAGCTCCTATTAGATTTTAGAAGGAAGAAGGGTAATATGTTTTGGGTGGAATTAATGCAATGCTTTAACTTTGTGGACTAGTCGATGCATCAAACTTTTTAGCATTTCCTTTTTGGTGTTTTTGTGGTGCTTTTCAAATTTGTTTAGTGAAGTTTCTCGAGGGATATCCAGAAGATGCTGGTCTAAGGCTTTCAGTTAGCATTCTTCTGTCTCTTTTGCAGCCTGAATTTTCATTTAGCCTATGTACAGGCTTAAAAGGGTATTTAGCTTATTTTGACGTTTTCATCAAACCTAGCGCCCTTTAAGTTTGTTGTTTCAAGATTCAGAGTATTGTATTAACGTTTTCAGATATCAATATTAGAGCTTTGTGGGATCTAATGGTGATAGTTGATCTTTACTTATCATGTTTTGATGTTTATACTTCATATCTCTTTGATGTCAGTGGAAAAATGTCGTGGGAGCAAGTTTTAAGATATACAAGCTTGCAGAAGAGATATATATCTCTCTATGCTTCACTGCTTAAATCTGACCCCAGTCAGGTGACAGTTAGTGGAAACAAAGAGATTGAAGACCTAGATCGTGAACTTGATATTGAACTTATACTGCAATGGAGGTATATTGTTATTCTGAAATATTTGTTTGGCATGTTGATATTTAAGACTAATGACTCATGTTAAGAATAATGGGTATGTAAGATAGTTATTAGTTGATTGAACTATAGTACCATAGCTATAGTCTTGTACATTCTGCATACATTTTCCTGACAATAATTGTATGGGGATGATAAGCTCATCATTTGAAGGTTGAGCATTTTAGGTCTGTTTGAATTTTTAGCAAGTCACACGTTACAAATTAGTAAAAGCATTTTTGTATTGCTACTTTGATAAAAAAAAATCTTACATGGTAGTCTCTGTCTGTTAATATTGACTATACTTTATTCTAGCAAGCTCTTTCTTTTTGATTTTGGACATTGTTGACTTTTGATCTGAGGCCCCCCTTCTCAATGATTGTTTAAACTATTTTTTTGGTATTTATGATTTGAAAACTATTAAAAAATAAAGGTCTATGAATCCTTTTTTGGTTCCTTCATTGTGTGAGCATTATGTATTTCTTCCTTCACTTGCTCTTGTACAACCTTGCAAGCCACATATTTGGATTCAACAGAAAGATTCATGCATATCCTGCCTTCGTCCCTGTATATGAGACCCTTTTGGAAAGAAGTCTTGTCCCTTTATATAAGACTTTTTTCAAATTACTAGATGTATTAATTATTTCTTTACAAGAATACCCCTAATTAATGGGTAACCTTTTCTCTCTCTCTTAAGATTCTTGGAAAAATATGAGTCCTAATAATTGAAGGGTGATTTTGTAAAAATAATACACATTGTTGATAAATTTAATGCACCAACTACTTTTCTTAATTTGTGTGATTTGGTTAAAAGGGTCTTATATACATGGACGGAGGTAGTATATGACAGCTATGTTAGACTTTGGAACCCTCTTGTTCATTCTTCAACCTTGAAATATTTCTGTTTATTGGCGTTTGCAGAATGTTGGCTCACAAATTTGTGGAGCAATCAGCGGAGTCAAATCTTAATGTGAGGAAACAGAACGCGGGGAAATCTTGGTGGTCATTTGGATGGTATGGAGTCTTTTCTGAAAATATTTTTATGTCTCAGTAAATAGGAATGGATTTTACTTTAGTTTTGGCTGTGCTGCTCACCTGTAATTACGTACACCGCCAGGACCAGTAAATCTCCTAAAGAGGAAAGGGAGGAATTCAATTTCAGTGAAGAGGATTGGAACCAGTTAAATAAAATAATTGGGTATAAGGAGGGTGATGATGGACAATCAGCTGTAAATAGCAAGGCGGATGTTGTTCATACTTTCCTGGTAATTCACATGAATCATAACGCTTCGAAACTTATTGGGGAAGCAAATGTGCCTGTGGCAGAATTATCATGTGAAGATCTCAGTTGCTCAATAAAGCTTTATCCGGAAACAAAGATTTTTGACATTAAGTTAGGCTCCTATCAGTTATTGTCACCAAAAGGTCTCCTCGCAGAGGTTGGACTTTTCTCTAAATGGCTGGACTTTTCTCTTAATGATTGATGCAAATTTTTCTGCATTTTGATTTTTATGCTTGCATAGTATGTGGTATCATGAACATTTGTTCGATGTCTTTTCAGAGTGCAACTTCCTATGACTCATTAGTTGGCGCCTTCCATTATAAACCTTTTGATGACAAGGTGGACTGGAGCATGGTTGCTAAAGCTTCTCCATGTTACATGACTGTATGCTGTTTTTCTTTTGGTCCCCTTTTCCATCAATTTGATATTTTATTTGTTTGGTTTAATTGTTTACTAATTTTTTCTTTGGAGTTTGGGCAGTATATGAAGGACAGCATCGATCAAATTGTGAAATTCTTTGAAAGTAATACTGCTGTAAGTCAGACGATAGCACTAGAAACTGCAGCTGCTGTGCAGGTATTATTTAACATCTCTGCTTTTTGGAGATTTGTTAACCGACAAAGTGCCTGTTTGGTTTAGATTATCAAAATACCGTTTGCGTACAAAATTGGAAACCACGTTTAGAAAACTCTATTTTGACTTTTCAACCGATTGTTTGGTTAAGATTTCAGTTGAATAAAATCTGATTTGAAGGTGGTAAATTGGATTTTGTTGGAAGCAAAAAATCTTAGCTTTTCCGTTCAGAAAAATGGATTTTGAACGTAGGACCCACACAATCCTTTATATTTACACATCAAAAGTGATTCTACTTTTATCAACCAAACGAAATCAATTTTTTTAAACACACTTTTAAAATATCATTACCAAACACAAATCAATTTTTTTAAAAATCAATTCTTTTAACATTAATTTTTCAGAATCAATTCTATCAAAATCTAAAACAAACGGGCTTAAAGTTGGACTTGTATATTAACTAAGATATCTGGACTTAGTATATTATATAAAAAGGTTAAGGCAGTGAGACTTCGTTAAAGATATGAGCATCATTCTCCAATCAAATGCACCAAAGAACTGCAGAAAGCCAAAAAGTTCATAATGCCACAAAGCTTCTGTCTCCGTTTTGCCAAAGTCTTGAATTCTAACCTTACGGAACTATTTGAAAGTAGAACTCACCTTGTGATACAAGAACAAGTGCTCAATAGGTTCTTAACTTGAAGAGCTATCAAGAAATCAGGAAGTAGAGGAGGGTGAGGCCTACCAATATGCAGCAGCAGATCAGTTGTGTTGATCCTGTTAAGTACTGCTGTCCAAACAGAAGACTTGCCTTTAGAAGGACCTTTGTATTTACAAATTGATTAACTGATTAGTGGGTGGGGTGTGTGGTAGGAATTGGAAGAAGAATTTACAAGACAAGAAACTAGATAAATCCAAAGTACTAACTCTCCTATATGGATTGATGGTGAGCTAAGATGAATAGGATAAAGTAAAACCAAAATGGACTCTAGCTTACCAGCTTCCTTGTCATTAAGTCTCTATGTAAGCTTTTATTGTATTGTTGTCTTTCTTCACATTTTCATTTGTCTTTTTTTCCCCCTCCCTCCATGACCGTTTTCTCTTTATTTTATTGTCTTTATGTTTCTTTTCTCAGTATGTTTTGCATATGCGAAAAACAGAATTTATTTTAATCTTGCTGGAGAGTTCTGCTGTTTAATCTTGTGTAAAAGAATGTTCTCATTGGCTCGTATCATTGTTCCTAGATGAAAATTGATGAAGTTAAACGCACTGCCCAGCAACAAATGAACAGAGCATTAAAGGATCGTGCCAGGTTATTTTCTTTCTTGTCTTCTAACTTACATATATATATATATATATATATACACACACACACACACACACATTTATATATAGTGTGAATTTGTGACATAGCATCAAAGCCTATGATATTTGAGTAAGAAACTGTCCTATACTGTTGTTGAAGGATGCCAATATGAAATTTCTTTGTTATGATTCTCGTTAGAATTAGGTAAATGATTGAGAGTTAGATTTAAAGCACATTTATAATGAGTAATATTAACAAATGATACACATATACAATATGAGTACTGTATAGCTATGCAACTTTTACTCAAAATATAGGATACATATTTAGATATGCATTAAAAAAAATTCATAAAACACAATAAATATATAATTGCTGTTGAAGTTATACGTTTTAGATACAGAAGGATGGAAGAGATAGAAATAAAGACTTCGCACACCCCCATTAGTTTGCTCGTGCTAACCCAGTGTTAATGGGCTTATACGCTACAAGCCTAGTCTGAGAGGAGTTAAGTCTAACATTATTTATCACCGCTCCTATTAATCTGCTCTCTGCATGTGACAGATTGATAGTTTTATTATAAATGACTATGCACTAGCCCTTATTTATAGTACTAATACTAGATTTCTAATTCTAATCAGATAGGAAATCAAATCATGGCCTAACTGATTTCTTTGGGTTTACCATGGGCCAAATTGCATTTAGGATAGTCACATGCTCAAGCTAATTTCTTTGGTATAGCTGTGATGCCAACTTGCATATGGGGTTGCCATGGGGCCAGGCCGATTTCTCTTGGATAGCCATGGATTGCGGGGTTATCCTCTATCTGGTGGGGAAGCTAATTTCACTCGGACTTCCCACCAAAAAGCTATTGTTGCAGAGAAATACATCGACGTTAAGCTTGAACTGAAGAATGAAAGGCATATTCTTGTAAAGGACAATGGCACAATTCAAATGGTGCCTATGGGTCATAATGTTTGTGGTTGATCCGAAGAAAAAGCACTAAAATGGGGCTCAGAAAACAATATTTCCAAGACACACGTTCAACCATAGTCCACGTTGGAGAAACAAGGATAGATCCAGGAAGAGCACGTGGAGGCACCACCAGATGCAAACAGTGTCCAAGGATTTGGCTATATATTTGCATTGCCATGCATGGTGGTAGTGTTGAAGCAGGAGAAGAATCGCTCGAGGGATTTGGAGCATGCAGGCATGTGCCTCATTTGTTGAGGTTGGAACTTTAGTGTTTGTAAGTTGTAGACTGGCTCTAGGCGATTTCGTTGGTGGTGGTTCTGGCAGAAAAAATTGCTGGAATTTTTTGGCAGCGGTGGCAGTGGCTAGAAAACTATCTAAAACACGTTGGAGAATGCACAATTGAGATCATAAAAAAGCACTAACAAAAAGAAAAATTGGGAGAGAAAAAATGGTTGGAGTTTGTGTACGGCTAACAAGAAGTATAAAGTTCCATATTTTAATTGAGCTCTAGACTTTGGGGAGCTCAACAGGGAAATAGTGATGGGATAGGTCACAGGTATTGCTCTTCTCTTATACCATGTTGAAGTTATAGTATTTTAAATAAAGAAGGGAAGAGAAAGAAATGAAGACTTTGAATTATGACTAGGGTTTGATAGTTTGATTATGACTAAGAACTAACCCTTATTTATACCAGTAGTAAGCTCCTAATTCAAATCAAATAGGGAAACGAATCATAGTAATAACTAAAAAATATAGAAACCAATCCAAAGAGATAATTTAAGATACTCTGAGATAACAAATTAATCGTAATAGATAATCTAAGATGTGCTAAGATAATATCAAGATATTATAAAATATTTTCATGTCATCTTATAATTGCTATTCCAAAAATGGCAACTAAGAATATACTTGGACTTACTTCATTGAATTAGCATGTGGTTATGGTTGGATGTTGTATGCGTTGAGAAAGAGAAAAGAGAGAGAGACATGCTGAATACCGTGTGTTTGAACTACACCACAGAGATTCTATTATATATGCTCGGAGCGAACAATATACAATCACTGTATTAATTACAGGATGACTACGAAATCATGTCTATCAATATTCCTATAATCAGAATATATTATTCAAATAAATATCAATACTTCCCTTAGCCGGAGCATATAAATCATTTGCACTGAGCTTGTTTGTTACATATGTAACTGATTCGAGGACCTCTTAAAAATTTAGTGAAGACGTTTGCCAATTGATCGTTGGAATTGATAAAGCTAGTGGTGATGTCTCTTGATTTGATCTTATCCCTGACAAAATGACAATCTACCTCGGAAACAGTTGCAGAATTTTTTTCTAGTGGCAGCAGGTGGTGGCGGACGGCTGCGGTAGTGGCAGAGAACGCCTTGGAAAATGGTGACATGGCGGTAAGAAGCGGAAACCGGAGAGAAAACACCAGTTTCCAAATTTTTTTGGACACCGATATAGACAGTGGGTCCACTGGGTAAACACAGTTTAGGGTTGCCTTTTTTTAGGCTCTGATACCATGTTGGGAAAGAGAAAAGCGAAAGCCATATGCTAAATACCGTGTGCTTGAACTATACCGCAGAGACACTATTATATAGGCTCTGGGAGAATCAATATACGATCACTGTTTTAATTATATGATAACTTTGAAATCATGTCTATCCTAATTACCTAATATTCTTATAATCAGAATATATTATTTTAAATATCAACAATATCAACAGTATGTTTAGACTTTAGAATGAATATCTAACCAAGGGAAACTACAATTATGCAAGAAAAAAAATTTTGAGTGTAGATAAAATGCAGCAAACTTTCAAAGACAAATATACTGCAATCTGAAGATGAAAAGAGCTAATTGTTGAAATGGACTGAGGCATAGAACATAATTATGTGTTGAAAGGGACTCAGGCAGAAAATAGAAGATGTTGTGTTGATATTGGCAGTTAGACAGAGAATTGAAAAGAGCCGTGAGTCTCATACCAGATTTTTACCATAACTATTCTTCTAACTATTATTCTCATCTCCCAGTAAAACTATAATTCTCATCTCAAGTGAAGCTAAATTTTCTTTCTCTACACATGGATGAACACATAAAAATTGTACTAAAGGTGTAAATAAGAGAGCTTAATGAATGCGTAATGGAAATATACAACAGGATGATTTTTTGGGACTGTCCCAGGGTTAGGCTGATGCCTATGGGACTAGCACAGGGCCAAATTAATTCTCTGGGATAGCCGTGGGGCTAGGCTTCATCTAGGAAAGGAGAGAAGATCTTTGTAGAGGAAGGTGATGCAACGCAAGTGGTGCCAACGGGTTGTCGATAATTGTCTGGACGTGCCTCCATGCATGGATGGAAGTGGTGGCTTATGGAGGAGAAAGTCGAAACTGAATTGCTGCATGTAATTTCGGAAGGAGTAGAAAATTAACCAGTAAGTAGATCGATGGTGGGCAATTTAGGTGTTGGGGGGGGTTTCACCAGAAAAGTCATATGAAAAGTTTTCTGGTGATGACAAGCGGGCGGTGCAGTGGTGACCATGAAGGGAGAATTATCTGGTTGAAAAAATGACACGGTTGTGGAGTTTGGAAATTAGAGATGAAACCATGTTGAAAGAGAAAGGGTGGCCGAAATTTGTGCATGGTCGAGGAAAAGATCATGGAGACAATGTCATTATCATAGTAGAGTTCCATATTTTAGGGAACTTAGAAGTAGAATAATGATGTGATAGGTCACGTTGGATGATACTGCTCTGTTTCCATGTTGAAGTTAATAAGTTTTATATAAAAAAGGTGGGAAGAGAAGGAAAGAAATAAATACTTTGAATTATGCTGATGGTTTGATGATACAAAAGACCAAGCACCGACCCTTAAATATACTAAAACTAGACTTCTGTTACTAATTAAATAAGGAAATTAATTATGATAATAACTAAATTTTGAGAGATAACCTAAGATATTCTAAGATAAGGTCAAGATATTACAAGATACTTTTCATATTATCTAACAAGATCCTAGATTTTTATGGGTTTTCTGGTTTTCCTTGTTTATGTACTCGTTCCTTAAACCAAAGGGTTTCTTGTTGTAAAGGTCCTTGCTAATTCTAGCTGTTGCTTATTTATTAGGTTTTCATTGGACTTGGATATTGCAGCCCCCAAGATTACTATTCCTACTGATTTTTCCCCCGACAATACCCATGCTACAAAGCTTTTATTGGACCTAGGGAATTTGGTGATTCGAACACAGGTGGATATATTTATTTGAACTGGTTTAATATTTTAAAAATTGTAATTTTTTTTTTTTTTTTTGCAGGATGACTATCAACAGGAATCAGCTGAGGATAATATGTACCTGCGATTTGATTTGGTTTTGAGCGATGTATCAGCATTTTTGTTTGATGGTGACTATCACTGGAGCCAAATTTCCCTGAATAAATCAACCCATTCTACCAATGGATATTTCTATCCAGTTATTGACAGATGTGGAGTCATCCTACAGCTACAACTGGTAAAATTCTAGGCTTGCTGGAATTGTTAGTTACAATTCTCTCCCTCTCTCTCTCTCTCTCATAATACGCAGCATTCCAATTTTTTTTTGTTGTCATTATGGCTAGATTCAGTCAGAGATTCCTCATCACCCTTCAATGCGCCTTGCTGTGAGGCTTCCATCATTGGCCTTTCATTTTTCGCCTGCTCGGTATCATCGACTGATGCATGTAATAAAGATTTTTGAGGAGGGGGATGGTGACAGCTCAGAGTTTCTTCATCCTTGGAAGCAGGCTGACCTAGAAGGGTGGTTATCTCTTCTAACATGGAAGGTAGTAGTCTCTTTCATCCTCTTTGGCCTAGCTATTGGCCATTTCTGTTGTCTATGTAGCGCAATCATCTGATGTACTATATTGTGTGTCTCCAATAAAACTGTAATAGGGCGTGGGAATTAGGGAAGCTGTGTGGCAGCGGAGATACTTCTGCTTAGTTGGGCCTTTTCTTTATGTGCTTGAAAGCCCCAACTCAAGATCTTACAAGCAGTATACCAGGTGCAAAATCCATCTTTTTGTGTCTTGATATTATTTTATATATGTAAAGTTTGATTTATTAGATGTTGAAGCTGATAAGTGGTCTTTGCTTAATGCTCTTAAAAATAAAAGAAAATATTGTCCAAAATTTATTGTCTAATTTCTTAGTCTATATATGCTATTTATAATACTGATTTAGGCAAAGGGGGGACTGTAAATTTTTTAACTTTTTATATGTTCTTGTTCCTTGTGATATACTCGGCTTTTCATTTTGGTCCCAGTTTGTTTTTTTTTGTTTTTTTTTTGTTTTTTTTTTCCGGTTTTGAAATGGTATCTGTAATTTTTTTGTTTCATTTTGGTCCCCGTTATTTTGTTTTTGTCCCTCTACATACTTTTTTTTGGTTTTAGCCTCCGTAAATTTGGTTTATGTTCAATTAGTCCCTGTATGATAGTATATTACAGGGGACTAAGACGATAACAAAAGTATATTCTAGGGACTAAAACGGCAAAAAAGTATATTATAGGAATTAAAACAAAATAACAAGAACCAAAATGAAACGAAAAATTTTATAGTGATCACTTCGAAGGGAAAAAAAAATTCAGGGATCGAAATGAACAAATGGGTATGTTACAGGGACAAAAAACATATTTAAACCATTTGTTTTAATTTTCAACAAAATTATGTGATTTTTATAGGAATTTCGTTTTAGGATTCCAGTTTTTTCATATTGTTTTATCTATTATGGTAGAATTTAGCAAGCTATTATATGGATTAGGAGTATTCTAGAAGGGATTTCAATTGTTGGTCATATATATATATATATATATATATATATATATATATGTTGCTTTTGTTGTGTTTCCGCATTTTTGATGAAAAAACTTTCCTAATTTTATCAAGATGCTGTTTCGTAATATGAATAAATCTTTCATACTTAAAAGGAGTTGAGCAGTCATTATTTCCCCAGAACCCTAGGTTTTTCGTAAAGTGTGATAAAATAGGTGTCCTTTTGGCTTATTTTAGTGTGGGTTGGAGTGTACTTAAATACTTACACTTAAATACGCAAAGTGGAAGGCTAATGGTTTGTTTGCACTTGCATAATCCATTTACAATTCTGTGTCTCTCTTGACACTGTCCAACTTCCTCAACCTGATTTGGTCGGTGTGGCTGCCCTCGCTATCTTCCCGTACAAGTTATTAGGTTTGAGGCCTGCTGAGAGTGATGTCTATTTACAATTATTTTTTATTGTAATGTACTTTATTATCATTACTATTACTCACACAAAAAATTATTGATTAGAAAAAATCTTAGTTGAGTGCTATTAAGGTGGAGTTGAGATGTATTAGAGGAATAGCTTAGATTGAGCTCACAAGAGCTTAAATAATTCTGTTATGATTGTAATTACTGCCAGCTGTAAACAGCTTAGCATAGGCTTGTGACAATCTGTAACTAACTAACTGAGTCAGTTAGTTAGAACTCTAGGCCTATAAATACTTTCAGTTGCTTATGATGTAAGCAAACAATTCATTCCAATGAATTTACAGAAACTTAACTTCACTTCTTCTCTCTCTCAATAGAGTTAGGTTTACACTTTTACACAAACTTTGCATGGTATCATCGAGTTCAGGCAATTCTTCAAGCAATTAGATGGCTGATTACGATGCTGTTCATGTTTCTTCGCCAGTTCCTACCGCTATTCCGCTTCCAACCGCCACAGAGTTGGCTGCGCCATCGCACAAAATGTCGTTCACGGCGATTTCTGAGAAATTAGATTCTCAAAACTATCTCCTTTGGTGTTAACAGGTTGAACCTGTGATCAAAGCGCACTAATTACATCACTTTCTGGTGAATCCTACAATTCCACCTAAATTCATCAATGTTGAAGATTGCAACGCAGATCGCGTCAATCCAGCGTTCAATAACTGGGAGCAACAAGATAGTTGAAAAATGAGAAGGCAAGCGATGAGCTTTGCCCAAACAGCAAGATGCACAAAAATCAAGTGTACTCTTATTTAATATGGGAATATTACACTGTTTGAGTACAAGTTTTTGGACCTCATAGCTTGGATGCCAAAGCCTAGAGTGCAAAGTAGCAAAACTAAGAGAATTAACAGTGGAAGTATTAACACTAGGCAATGAGTTTATACAAGGAGTAAGTGCAGAATTGGAATTAGAAAAGGAAAGCAAACTTGGAAACTTGTAGAGTCCATTGTGATCAAGTGCTCCTTTGAGAAGAGTCTCATTGGAACCCTGTGATTTCACAAAACACATATTAGGATGGAATTCAAAAAAGACATTATTGTCTTTAGTAAATTGATTGACACTAAGAAGGTTTTTGGTGATTGATGGAACATGCAATTAAGTTATTAAGAGTGAGGGTAACATTTGGATTACTTGGAGACTTAAAAACAGAACAACCAGTAGAGGTAACAGGCAAACCTTGGCCATTTCCAATGACTATCTGGTTAGGACCCTCAAATGGAGATACTTGCTGGATGTTCTGAGCCTGTGAGGTGACATGGTGCGACGCACCAGAGTCTGGATACCAATTGAGTGAAGGAGCCACAACAGTGTTAGCTAAGAAGGCCTGCGGTGTAGTAGGCATTGCAGGGATAGGGGAAACCAAAGCAGGGCGATTAAGGTACTGTGGAGCCTGTGGCAGTGGAGAAATCCCAACCATTTGTGGTGTTGGAAGCACTTGAGGCAGTGAGAACATGGACTGATAAGGTTGAGATGGTGCACGACATAGTAGCCCCAAGTTGAATATGTCCACGACATAGGGCAAGACATAACAGGTAAGACTGCATTGGCCTGTGGAACTGAACCACCATGCGACTGCCATGGTGAAGTGTTAGTAGAGGTCGAATTTTCAAGTGGAATCGTAGGGACGTATTCGCGTTTGAAGCGATGATAGCAAACAGAGGCATCATGGCCATAGCGATGGCAAACTTGACACTGTACAGATCCACGACCGCCTCTACCACGACCGCCTCTGCCATCGCGGTTGTGACGACCACCACGATCACCGGAATGTTGAGAACCAGACGAATCGACGCCGGTTTGAGCCAAATGCACCTGTGGAAGGCGATTCCGAGTTGATGAATTAGATGCAGATGACGACGCAACAAGATTAATCGAAGGTTCAGTCTTTCGAAACCTAGCCAAACGCGATTCGTGCCCTAGAAGTAGGGTTTCAACCTCTTCGATTGAGACAAGACCAGACTTGCCACAAATCAAAGAAATTGTTGATTCGTAGTCTTGAGGAAGACCTTCAAGAACAATGTCAAGATGCTCGCGAGTTGAGATCAGCTCACCAATGGCATTAAGAGAGCCAATGAGATTCTGAACGCGTTGCAAAAACTCCGATACAGAAAGATTGTCCAATTTTGTGTTGCGAAGTTTAGATCGGAGTTGTCTTGACTTCGCTTGAGTATGTGCTTGAAAGTAGGTATGGATCTTGTCCCATAACTGCCACGAGCTCTTACATCCGATCACACGAGTGAGCATTTGTCGCGAAATCGTAAATTGGAGCCAAGAAAGAAGAAGTTGATCTTGTTGCTCCCAGGTTTTGAACGCTGGATTGACGCGATCTGCGTTGCAATCTTCAACATTGATGAATTTAGGTGGAATTGTAGGATTCACCAGAAAGTGATGTAATTGGTGCGCTTTGATCATAGGTTCAACCTGTTGACACCAAAGGAGATAGTTTTGAGAATCTAATTTCTCAGAAATCACCGTGAACGATGTTTTGTGCGACGACGCAGCCAACTCTGTGGCGGTTGGAAGCGGAATAGCAGTAGGAACTGGCGAAGAAACATGAACATCACTGGAATCAGCCATCGAATTGCTTGAAGAATCGCCTAAACTCGATGATACCATGCAAAGTTTGTGTAAAACTGTAAACCTAACTCTATTGAGAGAGAGAAGAAGTAAAGAGAAGTTTCTGTAAATTCATTGGAATGAATTGTTTGCTTACATCATAAGCAACTGAAAGTATTTATAGGCCTAGAGTTCTAACTAATTGACTTAGTTAGTTGGTTACAGATTATCACAAGCCTATGCTAAGCTGTTTACAGCTGGCAGTAATCACAATCAAGTGTTAACAGAATTATTTAAGCTCTTGTGAGCTCAATCTAAGCTATTCCTCTAATAAGATGTGTTGTTTAAGTGCTATTAATTTCAACAAAATCTGCATGTTTTACTCACCCTGATTTAACTGCGTGAGAGATATGATGAAATAGATTAAAATTTAGCTGCAAGTGGAATGTGACGGATGGTTATTAAGATGCTAATTGTCAGTGGTTGGTGCTTATGCTTTAATTTTAAAGATGTTAGGCATTTCTATCAATGTAGTGGCGCTACCTTACTGATTGTTAGATAAGAATTTATGGAATCCTTTTAGAAGAGTGGGATTATTAGATCTGCCCTATGAAGCATTGTACTCCAAAATCGAAGTCATACCCATATCTAGTACTCCTTGGTAATATACATATACATATCAACTTGAAATCGTTTGAGCTGATTACTTTCCCTTTTTTATTGTCGTCTTTCTTGGTCTATTTTCAAGTATGTGTTTGTAAGTGTTTCTTTGATTAATATCTGAATCTTAGTTTCATATATGTTATTAACAGCCTTGTAATCTGAATTGTTATAGCTTACGAGGGAAACAGGTATATCAGGTTCCACCAGAGTTTGTTGGTAATATAGAGCATGTTTTGGTTGTTTGTAGTCCTACACAACCCAACAATAAGGTAATCAGTCTTTATCTGTTTTCTGAAAACTAGGTATTAGATCTTTGTGTCATTTACATGAAGGTTTGAATGTCTATTAATAGCAATCATTCAATGGACATAGGTTGTGGAGGACACAAATGCAATGGTTCTACGTTGTGAGTCTGACGATTCAAGGAAAACCTGGCATAGTCGCTTACAAGGGGCTATCTATTATGCATCGGTTTGTTTTTCTCCATTTCTCTCTCTTTCTTTCTGATGAAAATAGTTTTGAACTTGGTCCTGATATAATTTAAGAAGTGAATGGACAAAAATTATTTGTGTATGTCTTGCAGCATGCCTTGCCCGTGTCAATTTTCTGTTTTGCTGTTCTCATTTAAATTTATCTGGTTTAGCTTCTCTGTTGGAACATTTAATGTTGGAATATTTAATGTTCTACTTTCGAAGTACATTTAATGTTCCACTTTCCAAGTAGTTTAGATCCATCGTACAATAAATGGAATAGATTCAATGCATCTTAGGGAATAGAGATTTCTTTATTACTTATCTTGTAAGTTGTATTTCCCAATTTTTATCCTTGTAATCTTTGTGTCTAAATTAAACATTCTGCTGAGTGCTAACTCACTCGAGCACATTCAGAAAAATTGTGTTTTCCTATTTTTCACAATCTCCTTATGGTAATTTTCATTTTGCCAATTGGTTCAGTTTTTCCTGATGCTCCTCCAGTGGATATTTACAACTTTCTAAATAGTGAAGATCCCTGCTTATAGTTGGAAAATACTCCGTTTCTATTTTATTTTCAGAAAAGACCTCTGCATTGAGAAGTAGCATGGGCTTACTGTTAAATTTTGTTTTCGTGAGAAAAAGCAAGTAAAAAAGAGGAAGTAATGGAAAACTGTAGAGAGAATTTGAGAGAATCTAAAGTTTATTTCTGATATCAAAGTGATGATTATGACAGCAGTTGTATGAATGTGTATTTATAGGCTACACCTACAGTAGTTAACAGTTACATTGTTAACTGCTGCTGCAACTGTCCGTAACAGAATCTGTTTCTAGTTATCCTAGTAAGGTGCAGCTAAAATAAGGCGGGGCAAGGTTGGCCCAAGGCCCAATCAACCAAACCTGAGATACGCGAGAGTTAATAAAGTAGTACAGAAACATAAATGCACAGATATGAATACTGCTAATACTTACTAATTTTATTCTGAAAACATCGTGTTAACTTCTGAAAATTAATCCTTGATTTACTTAAAAATGGAGTTTTTTGTGTTTTTCCATTTAATTGATTGTTTTTGGTTACAATGGAAATCTTTCTTTCATTCTTTCATTTTTGGGTAGATAGCTTTCATAATTTTTTGTTGACAACCACTGTTTGGTTGAGTGTATTTTGTAGAGCATAGTGCTAGAGTATTCTAACAGTAAATGCTCATACTACACTATATTTGTGCAGAATACTGATCCTATTTCTGGTCTATCGGAACCCTTATCAGATCATGGTGATACTGAATCAGAACATGATAATCAGGATGTGATTGATGTAGCGATTGCTGAAAGATTGTTTGTAACAGGTGTTCTTGATGAGTTAAAGGTTTGCTTCAGTTATAGTTACCAGGTTAGCCTTTTTGTTGCTTTTTTCTTGAATTAGTTTCAAATCTGAATTTTGACACATAAAAAATGTGCATCTTGCTGCCTATCAATTTTTTTTTAATTGTTTTTTGGCATCTTGCTGTAGTCTGGTCAGAGCTTAATGAAGGTGCTTTTAAATGAAGAGAAGCGTTTGTTTGAATTTCGAGCAATAGGTGGTCAGGTAAAATTGCTGGTTTGTTGTTTCTTAACTGGATGCTTTGTCTTCCCTTTTTTGAGGCAATTATATTTGAACAGGTGGAGGTTTCTATCAGAGACAATGACATTTTCATTGGCACTATCTTGAAGTCTCTGGAAATAGAAGATTTAGTTTGCTGTAGTCAACAATCTCAGCCTTGTTATTTAGCAAGATCATTTTTTGGAAATGCTGAAGAGATTTCATTATTCTATAATAATGCCACAAAAGAAAATGTTGAAAGTAGTGGAATAAGTCCTACTGAAACTGATGATAAGTTTTATGAGGCACCTGAGACTTTGGCAGAAAGTGCTGAATATCCTATGCAGTCTCCTGGAGGTACATCTGTGTACCCATCTAGTTCTCCCGGTCAGATCCAGTTCAGTTATTCATCTCTGGAACTCCCTAAGTTTAGTCGCATTACTGGACTTCTACCTAGTGATGCTCCTACTAGTTCTAAGGAACTTGAAATTAGTGACACATTGGAGAGTTTTGTTAAAGCACAAATTATTATCTATGATCAGAACTCTACTCGGTATAATAATACAGATAAGAAGGTGAGTTTTTATGGGCTTCAACAGATTGCCTTCAATTCTGTGCCATTTTTTCACCAAATATTTTATGTCATTTCAGGTGATAGTGACTCTGGCTACCCTGACATTTTGTTGTCGTAGACCAACAATCCTAGCCATTATGGAATTTATTAATTCTATTAACATTGAGGATGGAAACCTTGCAACTTCTAGTGAGAGCTCTTCAGCCATTATAAAAACTGATGTCTCGAGAGATCTGGATGGTTTAAATGCCACTACGGTTGAGGAACTTGCTGTTAAGGGCTTGCTTGGAAAAGGGAAATCCAGAGTTATGTTCAATCTGACATTAAAAATGGCCCAGGCCCAAATCCTTTTGATGAAGGAAAATGAAACCAAGCTTGCTTGTCTGTCCCAAGAGAGTTTACTTACGGACATCAAGGTGTTCCCTTCCTCCTTCTGTATTAAAGCAGCATTGGGGAATCTGAAAATAAGTGATGATAGCCTTCCCAGCAGTCATATTTATTACTGGGCATGCGATATGAGAAATCCTGGGGGCAGATCTTTTGTGGAGGTACCGCTCTCACCTGCTTCCCTATGTTACATTTAAAATGTGACCTATGCATTGAATGTCATTGAATGCTTATTGCTCTTGCTTAAAGTCGATGGTATTTGAAGGAAGGTTCTTTTTCTTAGTTGTGATCTGCAGAAAATTGTCCACTCTCCCTCTATTTGGTGTTCAGCACATGGATTCTTCTGGGAGTCTCTTTATTAGAATCGTAGAATGACTTTTGGGCCATTTGTACTAAATTTTCATCTAGGTTTAGCCCCTCTTTTTTTTTCTTCCTGTTTGGTGGTTGACTTCCTTTAGTTGTCTTAAAAGAATTCCTCAACTTGAAAGAGAAAATATGGAGAAAAACTGGATTTTATTTCTGATAATTTGTAAGTACAGGCTCTAATACAATTATATGGACTAACATATATAAATCCTAATAAATGATAATCAGAAAAAAGGAAATAAAATGTGTTCTAATAAGTTCACATCCCCCCCACCCCCAAAAAAAAAAAAAAGTGACGAGATCTAGCAGGTTTGACCAATTGTTTGGAAGGTAGAGAAAAGAATTTGGAGAATTGATGGAAATAAATGAAAAAGTGAACAGTTTTATTGAATGAATCAGAATAAGATAGAGGTTTCTCCTAGAGGGGTTTACCCTTTACTCCTCTATCCTTATTTCTCCTTTTTATACATGTTACCCCTCTAACTGACCAAATACTCTAACCAATCCTAATTACTATAACTCCCCTTTATTCATTAGCCTAACACAATCCTATCCCCAATCATATATTGGTGAAGATGTTTGTGAAGCCAGAAAGTGAAAGAAAATGAAGGAAAGTGAAAAAGAAAACTGAATATTAATCTGGGTGCTTAATTCTGATTCTGAGGTGCATTGTGCAGAGTACTCTGGACTTTATGATAACCGTGAGCGAGTTATAACATATTCCAGTTCTGTTACAAACGATACAAACAATAGAAACTGATTCTGTTCTGTAGCTGAATCCTAACATCTAACAAGTTCTGCAAAAGAACATAAGCATAACATAATATAACAGTGTAAGAGAATCTAGAATACGCACGCCGGAAATATGCTTGCACAAAATACAACTTAATGTTTCAGAGTCAGAGTACATGTGTACTCTGTGAATCGGGGCAGAGAGAACCTCTTGAAAACGTGTGTGTTTCTCTCCGACCAAATGAATCAAAGGACAGAGCAAACCTGATGATGCTATAAAATTTTTTTATTCCTTCCAAAATCGTAACGAACTAGAAGAAATTTCTTTAAAGTGAAAGATCACAGCCAAGGTTCATCCAGAACAAGGAGGTAGCTCACAATTAAGAAATATATGGGCTACTGTTTTGTACTATAGTTGAAATTAACACAAATATCTCGGGAGGAAAATCTGTATATGGCATACGAACCTGCAATTTGTTATTTGTGTTAGTCCTATCGACTTAATAATATTTCCATCCAAATTAAGACATGACCTTAGATTAGAGCCATTTATATATTTTCAGAAGTAGTCGAGTCACTTAAATTTGGAGTATGAATTTGTGTATAGGATTTGCAAGAAAACAAACTAGAATGATTAAAAAAAAAAAACTAAATTCTCCTTCCTCGACTAGAAGAAATATGAGAAGAATCTAGTTAAGGCAACAGGGAATAGATCTCACGACTCTCACTGTTGCCGGGTCCTGTCAGTTTGGGATAATCTATTTGAGTTATAGCTCATTACTAGTGGCCTTCAACTTTGGGTTAGTTTGTGGGTATGGATTTTGAAAAATATTCCACTTTCTAGTGTGTTTTGTTGGACTGAAATGATAAGGCCATGTTGGTCTTTTATTTGAGTTAGGGGTAGGGTTGTGTATATATCCTCTCTTTGATGTTTTTGTGTCTTTTTAGTATATTTTTCCTTTCTGATACACAAATGGATTGGATAGTTTGGTTGCATTTTTAAGCCTTTAAGGCTCGCTCGTTTTTAGGGTAATTTGTTTTTTTTTCAAGGAATATATCATATCCTCTCTGGTTCAAATCTTTCCTCTTTTATCCCAATCAAGGAAAGGTTTTGTACTTTTTATTTTCTTCTAGCAACATTACTTCTTTCATCAAGATGATAAATTAGTAATGAATACTTTATTCTGTTTTGCTTCTCATTTCTGTTAGATTTGTTATCAGGCAAGGCTATTGCTTTTTAAGACGTGGAGTTGTTGATATAAATATATACATTTTTCTTTTCGGGTTTTGATTTTGACTAATTTATTAGTTATCGCATCTTTTTAAAGTGACTCATTCCATTTTCTTCTTATAAATAGACATATAACTGCAAAGATATCTACTTTGTAACAATTTATGATATAGCGACTTTGTTGTTGAATGCTTGGATGATCGTGTAGTTGGAGTTCACATCATTTAGCAACGATGATGAAGACTATGAAGGCTACGATTTTAGTCTTTTTGGTGAGCTTTCAGAAGTGCGCATTGTTTATCTGAATCGATTTGTGCAAGAGGTATTTTATCGATTGATTTAATCTGTGTATTTTGTGCATATAATTATAATATTTAATGTGTCAAAATGCGTGCAGGTTGTTGGCTATTTTATGGGTCTTGTTCCCAATACCCCAAAAGGTGTCATCAAAGTGACAGATCAAGTGACTAATTCAGAGAAGTGGTTTTCAGCTAGTGAAATTGAAGGATCACCTGCTGTGAAGTTTGATCTTTCTCTCAGGAAGCCTATAATATTAATGCCTCGGAGAACGGATAGCCTTGAGTAAGCTGAAATTTTAGGGCTTGTTTACTTTGTGAAAACATTTTCTGTTTTCATTTTCTAAAATTAGTGTTAATTTTAACTTGCTAATAAGAAGATGGAAGACTCTTTGAATGAATAATTGTCTACATTTCCGGAAACAATGAAAATGACAAAAAAAACCATTTTCATTATTTCCGGAAATGCATTCTCTTTATCCCACTTTTCATCTTCTCTCCATCACAATGACTCACTTCAAGAGCATTTCATCTTCTTGTTAGCAAGTTAAATTGAATGCAAGTTTTAGAAAATAAAAACAGAAAATGTTTTCGCAAAGTAAACAGGCCCTTAGTTTTCCATTTTCACTTTGTTGAGGTTATAGGGTTTTAGATAAAGAGGGAAGGGAAAGAATAAAGACTTTGCATTATGAATATGGTTTGATATGATTGATGGTTATGATTTGATGCTACAAAAGACTAAGCACTAACCCTTATTTATATTAATAGAAAACTCCTAATCCTAATTAGAAAGTGAAACAAATCAAATAATAACTAAGAAATATGGAAACTAATTTTAAGAGATCATCTTTGATGGGTTTCCCTCTTTAGTGAAGGAGAGAAAAAGAAAGGGGGAAAAATAGAAAAATAAAGAGGGTATAAGAGATTTTGAAGGAAATTAGTGGCAGAGAAAAGGAGAAAAACTCTCCTTGAAGTATTGCCACCAATTTGCTTAGAAAGTTGGCTATAAATGCCACTGCCTTGCTTTTATTTTTAATATCTCGTAGAAACCAAAGCTTGGAGAGTTTTGAGATAAAAGAAAGCCTCAATTGTGTGAGAGAAAATCCTTTTGAGAAATATCAAGTGTGTTTAGCACCTGTATTTCGTGAGATTATTATTGTATTTCCATTAATTTTTCATATTGGAAGATATTTTTCTTTTTGTTTCATGTGATTACACACTGTGAGAGAAAAGTCAGATCCTCAGATAAAAATTATCCATTGACCTTGTATTAGGTGATTTTATTTGTTATCTTTGCCAACAAGTGGTAACGAGAGCTTCAATTCATTACATGGTTTAGCTTGTGTTATTCACAATGGAAGAGTCAACTTCGACGACATTAACACCAATGGTTAAGTTAACCTCTTCAAACTAATTCATTTGGAAGCCCAAAATGGAGGACATAATCTACTGCCACGAGAAAGGTCACATGAAGAGAGAATGCAGGAAGCTCAAAAGAGAGCAGCAAGAGAATGGTGATGCGAGTAACGTAGCCCCTTTCATGGAGATGAGGTGATCTTTGTTTGCGATGCTGGTCGTGTTAATTTGACATCACAAGATACATTTTAGGTCTTGGATTCTGGTGCGTCATTTCATGTATCCTCACGAAGGGATTTATTTACCTCCTATACAAGCGGTGGTTTTGGTCATGTGAGGATGGGAATGATAATTGATCCAAGATTGTGGGAAAAGATGTTTCCCTAGAATCAAACAGCGGTTGTCGCTTAACATTGAAAGATGCTAGACATATTCCTAACATGCGTCTCAATCTAATATCCACAGGCCTACTAGACGAAGAAGTCCATACTAGTGTGTTTGGGGATAGGATATTGATGCTAACAAGAAGTTCCCTGATGGAGAGCTCGAGGCAAGAAAGTAAGCACTTTTTATGTGGTAGAAGCCAAAGTCAATAATGGGTGTTTTAATGCTCTTGGAGAAGACTCCTCAGTCGAGCTATGCCTTAAACGGCTCAGACATATGAGTGAGAAGGGGACTCAAATTCTTGCCAAAAGAGATACGTTGGCAGGTTTGAAAGGAATAAATATGTCTCTTAAATTATGTACACATTGCTTGGTCGGAAAGCAATGTAGAACTTATTTCCGATGCAAGATCCCACATTGAAGACCCAATGGTTTAGATTTGGTGTATTATGATGTTTGTGGTCCAATGACCACTAGTACTCATGGAGGTGCAAGGTATTTGTTACCTCTATTGATGATCACTCCAGGAAGGTTTGGGCGTATACCCTCAAAACAAAACACCAGGTGTTTGTAGCCTTCAAACAATTTTATGCTAGTGTTGAGCGGGAAACTGGTAGAAAGTTAAAGTGTGTTCGCACTGACAACATAGGAGAATATATGGGAGCTTTCAGACAAGGTAGACAAGAACGCGCGCTGGGTCGTAGGATCGGACGATCCTACGCTCCTACTACCCTTCAGCGAACCCGTTCCTGCGCAGGATTGCGAATGACAGGGAGCCGACGGGAGCGACGTGCTAGAGCGAAAGATCGGTGGGAGCGGACGAACCCGCGCTCCTGTAGAAATTCTGAGCGAAGTGGGTTTCCGGGTTGAACCGCTTTCTGTAAACAAAACCCTCTTCTTCTAGAGTTCATTTCGCAGCCCTCTGTCCAGCACTGCCGAAACCGATAGCCACTCCGCCTTGCGCCGCTGCCTACGACGTCCCCTTTGCCCTTTGCTGCCTCTGTTCTTTGCCTTTGCGAAGTCCGAACGAAGTTCTCTCCCTCTTCTCTACTGCGAGCTCTGCTACTTTAGCCCCTTTTTTTCGTGGGTTTCGGATTGGGTTTATGGGTTGAATTCACCGCTTCACCACTTTAGCTTTTTTTTTTAATCCAACGTGTGCGCTTGTCATTTGTAAAAGGCGTGTATTAGTGGTTGTGGGGGTGGAGCAGTTACAGTGTGCACGTGATGTGTTTTGTGATGGATGTGTTAGTGGTTGGACTCCCTTTCTTATATGTTGGGTATTGCTTCTTATCTTTGTTAATTGTTATCCTTCTTTTCAATTTTAACTTCTAACTTAATTATATATATATATATTTATGTGTGTGTGTGTGTGTGTATATATTTCAATATCTTTTTTATTATTTTTTCAATTTAAGTTTAGTTTAATGTTATGATTTAATATAATTTTCCTTATCTATTGTGTATGACTTTGAAGTTTATTAAGTATTTGTGGTGTTTTTGAAGATTTTTTTCACTTATTTATGGTTTTTATATTCTTACATATATATATATACTATGAGAATTTGGTAGGATCTTATGTTTCGTGCTACGAACCCACGTTTTACGATCCTATCTCGCTCTTGTCTACCTTGCTTTCAGACATTAATTACTGCATGAGTATTGGAATCTGGGATGATCGATCTGTTTCGAAGTCTCCTCAGTCTTGAATATCTAATTCGCTAGTTACAAAAAGCAGAGAATCTAGCGAATACCCACTACATCCACTGTCAGTGTAACTTGCTCGGTGACCACAAGAAGTGATGAAGCGAATATTACAGGTTTGCTTAGGCGAGAAAAGAAGAAATGGGCGAAAAAGGATTGTCACTTGTTCAGTCACTCGCTCAAGCGATAATAAGAGGGAATCACGTAATGGAGAAAGGAAAAATGACAAACACTTTTTTGAATCACAATAGATACAAAATTTATATAAACACCAAGTCCCATATCTCTAGGGCTTGGCCAACTAACCAACACTAATGGGCCCACAAACTAAACACCATTAACTGTAAAAACTGAATTACACACCAGCACATCCACCTAATTCAGATTTCCCAATGACTCCATTCCAAGTTTGCTTCTTAGTCTTTGGATTCTCTCTTCCTTCAAAGGTTTAGTTAGGATGTCTGCAAGTTGATCCTCACTCCTGTAGTATTCAAGCTCCGATCTACCTTTGCTAACTTGATCCCTCAAGTAACGATAACGAGTCTCAATATGCATGCTCCTTCCATGAGCAATGGGATTCTTTGCCAAATTAATTGTTGATTTGTTATCCATTCTCAATTTCATAGGATTTGATCCAATCAGGTTCAACTCTTAAAGTAGTGTCTCAAGCCCCACTGCCTAAGAAGCTCGTATACATGATACGATACAGATACGATACTACATGGATACGGGAAAATTTTGAAAATAAAAAATACGACACGACCAAGATACTTAATATATATATATATATATATATATATATATATATATATATATATATATAGGAGAGATCAAATTACACTGGTGTAATACTTGGGTATTGTTACACCGTTAAATAATTTTGTACCAAATAATTGTATTACGAAACACACCGTTGGATTGAAAGATATTATCACATAGATCATATCTGTTAGAATATAGGAAAGTATCTAAGAATATCATGATATTATTCTAGTTTATCTCGTAAGATTAGTTTATAATCTTAGAATATCTTAGATTATCTTCTAGGATTAGTTTCTATATTATTTAGTTATTATCATGATTTGTTTCCTAGTTTCCCTATTTAATCAGGATAGAGATTTTGTATCCCTATAAATAGGGATTAATGTTCAGTCTATTGTATCAAGTTATCATCAAGTCATTATTAATTATAATACATATTTCAAGAGTCTTTATTTTCTCTTCTCCTTATTTCGGCATATTTTCTCTCTCCTCTACCAGGATCTGTCCTCGTTTGGTTTTTTTGTGATTTCGAAACATGACTTCCTGTTTTTACAACCGCGATTTTGTGCTCATTTTGTTGCTGCGACTTTGCCTTCTGCGCATTTTCTGGGCATTGTGTGTTTCTGCTTGTTTTGTTGCTCTCCATTGAGGTCTACACACCTCTATTCGTAGCGCCGTCGGTGCCATTTGACACGCTAGACTCTCTTGGTTTGTTTAGAACTCTTTCCAGCTTGTGGGCTCCCTTTGTTGCTTTTTGAGCATTTTTTCAGTACATGGGTACCTTTGTTCGTGCAAACAACCCTTTCTCTCTCCTGTTTGACGCATTTTCTCTCCTCTTGACAACCCATCTGGTCAGATTTTTCAGAGGTTTCTTGCTGGTTCTGTTTTTTGTTTGTCATGCCTTCTTTTCTCACTAATGGATCTTATAAGTGGCTTTTCTTCCCACCGATAATTATTTCAGTGGTGTCTTTTTTCCCACAAATGAATCATATTAGTGATGACTTCTTTTCCCATATTAGTGACGGTGGTTGCGTGTGGGTTGCTAGGTGCGATAGTGGTGCTCTGGTTCTCTCCCTGCGACGGTGCTTTTGTTTCTGCGTTTTCTGCGAAGAAGAAGAAGAAGGAGGAGGGATGCGGCGGAAGAAGAAGGGATGAAGCAACGAAGAGGCTTAGGGTTTGGTAATGGGTTATGGGCCTTCAAATAAGCCCAACAATAATAAACTAGTCACACCTATTCTTTTTGTTTTACGACACCAGACAATATAACAATATATTTGTTTAAACTATATAAAATTCATTTAACTTATTTGTTTAAACTAGTATAAAATTCATTTAATATTGCTTAATATATTATAACAAAATTTAAAAAATATAAATGCTAGTAAACATAAACATATTGTTTATATAATAGAAATTATTTATGTATATTATTATATATTTATATTTAAATGTATTTTAATATTTTTGGTAGGATCTTACGAACTGTGCTACGAACCCACGTTTTACGCTCCTATGACCCTTTCCCGCTCCTACGTAGGATCGCGCTCTTGTCTACCTTGGATACGTGTCTGATATTGATACTTCTTCGTTTTTGGAGTATCGGGGCTTTTCAGCACACTGCTTGGCAGGCACCCACGTAGGATCTCGCTCTTGTCTACCTTGGATACGTGTCTGATATTGATACTTCTTCATTTTTGGTGTATCGGGGCTTTCCAGCACACTGCTTGGCAGGCACCCAATGAAAGCTGCCACATATTTAGCCTCACAAGAGGATATTGCTATAGTGCTTTTCTTCTTGGAGCTCCAAGAAATTGAACCATTGTAGCACATAAAGAGATAACCAGATCTGCTTTTTCGATCTTCCTTATCACCACACTTGTTAGAGTCTGTGCATCCAATCACTTATGCCTTAACTGCTTGCAACTTATTAGGAAACAACACCCAAAAATCAAGTGTCCCCTTGGCATACCTCAATACCCTTTTAGCTGCTGCATAGTGCGATGTATTTGGCTTCTCCATGTATCTGCTTACCAAGCCAACTCCAAAAGCCTGGTCGAGTGTTACACAAGCATCTCATAGAGCCAACCAATTGTCTATATTTGGTCTCGTCCATTGAATCTTCATTAGCAGCATACCTCTTCAACTTTGTACACGTCTCAACAAGAGTTGAAACTGGATTACAATCTAGTTTATTGGATCTCTTAAACATGTTAGTAGCATACCTTTTCTGGTGCATAAAAACTGCTATGCTTGTTTGGACAAATTCAATTCCTTGAAAATAGGCAAGCTTCCCGAGATCTGTCATCTCATATTCAACCATCATAGTCCTTTTGATTTCTGAAATTTCTCCCTTGTTACTACTTGTTATCAACAAATCATCTACATATAGAGAAACAATCAGCAAGTCAGCTGTTTGTGATGCTCGAGTATAAACTCCATGCTCACTGGTGCATTTTAGAAAGCCCTACTGCGTTAGGAAAGAGTCGATTCTCTTATTCCAATTCCGAGAGCCTGTTTAAGGCCATATGAGGCTTTCTTGAGTCTGTACACCTTCTCTTCCTCTCCATTTACTTCAAATCCTGGTGACTGGCTCACAAACACTTCATCTAATGGTCCTTCTGAAATGCTGACTTTACATCCAATTGGTGAAGAGACCACCCCTTGTAACTTGAATTTGTTGTAAGGAATCAAATTGTTTCCATTCTGGCCATAGGAACAAAGATCTCGTGGTAATCCACTCCTTCCTTCTGCAAAAAGCCCTTTGCCACCAACTTGGCGATGTATTTTTCTATTGACCCATCAGGTTTTATTTTTATCTTGTAAATCAATTTTACAGCTATAGGCTTCTTTTGGGGTAATTCAACCAACTCCCAACTATGATTTTTCTCAATTAAGGCCAACTCCTCTTTCATAGCAGCCACCCACCTTTCATCATTAATTGCCTCGTCAAAGGTCACTGGCTCTGCTTTAGTGAACAAAGCCATATGGACCAGGTCTCCTTTTGTATTCACAACATTATCAGACATGATCTCATAGTCATTCAGTCTTTGAGGTAGCTGTCTACATCTTTGAGGTCTTTGTGGCTGAAATAAGTGAACATCATAAATTCCCTTGTAAACTTTATATTTGACATGATCTCATAGTCATTCAGTCTTTGAGGTAGCTGTCTACACCTTTGAGGTCTTTGTGGCTGAGTAACCTCTGTTGGTTCAGTTTCAAGAGGCTGATCTTCTTGGAGTCTCACCATCACACTGCTTTTGGAATTATTCTCTTCCCAATTCCACTATCTATCCTCATCAACAACCACATCCCTGCTCACCACAACTTTCTTATTTCTTGGATTATGCAAGTTGTAGGCTCTTGTTGATTGATACCCAATAAAAATCGTTTGCTCACTCCTATCATCCAGTTTTCTCCATACTTGCTCTGGCACATGCTTAAAGCATAGGGAGCCAAAATTTTGAACTGAGACACACTTTGGGCTTTTTCCTTGACCAGGCCTCTTCAGGTGTAGCATCATGCAATCCTTTTGTCAGACATTTGTTTAGAATGAATGAGGCTGTTGACACTGCCTCTCCTCACAAGTATTTAGGCAACTTCCTTTTAGCTGGCTCTTGGCCATATTCAATATGGTTCTATTTCTCCTCCCAGCAATTCCATTGTGTTGAAGAGTATAGGGAGCAGTCACCCATGCCTTATCCCTTCACAATATCGATGAAAATCATGAGGTATATTCACCTCCACCATTGGTCCTTATCACCTCATGCATTATCCTTTCCACATTGATGATAATAGTTCAAATATGACGAACAAGTCCTTACCTAAGGACAAGTACGAATTTTGTAAAAGAGCAACTAGACTGCCGGAGCCCTCCACCTAAATCGGGAGGGGGAGATTGATTGGTTTCCTTCTTTTGTAAGAAGGAAAAATAAAATTGAAAAATAGAGTACGACAGATTTTGAACGAAACTAATGGCAGAGAAAAGTCTTAGAATTTTGGGCCACATGGAAGAATGAGATGGACTGAATAGTGGTTATAAGTTGGGGGGGGCAACCCTCACCCTATGAGCTAGCTTTTGGGGTTGAGTTAGGCCAAAACGCAAATTCTAAGATGGTATTAGAGCCTATCAAGATCCGTTAGGTGACCCATAGATGTCTAGCCTTGGTCACGATGGGGTGTATTAGAGTCCCACATTGGATAGTGATATGGCCTCAATAGTGGTTATAGGTGGGGGCAATCCTCACCACATGAGCTAGCTTTTGAGGTTTAGTTAGGCCCAAACCCAAATTCTAAGAAAAAGGATAAAAACTCTCCTTAAAGTATGGCCATTGGCCACCAATTAGCTTAGAAAGTTGGCTATAAAAGGCACTGCATGCAATGCATTCATTTTTGATATCTTGTAGAAACCAGAATTTGGAGAGTTCTGAGAGAAAAGAATGCCTCACTTGTGTGAGAGAAAATCCTTTTGAGAAATATCAAAAGAGTGTTTAGTCACCAGTATTTCGTGAGATTGTTATTGTATTCCCATTATCTTTCATAATGGAAGATATTTTTCTTGTCTCATTGTGATTACACACAGCGTGGGAAAAGTCAGATCCTTGGATAATAAATTATCCATTGGCCTTGTATTAGGCAATTTTATTTATCTTTCCCAACACATCTAAGATATTCTAAAATCTTATGTGATAATCTAATATATTATAAGACATTTTTATAAATTATAGCACTCCCCCTTAAATTTTATGCGTACTTGCTTTATGCATGATACAATCTACTGCCTGAATGTGGAAAAAAACCAAATAATATAATTTGATATTGAAAATCGATAGGGCCACCCCACATATGGAACAAGAGTGTAGACTAAATTGAAGCTGGGACTAAACTGCAATTGGGACAGAGAAACGATGCCAAACCACATCTGAGACAAAACCAATGTTTTCAAAAGAAAAAAATGTTCAATCGTAGGTCAGATCAGAAAGGATAGGTCTGAGTAGATCACATGGAGGTGCCACTAGAGCTACAAACGATGGTGAAACCAAACTCAAACGTGAGACCCACAAGTTGAAAGTGGTCTCAACAAAACCAGGAAGGGCCGACGAACCAAACTTGGCTAATAGTGCAGTAAGCAGATAGCAGAAAGGTGGCACATGGACCTTATGTGCCAATGAAACAAAAACTTGTTGGCCGAAAAGTGATGGCAATGGTTGAAAAATGATTTTGATACAATTATCACAGTAGAGTCCAAAGTATTAGGGAACTTGGCAACGAAATAGTCTAGTGATTGGACATGTCCCGAAGGATGGTACTGTTCTAATACCATGTTGAAGTTATAGGGTTTTAGATAAAGAGGAAGGAGAAAGAATAAAGACTTTGAATTATGAATATGATTTGAAATGATTGATATTGTCACCAAGTATTAACCCTTCTTATACTAATAGAAGACTCCAAATCCTAATTAAAAAGGGAAAGAAATCATGATAATAACTAAAAAAATATGGAAACTTATCTTTAAGAGATAATGTAAGATATCCTAAGATTAGAAACTAATCCAACGAGATAATCTTGAGATATGATAAGATATTTTCATATATTTGAACACTTATAATTTCATTGTTAAGTAATAGGTTTCATATATAATGCATCAGACGTTGTGTTTCGTATAATTAATGATAAAGGGCCACTCAATCTAAGAGCATAAGCTGTTAAGCAATGGCTAAGTTGTGGTATCTATTTCTTTAACACTGGTTATTGATATTTCTTTGTCCCAGTTTTTTGAGGCTTGACATTGTTCATATAACCATGAAGAACACCTTTCAGTGGATTGGTGGAAGTAAAAGTGAAATCAATGCAGTGCACTTGGAAACTTTAATGGTTCAGGTGAGATTGGTTGCTCATAATATGATTGATCTGAAGGTAATAGAAGCATGGTTAGAAAGGATCTCTGAATATCACGTGGACACTTGTGCGTTGGAGTTCCCTATCTCAAGTGTTCACTTTGATGTGTATGTCTTTAATTTGCTGGGTAGCATGTCCCACTTTTAAATTAGTTTGTTTTAATAAGAGTAGTTTCTGGGGTGTAGGTTGAAGACATAAACTTAAATGTTGGAACTGGAACAGAGTTGGGCGAAAGCATAATTCAGGATGTCAATGGGCTATCTGTGATTATTCATAGGTCACTCCGAGACTTATTATGTCAGTTTCCAAGTATTGAAGTGATAATCAAGGTAAGATAATTTTTTTTTCATATGGAATGTTTCCCAAAAATTGGATAGCCATGCAGTCAAATATTAATGTTATCATTTCCTCTAATTTCCACTTTTAGTATAGTTGATTATTTTTCTTAGCTTGCTATCCTTATGATGTGTCTTATATTGGATATTGTGGTTCTCCAGATTGAAGAGTTGAAAGCGGCTTTGTCAAATAAGGAATATCAGATTATTACCGAGTGTTCTGTATCCAATTTTTCTGAGGTTCCACATATTCCTCCACCGCTGAATCAATATTCCTCCATTACATTAAATGATGCAAGTGTAGATATTGTCCCCGAGGTCGCAAATGGCGTGGTTTCAGGGACCACAAATGTTGAAGCCTCTATTCTGCTGAAAGTCTGTGTGTCCATAGATCTGGTTGAATTGAGCTTATATACAGGGGTAACAAGGGATGCATCTCTGGCCACCGTACAGGTACATTGTCTTTTATCCCAGTATATTTTGATTACACCTTAGGATTATCTTTCTTTTTCTCTTTTGTTGGAATCTAATTTGATAACTCTATGATGATAACCTTTATATGTTCATTTTTTTTGAGAAAAAATAAATTTAAAATTCAAGAGAATGAAAATGAAAAACCTATGTTCATGATTCTAAATGAATGCTTTACAGTTTGAAACACGATTGGATTCACCGACGGGTGCATGGTTGGTTTAATTGTTAGGCTTGTTTTAACCTTGTGGGTTTGTGCTCGTGGATTTTTTTAAGGATGTTTAGGTTGAAATTGCTAAGGAACTGGACTATTCTTTTTGAGTTGATTGTGTTCCCCATTAAGCATGTTAAAGATAGACTTAAATATGTTTTTAGTCCCTTCTTTAGGAGAGTTTTTAGTCCATATCCATTTCTTTTCATTGTTTTGGTCCTTCATTTCTTTCAAATTCGTAGAATTTGGGCTAAGCTTATTTCAAACTCAAAAGCTAGCTCAAGGGGTGAGGACGACCAAATCTTATAATGACTACTTTTTCCATATCTCTAGTCGATGTGAGATTTAGAGTATGGACTAATATATGTGGCCCCATAACACGTTTAGGAATGAACATCTGGAGCGTGGACAAATGTGAGTGGCCCAATAATAAATCTAAGATATTCTCTGATATCATCTTAGAATTCGGGCAAAAATGAAGAGTTTAGTCTCTCATGTTCTTTAATAGTAGAAGCACATGAGCAACATGTAACGAGGTCTTCTACTTACCCAACATTGGAAACCCCCTTCATTTGCTAACAATGAGGTGTTGCTGGATGGGGACATAATGGGGGTAGTGGTGGAATTGGAAACCATATCTAATGGTGGTGCTACCTACTGTTCCTAGCCTTATTCCGATGCTGTATTCCGTGGCCACCTTTATTGTTGATATTGAGCATCATCCACGCTCACCATTTGATGATGATACTCTCCTTGTGATCCATTTGCGTACTCTACAACTTCACCTTGCCGTTACCACTCCTAGGAATGAAGGCTGCCTAGAAGTTATATGGCTAAATGAGGAAGCAAAGCCCTCAGATCGAGAGCTATGATACACTTATAAAGGGTGAATGTGAATATTATTCACACTTGAATAAAAACAATTGTCGATTACAATTCAAATAAATAGACAGCCTGCCACCTAATTAAGAAAATACTAGGGAATAAAATCCTTACAAATCAATTCCTTCATATCTGTCCTAGTTATGAAAATATTTATTCTCCTAATGATTTATATTAATTATAGTACACGAAACTTGCCTCTTGAGCTAGCTTTTAGAGTTGAATAATGCCTAAAACCCAAATTCTAAGATGGTATCAAAATCTGTCTAGATCTGTTATTGGGTTAGTTATTCCACCTGCATTTGTCCATGCTCTAGATGTCTTGTCGTGAGCGTGAGGGGGTGTGTTGAGAATTGAGATCCCACATCGACTAGAAATATTGCCAAATTAGTCCTTGTAAGGCTTAGCCAATCCTCACCTCTTGTGTGAGCTTTTGAGTTTGAGTTAGGCCTAAAACCCAAATTCTAAGAAGAAAGTAGATGGGCACTAAAGCCAAACACTTTCCTAAATGTTGGAAATAAAAACATATTTGAGCCTTAAAAATATAAATCCATTTTTTAGCAGCTATCTAATAGCTTATTATTTTAAGTTGGTTGGTCTGTGACATTTGACTTGGTATCGAAGCCATTATGACCAAGTGTTAAGGAGATTGAACCTTGCTACCCATGTCTTTTGTAATTAAATGAAATTTTAGCACAAGTTAAATTGGGATTGGGATTAAGTATCATCCAAACTTTGATCTTAAAGGGTTTTTGCTCAAGGGGTATGCTAGAGATATGAAAAAATTTGTGGTCCTCCACTTAACATCTTAAGCTTTTAGGACACGACCTTTAAGTAAGCAGTTGTAGCAATTGCTTAGTGTAGAGGTAAATTTATTCTGTGTGTGTGTGTTTGTTGTATACTCTTTTTGAGTTATATATTTCTGTAATACAAAATGTAATTGTGAAAATATATGGAATATATCTCTAGAATATCTTGATGATCCCTTAAGGATTGGTTTTGATATTTTTTATATTTGTTGATTTGTTTCCTTATTTAATTAGGATTGGAGTCTATCACCTATTATGATTAATTGCCTTAGTTAATTAGGATTTGGAGTCTGGTAGTAGTGTAAATAAGGATTAGCGCTTTGTCTTTTTGTATGAAACTATAATCACAATTCGAAGTCTTTATTCTTTCTTTTTCAGCCTTCTTTATCTAAAACTCCATAATTTACATATTGTATAGAATTTGGGTTTAAAATTCACTCAATCCCAAAATCTAGCTTGAGATGAGGATTGTCCAAGTCTTATAAGGACAAATTTGGCCATATCTCTTGTCGATATGGGATCCCAACACCCCGTCACACTTAAAACTTGACATCTGAAGTGTGGACAAATGCAGGTGTCCCAATAACAGAGATCTTAACACCCCCTCACGTCCAGCATTGAATATATAAAGCGCAGATGAATACATGATACCCAATAACATATTCAGGATGGGCTCTGATACCATCTTAGAATTTGACATAGGCCAAACTCAGCTTGAAAAGCTAGCTCGTGAGGTGAGATTTGCTTAAGTCTAATAAGAACTAATTTGGCCTAATCTCTAGTTGAGGTGGGATTTCAACACACCTCTTTACGCTCATGTCTGGACATCTGAAACATGGAGAAATGCAGTATTTTTTTCATCATCATACAATCATCAATTGTGTTTACAATTTAAAGCTTTATTCTTTCTCTTCCCTTTTTATCTAAAACCCTATACCTCAACATGAAGACAAACATTACGTGAAGATGAAGCTCCATCTATGGTTAAATGCTTTTTTTGGGGCTACATTATTAAAGATTATGATATGTGAATATGGGATATTTATTGTTTCAGGAGTCTTATTTTGGTAGTGTTGTTCAGCTGGTCTTGTACTGATTATCTTACATTAGTACTTGACCTAGATTATGATATGAACACCTATCAGATTATTATTAGTTATAAACAAGGAGACCCAACACATACATTATTGTAAAATCTTATTTTTCAGCTTTGTTTTGTCTATACTCACTTGTCCTCTATGTCTCCATAGTTTGAACAATTTTAGTTTTGTTGGTAATGCCACTGGTATTTAGGTAATGTTCCGCGATAGTTTTGAATCAAATAGCCTAAGGCTGGCAATGAACCGAACCGAACCAAACCAACTCGAACTTAGTTCAAGACTTGACTCGATAATTAACTCGTTGAACTTGGTTCATGAACCAAATCAGCTGAACTTGAGCTGAAAATTGAGCTCGTTAAATAAATGAGTTAAACTTGAGCTATGTATAATTTGACTCATTTGGTTCATGTATCGGCTCGAGTACACTTTTTAATTTATAATTTATATTTTTTGTGTGTATCATAATATGTTATTTATTATTTTATATTATTAAATAAATTTTATACTTGTTTGAGAAAACAAAATTTGAAAATGGTGAATTTTTTAGATTACATAATTTTATCTAACATAATGAATAATGTGTGCGTGACCCTTTTGGTAAGAAATTAGTGACCGGCCTTATCAAAAAAATAAAATTAGTCACCAAGACGATATAAATAATATTATAATAATAGCCCTTTTGGTCACACGCTCATCATCGACTCGGTCTAATAATAATATAAAATAATAAATCAGAAGACTTCTCGTCATTTAAAATACCCCGTTACACCCCTTATTTCAACCCCACCCTCTCTCGTTTTCCCAGTCTTCCCTATTCCCTCTTCTCGTCGAGAAGAACTAGGAAGACAACAATGGATTTCACAAAAGCCCTCGTCCTCATTGTTTCACTGGTAGTTAGGTATTGTACCATGCTAGTTTTGAGTCAAATAATAGCCATATTTATAGTTTTGTGGGGTAGCCTGGTAGTTTTGGAGTTGGGTCGTTTGGAGGTATTGGAACGGCCCATCTAAGGCAGATTATGTCTGTGTGGAGTTTTTTTTTTTTTTTTTTGACAACATAAATGACCAATGCTGTCAGTCTTTTTCTATAGAAGGCCAAATAATCCGCATTGTCGGGATCTATTTACAAAGGTTGGGGCGTTGGCCTTAACTAATAATAGAACTTGGAGGGGAACATTTTTCTAGTTGAAATTTGAGGGACTAAATTACTCTAAAGCAAAATACAATTATCGAAGGTGCAATCAAATGATAGTGGAATTAATTTTTATATGGTGCAACTCTTGTTTCTCTCGTGCAGGTAAGCAGTGCATGGCTGCTGTACAAGTCCAGTACAGCAGGAAATGGATTCCTTTCTGCAACACTACAAGGTTTCAGTGTTTTTGATGACCGGGAGGGAGTTGAACAAGGATTTCGGTTAGCAATAGGAAAGCCTGAGAACATTGGAGCCAGTCCTCCAAATGCTTCTTCGTATTATGAAAACCAGGATTCAGTTGATAGTAGCTCCAATAATGGGAAAATTTTTGAACCAGTTCAGACGATGCTTATTGTTGATATGAAATTTGGTCTGGACTCGACATTTATTTCTGTGTGTATCCAGAGGCCTCAGTTGCTTGTTGCACTAGATTTTCTTCTTGCTGTAGTTGAGTTTTTTGTTCCAACAGTCAGCAGTATGCTATCATTCGAAGAACACAATTCTCATATGCTGGAAGCTATCATCATGGATCAGTCAATCTACAAGCAACCTTCTGCTGAATTTTCCCTCTCACCTCAAACGCCTTTAATAGCTGATGATGAAAAATTTGATCATTTCATTTATGATGGTGGTGGTGGAATTTTATATTTAAAAGATAGACAGGGTTTTAATCTCACATCAGCTAGCTCAGAGGCTATAATATACGTTGGAAATGGGAAGAAATTGCAATTCAGAAATGCTGTTATTAAGGTTTCAGTGTCTCACTTTATCAATTTCTTTGTCAAACTACTTTATGCATTTAAGATTTTGGTGCATGCCTTGAAAACTAATTGCCTTGGTTGTCTTTTTGCAGGGCGGACAACACTTGGACTCTTGTGTTTTTCTTGGGGCCAATAGTAGCTATTCAGCTTTAAAGGATGATCATGTCTATTTGGAAGAATCAGTTGAAAGTCCTCAGAAAATGTCTGTCAAAGGAAGAGTGCATGAAGTTCCATGTCAGAATAATGCAGTTAACAACTCTGCAGAGTTGATAATTGAGCTTCAGGTTAAGTGTTGCTGAAGTTAAATCCTTTTGCACATCCATATTATTGAATATGTGATCAATACTAAATTATAGGAGAGTAGTGTAGGTGTAGTTTTGCTTATAATTACCTGGAGTTGAAGGTTTATTGTTAGCAACAATCATAAAGACAACTACTAGCAATCCATTTCTTACGAGACGGGGTCGACTACATAGACCTGACTACATATAAGTGAGACGGGAGAAAAGCAATTTGTTACTAGACATATGATGAGAGGCGTCTGAGTCAAGAATCCAAGACCCAAATTAAGAATACAGTGAGACAAAAGTAATAGGATTACCGGTTTAAGTAACGGAGGCAACGAGTGTAGTGGAGAAAGCCATGGGTCCGTCAGTAAGAGAGAAAAAAAGAGGCCAGTGGAAAGGGCTTTTAGAAGCAAAGAAGTTGATGCTCGTGCCCCTAATTGATGAAGCAAGGCACGTGGTCCAGCAACCTTGGCGGCGATTGAATCGGCCGGAGAAGATATCAGATGTGCCGTCATGTGCAGCGCAATGGTCGGAAAATTCAAAAACTGCCGAAGAAAGAACTGGAGCGTGCAGGTGCGTGGTTGACCTTCTGGCGCTGAAACTTTAGGGTCTTGTAGGTTGGAAGGATGTGCTTCAGATGGTGGGGTTGTCGCCGGAAAATTTTTCGGCAGCAGTGCACGGCGGCGGTTGGCGACTGCGAAGGACAGTTGTGCTCGCTGGAGGTTTCTGGAGGTGTCTGTGGCGGTGGTTAGGCTGTGGGTCTCGTGAAGTGAGAAGCTGGTAAAGCACAGCTATGGCGGTGGAAGATGACACCGAGCGGAAGAAAAACGACATTGTGGAAGAGAAGCACAAGGGAGAACGAATCCTAGGATTATATGACTACTGTCACCATATAGAATTTGTGATTTCTGTTTCTAGATTAGACCACACTTGACTATATTTATTATGGGATTACAATAAATTCAATAAATGCCTAGTTGATGTTTAATCGAAGTTGGCACTAATCTGGGATTTTTTTACAACCAAGGAATATTTACATTGGCTAATTCTAACAATTTTAAATCGATTCTCAGTTACAGTGAGAATTGGTTGTGGAGATTGCTGCAACCGCAATATTGTGGCCAGACACGGTCCAGAATTTAGAATCATGCTCCACACACATAAGTATTAGAGATAAATGCTCAAGATGGGGGAGTTGTCGTGGAAGGTTTGATTCGACCAACACAATTGTTCTGATGGAGACCATGAAGGTGATCCCATGAACCTGCAAGGATAATTGTCGATCCTGCTCCGATTCCACTAAGCGGCATCACCGTGATTTGGTACGGAAATAAGACTAAAGATTGTAGGATTGTGTGATTCTATGAGAAAAAACGTGATTTTGACAACAATGGGATAAACACCATGGGCATATTATAAGCCTTGTTCAATACTTGCAAAAGATATTTACTAATCAGCATTATTTGAGCTCATCTATTGTGGATTGAGCTTGCCTTAGATAAAAAGGTAAATCATGATTATTAGTCATCTCTAGAGTTGCAAAACAACAAACAAACTTGTACAATCTCTGAACATCAGTAGCTTAAATATGGTAAGCCTTCTTCCAATCCTTATAGCAGATCTTACATGGACAAAAGTGCACCGTCAATTTGAGACCATCAGACACGCATGATAAGGATACGAGTTGATAATTAGTTCGTAGACATCTCTCACTTCAGTACCATTATCAGAGGCCTTCTTCGTAAGATAACTCGAGAGGTGTTGGCTTAAAAACCACATGTCAATCGCAGTATTCCAGTCCAAGTAATTCTTACCATTCCGTGGTAAGAATGAATGAACCTGAAAATGCAAAATAGATCAAAACCTTTTTCAAAGATTAAGCCTTTTGTTTAACCGTCAGAGTCTCTTCTGACAAATGGCCAAAAAAGCTGTAGCAGCAATCAACTTGGCACAACACAAAGCAATAGAGGTGAAACAAAACTTCAAAAAACTAAATGAACAGCAAAAACATTTGGAACACCTCAAAAGAGAGACCCATAAATTGAAAGTGCTGATGAGCCAAAACAGGACCGATAGGGCATCGAAGGAACGACTGGAGGGTGGCGGCCACCGTGGCGGATAGACCCTGTGTTGGCGAGAACCTTGCAGACGCATGTGAAAGCTTCTCTAGTGACGGCGCTTGAGAGGATGGCCGATCGATGGCGTCTGGATCAAATGGTTGTGTTGACATTAGAGCCTGAAAACCAGGCCAAAACTAGGGTTGGCCTCTTTGATAGTGGCTAAACCCAAAACTAGGGTTTCTGAACCAGAGATATACCATACCAAATTGAGACTGAATAATGAATATTTTCTTTATATTACTATGAATGATGATATGTATAATATTTATATTTATATATGAGGTTAGTTGAATCGATTTCCAAAGTTTAGGGATTAGAATTAGCTTAGAAAAGGAAACTAGGAAAGAATCATGTAAATACAATTAAACAAATCTAAAACAGTATTTACAATATCTTAACATGTCAAAGGGAATGGATGCCATGTTTATTTACAATGTGATTGTATTGTGGTTGTTGAAGCCTTTCTATGTATTTGTGGAGATATTATATGTTAGCTCCACTAAGTTATTGCTCTGTATCATTTTTACCATTGCTTACCTAGCGATAGCACTATCCTAGTGCTCCTTAGGTGTGTCTCTCTCACAACTTTTATGCTCTGTCCTCCTGTTATATATATCTGTATGTGTTTTGATTATGTGATACAGTGAAATAAACAATGAATTTAAGATGGGGACGTAGCCCATTTATTGATTCGATTGAGAGCTGACTACAAGTGTGTTTCCCTAGTTGAAACGACTCACAATATAAATTAGACAACTTGGAAAACTAGGCATCAACTTCTGAAGTTGGGGAAGACCTGGATGACCCAACTAGGCATGTATAGTTAGAGTGGTATCTGTGGCAGCGCACACCCTGGATGAGGTGGAGAGATAATAAAGGCCATGAGACTCAAATTCGACGCCAATCGTCCGTCTTGAACTCCGATCCTGCATGATAACATTGTCTTTAGTAAAGGTAACAATACAATCACGAGAATAAGTCAAACAGCTGATAGAGTAAATTAAATGGAGACACCCAAGTACATAAAGGACGAAATCAATTGCCAGCGATGAGAGGAGTTGGGTAGTATCAATCCCTGGGGATTTGGTTTGGGAACCATTGACTGAAGTTACACTAGGTAAATGACCAGATGTAGAAAGAGAGGAGAGAAGAGCCTTATTACCAATGATGTGGTCAAGCGCACCGGAATCAAGAACCCACGGGCCAAGGGAAGGTGACCGAGAGATGCAAGCAAATGTATTATCAGTGAGTGCAACCAAAGCAGTAGATCTGGAGTTCTGGCGATTCTCAAGCCACTGGGAAAAATCTTCATAAGCAGCTGGCGTTGCCTTAGGGGGATCCATTGTCTAAGGTGTATCCAATGGAATAGCCTGGGCTGAGGCGTGGAGGACGCCCATGTAGTTTCTAGTAATAATCAATAGTTTGTCCTAGACGATTGCAATGACTTGAGACAATTCTTGGAGGGGGATGTAGAACCCCGAGAGCGTCCCAGTTTGTTGTGCTAAAACTCAAGGGAAACAGTTTCACCAAGAGCAGGAGCAATAAAGAGCTCAGTAGTAGGTTTAGCTGGGACCCAGAGAAGGACAGAAAATAATGTGGACATTGTGGGGACAACAATAGACATTTCAATATGATCACGGGTGGCAGCGTACTCCTGAGGCAAACTATAAAGACATGTAGCATAAAGAACGTGCTGTGTTACTCAAGTTCCTTTTTAATTTCAACCATGATAGTTGCAACAAGAGGTAGGAGCTCACTAAAGTAATAGAGTGCAGCATGAACTTGACTGAGATAGGTAGAAATTGGACCATCAATCTTCTTTGGTGCAATGAATGTCATCAAATCGTGACAAACGCCATAGAGACGCTGAGTGTCATTAGTATAGAGCTCCTTAGCCTGATCCCAAATTGACTCACATGTGATATGAAAATGGAAAATCGGTTTGATGGGAGGATGAAGAGTGGGTTTGATGACATTGCACAACTGAACATCGATCTTTTCCATTTTGGACGTTTTGCCTCGGTCACAGACTCAACCTTAGTGGTGAGATGTATCTTGCATCCTTGACACCAAGCCATAACTTGATGTCTGAAGCCTAGGTGTCGTCAGTGTTGTCAAAATCGCGATTTAAATCGTAAGATCATACAATTTTGTAGTCTCGCAAGGCCCTGACGAGTTGAATCGCATGTAAAATCAGGTTTTGGTGAGATCGTTACGATCTCATAAGCTAAATCGGTGAGATCATAAGAGTTTAAATCGCATCAGTCTCTAGACTCTCAAAAGTTTCATTTATGTTTTTCATCATCCATTCGTGAAGGCGGCCCACAAGGATTTCGCAGCCATGACCTAGGCTGTTGTCCGCTGTGACCATAGCGCTCTGCCTCCCTGAGCTTGTGTTTGTGCTCTTTGTTTACGTTTTTGTGCTATCTGTTTTGGTGCTCTGCCTTATGCATGAAACGAGAGAAAAAAAGGGGGAAAATGAAGAAGAGGGATGAAAGAAGGATGCTTCAGATATGAGAAGATGAAAAAAAGAAGTTGAAGATGAAGTATGAAGACGATGATGCAGCGCCTCTACATAAGGAAGCAAAACAAACTAAAAATTAGGATTACAATGTGGTGAAAAATATAAAAGTTGCATGGTGTAGGATTCGAACCCTTGCAAATTAGGGTGTCTGAAGCTCGCAGAACCACTATGCCATACGTTAGTGTTACTATTTTTTTATGCACGCCCGCACACTATATATATATACTTTCTTATTTTCTGTAAGATCTTACGATCGTTGTTACGATCTTGTAACTCCCCTCCTGATCCTAGGTAAGATCTCGATCTTGACAGCCTTGGGTGTCTTAATTAGAACCATCCAAATTCTCAGTAGAGATAGAAGAAGTGACAAAGTTAGAGAAAATAGGAGTCCCTGTCTTAGAAGCATCTGTAGTGCCAAAGCCATCCATGATTAGTAACCAAAGGACAAAAAACGACGACAAAACGGTACCTGAAACATAACGAGCAACAACGAAGCAGCCGTAGGTGGTCGGTTGAGGTCAGGAGAGGCTTTGCTTGGACCGCTGGAAAAGAGCGAGCACGACACTGGAAATAACGAGCGGTGCCGGCGGTTCATGAGCTGTTGGAAATTTCTGCGCGCTGTAGCTGTATGATGCGTGTGAGGGTACATGTGGAGGTTCTCGACAACGGGTTTTAGGTACTGGCCAATCTGGAGGCGGCGCACGTCGGGGCGGGTTGTTTTCCGAAGATGTCGTCGGAAAAAGTGATGGCGGACGGCGACAGGTTACTGTTGGAGGCTGCAGACTGCATACCGTTTTTTGCCCCTTTTTTTTAATCGCCGGAGGGCAGTGGGTCTACCGGGTAGGCACGGTTTTAAGGTTACCTCCGTCGTTTGGCTCTAGATATCATGTTAAAAGAGTGAAAATAGAGGCATGAGATGCTGTGTCAACTACACAATGGAGTCTGTTTATATAGCCTTAAATGCAATCAATCCAAATAATTACAGGATATTTTATTCCTATTTACAGGAAAAGATATGGCTATAATATAACTTTAGAATAAATACAAAGATCCTAGGCTTATTTTCAACAGATGGAAAAGAAACAAACTTCAATCCTACCGCGAGTTCCATAGATACAATGGAAAAGAATGAAAAGGAAGCTGAGTTCCATAGATACAATGGGAAAGAAAGAAAAGGAATAAAACACTGGGCAAAGCTTCCCACACCCATGTCTTGGCCTTGGGTCTTGTCAAAAGTTGCTTCTATTAAATATCGTCGCCTCTTCAAAAGTTGCTTCTATTAAATATTGTCGCCTCTTTGCTAAGTTTCTCTCCTCTAAGGGTTAGAAGGTCACTAAAAGTTCTATCTCTCATCCCAAAGTCTCCCCTTGAATCCTAATTAGGGCATCTATATGAGACCGCTTGAATTAAAACCGAAAAATGCCCCTTGTGAACATGCATGACCAGACATATGGACGATGTCAAAAAATCAATGTCAAAGCATGCACCTGTTAGTGCGTGCACATACGCATGAAAGCGTGCACATACGCCCCCCCCCCCCGCCCCCCCCCCGATTTTTTTAAAAACAACACTGAGTATAGTACTTAGTATTTTCTAGGTAGTTCTTTATAATTTTTAAAGCCTTTTTGCCTATACTACTTAAAGCTGCTCAACAAAGTCACGGATATGCACTACTTTTATTATTTATTTATTAATATCATTAAAGAAAGCAACACTATTCAAAAGCACAAAAGTCTTCCTTTAAAAAGACAAAAGTCTTAACTGTAGTTTCACCCACAAAGGAAGTCTGCTTCAGCCTTCAGATTTTTTTTTTCAATGCCGCAATGAAAGAAACTCTGCTTCAAGAAAGTCTCGCCCCCTGACAGTCTGATGCTGGCTTTGTCCCTGTGGCCAGGCGTAGTGACATGCGCATCCATGCATGCTGTCTCTTCTGAATTCTCATCTTTTTCATTAAAATACTAAAATTGGCTCCGTCTTGCTAAAGCTTCCTCTGTCATCCAACGCATCAATTCCGCAAAAAATAAGGGAAATTGGGTGAAAATCAGACACCAAATGGTCAAGAATGTAATAAGAGCACCCCAAATTCCTCAAATAAATAGGCAGACTGATGCCGTGCAAAGTGGCTAAACCAAGCCAACCGATAATATCTTTTTTTTGTTTTATTTTTAGATAAATCTTATCGTTTGATTTGTTTCTCTTTCATTATTATCTTTTCCTTTTTTCTAGGATCGTATCAGTTTTTTAGGATTTGATTTGCATTACGAATTATCTTCTTAGGATTTGTTTTGCATTAGGTTTTATCCTTTTAATTCCTTTATATATTTGTTTCCCAAATACATTGGAAGTTAGTTTTTGAATTATTAATGAAAATCGAGAAGCTTTTCTCAAACCCTCTGTGTCAATTCCCCGGTATTTGTTTGAATCAACGAGGTGTTATCGTCAACCTCTCGGGTATTCTTTGACTAAACGAGTAGTTGAACTTTTGTTTCGTCCCATCACGTACGTTGTAACAGAATGATGCCGTGCAAAGTGGCTAAACCAAGCCAACCGATAATATCTTTTTTTTGTTTTATTTTTAGATAAATCTTATCGTTTGATTTGTTTCTCTTTCATTATTATCCTTTCCTTTTTTTTAGGATTGTATCAGTTTGTTAGGATTTGATTTGCATTAGGAATTATCTTCTTGGGATTTGTTTTGTATTAGGTTTTATCTTTTTAATTCCTTTATATATTTGTTTCCCAAATATGTTGGAAGTTAGTTTTTGAATTATTAATGAAAATCGAGAAGTTTTTCTCAAACCCTCTGTGTCAATTCCTCGGTATTCTTTGAATCAACGAGTTTTAATACTCTCGTCGTTTTTCCATCACGTACGCTGCATCACAGACTGATGGTTTATTAAATGTATATCTTTTACTCATGTTTTTCTATGGCAGCCTCTTAGATTAAGTGTGACAGGAATTGTAAAGGAATGTGAAAGAGAAAAAGAAAGGCAGAAAGAGTTGTGTTATACTCAGAAGTATAAACTGTGAAGTACAACTACAAGGAAGAGTCCTCTTACAAGGGGCTTCCTTTTCTTCCTACTGTGAAAATATCATTTTTATTCATTTACTCAAAAGATGCTTTCCCATTGCAAGCTCGCCTATTTAGTTACCTAACCACCTTATTTCCTCTGTAACTTCTTAAAACTAACCCACTGTTCTTTTACGGTTTGTTCCTTCATGAATATACCCTCCAAGCCTTACTCTCCGAAGGGTGGGGTCATGCGTGACATTCTGTTTCTGGCATTTTATTATCTTTAAGCAATAAAATACACAATTGTTTTCATATAAATACTCCATCAAGTTGGTGTTGTGACAAGAAGTAATGGTTATGAGTTAACATGTTTCTTGTTTATGTTTTTTTTTTTCTTTTCATGAATGTCTTACAATGTGATCGGAATATCATTTTGCAGGCTGTTGGTCCAGAGCTTACCTTTTATAACACATCAAAAGATGTAGGGGAATCAATAAACCTGTCTAATAAACTTCTACTTGCACAGTTGGATGCATTTTGCAGGTGAATTCCTCTTTTGAAAATTACATTTACAATATGAAACAATAAAATTTCACACTTCAGCCATTTATGCTTCCAATTTGACCAATTTGGCGTATTTTCTGTTTATTTACGCGGAAGTGAGACCCTCAAGATCGAGAGCTCGTGATACCATGTAAAGAACAAGGGAAGAAAATACTTTCTTGTATTACTCAGCAGACTAAGGCTGCTTATATAGAAAAGAGTACATTAATGATTTCCTAAAATAGAAAATACTAATTAATAATAAAATACAATCAAATCTGACGAAATAAATATAAAATAAAATCTAGGAGAATAATATCGGGATTGAGCCTGATTCTCCAACACCCCCCTCTCAAGTTGGTGCATAGATATCTGTCATGCCCAACTTGCCTATTAACCGCTAAAAATTGGGCCTGGCCAATCTGTTGGTCAGAATGTCCGTAGTTTGCTGATTAGAAGTCACAAAAGGCAAACAGATAATTCCAGCATCCAGTTTTTCTTTTATGAAGTGGCGGTCAACCTCAATATGCTTGGTCCTATCATGCTGAACAGGATTATAAGCTATACTTATTGTGGCCTTACTGTCACAGTAGAGCTTCAAAGGTAGATCAACTGTCACTCTAAGTTCCTTTAAGACTCTGTAAATCCATAAGCCTTCACAAATACCTTGAGCCATTGCTCTAAACTCGGCTTCTGCACTGCTTCTAGCAACAACTCCTTGTTTCTTACTTCTCCAAGTAACCAGATTTCCCCACACATAGCTACAATATCAAGTTGTGGATTTCTTGTCGATAACTGAACTAGCCCAATCTGCATCTGTAAAGTTGGCAACATTCTTCTCATCAGTTTTCTTAAAATACAAGCCTTTCCCTGGGTTGGTCTTTAAGTATCTTAAGATCCTGTATACTGCCTCAAGATGTTCCTCATAGGGAGAGTGCATGAACTGACTTACAACACTCACAGAGAATGCAATATCAGGCCTGGTGTGAGATAGGTAAATTACCCACTAGCCTCTGGTATCTGCCAATATCAACCGGAACACTACCATTCTCCCACAGTTTCATATTAGGATCCATGGGTGTGTCTGCTGGCCTACATCCACTCATCCCAGTTTCCTCCAAGAGATTCAGAATGTACTTTCTTTGGGAGAGTACAATTCCCTTCTTTGAGCGAGCAACCTCCATGCCAAGGAAATATTTTAATGCTCCCAAATCCTTAATCTCGAATTCTGCTGCTAAGTTTCTCTTTAATCTCTCCATTTCTACCGTATCATTTCCGGTGAGGATGATGTCATCTACATAGACTATCAAAACAGCAATCTTTTCATTAGGAGAGAACTTTGTGAATAAGGTGTGATTTGCTTGTCCTTGAGTGTATCCCTGTCTTTTTACTGACTGGGTGAACCTTTCAAACCAAGTTCTTGGAGATTGTTTAAGGCCATAGAGTGATTTCTCCAACTTACACACCTTTGACGCAAATTTTCTTTCAAAGCCAGGAGGACAGTCCATGTATACTTCTTCCTCTAAGTCACCATTGAGGAAGGCATTCTTTACATCAAGTTGATTCAGTGGCCAGTCTAAGTTGGCAGCAAGAGATAGAAGAATTCTGACAGTGTTCAACTTTGCAACAAAGGCAAAAGTCTCTGAGTAGTCTATGCCATAAGTCTGGGTGAAGTCTTTAGCCACCAACCGAGCCTTGTACCTTTCAATTGAATTATTTGAGTTGTACTTCACAGTGAAAACCCACTTACAACCCACAGTCTTCTTTCCTTTTGGTAACGTCACAACTCTCCAAGTTTTGTTCTTCTCAAGGGCTCTCATCTCTTCAAACACAGCTTCCTTCCACTTCGGAACTTTTAGAGCTTCCTGTACATTTTTTGGAATTTCTACAGCAGACAACTGAGAGGTAAATACAGCAAAAGAGGATGATAAATTTGAATATGACACATACTTGGATAGAGGATGCTTAGTACAAGATCTAATACCTTTCCTAAGCGCTATAGGGAGATCTATTGCAGAAGATTCATCATGACCTATAGGTTCAGAAGAAGACTTACCTGTGTCAGGTTCACTGGGTGGATTTTCCCTTGGTTCGGACTCTCGGCAGTGCTAGAGAGTGAGTTCCTTATTTCCTTTCTTATCGTTTTTCTTCTCGAAGACCTTTCCCTTCCAAGTTTTGTCACCATCATAGAACCTATTTCTTGTCTCTTTATGGGAATCATTTTGTTGTGGCATTACGGTTGATTCATCACCAGTTTCACAGGCTTGTTGGTCATGCTTTTGATTTAAAGATGTCGCCTCAGAATCAATGAGAACCTCTTCCATAGTGGGAATGGGTTCAGGTAAGGATTCATGGACATTTTCTTTTGGTGCAACATAATCAGTCTCAGGATCTTGTAACAAATAAATATTATCCAAAGAAATGGTGTTTTCAAACGAATCTTTTTCAAATGAATCTTCTTTTGGATTCTCCCCTGAAGATTAATGTCACTGAAATAAGGTGGTTTTTTAAAAAACGTGGCATTCATGTTCACAAAAACCTTTTTGGATTTTGGATCAAAACATTTGTAACCTTTTTGGGTAGGGGAGTAACCAATGAAAACTGTGAAAATTATATCTGAATTATATTATTCACTTATCCGGTATACACACACCAATGTTTATTATATAGGCTACGCTAGGCTTAACCTAATGGGCCTAAGCAATGGGCCAAATAACTAAACTAGGTTACAATACAAAAAATAACTATTTACTCTAATTATTTACAATACTCCCCTCAGGTGAGTGGATATCAATCATTCTAGCTTGCAAGTAAGTCAGCGGAATCGTTACGTGATAGCCGCTTTGTAGCACATCCGCCCGGTTGGTATCGATCTACGAATGTAGGGCGTTGTGATCGATCCACAATCTATTTCCTTTATAAAGTGTCTATCTATCTCGATGTGTTTGGTCCTGTCATGTTGTGCGGGATTATGAGCAATGCGATTGCTGATTTATTGTCACAAAACAACCTCATTGAGCCTTCATAATTCACCTTCGAATCATCAAGAATAATCTTCATCCACAATAGCTCCACAATCCATGAGCCATTGCTCACAATTCTGCCTCGACAAGCCATCGTCCTGCCACTTTACATTTTGCTTTTGCTCCTCCATGTAACAAGATTACCACAAAGAATGTGCGATGGCGAGGCGTGGACCTTCTATCACTCACTCGAGCTGCATAATCGCATCGATGTAGAGCTTCAGCGTCAGTCTTAGCTCTTTTGAGCAATGGACCCGGCTACGGAGTCGCTTTAAGGTATTGCAAGATCCGCTCCATTTGCACTCGCGAAATGCCTCGTCCTTGGATCATGATAAAGCGGTGACTCGCTTCTTGCATAAGCTAAGTCGGTCTGCGTGTGCTAAGTAAATTAGCCTTCCCACTAATCTCGATCTCGGGACTTGTCATTAACTCAGCACTTTCTCCTCCTCGATTACTCGTTTGTGATTTTGCTCTGTTGGAACACTGGCAGTTTACACCGAGCTTGCCGCTTTCTGTAGAAGGTGAGAACATATTTCTCTCGAGAGATAAAAATTCCTTGTTTTGAGTAAGCTACCTATCCCAAGGAAGTACTTGAGGGTTCCAGTCTTTCATCTCGGTCTATGACAATTTCTTCTTGAGGAGTTCTCTCAACCAAGTCATTCCCTGTAACAATAATATCATCAACATAAACAAGAGATCTTGTTAGTTTTCCTCCTGTGAATGTTTGAAGAAAGAGTATGAGTCTCTCGACTCTGTTTGTAACCAAGGCCCAACATAGCCTTTGTAAATCTTCCAAACCATTGCCCGAGGAGCTGTTTTAGCCACATACAAGGCCTTTTCAATTTACACACCTTATTTACCCCAGGTTGGATCAAATCCTGTGGGATCTCCATATACACTTTCCTCTAAATTTCCATGCGGGAATGCATTTTTAACATCAAACTGATTATGTTCCCACCTGAATGGATGAGCAAGAGAGAGTAAGATACGGACAGTGTTCATCTTTGCTACTGGTGCAAATGTTTCCTCATAATCAATGCCATAAGTCTGGGTGTACCCTTTTGCTACTAATCTGGCCTTACATCGATCAAGAGTGCCATCTCGATTTGTACTTGGCAGTGTAAATCCACCACGACCAGCCAAGGCTTCTTGCCTCTTGGCTTTTCAACTATCTCCCAAGTTCTATTTTTTCAAGAGCTTTCATTTCTCACTCATGGCTTTGATCCAATTTCATCTTTAAGTGCTTCCTTGCAGATCTGAGGATTCTTACAGTCAACTTTGTCATAAAGGCCTTATCTTTGCTTGGAAACATCTTATTAGATGAAACAAATTGAGAAATAGAGTATTTGGTACAAGACCTTTTCCACTTTTCTCAAGGCAATGGGAAGTCAACTAGATCAAGGTCAAGTGTATCGAAATAGAAGAATCGAAGCAATAGGGTTAATTTCGGTATTACCTCAAGCTCAGATGGTTGGGGTTGTTTGGACCAGGTCGGGTTTTCTCTCCTCTCGATATGTTAAAGTTGGCTCAGCCTTTGTCTTTGCCTTTGGTCTTGAAGGTGTTGTTTCTCTGCAAAATAGGAGGTAAAAGAATAAACAATAACGGGTGACTCGGAAACCGGAGACTCGGGAGGTAGTAACTCTTGGGGCGAGGAGACTGGGGGATGGAGACTGAAACAATGTGAGACTCAGGAGAATCAATCGACAAAGTGGTGACTCAGGGATGCCGAGGACCAAGGAGAAGAAACTTCAGAATCAGATTCCAAATCACTTCTCTTATTCTCCCCTGGGCGAGGGCAGTGAAGAAGCGGAACATGTTCATGGAAGGTGACATCCATAGAGACATAGTGTTTACGATTTGGAAGGATGATAACACTTGTACCCCGTTTATTGGGGCGTAACCCAGGAAGATGCATCGGACAAATTCTGGGGAATCAACTTATTGCGGTCTTTGCTTGTGGACATGAGCGAAAGGCAACACATTGAATATTCTAGGCTCTAGACTCTGCATGATAGGAGCAGATGGGTAAAAGACAACATAGATTGAGCAGAGCTGAAATTACACTAGAACAGGATGGAATCCGATTGATGAGATAGGCAAGAGTCAATCGCTCCCCCAAAATGAGTTTGGGCTGTTGTTTGGAAGAGAAGAGCGACGATTTCAAGTAAGTGACGGTTTTCCTTCTGCTGACTCCATTTTGTTTTGGAGTATCAACACACGTTAGTTCATGAAGAATACCATTTTGACTAATAAATGAAGAAAGACATTGATTGACGCCATTCGCGACCATTATCCGAGTAGTCTTTTAATACATTTGTCAAATTGAGTCTTTATCATGTGATAAAATTGAATGAACAAATCGAGATACTTGATTTATCTTTCATCAAGAATAGCCAACTAACGCGAAATCTGATCATCAATAAAAGTAACAAACCATCGCGCACGAAATATTAGAAAGCGAGGCGGTCTGAACGCCAGAATGAATAAGATCAAAAGGTTCAACACTTCTGACTAGAAGGAAAGAAGACACGTTTGTGTTTGGAAAATTGACAAACATCACAATTAAATGACTCAGCAGGCTCTTGCAAAAATAAAGCGAGAAACATAGTTTTGAGTAAAGGAAATGGAGGATGCCCTAGACGCTTATCGACAAAGCCAAACTTGAGTAGTAGTTCTGGTGGCGGAGGAAGACAACACCTTGACAGTTCTTCAAATAGATAAAGTATAACCCTCCACTGTTCACTTGAAGCTCCAATCGTCTCCTCCCGTGGCGGGATCCTGAAAAAGGCAATGAGTAGGAAAAAGTTACCGTGCGCCTATATCCTGGGTAAGTTTGCGAATAGAAATTAAGTTATTTAAGAGTCGAGGGCATAAACACACTTCTCAAATAGAAAGTGTGAGAGTAATATCTCCAACACCTACAACAGTGTGAGAACCATTTGCAACAAGTATATAGGGAATGCTAGAATAGAGGGCTATAAGTGGAAAACAATTTAGAGTGAAGGTCATATGATATGGCACCAGAGTCCGTAATCCATGCATCGTTAGGAATAGTACCGAGGCGATGAATGATCGAGAACATAAGCTCTTTACCGATCATTGTCGAGAACTAGAACTAGAAAGGCTTACGCAGGAGTCGAGAAGGTTTTCAAGCGATCCAAGTCTTGACCCCGAGGAGCGCGATTGGACCGGAGCGGAGAAGGCAGTGGAGGTGATAGATGCTACCACATGTGCTTAGTACCTTTGAAACCTCCAGGGGACTGGTTGAGGACATTGTCTTTCCACGTAGGTCAAAACATCATGCTTTGTGTGCAGGGCTTCTTGCGGTGTTCCGAGCGATCCTCCTCGCCAGGCTTAGATGATCCTGGTCCGCCTGTCTTGCTAGCAACCAATGGAGCCTTGATAGGGTTTGGCACCTAGCATGACAACCCGACTTTCTTCACCCCGCACAATGTAAAACACTTCATCGAAGAGGAAAAGGATCCTTGCCCAAAATCTGTCGAATTGGGTCATTACTCACTGCTCATTGACCCACCAAGAACTCAAAAATCCGATCGATCTCAATACAATTATTCAAAGCAAGCGTGTCATTTGGAGTCTCCGTCTTGAGTCGATATTGAGGCTCAAATCCAATCCAACTTTCATAATAGCAAATGTCGCGAGGACATAGTTCCTGTTTAGTATTGAAGATCCTCGCTTCAATCAAGCGGCAGAGAGATCCTTTTCTTGGAGTAATTAGTGAGACTATCTGAATCGCCTGGGGCAAGATGTAGAAACATATAATTTCGTGATCTCAAGGCATCTGTTCCACATCCATGACATAATGAGAGAGTCTCTCATTGTCCCAAGTAGAATCCAGGATCCTGTTTGGGAGGAGTCCTTCAATATGGTTCGATTTGCCACGACCCTTCGGGATTCGTGCATGAATTGAGCCCAGTGAAGTAATTCTTCCCATTGAGGCGATAAGCTGGGTGCGGCGATGGCGAGCGTTGGGATTCATCAAGTTCGACGATTCCACAAGAGGAGGAGGGCGGTGGAGGATTACGTGGAGGATTAGTGGAGGATTACGAACATCGCCATCACCGTCATATCAAAAGATCGATGCAACAACTGGGAAAAAAAAAAAAAAAGGCGTGAGCGACCAAACGGCAATAACTCTGAAAATAAAAGTTCTCGGATCGGGAGTGAACCCCCAAAATGGAAAGAGGAGGGGCGATCTACAATCTGGGAGAAAAGCTGGCCAGCGGAAGGCGTGGCGTGGGACTAGCGCCGAGAGGTCTTGCCGAGAAGAAGGCGCGTGGCGGCGATGGCGTCCGGACGGCGGCGATGGTTCGCGAGGTCTGGCGGTTTGACGAGCGAACCTGTTGGTGGGGTCGATTCGTTGATATTAGCGCGTGATCGGTGGTGAGCGAGATAAGTGAGCGATGCGTGAATAGGAAAAAGCGCGGGGACGGGAAGAAAAGCGCACTAAGGCAAGGCAGAAAAACTGCACTAAAGCAGAAAGCAATCACCCTGATAACGGTGGCGGCTAGGGTTTATGCGGGCGAGGCCCTCGAAGCGAGAGCTCGTGATACCATGTGAAAATTATATCTGAATTATATTATTCACTTATCCAGTATACACACACCAATGTTTATTATATGAAGGCTCGCTTTAACCTAATGGGCCTAAGCAATGGGCCAAATAACTAAACTAGGTTACAATACAAAAAATAACTATTTACTCTAATTATTTACAATAAAAACACATTTTATAGCTCGTGGTTCTAATTTGCCTAGATGCTTATGGTCATGAACAAAAGTAGTACACCCAAAGATTTTTAATGGCAAATCAGCTGAAACACGAGCCAAGGGAAAACAATTTTTGAAAACATTGAGAGGAGTTTGAAATTGTAAGACTTTGGATGGCATACGGTTAATTAAATATGCAGCAGTCAAAATAGCCTCACCCCATATGTATTTTGGCACCTTATTTTCAAAGAGTAAGGCACGAGCCACCTCAAGGAGGTGTCTAATCTTTGTTGGGGTGTATTAGTACAAGAACTATGATGTACAACCCCATTTTCAAGAAAAAAATCTCCTAAAATCATGTTGAAATATTCTCTCCCGTTGTCACTTCTAAAGACTTGAATATTAGTTTGGAATTGAGTTTGCACCATTTTGAATAAGTTTTTGACAGCTTGTCCAACATCAGATTTTTCTTTTAACAAGTATACCCAACAAAGTCTAGTGTGGTCATCTATAAAAGTTATAAATCACTTTTTGTTATAAAAAATATTTATTCTATTTGGACCCCAAACATCACTGTGAATAACTGCAAAAGGTTTAGATTCTTTATAAGGTTGAATAGGAAATGAAGAACGATGATGTTTTGCAAACTCGCAAGTTTCACAATGAAATAAAGATGGGTCTTTATCATTAAATAATTTTGGAAAAAGATGTTTCAAATAACGGAAACTTGGATGTCCCAATCGTAAATGCCATAACATAATGTCATCATTACTACTAGAAACAAAAATAGATTCAAAACAGGAAGTTATAGATTGAACTTGTGGTCTGGAGTTGATTCCATCTTCAAGGTAGTAGAGTCCCTCACTCTCTTTAGCACTGCCAATCGTCTTCCCCGAGTTCAAATCCTTAAAAACACAATAAGAATGAAGAAAGTTAGCTAGACAGTTACTATCTTGAGTTAATTTAGTAATTGACAAAAGATTACAGGACAAGTTGGGGACATGTAGGACATCCTTAAGAGTTAATAAGGGTGATAGAACTATGGAACCTTTTCCCGCAATGGCTAAAAGAGAGCCATCTGCAATTTTAACTTTCTGGTTACCTGCACAGGGACTATATGAAGAAAACAGACTCGACTCTCCAGTCATATGATCGGTAGCACCTGAATCAATGATCCAAGCATGACTGAGACTGACACTAAGGAGGGCAGTATTTAGAAAATTACCTCTCTGAGCTATTGCACAAGAAGGATTTTGAGATTCAAGAAGCTTGTACAATTGGTCTAATTGTTCCTTGGTGAATGGAAATGAGTTTGAAGGAGACTGCTTCCCTTGATCAGAAGTACTAGCCTGAAGAGCACGATCTTCATTCCCCCCTTTCTTCTTCAAGTTAGGAGACTTACCATGGAGTTTCCAACATGTCTCTCGTGTATGATAGGGACGTTTGCAGTGATCACACCATGGTTTTTTCCGTCTTTCTTCCCTTCTTCATTGGAATTCCTACTGACAAGTGCAAATCCTTCCACCTCAGCCATAGGAGTTGTTTTTCCCATCATGACACTCTGTCTAGCCTACTCTCGCCTTATTTCTGAGAATGTTTCCCGGATTGTTGGCAACGGTCCTAGAATTCTACCTCTGACTTCATCGAGGTCTTTGTTAAGGCCGGCTACGAAGACAAAGACCTGATCATTCTCCTGTCTCTTAAGGAACAACACACTGTCCTCAGTACATTTCCAGTGATCATCATAGCAAAGATCAAGTTCCTGCCACAAAGTCATCAATTCATTGTAATAAGTAGTGACATCCTTGTCACCTTGTTTGGCATGCCATAACTTTAATTTGAGATCAACGATCTGAGAAGAATTCTGAATGTCAGAATAAGTGTCTTTGACGGCCTCCCAAACATCTTTAGCAGTTGGCAAGAACATGAAGGGCTTTCCAATTGTTGGCTCCATGGAATTAATTAGCCAAGCAATGATTAGGGAGTTTTCAGACTTCTAGGCCCTGAAACTTGGATCTATTTCTGTAGGTCTGGGTACATCTCTTGTAAGAAATCCAAATTTTCCTTTGCCATCCTGCACTAATCTCACAGTTTGAGACCATTTTGTGTAGTTTTTCCCATTGAGACGTTGAACATTGAAAGGGTTATGGGTTGAATGTCCATAGGGAAAAACTCCTTGAAAGCCGAAGCCACCTCCTGGGCCGCCGCCAGCACCTCCAGTGCCGTTGCCGCTGCCTCCTGAGCTGACGCCACTGCTGCCCACACCTGGGCCGCCGCCACTTGCGCTGTCATGCGCAATGCCTAGGCCGCTGCCAGTGATGATGGATCCATCACTGCTGCTGCTTCCTGTAAGAGCCTGCTTCCACGAGTTGTTGTTTCTCGTCATGAGGAAGGAGAAAAAGTAATCCCTTGATCAAAATACCGCCGTACGGAATGAACAGTACCGCCGTACGGAATGAACAGTGCCACTAGGGTTTGACGCGGAAGTAAGACCCTCAAGATCGAGAGCTCGTGATACCATGTAAAGAACAAGGGAAGAAAATACTTTCTTGTATTAATCAACAGACTAAGGCTGCTTATATAGAAAAGAATACATTAATGATTTCCTAAAATAGAAGATACTAATTAATAATAAAATACAATCAAATCTGACAAAATAAATATAAAATAAAATCTAGGAAAATAATATTGGGATTGGGCCTGATTCTCCAACAGTAGTGCTATTTTATTTGTTCTTAACGTTAGAAGATCAATCATGGGTCTTTACCAATCAGCTTACTTTTTTCGGAGAGTTGATCTTTTGACATGGAGTTGAAGCCTATTTGAGTGATAATATGACCAATTAGTTGGGAGTTTGAGCTTTGACCCACTCTAATTTTAATGTTCAGCATAATGCAGGCTTTTGTCTTGTCCATGTTTCAAGTACAAAGAGTTTGCTAGAGATATATAACCATTTTGAAGCTTGAGCTGATTCTTTCTATAAGTTTTTAAGTTGGGCCAAATAGGTCTTTTAAGTTTTTAAGTTGGGCCAAATGAGTCATTACCACGTAGGACCTATTTGGCCCAACTTAAAAACTTAAAGGATCTATTTGGCCTAACTTAAAAACTTTTGGTCGAAAAGGACCTATTTGGCCCACTTTAAAAACTTAAAGGACTTATTTGGTCCAAAAAACAGTTAAAGGACTAAATTGAACCTCAAAAATAAGTTAAGGGTCCAAAATGGTATTTAAGAAAAAAAAAAAAAAACAAGATTCTTCTTATTAATAATAGAAAATCGTACTCAGTAATATACTTAATACACCTCACAAGAGCCTCAGTTCCTGTTACAGTAGTTCTTTGGTGAGGTGCATTCAGCATATTACTGAGTGTGGTGTCCCCTCTCCAAAATTCACAACTAACATGCATGCCTACGTTCCTTCCCTTCTTACGCTATAAACCCGGCTCCCTCCTAACTGGATCCTCAGCCCCTCACTAATTGCCATGCTGGCAGAAGGAATTTTCTTCCTCCTAAAATAGAATTTCCATATATAGGACCTTTTTGGGCATAGATCAAGCAATTGATCCCTATCAAATTCTGCGGACCTATCATATCCTATATCTATTTTTCAGTCAATTATAGTAAAAAAGATAGCTAAATTCAAAAGTTTACTTTGGAACAAATGATATTGTGTCCTTGTTCTGTTAATACAATGGCTGAGAGTTCAGCTAGCAAACCACCTGCATACAACTTAAGCAAATAATACCTTTTGCCTTTTCAGGTGAATGTCATTTCAGTAATTCATATTTATATTATATAACAATTATCAGGCTCCAAATCAAAAAATTTCATGTATCCTGTTTTTCAGAAATTTCATGCAGAAAATTATTTATGTTGGATCGACTGATATTTGATGTGATTTTCCATTGCCAGGATTGTTTTGAAGGGTAATAATACTGAAATGAGTGCGGATGTACTTGGTTTGACTATGGAGAGCAACGGAATCAGGATTTTGGAGCCATTTGATACATCCTTGAAGTACTCAAATGCTTCTGGGAAGACCAATGTACATTTATCTGTTTCTGATATTTTCATGAATTTCACGTTCAGTATCTTGAGGCTATTCCTGGCTGTGGAAGACGATATTCTATCATTTTTGAGGATGACATCGAAGCAAATGACTGTTGTTTGCTCTCACTTCGACAAAGTTGGAGTCATAAAAAGTATATTGATATTCTCTATTTTGTTTCTCTTTTGGTAAATATATTGTCAAATGTGGTTGAGACTAGTCATATTTATTGTACCATGCAGATTCTCACACCGATCAAACTTACGCCTTTTGGAGGCCTCATGCTCCTCCTGGTTTTGCTGTACTTGGTGACTACCTGACACCACTGTCAGTGAACATTCTTATTAACATTAATTTTATTTTGATTTAGACAAATACTTTTATTACCCACTGACTTAAATGTTAACACGACGTGTTCTCTCAACAGAGACAAGCCGCCAACAAAAGGAGTCCTTGCAGTAAATACCAATTCTATAACAGTGAAGAGACCCATTCGTTTCAGATTGATTTGGCCACCTCTAATTTCTGTGGGAATTAAGGTCGAAGAAATAGACAATTCTGACTTGTCTTGGAAAACTGAGGCAGATGGCAGCTGTTCTATTTGGTTTCCTGAAGCTCCCAAAGGTTATGTGGCACTAGGCTGTATAGTAACTCAAGGAAGGACACCACCCCCTCTATCTTCTGCTTTTTGCATCCCGTCTTCTTCTCTGTCTCCATGTTCATTAAGGGATTGTATCATAATTGGCATGACCGATATGTAAGTATAAATTTTCTGTTATCTTCTTCTGTTTAACACGTTTGTCCTGTTTACAATTTTATACTTTAAAAGTTTATACTATAAAACTTCTTACTTATGTGATCATTTTGCTATTTATAAATTTGGTGATGACTTTTATTATGTTATCATTTTTCTCGACTGTTTAAATCACATGTTAGTGCCTTCTGCTATGTATATATTTGGGAATGACTTCAATTATGTGATCATTTTGCTTGATTGTTTAAATCACATGTCGTGCATTATATCTGAGATGAAGGAATCTAATTGTTGTGGCTTTTAAATTGGGCAGTTTGCATACAGAATTTCTTTTAATTGTTGATCAGACACAAGATCGTGCCCTTTGAAAAAAATTCTCTTGATTGCAGATCATCATCCAGTGTGGCATTTTGGCGAGTGGATAATTCTTTTGGCACATTCTTGCCCGAAGATCCTATTGCACATAGTTTGATGAGTAAAGCATATGAATTGCGTTGCATTAAGTATGGGTTTCTGAAGGCATCTTCAGCAGCATTAAATAGTCTGGATTCTCATGATCCTTCGGGTAGACAACAAACCTTGCAATATGACCAGCCTGCTGATGCAAATTCTAACAGGCGTTTGGAGCCTGTTGCTAGCTTTCAGCTAATATGGTGGAATCAGGGATCAAACTCAAGAAAGAGGTTATCCATATGGCGTCCCGTTGTCCCAGTGGGAATGATATATTTTGGAGATATAGCTGTTAAAGGGTGTGTTTTACACTTACTTGCTCTTTTTCTCTTTATCATAAAAGTTTATCTTGAATTTCTTATCTTGTTTTTACAATTAATAGGGAACTGATTCAATTGCCTGCTTTCTAGGTATGAGCCTCCAAATACCTGCTTTGTTGTTCATGATTCCAGAGATGAAAATATTTTTAAAACTCCCCTCGATTTTCAACTTGTTGGACAAATAAAAAAGCAGAGGGGAATGGAAGGTATATCATTCTGGCTTCCCCAAGCTCCTCCTGGCTTTGTTTCCTTGGGTTGTGTTGCATGTAAAGGGAAACCTAAGCAAAATGAATTTAGCACATTAAGATGCATGCGCAGTGATTTGGTGGCCGGAGATAAATTTCTGGAAGAAAGCGTGTGGGATACATCTGACGCCAAGCATGTAGCAGACCCATTTAGCATATGGGCTGTTGGCAATGAGTTGGGGACTTTTATTGTCCGTGGTGGTTTTAAAAGACCCCCAAGAAGGTTTGCTTTGAAGCTAGCAGATTTTAGTGTGCCAAGCGGCTCAGATGTTACAATCGTTGATGCTGGAATTGGGACCTTTTCAACAGCTCTTTTTGATGACTACAGTGGTTTGGTGAGAACTAAACACCCAGTTTGTAGCTTTTCATATAATAATAGCTGAGTGCCAAGTCAACTAGGAGCTTAAGATTGTAGAATGAATTGGTCCTTACCTGTAGATTTTCTTTGAATGTAGAAAGATCTTATTGTGGCATGCAGCTAGATTTGACATTTGAACAAAATGGGTAGATGTTGAACTTAAGCCATCTATTGGCGTACCTTTATCTTCCTATTTGACTGCAAACACCAAGCTGATTCAATAACGTACACCAAATAAAATGAATTGTTGGTAAAATTGGAGTGAAATGGTGTATGTATAGCTATTGTAAATTTTTTGTTTGACTATGTAATCGGCAAGCGTTTTTATTGTGTCTTCACCTTACAGCTTAAATTTTGGGAGGGTTGGTTTTTGACGCTTCTTTTGAGTTTAGGCCCTTTTATTGTTCAGTTTAAAATTAATTGAGGACGACGGTTTGAATTAAATTTCTATTGTAAATAATTAGAGTAAATAGTAAATATTTACCTTTTGTACTGTAACCTAGTTTAGTTATTCGGTCCATTGTTCAGGCCCATTAGGTTAAGTCTAGCGTAGTCTATATAATAACATTAGTGTGTGTATTCAAAGTTAAGTTAATGAAATATTATTCAGATATATTTTCTACATGGTATCACGAGCTCTCGTTCTTGAGGGCCTCGCTTCCGCATAAACCCTAGCCGCCACCTTTATTGTGGTGGTTGTTTTTTTCACGCCCATTGCAGCTTCGCTTTTGCCTTTGCAGTTTTGTTGTTTGGATTGCAGCTGTACTGTTCACCACACACTGCCATCGTCTGTTTGCTTTTGTTCCACATCATTTATTGCCGATCTGGTCTCACCACCCACACCATCAGCCTCGCACAGGAATTCCGAGCCAGGCCCCACAAACCGCGCCGCCGTCCGACCACCCACGCGCCGTCACGCGCCGCCACCGTCAGTTCACCTCACGGGCGCGTGTGGCTCACGCGCCGCCATCCAGACCTCCGTTCGACGCCGTTTTTCAACAGTAGCATCCCCGGCACCTCCTCTTTCCGTTTTGGGGGTCCACTCTCCGATCCGAGAACTTTCATTTTTGTGGGTTATTTGACGTTCATTCGTTCGTTGCCCTGTTTTTTACTACGTCTGATCTGTTGTTATGGAAGGGGACGGAACTGTTCAGAATCCTCTATCTGGTCCAACTGCACCTTCCCCCTTGGGCGCTGAAGACTTGGACCGCTTGCAGAGCCTTCTCGACTCTTTGCGTAAGCCTTCTAATTCTAGTTCCCTGACAATGACTGGTAAGGATCTGGTACTATTCCTAAGGATGCATGGATTCTCGACTCTGGTGCTACTGACCATATGACCTTTAACTCTAAATTGTTTTCCACTTATAACCCTCATTCAAGCATTCCCTATATTACTGTTGCAGATGGTTCTCACACTCCTGTTGTAGGTTTTGGAGATATTAATCTCCACACCCCTTTCTATTTGAGAAGTGTGCTTTATGCTCCTGGACTCTCAAATAACTTAATTTCTATTCGCAAACTTACTCAGGATATGAGCGCACGATAACTTTTTCTCCTACTCATTGTCTTTTTCAGGATCTTACCACGGGAGGGCGATTGGAGTTGCTAAGGAGCAGGAGGGTTATACTTTCTATCCTTGAAGAGAATGGTGCGAAGGTCTTTGTCTTCCTCCGATCGGTCTCACCATACTTCCTCTCAAGTTTGGCTTGACATAGCGTCTAGGACATCCTCCATTTTCCTTACTTAAAACTATGTTTCGACTTTGTTTTTACAAGAGTGCATTGAGTCTTTTAAGTGTGATGTTTGTCAATTTTCAAACACAAAGCGTGTGTCTTTTCCTTCTAGTTATAATAGAAGTCTTTGAACCTTTTGATCTTATTCATTACGATGTTTGGGGGCTGCCTGTTTCTAATATTTCGGTCTTGCGATGGTTTGTTATTTTTATTGATGATTGTACTCGCGTTAGTTGGCTATTCTTAATGAAAGATAAATCAAGTATCTCGATTGTTCATTCAATTTTATCACATGATAAAAACTCAATTTGACAAATGCATTAAAAGACTACGGTCGGATAATGGTCGAGAATATGTCAACCAATCTCTTTCTTCATTTATTAGTAAAAATGGTATTCTTCATGAACTAACGTGTGTTGATACTCCTGACAAAATGGAGTTGCGAGAAAGAAAAAACCGTCAACTTACTTGAGGTTGCTCGTGCCGCTTCTCTTCCAAACATCAGTTCCCAAACTCGTATTGGGGAGAAGCGGTTTGATTCTTGCTTATCTCATCAATCGGATTCCATCCCGTGTTCTAGGTAATCTCGAGTCTGTTCGATGTTATCTTTTTACCCGTCTGCTCTATCATGCGAGTCTAGAGTCCCGAATTTTCGGTTGTGTTGCATTTGTTCATATCCACAAGCGACATCGCAATAAGTTGGATTCGCGGCTGTTCGATGCATCTTCTTGGGCTATCGCCTATGACAAAGGATACAAGTGTTACCTTCCTTCCAGTCGTAAACACTTTGTCTCTATGGATGTCACTTTCCATGAACATGTCCCGTTCTTCACTCCTCCTCGACCAGGGGAGAATAGTAGTGATTTGGAATCTGATTCCGAGTTTCTTCTCCTTGGTCCGTGGCACCCTGAGTCACCATCTTTGTCAGTTGATCCTCCCGAGTCTGCTGTTGCTTCTGAGTCTCCTATCCCTGAGTCTCCTGTCGCTGTTCCCGAGTTACTACCTCCTGAGTCTCCAGTTGTTTCTGAGTCACCTGTTATTGTTTCTCCTTTACCTTCTATTTTGCAGGAAACAGCACCTTCAGCACCAGCAAAGACAAAGGCTAGTGAGCCAACTTTGACATATCAGAGGAGAGGAAAACCCGACCTGGTCCAGAAACAACCCCAAATCTGGCCGGAGGTAAATCTTGAAAATAACCCTTTTGCTTCGATTCTTCTATTCCCGATCCACTTGATCTTGATTAAGTTGACCTACCTATTGCCTTGAGAAAAGGGAAAAGGTCGTGTGCCAAATACCCTATTTCTCAATTTGTTTCATCTAACCATGTTTCCCCGCAGCATAAGGCTTTTATGACAGCAGTTGACTCTGTAAGAATCCCTGCATCTGTTAAAGAGGCACTTAAAGATGAAAATTGGATCAAAGCCATGAATGAGGAAATGAAAGCCCTTGAAAAGAATAGAACTTGGGAGATAGTTGAGAAGCCAAGAGGCAAGCTTGATTGGTTGCGGTGGATTTATCTTTGTCAAGTACAAACCAGATGGTACTCTTGATCGATATAAGGCGGATTAGTAGCAAAGTGGGTACACCTGACTTATGGCATTGATTATGAGGAGACATTTGCACCGGTAGCTAAGATGAACATGTCAGTATCTTACTATCTCTTCTTTGCTCATTCTGGTGGGAACTTAATCGGTTTGATGTTAAAAATGCATTGTTGCATGGAAATTTAGAGGAGGAAGTGTATATGGACATCCCACCGGGATTTGATCCAACCCTTGGGATTAATAAGGTGTGTAAATTGAAAAAGGCCTTGTATGGGCTAAAACAGTCTCCCCGGGCATGGTTTGGAATATTTACAAAGGCTATGTTGGGTCTTGGTTACAAGCAAGTCAAGGAGATCATACCTCTTCTTGAACATTCACATGGAGGAAAACTAACCATTACTTCTTGTTTATGTTGATGATATTATTATTCTGAGGAATGACTTGGTTGAGAGACAACTCCTCAAGAAGAAATTATCTGCGGAGTTCGAGATGAAAGATGCAGGAACTCTCAAGTATTTCTTGGGATTGAGGTAGCTTACTCAAAACAAGGAATTTTTATCTCTCGGAAGAAAATATGTTCTTGATCTTCTGCAGAAGCGCAAGCTTGGGTGTAAACTGCAGTGTTCCCATAGAGCAAAATCATAAAATGAGCAGCGAAGAGGAGAGTGCTAGAGTTGTGAGCCTCGATGCTCGAGAGATTAGTGGGAAGCTAATTTACTTGGCACACACTGGGCTGATTTAGCTTATGCACGATGGCGTAGTCGGCCCGGTTATGCATGATCCGAGGATGAGGCACTTGCATGCGATGGCGGATTTTGCAATACCTTAAAGCGACTCAGGAAGAGGTCTCTTGTTCAAAGAGGCGGAAGACCGACATTGGAAGCCTATACTGATGCAGATTATGCAGGCTCAGTGAGTGATAGAAGGTCCACTTCTGGCTACTGCACATTCTTTTGTGGTAATCTTGTTACATGGAGGATTAAAAAACAAAATGTAGTGGCGGATCAAGTCTTGGCGAATTGAGCAATGGCTCATGGAATTTGTGAGCTATTGTGGATGAAGATGATACTTGATGATTTGAAGGTGAATTATGAAGGCTCAATGAGGTTGTTTTGTGACAATAAATCAGCAATCAGCATTGTTCATAATCCTGTATAACATGGCAGGACCAAACACATTGAGATAGACAGACACTTTATAAAGGAGAAGCTAGATTGTGGACTGATAACAACGTCATACATTCCTACTGGACACCAACTAGCAGATGTGCTTACAAAGGGGCTATCTACAGAACGATTCCGCCAACTTACTTGCAAGCTAGGAATGATTGATATCCACTCACCAGCTTGAGGGGGAGTATTGTAAATAATTAGAGTAAATAGTAAATATTTACCTTTTGTACTGTAACCTAGTTTAGTTATTCGGTCCATTGTTCAGGCCCATTAGGTTAAGTCTAGCGTAGTCTATATAATAACATTAGTGTGTGTATTCAAAGTTAACTTAATGAAATATTATTCAGATATATTTTCTACACTTTCTAAACAGCTTGATGGTTCACATGTACAGTATTATCAATCCCCTTTGTTTTTGGTGTGAACCTCAAATGAGAAACAGTAGAATTTCCTGCTACAGTGTGCGTATTGGAATGATTATTTTTCCCTCCCTCTAATAGTTATGAATTTAACGAGCTATATTTGACTTTTGGAAAAAACAAGATAGGACTCCAAGATGGGGGTCCTCTTTCTATACTAGTTCTGTTCATAGACCTTTTGTTCTCTTCTTGCTACCCTGAAATTTTAATTCGAAGATTTTATGTGATTTCTCTCTCTGCTGTGGACTATGAGAATGCATGAAAGCCTTTGCTATGCCCTAGCTGTTGATCTCTGATCCTTGACATGAGTGCTCATTGATTTCTGTTTCTCTTGTAATGAAATCTAATGGTTATGATCCTTTGTACTTTTGTGTTGACTACCCTTTTTTTTTTTCGGTTTACTTGACAGATGGTTCCTTTGTTCAATATATCTTTGAGTGGAATAACATTTAGTTTACATGGAAGAACTGGGTATCTGAATTGCACTGTTGGTTTCTCCTTGGCTGCCAGATCATATAATGATAAGTATGAAGCCTGGGAGCCTCTTGTCGAGCCAGTAGATGGATTTGTAAGGTAATTGCATCCTGTTTACAAATTATAAAATTTCCGTACTACATATTGCCTTCCACAAAATCTTTAAGTGCGTGATTGGGATTTTTGGTTGCTGTAAAAGTTGTTTGCTTTGGTTGATGAAATTAGAATTGTGTTAGAAAAGGGTCTTGGGTCAGTCCATCCTCTTTGTGCCATTAAGATGTGGGAATATTGGAGCAGTAAGAATGGGTGGAGTAGTAAGGTTGGACCTTTAAGATTGAAAGATTTGCACCACTGTGATGATTGGGAAAGCCCATAAGTGGAAACGATTTAGAATTACATTGCAAATAATAGAAAACCTATGACAGGGTCTAGGTCCTTGTTATTTACCAGTAAGAGATAGGTCAAAATTGAAATGCAGTCCTGCAATGCTGGTAGCACTTGACTCACTTTTAAGTTTCTATGAACTTATCTGATCAAGTGTGGTATCCAGTTAATCAGCTCGAACTGTCAGATGTGGAAAAGGCAAGAAGAATATTAAAAAAAAAGATGGCATCTAACCTGCGGAATATATAGCAGCATCAAAGCCTGTTTCTGGGAGTCATTGCTTGAGAGCCAATAAGGGTTGTAATAGAACACATCAATGATGCTAGTAGAGCCAAATAGTAGCTAAAATACAGCAACTAATGCAGAAATAGAGCCAAACAGCATCCCGAATGTAAGTGGTGGTGACTAGGCGTTTTAAATTAATTTAGCTCTTGATACCAGAATAGACTGGCTATCCCCCAATTGTAATTTCCCTTTCATTTTCTTTTCTGTTAAAATTTCTTTATCAATAAAAAAGTTAATGTTTGTAAAGGGAGAAGATTATTAGGAAAGGGGCTTTTGATTGGTAATTTTAGTTGGAGGCAGTCAAGTTAGCCCTACCCGATCAATTAATTAGTTGAAATTAGTTAGAACGAGATAGTCATATGGGGTAGGATATGACAGTGTACATAAGTAATAGGAGGGGAAGAGCGGAAGAGTTTCTGGTCGTTGTATGAGAGTTAGGGCCTTTGGACAAAGGAGATTCTCTCTTTGTAACTGGGGGAGTTCATCCCTCTTTCTTATAATAAAATACTAGGTTCCTATACACTGGTATCTAGGTTCCTGTTGCTATAATTATAGAGAGAGAACTCAGAAAGAGAGAATCTAATATTTGATGTTTGAGAAAATTGAGTTCTTCATTCACTGATCCAGTACTAACAGGATCTTCCAGAAACAGTTGGGTTTAATCAACTCCTAACTAGTAACTCTTAACGGCATGTAATTATTAGAGGAATAGCCTAGATTAATTAGAATGAGCTCACATGAGCTCATATAATTCTGTTTGTACTCAATTATATTCCTGCCAGCTGTTTTCAGTAAATAACAGAATGTAAACTGACTCAGTCAGTTAGTTATCTAGGCTTAGTCTTATAAATACCTTGAGTAGCTTGTAATGTAAGTCAAGAATTCATTTTCAATAAAATTTACAGAAAGTTCTCTCCTCTTCCTTTCTCTCTGTGTAGAATTAGGTTTACAGGTTTGCATACTTCTTTCATGGTATCATCAAAGCACATCAATTACATCATTTTCTGGTGAATCCAACGATTCCACCAAAATTCATCAACATTGAAGATTGCAACGCCGATCGCGTCAATCCAGCGTTCAAAACTTGGGAGCAACAAGATCAGCTTCTTCTTTCTTGGCTCTAGTCTACGATTTCGCGAGAAATGCTCACTCACGTGATCGGTTGTAAGAGCTCGTGGCAGTTATGGGACAAGATCCATGCCCATATAGAATAAGAGTACACTTGATTTTTGTGCATCTTGTTGTTTGGGCAAAGCTCATCGTTTACCTTCCCATTCATCAAATACTGTTTACTCAGCACCATTTCAGCTTGTGGTGAGTGATTTATGGGACCCTGCTCCTATTCAATCCACCTCTGGTTTCACCTATTACATGTCATTTGTTGATGCTTACACTAGGTTTTCTTGGATCTATTTGTTAAAAAGAAAGTCTGAGGCCCTTACTGTTTTTCAACAATTCAAAGCCTTAATTGAAAATCAGTTTCCTTATAAGCTGAAAGCCATCCAAACAGATTGGGGAGGTGAATTTAGACCATTCACACAATTTTTAAATCAGTGTGGTGTTGTTCACAGGTTAATTTGCCCTCACACCCACCACCAAAACGGTTTAGTGGAGAGAAAACATAGGCAAATAGTGGAAGTTGGTCTAACCTTACTTGCTCAAGCCTCCCTACCCTACAAGTTTTGGGATTATGCATTCTTGACAAGTGTATACCTTATAAACAGACTTCCCACCTCAGCATTACAATTTGAAGTCCCTTGCACCAAACTTTTTAATACATCGCCTGATTATAGTTTCCTTAGAACTTTTGGATGTGCACGTTTTCCATTGTTGAGACCTTACAATGCTCACAAACTGAATTTCAGATCTCAAGAATGCTTGTTTTTGGGGTATTCCACCTCCCATAAGGGTTATAAGTGTTTTGCCTCTGATGGTAGGTTGTATATCTCAAAGGATGTCTTGTTTAATGAACAAAGATTCCCTTACCATGATCTGTTTAAAGCAGCCACCAACACAGCCCGTGTCTTGTTTTGTCCCTGCATCAATTCCTTTGGCTCAAAACTTGCCAACTCCAGCTGTTTTCAACAATTCTCAGTCTATTTCCTTGCAAAACAGTTCTACAGCACATACTTCAGGTCACAGTGTTTCTGTTGGTGCTGTTTCTTCAGCTTCTTCTCCTATTATAAACTCTTCCAATAGTTCTCATGCTGTTTCTGCCTCACAGAATACCTCTCAGCTTGTTTCTTTTGCTCCTGCACCTCCTTTACCTGTCTTGCCTACCAATGTTCATCCTAACAATTTTCATGCTATGCAAACCTGAACCAAGTCTGGGATTGTGTGTCCAAGAATTAATCCTACTCTTCTTTTGGCTCATGCTGAGCCCAAAACAACCAAGCAAGCCTTGGCTAGTCCCACTTGGCTAGCAGCAATGAAGACAGAATTTGATGCACTCATCAAGAATCAAACTTGGTCACTTGTTCAGCTACCTCCACAAAGAATTCCTACAGGCTGCAAGTGGGTATTCCGAACTAAAGAAAATCCAGATGGCTCAGTGAACAAATACAAGGCTAGGCTTGTAGCCAAGAGGTTTCGTCAAAGATATGTGAGGATTATACTGAGACTTTTTCACCGCTTATCAAACCAGTCACAGTTAGGACAATCCTAACATTGGCTATCTCAAGGGTATGGAAGTTGCAACAACTTGATGTCAACAATGCCTTCCTCAATGGCATACTTGAGGAAGAGGTATATATGGTCCAACCACCTGGTTTTGAGGCAGCCGACAAAACCTTAGTTTGTAAGCTTCATAAAGCCCTTTATGGCTTAAAACAAGCTCCAAGAGCTTGGTTTGACAAGCTTAAAGGAACCTTACTGCAGCTTGGGTTTGTGGCAAGCAAGTGTGATCCTTCCCTTTTTGTCTACTCAAAGAACTCTATCCTAGTCTACATGTTGGTTTATGTGGATGATATAATCATCACTGGGAACAATTCGGTTTTTCTGCAGCAGCTAGTCACCAAACTCAATTCTGCATTTTCCCTTAAAGAATTGGGTAACTTGGACTACTTTATTGGAATAGAGGTTAAACATCAAGCTGATGGTTCACTCATCCTCACTCAAGCAAAGTATTTAAGAGATCTTCTAGCCAAGACAAATCTGCAGGTAGCAAAGCCTCTTCCATCACCCATGATTGCAGGTGCAAAGCTGTCCAAACAGGGTTCAGAACCTGTCACTGATCCCACATATTACAGGTCCATCGTTGTTGCACTTCAATATGCAACTATCACTTGGCCAGACATTGCTTTTTCTATGAATAAAGTCTGCCAGTTTATGTCTCAGCCCTTAGAAGCACACTGGACAGCAGTAAAAAGAATTCTAAGGTATCTTAAAGGCACCACCTCTTGGGGGCTTCATCTGAAACCTGTTTCTGCATTCCCTATAGCTTTGCATGCCTACTGTGATGCAGATTGGGGATCTGATCCTGATGATACGCGTTCTACATCAGGTGCCTGTGTTTTTCTTGGCTCTAGTCTCATCTCTTGGTGGGCGAAGAAGCAACCAATCATTTCCAGATCAAGCACGGAAGCTGAATATCGCAGCTTAGCACTTGCTGCCCAGTAATTACTCTGGGTTCAGTCTCTTCTTACTGAGTTGGGAGTTCCATTTACTGCCCCTACTGTCTATTGTGATAACCAAAGCACCATTGCTTTGGCTCACAACCCAGTACTTCATGCCAGAACAAAACACATGGAGTTAGATTTGTTTTTCTTGCGGGAAAAAGTTCTGTAGAAGCAGCTACATGTCACCTATGTTCCTAGCTCTGCTCAGTGTGCTGATGTGCTTACCAAGGCTCTTCCACCTACTAAATTTGAAGAGTTTAGAGCCAAGCTAACAGTCTGTGACTCACTTAACAGAAGCATCACATCCTGTTGAGCTTGCGGGGGAGTATTAGAGGAATAGCCTAGATTAATTAGAATGAGCTCACATGAGCTCATATAATTCTGTTTGTACTCAATTATATTCCTGTCAGCTGTTTTCAGTAAATAACAGAATGTAAACTGACTCAGTCAGTTAGTTATCTAGGCTTAGTCTTATAAATACCTTGAGTAGCTTGTAATGTAAGTCAAGAATTCATTTTCAATAAAATTTACAGAAAGTTCTCTCCTCTTCCTTTCTCTCTGTGTAGAATTAGGTTTACAGGTTTGCATACTTCTTTCAGTAATAAACTGGAACTATTGCTAACAGTGTTTATACAACGCTATATACTAACGTTTCCATTTAAGCTCAAGAGGGGTGTGACAAAGAAAAATGGATACACACACTGAGCTTGCTCCTTAGTTCCGAAAAACCAAGTTGGGGATAAAGCAACTATTGCTGAGGGGTGTGACAAAGCAAACTGGTCTCGCATTCTGAGCTTGCTCCTTTCTGAAAACCAAGTAGGAGATAAAGCTTTTGTGAGGAGACCAGCTTGTTGATCTTGAGCAGGGATGTGAAGCACCTGAAGAGACTTGTTGATCGCTTTCTTGCAGAAAGAAAAGAAATCCAGTTTCATGGGTATGTTCAAGCATGAAGGATAGGATTATGGGATAGAGAAACTGTGCTTAAATTGTCACAAAAGATAGTAGGTGCTAGAAGAGAAATATTCAACTCCTTAATTAAGATTTGAACCCATAAGATTGCAGCTGCAGTAGATAAACCACATTAGGAGAGGCAGAGTAAACAAGGAGAGAAGGGTCACACTTTCAAGGAGTGAACCCAAATGGAACTAGAGTGGATCCCAGCCTCTTAAACTAGTCCTTGAGAGCCTGCTTAAGCCCATATATTCACTTGTATAGTCTGCATACCAAATTTCTGTCAGGAACTTCCAAAGCAGGCGGTTGTGTCATGTATACTTCATCTAGAGTTCTTTTCAAGAATGCATTATTGACGTCTTACTGATTGTATAGCCAGTGATTTGTTAAGGCTGGAGCCTCACTATGATAGGCTTGATGACAGAAGAGAAAGTTTTGTTGTAATCAAAGCTAGGACGTTGGTGGAAGCGATTGGCCACTGAACAAGCTTTTGTTTACTGTTCTATCATTGTTCTCTTTTATTTGATAAACCCAGTAGCACCATGTAGCTTCTCTATATGGTAGCAGTGGCACCAAGGACCAAGTAGAATTGTTGAGCAGTGCCTCATACTGAGTTTCCATAGCAGCGTGCTGAGTGGGAGGTGCAGAACTGGGTTTTGAAGGCTGCGAAGGAAAGGGTTCAGAAAAAGGAAATTTTGTTTCATTGAATGTCACTTCTTTGGAATTGAAGATTTTACCTGAAGGGGAATGGTACTTGTACCCTTTGTGAGAAATGGAGTACCCTAAAAAACACATTCATGGGATCAAAACTCATGTTTATGCTTGTTGGGACTTGGGTCTAAGAAATGAATAACGTGCACACCCAAAGATACGAAGAAAAGTGTAATGTGGTAATTGCTAAAATAGCTTAGTGAAGGGAACCTCAAAATGCAGGGATGAAGTTGGTATTCTATTTATGACCTCCTTCCTTATCTAAGACGTCATAACTTCAACATGGTATCAAAGTGCTGCCATCCTCTATGTCCCATCACTATTTTGCCGTGTGATCACCCTTCTGACGTGTTTAGAAGCTCTTCTCCGAGGTGTCATCCTTCCAGTGTGTTCAGAATCTCACCTCTGTCATGCCATCTTTCTAGCGTGTTCAGACTTTATACTCTGTCGTGTTATCTTTCTTGTTTAGATCTTTCCTCCATCGTGTGATCTTTTTCTGGCGTGTTCCTTATAATTTCCTACTATCCATTTGAATACTGATTTTGTCTCATTTGCAGTTTGACACCCTTTTTTTGTTGTCTCAGTTGCTGTTTGGCACTTGTTTTTAGATCCAATTTTGGTCTAGCCCCCGCTTTTGTTCCTACTACAATTTAGTGTTGACTCTTATTTTAGATGTGATGTGGCCCTACCAATTGTCGATATCAAATTATACTATTTAGTTTATTTTTCTCTTTCAAAGATTACAATATGTGAGAAGTTTAAAGGAAGCTTTCACCTGAGGGAAAGTAATATAAGATAGAAAATATCTATAATAGCTTAATATTATCTTATAGCATCTTAGACTATCTTTTGAGTAGTTTCCATATTTCTTTGTAATTATCATGATTTCTATCCCTATTTAATTAGGATTTCGAGTCTTGTATTAGTATAAATAAGCGTTAGTGTTTAGTCTTCTTGTATCAAATCATAAACATCAGTATCAAATCATATTCACAATTCATAGTCTTTATTCTTTTTTTCTCCTCCTTCCTTATCTAAAATCCTGTAGCTTCAACAAAGGAAAACTAAGGGTTGTACTAAAGTTACAACCTGTGGCATCTCTGCTTGAGATGATGGATAGACTCAAAGATTTGTCGCGAAGAATCTGGTAATAAACAATAATAGGGTTTTTTCCAAACAACAAACGAGATCCACTGATTAGGAGCCACCCATCTTCCATAACAGCTATAGACAAAAGCGGATCTTGTTTTTAGGAAATCCAAAAAAAAAAAAAAAAAAGAAGCTCAATATCGAATTCTGCACACAGAAGACCCAATGGTAATTTTTGCAGCAGAGTAGGAACAACCCAAAGACTATCACCAATGTTGTCAGAATCGCGAGTCAACTCTTAGATTCGTATTCTATGAGTTTTGGTGACACTTCCGAGTTGAATCGCACGAAGGATCGCGAGCTTGTTGGATCGGTGCAGAATCGTCGTGCTAGCTTGCAGGATCGCGCGTCGTTTCGTGTTCGGAGAAGAAGGTGCTTTCCAGGTTTGAAAACGCGACCCGCTTTGAGAAGAAAGGGTTGTTAGGGTTTTGCGCCCTTTTTGTTTTTTCTTTTTCTAATAACCCGTTTCTAATCCCTATTCTTTTCCTATAACCCAATATTTCGCGACCCGTTTTCTTATAACCCGACAATCCCTTGTTTTTCCTCTCGTTTCGTTCACTATTCTGCAAAATGCTAACTCTGCGCGGCTCGGAATCCCCATCTCCCTCTCGTTGTGAACTTTGCGAACATCCAACACAGTACAAGCGACCTACCCTTTGTAATTGAAGTGTCTTTCCTTCTAACTTGATTTGAAGTCCCTTTTTTTACTCTCATCTTTCGACCTCTATAAGTTTCCAGTTTCCACTGCTTCAATTTTTTTTTTCCGACTTAAGTGAGTGCCATTCTATTTTACTTTTCCTTTTCATTTTTTTTTCTGTTTCTTTGGTTTTTTTAAAAGCAAATATTTGTACCACTGCTTGCTTGCTCGGTGTACTTTTTTTCATTAAACAAGCCTTAACGTATGATACTGATTTAAAATTTAAAATGAAATTTGTGATTTTTGGATGTTCACATTTGTCATGTGCTAGATTTTATTAAATTTTCCAAGACCTGCCATTTACTTGAAAATCTTGTGAATTTATTAAATTTGGATTAATCTTTTGTTATAAATTTATGATTATGAATTTGTTATGATTTTATATTTTTCGTGAATTTGGCTATAATTTTATGAATTTTGTTATGTTTTAGAGTTTACGATCCTACGATCTTGTGTTACGATCCTAGTCCGAGTCACAATCCTACGATTCGGTAGGATCTTACGATTCATGTTACGATCCTCCGAGTTACGATTTTTCCTCTTCCTCCCGATCCTAATCTGAGTTACGTGTTTGACAACATTGACTATCAGAAGCCGAATTTCAAGAAAAAGGTAAAGAATGGGTTGTGTTTCATGTTAAGCTATCAGTATTTTACGATTCATGCGATTCGTATCTCGATTTGATATTGGAGTGCATTCCTTTTGGACCTCAATCTCAACATGAATCCCGATTCGCTCTACTGAATCTCACAAATCATGAGTTTCGCTGAATTTTACGATACGAATTTCGTCGTAGATGCATTTTTTTTCTTAAATGAGGCATAAGCAACCAAAATAAAGCTTCCAAGTAAAAGTCAGATTCACAAACAAACAACCCTGGCACACTATGTTTTTGGGTTCACACTCTCTTCTACAATGCAATTTTTTTATTCTTCCTTCCCACACAGTGCTTCGCGCCCTCCCTTCTCCTCTATTGTTATTCTTCTCTGTTTTTTGCTCCCTCTTATCTTTTTCAATGACAATGCTCTCTTATTCTCTCTTGGGTCAATGCTTGTTCTCTTTTTTCACTTGCTGCTCTATTGTGTTATTGTTGTTGTCTCTTTGATTTGTGGCTTGAATATTGAATTATTTTGAAGTTCATATATGATATATCAGCTTATATTTTTTTTATTTTTTTTATTTATGTCACTTGTTTTTACTTACAAATTCTATATTTTTATTGATCATGTATCTGACAATTCATTAGAAGATCCGATTCATGATTTAGAAAATAGTTATTCTAATTCACGGTATGTATATCGTTTTGATAACCATGGTTTCGTGTATGTTAAAAAGTATGGTACTGGACACATGCAAGAGCAAAAAATGTCAAGTAATGCTGACCAGAAGAATAGAATGTGTTGGGTGGCTACATGATCATGGATAAAGGACCATTGTCTTCAAGTTCACCTTTGGGGCAAGGGAAAACTTTTTTCTGGGGTGGGGGGAGGGGTGGAGTGAGGGTGAGTATTATAAGCTAGCCTTACCTAGTTATCTAGTTTCCCAATCAGCTAGTTAGTCAAATATGGGTTGCTTGTGAAAGTTAGGGTATGATAGGACAACACAACCACCACTGCCACCGAAGCCTTTTCGCACTAGGTTGGGCCAGCTACATGGATCAAACAACACCATAATGTTCTATAATTTTTTTTTGAATGGCAAATGTTAGTTAGTATTTCTCCTTGTTAGTAGGGTGAGTGGGGTTCGAACCCCGGTCTCCTTGTTAGTTTTCTCCTTAAATGTCCCCAATCCACCACTTGGATTGCCCCACTTGGACCCATAATGTTCTATAATGAATCATATCTATCAATAGATTATTTAATTCTAGATCTCTCTTAATAATTTAGTCTATAGTTTTCTTTGGTGTCTCTCTCCCCCCTCCCTCTAACTATTCGACTATCTTTCATCTAGTCTACCCTGCATATGCTCTCCACACGGGCCCAAATCACACAAGACAACACTCTACCATTTTATGTATATTGGAAGCTACCTTGACTTTTTCTCTAATGATTTCATTCTTAATCCTATCATGTCTTTTGCGGCCACTCGTCTATCGTAATATTCTCATCTCTACAACATGGAACTAACTTTCTTATTTACTCTTTACTGCCCACCACTCAGTCCTTTACGAAGGTCTTGGAGCTGTGTGATAAAATTTTGCTTTAATCTTGAGCGGTACAATAAGGACAAATGTACGTATATAATTATAAATAATATTCAGGCAAGAGAGGGATAGTATGTTGCCAAATATGTGTGAGTTAGGTGTAGACCTTTGAAGTTCTGCAATATCTTTCTCTATCAGTGGGAGAGTTCGTCCCTCTTTCTTGTGATAAAAGACCAGGTTCTTATAAGAGGCTTTACCTCTTTATCGAATTATACCGCTTCCGATTAGATGTCAACACAAATATTATTTGAAAAATTATTATTTTAATAATTTGAAAACAATTTTTTTAATTTTTGAATGTTGTGCTTGCTTGTGTTAAAAATATATTTTAGTTTCGGTTTTTCTTTTTGGCTAATTACAGCTACTCTTAGGTACCAATATGATCTCAATGCCCCAGCTGCAGCCTCTCAATTACGATTGACATCAACTCGAGATCTGAATTTAAATGTTTCAGTTTCTAATGCTAATATGATCATTCAAGCTTATGCGAGTTGGAACAACCTTAGCCATGCTCATGAAAGTTATAAAACTAGAGTAAGTTTTCTTTAACCTCTCATTTATGTTGCTTTGAAGTCTCTGTCATTGTATTTTGATTCCTACAGTTTTTTTTTTTGTTTTTTTTTAACTTGCGTTAACATGGTTACTGTTTCGCTTTTTTTGGGGGGGTTGGGGACGGTGGTTGGTGACGTCTAATAGGATGCATTTTCTCCCACTTATGGTGGAAACTCTATCATTGACGCCATCCACAAGAGAAATTATTATATAATCCCACAAAACAAACTTGGTCAGGACATTTTTATCCGTGCTACTGAAGCCAGGGGTCTGCAAAATATAGTTAAGATGCCGTCTGGGGATATGAAGGCCGTGAAAGTTCCTGTGTCAAAAGATATGCTAGAATCTCATTTGAGGGGTAAACTTTGTCGAAAGATAAGAACAATGGTGACAGTCATCATTGCAGAAGCACACGTATGCTTTGGTTCTTGTGCATATTTATATTTGATTTTGGCTTTTCAAAGTTCCAGTGTTCAGGTTTATATACCTTTATGCTGCCATGCTTAGTATTCAATTGCCTACACATTTTTCATATTTCTGATGCAGTTCCCTCAAGTTGGTGGTTCAGATTCCCAGCAATATGCGGTGGCTGTCCGGCTTTCTCCTAATCAGAGCCTCCCTACAGATGCATTGGTTCATCAACAGAGCGCACGCACATGTGGAAGAAGGGCACATCATTTGTTTCCTTCGGATCTTGAGTTGGTCAAGTGGAATGAAATATTTTTCTTCAAAGTTGATTCACTGGTACTTGACAATTATGATTGGTTGCTTTCATTTATTCTTTCTCAAGGTCAAATTGTGTTGAAAATTACTGTCATTTATGCTTGCATTTACTAATGACCAAATTCATTTGGAATAGATTATTTGGATATTTTCAAGTCCTGAGTTTGTAAACAAAATTTGGATCTGTTTACTGTAATTAGTTCTAAATATTATGGTAAGAGTAGGGCCAATAATGCATAATGACATTGTCTTGATATGCTGTGATTTGGTGCTTTGGTTGGAACCAGTGTTGAAGTTACAAAGTATTAGATAGAGGAAAAAGAAAGAATAAATACATTGAATTATGATTATGATTTCAATCACAATACATTGAATTATGATTATGATTTCATGTGATTGATGATACAAAAGACCAAGCACTAACCCGTATTTATAGTTGAACGAGACTCTTAATTCTTATCAAATAGGGAAACAAATCATGATAATAACTAAGAAATATGGAACTAATCCTAAGATATTTTAAGATACTCTAAGATAATATCTTATTATCAAGCATTTTCATTTCATCTAGCATCTCTTGATATGCTGTGATTTGGTGCACTCAGTTGGAACCTAATGCTTAGATTGTCAGGAAGTTGGGGCCCTAGATTGAATACGGTTAACCTTGTAGCTTTATTTTTGGAGCACATGGAGATATTTTTCTCTATATGCTTTGAGCATACAATTATCTTTGGATTTGACTCCTCTAAGGTGAGGAATTCACATTAGAGGGTGAAGTAACACATCTCGACCATTTATGAGAAAATCAACGATTGATATTTTAACATGTCAATGATTTGTTATGTATGTGCACATAACATCAATAGTTAACTTAATCTTCAATAGTTGAAATTACTTTACCCTCTAAAGTGAATTGCTCATTTTTGAGGAGTCAAATTCATTATCTCTGTGGCGTCTTCATGATGTTTAACTCATGGATTTCTTGAATATCTATGCCAAGGAATTTGAAACCTTTGCTGTACTTATTTGGTTTTTTATTTATTTAGTTATTTTTGTTGTTTCTCCTCGCATTTCCATTTTGGTTTTCCAATTCGTTTTCTATCTGAGAAACTAACATCAACCTTGGCTTCTATACGAAATTTTACAGGATTACTACACTTTGGAATTGATTGTAACAGATATGAGTAAAGGTACTTCCATGAAATTCCATCCTGACCTAAGTGACATTAAATGCGTATAAATAAAGTGCAAACGATTTATATTCAGATTTCCGCAATAGATATAGATCTGGAATCTAGTAATGTTTTGTGGGATGATAAAGCTTCTATTGAATTTGGACTTTAGGCCTAACTCAACCCCACAAAACTGACTTGTAAGGTGAGAATTGCCTAAACACCACTCAGGCCATAGCTCTAGCCGATGTGGGACTTTCAACACACCCTCTCACGCTCAGGACCGAACATCTGAAGCGTAGACTAATGTGGGTGGAATAATATGGATCTTGTCAAGAACTAACTATCCCAAAAGTTTAAGTTGGTGGGTGAAGGCAAATGAATGACTTTATATTATATTTCTAACACGCCCCCTCACGTAAGAGCCCTTTGGGCTTGAAACATGGATAATGCACAAGCCCACTTACCTTGTGCTGAAATTCAATTATTTTTATTAGAATAATGGGGGCGGCAGGGATCGAATTCTAGACCACTTAGTCATAGAGGCTCTGATACCATGTCAAGAACTAACTATCCCATAAGCTTAAGCTGTTGAGTGAAGGCAAATGAATGACTTTATATTATATTTCTAACAACTTCTAATTACTTGTTTATGTTCCTTTGGTATTGTAAAGCGCATAGGTTGCACAATCTTTGTTATTTGTTTTTTGTTCTTTTTTTGTTTATTTTTTTTTTTTTTTGTAGGAGTTCCCATCGGATTTTTTTCTGCTTCCTTGAACCAGATAGCAAGAACTATTGAGGACTGCTCATATGCCCAAAATTTTGCCGATAAGCTGAACTGGATAGATTTGTCTGTAGAAGACTCCATGGTGAATGTTGTGCATGGTTTTGCTTTTTTTTTTTTTTTTTCATATTGTTTTCTCTAGGTACTTACGTTAATGATGTTGTGCAGAGATTTCAGGATGCTCATCATAAGAACACTCACAAATTACGATGTGCCATATTAGTGCAAAGTTCTGAAGTCGAGAATAACAATCAACACTCTAATTATGATGTCCACAAATCTGGGTTTATTCAAATTAGTCCTAGCAAGGAAGGTCCTTGGACTACTGTAAGGCTAAACTATGCTACCCCTGCTGCTTGCTGGCGGTTAGGTAATGATGTTGTTGCCAGTGAAGCTAGTGTTAAGGATGGCAATAGATATGTCAATATTCGTTCTCTGGTTTCTGTTCGTAACAACACAGATTTTGTGCTCGATTTACGCCTTACTTCAAAAATTCCATCACAAAAAGTGAATTCGCTGAAAAATTCAAGTGATTCTGAATCTATCTTAACAGAGAGCTATAGAATTCAAACAGATGAGTTTTATGAGACTGAAAAGTTTACTCCACGCATTGGTTGGGTTCGTTGTTCGGGTTATCCTGGGAAGCCTATGTCAGACACGGGTAAATCCCATCAGGTGAATGATAATAGCCTTCCCTTGAAATGTGGAAATGTTTCCTAGTTGTTTCTCCTATTCCTTATACTTGCACTTTTGTTTTTTGTAGAAAAATATTCTTGGAATATTATAAATTGTGTAATTTTTTTCAAGCGCTAATATGAATATATAGACTATGCTAAACCTAATGGGCATGGCTAATGGGCCAAATACAGTAGTCACTGCTAATTTCAAAATACACGACTAATAATTATGTATATTTACAATACTCCCTCTCAAGCTGGTGAATAAATATCTATCATTCCCAGCTTGCAAGTAAGTTGGCTGAACTGTTCTATTGCTAAGCCCTTTGTCAACACATCTGCCAGCCGATGCCTAGAAGGGGTATAGGCCGTTGTTATCAGTTCTCTATCCAGCTTTTCCTTGTTAAAGTGTCGGTCTATCTCAATGTGTTTTGTCATGTCATGCTGAACAAGATTACGAGCAATACTGATAGCCGATTAATTGTCACAAAACAACTTCATAGGGCCTTCATACTTTATCGTCAAGTCTTCAAACACGATCTTCATCCAGAATTGCTCACAGATTCCATGTGCCATAGCTCTAAATTATGCCTCAGTACTCGATCGAGCCACTACACTTTGCTTCTTACTTGTCCAAGCAACGTTGTTCCCACACAAGAACGTGCAACAACCTAATGTGGACCTTTTATCACTCATTGAACCTGCATAATCAACACCAATATAAACTTGCATGGTCAGGCTCCACCTCTTTTGAACACTTGTCCTCTCCTTGGAGTGGCTTTAAGATATTGCAGAACACGATCTACAGCTGCAAATGTCTCACCCTCGGATCGGATCATGCATGAACTGACTTACGACACTAACCGCATATGCCAGATCTGGTCTAGCAGGTACCAAGTAAATTAACTTCCTCAGTAGTCTCTAATATTGTACCTTGTCAACCTTGACACTCTCATCTTTAATGCTCATTTTGTGATTTTGCTCAATGAAAATACCTGTAGGTTTACATCGAAGTTTTTCTGTTTCCTGCAAAAAATAAGCACATACTTCCTTTGAGAAATAAAAATGCCCTGTTTTGAGTAGGTCATCTCAATCCCCAAGAAATACTCGAGTTTCCCAAGGTCCTTTATGTTAGACTCTGCAGATAATTTCTCCTTGAGTAGTATATCATCTCATATGATAATGATATCATCAACATAAACAAGAAGTATTATTAGTTTTCCTTCCTTTGAATTTTTAAAGAAAAATGTATGATCTGCTTGACTTTGCTTGTAGCCTAGGCTCCCATTGCTTTGGTGAATCTCCCTAACCATGCCCGGGGAGACTGTTTAAGCCCATACAAGGCTTTGCTCAGTCTACACACTTTGTTCGTTCCACTTGTGGATCCAAATCACAGGCGAATCTACTTATTCACCTCATCCTATAAATTTCCATGAAAAAAGGCATTTTTGACATCAAACTTTTGGAGTTCCCATCCTGAGTAGGCAACAAGAGAGAGTAAAATACAAACAGTGTTCATCTTTGCCACAGGAGCAAATGTCTCCTCATGATCAATGCCATAGGGCTAAGTGTATCATTTGCCACTAGTTTTGTCTTGTATCGATCAAGAATGCCGTCTGATTTATGCTTGACTGTATAGATCCACCTGCATCCAATTGGTTTCTTGTCTTCTGACCTCTCAACAATTTCCGAAGTTCCATTCCTTTCAAGTGTTTCATCTCCTCATCCATAGCTTTGACCCAATTTACATCATTTAGTGCCTCTTGAACAAATGAGGGATTCTCACAGAGTCAACAACTGTAATAAAACTCTGATGCTGCAAAAAGATGTTTAGAGACAACAAACTGAGAGGTAGGGTAGTTGGCGCAAGACCTTTTCCCTTTTCTCAAAGCAGTTGGTATGTCACCTAGATCAGGTCACGAGTATTAGAATATGAGAATCCAAAGTGGTGGGAGTATTTTCAGTACCTACCTCCAGTTTGGGCGGTGAAGTTGTTTTTGGAACAAGGTCAGATTATTCTCTCCTCTGATAAGTCAGTGTTTTCTCACTAGCCTTGTTCTTCACCGATGCCAAAGGTATGTTTCTTCATAAGCTAGGCTGAGACACCTTAGGTTTAGATGAGAACCTGGATAAGGCCTTGGATTATGCAATTCAATCCTCCAAGGTTTTCAGGGGTATTCTGGTTTCCATGTAGATGTTCATGAATCATGCTGCTGCTTCAAACTTTGTTGGAGGTGAACTGTGGGAAAAGGTATATGATTTGATCGAACTTGAGAAGGTGGGAGATGAAGAGGATGAAACGATTGATGGAATTAAGAATGGGAGTGAAGTCGTGTTTGAGTGACGTTTATTGTGATTTGAGGTTTCGTGAGAAGAGCTGATAAAGGACACACTAAGGGGACAATATTTCATATGCGAATGAAAATCCCCTAATGTCATGTCCACATTCTTAGTCCCTTTAAATATAGTGTTTTTTCTTTTTGTCCATCAATTTTTGTCTTATTTGATCCCTCTGTTTTTCCCGTGTGTTTTAATATAAAAAAAATATTTTAGAATATCTTAATATTATATTGAATTATCTCATAGGATAAGTTAATTATCTCTTAGGATTAGTTTTCGTATTACTAAGTTATTATCAAGTCAACTCATACACACGCTATACTCAATCTCCACCAAACACCAATTGATAACAGAATGCCACGTAACTTCTATTAGCCACATTAGCACCAAACAGACTGTGACTGACGACAGGGACTTCAACATAGGACACCATCCAGGAAAATTAGGATCTATAGATACCATAGTGGTTTTTGGGATTCTTGAGAAAGTGAGAGAAAGCAAAGGATATGAATACAAATCAGAGAAAGAAAATCGGTGTCTATTTCTCTGAATCTGAGAGAATGAATATGATGCAATGATTTGCGAGGAAGCTAAATGGCTTCTATGCTAAGCTAATAACAGAAACTGTAATAGATATGTAACTAGATAGTAGCTGTTAACAGAACTGATCATCACTTAGCTAGATAGCCATGATTACACAAGGCAGCACAGCTGCAACAGTACAGTATACATCTATTATTCCCCCCTCAAACTCAAACTCGGGGGGTTGAGTTGAGATGACACCATCCTGAGTTTGTCTCGCAGCTTGGACTTTATTTACCTTTTTTGTAGGATTTCTTATCTTCATTGTTTCTCTAATTTGTTATTGCTCATTATGATCTTCTAATAAATAAAGTTATTCTATAATCCAGGATTTTCCTGAAATTGACCTACCACCAGGTTGGGAATGGATTGATGATTGGCATTTGGATACAAAATCTATCAATACTTCTGATGGCTGGATTTATGCTCCTGATGTGGAGAGTTTGAGATGGCCTGAATCCTTTGATGCAAAGGAATCTTTTAACTCTGCTAGGCAGAGGAGATGGCTAAGAAACAAGAAGCTGATAACAGATGATCTTAAGCATGAAATATCTGTCGGGCTACTCCAACCAGGAGAAGTTTATCCACTTCCTTTATCTGGCTTGACACAGTCTATACAATATTTCTTGCAGTTAAGGCCCTGGACTTCAGAGAACCCCAATGAGTACTCTTGGAGTACTGTAGTGGACAGACTCGGGTTATTAAAGGATGTTGGCAAAAGGGAGCCATGCTCAAATCTGTGTGTTTCAGCTCTTTCAGAGTCAGAGGAACTACTGTGCTGCATTGAGATGCATGGAACCTCAGGTGGTTCCCACAAGTTGTGGTTTTGTGTAAGCATACAAGCAACTGAGATTGCTAAAGACATCAATTCTGATGCTATTCAGGATTGGTGTTTGGTGGTCAAATCTCCACTAACAATTAGCAATTTTCTTCCCCTTGCTGCTGAATATTCAGTTCTTGAAATGCAATCAAGTGGCCACTTTCTTGCATGCTCGAGAGGTGTATTTTTATCTGGAAAAACTGTGCAGATATATACTGCTGATATTGGGGAGCCTTTGTTTTTATCTTTGCTTCCACAGAGGGGTTGGCTTCCTGTACATGTAAGATTTGTGGCCCGTCAATGCCTTGGTTTTTTTTTTTTGTTACTTGGTCATTTTTGTTACATCGTATTACGCCATTAATATCTCACCCCTTTTTTCTGAACAGGAAGCTGTTCTTGTATCTCATCCTCATGGGAATCCATCAAAAACAATTAGTTTGAGAAGTTCAATATCTGGAAGGTTGTAAAGTTCTTAATATGGGACAATTAGAATTTTCCCAATCTAGTAAATCATTGTTTCTAAATTTTATAAATTTGACTAAGTTACTATTGGCATCTACTGATTCTTCTTTCGAGGAACAGGTTAATTTCCCAACCCCACCTTATATGCTTCCTTGTGTGCAGGGTTATACAAATCATTCTTGAACAGAACTATGACAAGGAGCGCACTTTACTGGCTAAAACAATTAGAGTCTATGCTCCTTACTGGTTAGGAATAGCTAGATGTCCTCCACTTACATTTAGGATTCTTGACACATCAGCAAAAAGTATGCCAAAGATTGCTGTTCAATTACGGACTAACAAGAAAAGTGAATCAATCTTTGAAGAAATAACTGATGAGGAAATATATGATGGCCACACAATTGTATCTGCTCTAAACTTTAATATGTTAGCCCTATCAGTGGCCATTGTTCATTCAGGAAATGAGCATTTTGGACCTGCTAAAGATCTTGCTTCTCTTGGTGATATGGTAATATCAAGGTTTTATTTGTTGACAACCAAGAAGTAAATGAATATGGATTTTCTAAAATTTTGCATCCTTTTGTCCTTAGGATGGATCTTTGGATATATATGCGTATGATGGTGATGGCAATTGCTTGCGGCTTATTATTTCTACAAAACCTTGCCCCTATCAGTCTGTTCCAACTAAGGTTGTTGCAGAAGATCAAATTTAGCATAATAAATGTTATCAAGCAGTCAAGTTGTAATACTTATATTTGTGATTGTCTTTACAGATAATTTCTGTTCGGCCATTTATGACTTTCACAAATAGACTTGGTCAAGATATATTCATCAAGTTGAGCAGTGAGGATGAACCAAAGGTTTTGCGTGCTTCTGATTCAAGGATATCTTTTGTCTGCCGTGGAATTGGTGGACCTGAAAAACTCCAGGTTGGCTACAGTTCACTGTTGATATATTGCTACAATAATTGACCCCATCTAATTTATCCTACATTTCTCCTTCTGTACATAAAGATAGAAAAATTGTAGAATTTCAAATTAACTGTCAAAGGTATTGTTGCTGAAATGATGGGGTTCTGTTACTGTTATGTACCTTGTATTGATTCGGTTTCACCATTGTGAAACTACATTATTTTAAATTACCAAAATTTATCAAAAATTAATTAGCTATTATTTTTATATAATTAAATATAAATGTTGTTAATTACTTGTAAAAGAAGATAGGCCGAAATGTCATCAGATCATGGTATGTCAAATTTGAGTGATTATTCGAAGTATAATAGCTAATTAAGAAGTTTGACAATGCAAGTGTCTGCATTATTTGTTAGCCACTTGCGAAACTTTTTTATCATGTAGATTGTATTCAAGTTTCCTGTCTACAGTTGTCATCTGATTGAGTTTTAATGATATAAACACCTTGTACTTTTAGGTGCGACTAGAAGGTAGCAATTGGTCATATCCCCTTCAAATTTTAAGAGAAGACACGATTTCTCTTGTTTTGAGGATGAATGATGGTACTCTTAAATTTTTAAGAACTGAAATTCGTGGATATGAAGAAGGAACCCGTTTTGTGGTGGTATTCCGCCTTGGATCAACTGATGGTCCTATCAGGTACTGATATGTGTATATTAACTACTCTAGTCATATGTCTTTTACTTAGAAAAATGTTAGCAATACACTCTTTTGGGCACACACTTGAATACACTCTTTGTGATTAATACATTTTTTCAAAAACTGAACACATTATTTAAAAGTAATAAATTTACAAGGCAACTAAATTGACATTTTAATAAATGAACCAATCACCAAAGGTTTGTTTTTAGCATTCCTTTATTTACTTATAAAATCGAGACAAATATGTATATCTAGTTCTTATTATAAGTAGTAGAATGATTCGCATATGGCTTCCCAGTTCCTCGTGTGCAATATACTCTACATTTTGTCCATTATACACTAGAACAATGTATGTATGTTGGGACATGCTTAGTTTTCCTTTATTTTTACTTGCAACCTGCTTTTCAGCTTAAAGTTATGTCGGATTCTTTTGGTTATAAGCCTTTTTGAACAGAAAATGAGAGCTAATACTAGGAGCACATTCTAGATCTAAAGGATTCTTATATGGCTCTTGGAACTCATGCGATAGAAACTGAGATTTGAGAAAAAATGAGAGAAATTAAGACTTTCTGAATGATTTTTATTCTAAGTGATATGTGAGTTTATGGCAGTATTAGTACATGGGGTCCAGCTTGTCTTGCAAGCCACTAACAGTACTTAACCGAATTATAACTCCTATTCAATTCTGACAGTTACTTTACTGAAACCATAATCAGAATATCTAGAAACTCCACATAAAGCCTACTCATACACACGCTATACTCAATCATCACCACCCCCCCCCCCAAAAAAAACCAAAAAAACTAAAAAAAAAAAAAAGTGGGAAGCACTAAACACCTTTTGAGTTTGCCACGAAGACTACAAATTTGAAGTTTTGACAGTGGCTTTCTTGGGACAACTACAATTTGATCCTGAGCTGGTATGTGAGACACAACAATGAACGACTCAGCAGTTCCTCTCAAACTATTGGAGTTGAAGGGTTGAGAGAAAATGAAAGGTTAATTCTGAGATGCAAAGAATGATTACACTGATTGATAGTTCTGCCACAACCAGATTTATATATGCAGAATCTAGCTCAACTGTCTTAGACAGTTTTGACTAACTGAAGTTATAGAAAACTGGTTTAATAACTAACCCAATAATTCACATTCTAACCCCCCTCACCACATGCGCATGATGGTTGCGAAAATGGAGGGAGAGCAAAGACATTGAGCTTGTCTCTTAGCTGCGAAAAGCTGGTGGGAGCCAATGGCTTAGTGAGTAAATATGCCCTCATCTCTCGCTCAGGGAGTAGGAGTTGGATGAGAGTTGGAGACCATGATCAAACCTCAAAAACAGGCTTTGGATACTATAATGAAATTTAAGAGGGAAGAATTTGAGAGGGAAAATTTCTGAAACTAAAATTTTATTAACTAACTTTCTGATATACGGTATCAGATATTTATGCAAGGTCATGAAGATTCTAGAATGACTAAACTAACTGTAACGGATCAGTAACTAACTGTTAACTATCTAACAACTACTCATAACAGAAGGTCAAACTAGGAAGTCTCCAGAATACTAACACTGTCCAAAGACTTCACAATACTGTTAACAGGCTCTGGATATCAAGATGAAACTGATGAAAGTCCGATGATGCTATTATTTAATGATACCACAAAAATACACACACACAATCTGTACATAAAAATGAATCCCCAAAACTTAGGGACTGAGAAAGATCACAGCTACAAATCTACTCAATCATATCAAGGAAAAATAAGGAAAGAATAAATAAAATCAACACATTGACCCGTAGTTCTCAATAGCGGCGGAGCTGTTGCTTGCTGCTATTCTTCAGCACCGGTGTCGCGGACTAAAGTTGTGCCGCAATCCCGGCCAAATAGCGGGGCTATCGCGTGCACTAGGGGAAGGACCCTCGAAACCCAAAAACACCCTTAAAAGGGATGTTGCAAATGGGAGTTGGGGGTATTTTTGGGATTTTTCTGCAATCATGCTTAAGAGCCAAAAAAACCCTCGTTCAATGCTTTCTATCTCACCTTCAGACCTTCAGTACTGTGCATCCTACTGCCTCCTATATATTAGTATTAATTTTAATTTATATAAAAAATATTAGAATAGCAGTCATCCTGCTATGCTATCCGCTTTCCCGCTATAGCATTTTTGTGATCGGCCGCTTCTCGCTGCCATATGGGATTGGTGACTATGGCACATTGATTCGACAGTTTCATTAGCCCAACTCATTTTATGCTGAATTATTTGGACTGACCCATTTTGACAGCTAGAGGTGTATCATAAACTAATTCTTCCAAAAGTTTAAACTGTTAGATAAAGGCTCATATGATTTCTTCACAGGGTATGATTTCTAACATACGTATGTCAACCAATTAACGTTCTCTTATCTTTACAGCAAAAAAGTCTCCTCTTTTCTCCAAAACATCAGTTTATTACTGCACCAGTATATATTTTTTACTTTTAAGCCATAAGTATATACAGATGTAAAAGAATGCAAAGATACATAAAATACCTACAATTACCACCCCACCCCACCCCCCCCCCCCCAAAAAAAACTCTGACATAGTAGGTTTCGCTTGATAGATTCAGTGTCTTGCCATATATGTGTCTAAATTTCTGACTGAGAAGCTTGCATAAGTGTGTTTCTTTCGGAGAGAAGCTAACATTGCTTGTAACAGAATTGAAAACAGAACAGCATACAAGGCACTTAGCATTCGGCAGTCAGGATTTGGTGAAGATGCCTGGATTCAGTTGCAACCTCTGTCAACTACTAATTTTTCTTGGGAAGATCCCTACGGCGATAAGTTTTTAGATGCTAAGCTTAGTGAAGATGGTAGCAATGCAATTTGGAAACTTGATTTGGAAAGGTCTGGATTATGTTCTGCAGAATTTGGACTGCAATTCCATGTTATGAATGGGGGAGACATAATAATTGCAAAGTTCAGAGATGATATGATGCTGAATTCAAGTTCATTTGAAGAGATTAGAGACCCAGCGCCTACTGAGATGCAGAACAGTGTCACACCGTTTGAGATCTTAATTGAGTTGGGAGTGGTTGGAATTTCTATGGTGGACCATAGACCAAAGGAGCTCTCCTACTTATACTTGGAAAGGGTTTTCTTAACGTATTCAACTGGCTATGATGGTGGAAGGACAAGCAGGTAATAGCCTTTTCACATGCATCATTTAAATATAACATGTAAGAAAGATACAAATTTTATCCTGATTTATAATTGACAATGAAAAAATTACTTCAAATGTGTATCACGATAAAAACATGAGTTGAAAGGATTTGAATTTTATGCTACTTTGAATTGCTTTTCTAGGATGGGATGAAGTTATGTGAATGTGGGTCATTCTAAGTGTAGGTTTGTCTCTCCTTTCCTCCAGGGCATCTAAGTTTTCCTTAATTTCTATTTTAAATTTTTTTAATGATTATTACATGTCAAACACCGTTTGATTCTTCTAGGACTCGTGTTTTATGTGAACTATAGCTATTTTGGCTTGTGATTACACATGATAACCTTTTTGGATTGTCTTTCATTCTTGCAATGGACCACCCGGTAGTTCCTCTCATTTATGACAATTTGTCAATTCTTTATGACAGAATGGTTATGATAGGAACAGTTCCTATCCAACAGCAGGTAGATTGTATTTTGATTGAAAGTAGAAGGAAAATACATAAACCAATTAACGGATGAGCAAAATGCTCCCAGTCAAGGAAGAGAATCCTTGGCCTATTAGAAAAACCCTAGTCTCACATTGACTAGAGATAAGGCCTGAAAAGAGCTTATAAAGCTTGGATACTACTCACCTTACAAGCCAGTTTTGTGAGGTTGAGTTAGGCCTAAAATCTAATATGATATCAGAGCTTATCCTAGATCCGTTATTGGGAAACACACCATATTATCCATGCACCAGGCGCGGTACTTCTGAGCGTGTAGGGGGTATCGGAAAAAACTCAAGTCTAACATTGACTAGAGATAAGACCTAAAAAAAGCTTATAAAGCTTGGGTATTCCTCATCTTTCAAGCCGGTTTTGAGATATGGGTTTGGCCTAAAATCTAAAAAGGGCCCCAAGTTATAAGCTGAAACAGAAGAAAATTATTAGGATTATTGCTTGTAATTAATATGGACGGTGTGGACGGTGGAGTCCTATCCAATGTATTCTACCATTCATTGTATCCATTCCTCTAGGAATTAGCATAGGCCTTTATTTCTCTAAGAATCAGGTTCATATCCTAGTGTATATATACACATTGTACTCATGTTGAATCAACAAGTAAACATACAACTCTTTACATGGTATCAGAAGTCCAGTTTATTCCTGTGCCAGTGCATTTTCATTTTTCGTTCTAAAACACACTGTTTTTTTTCTTCAAAACAGAGTTGTCCAGTCCAAAAATTCCTTTTCCGGTGCGACCCACACCGAGCTATCACCACAAACAAGTGCGCATCACTGTCTCTGCGAGTGAAACCCACGCGCCGCCACCAGATCCGCGCGTGAAAGCACGTGCTTCCATCTCCGACCACCATTTTTCTGCGCCAACCGTCGCAGAGCCTCCTCTGCCTATTTCCGAGGTCCGTTTCTTCATTTGGTGATTTTCCAACAACCTTCTCTCTTTCACTTCGCCTTGTTCATCATGACGGGAATCGGATCTGCTACAGCCTCTTCTCCTGTTGCCTCTGTTGCTCAGACTGGTAATCCTGTTGCCTTTGTTTCACAATCTTCTTCACTTGGACCTTGGATCCTTGACTCAGGCGCATCTGATCATATGTCTAGTAACAAATTGCTTTTCTCCCATCTCACTTTTATGAACACACTACCTAGTGTTACTTCGGCTAATGGATCACAAACCAAATGCCAAGGCATTGGCCGATCTCAACCCCTACCCTCACTTCCTTTGGACTCTGTGCTTTATGTCCCTGAATGTCCCTTTAATTTAATCTCCATCAGTAAATTCACTAGTACCCTACCTTACGATGTTACCTTTACTAACAATTACGTTTCTTGTGCAGCATCTGACTCCTGGGAAGATGATTGGAGTAGGACATGAGTCCCGAGGCCTATATTACCTTTCGACACCTGCACCTCCTATTGCATGTTCTGCTGTTAAGTCTCCGGCTATTATTCATCAACGCTTGGGACATCCTAGCCTTTCCAAGCTGCGTCTTATGGTTCCAAGTCTTTCAAGAGTGTCCACCTTAGAGTGTGAGTCATGTCAGTTTGGGAAACATACTAGGAGTTCTTTTCCCGACAGAGTCAATAAACGAGTTGCCTTTCCTTTTGCTTTAGTTCATTCAGATATTTGGGGTCCTAATCGTGTTGTTTCTTGTTTAGGATATCAATATTTTGTTACCTTTATTGACGATTTTTCACGATGCACTTGGATATTTCTAATGAAAAATCGTTCAGAAGTTTTCTCCATCTTTCAAACCTTTTGCTCAGAAATAAAAACACAATTTGGTACCCAAATAAAAATATTGCAAAGTGATAATGCTCGTGAATATTTGTTTACTTCCTTTCAATCTTTTTTGACTTCACAGGGTATCCTCCATCAGACTTCATGTGCCCATACTCCACAAATGTAATGGTGTTCTTTGAAAGGAAGAATCGACACTTAGTTGAAACAGCTCGTACCATGCTCCTTCATAGTAATGTACCACCTCGGTTCTGGGGGGATGCGATTCTCACAGCTGGTTACTTAATCAATCGCATGCCTTCATCTGTTCTTGACAACCAGGTACCACACTCCATTTTGTTCTCTCACCAACACCTCTACTCTCTACCACTCCGAGTCTTCGGATGCACATGTTTTGTCCACGACCTTACTCCGGGGAAAGATAAACTTGCTTCCAAGTCCCTCAAGTGTCTTTTCCTCGGCTACTCCCGTCTGCAGAAAGGCTATCGATGCTACTCGCCAGATCTTCATCGGTACATTGTCTCTGCGGATGTCAGCTTCTTTGAGACTAGTCCTTTCTTTCCTTCTACTCCTGACAAGGCAAATGATCCCGGAAAGTCTCACTTTCTTCCCTTAGAGAACTCTGTTATTCCAATTGCACCTACCCCTGTTTCTATTCTTATCTTCCGCACATATCAACGGAGGCCCCGTCCAGAAGCCACTTCTGCACCTTAGGACTCATCTCCTACTCTACCAGACTCTCAGGCTCTGCATCCTACACCGGAACAACCCATTGCACTACGTAAAGGTAACAGGTCCACTCGGAACCCTGATCCTATTTATGCTTGTGTTTTGGATTATCAAAAATTATCCCCATCTTACTCCTCCTTGGATTCTGTGTCTATTCCCAAAACTACAGGTGAAGCTATGTCTGATTCTGGCTGGCGACAAGCAATGGTGGATGAGATGGCCGCTTTGCACTCCAATGGTACTTGGGATTTGGTACCTTTGCCTAATGGCAAAACTACAGTGGGTTGTCGATGGGTCTACACAGTTAAGGTTGGGTCCGATGGGAAGATCGACTGCTTGAAAGCTCGCCTCGTAGCAAAAGGAGACACAGATTTTTTGCCTTGATTATGGGGATACTTTCTCTCTAGTTGCCAAGATCGCATCTGTTCGTCTTTTCCTTGCCATAGCTACTATTCATCACTGGCCTCTCCATCAATTGGACATCAAAAATGCCTTCCTACATGGTGAGTTACAGGAAGAGGTGTACATGGAGCAACCTCCGGGATTCACTGTTAGTGGTGCGCCTCACCACGTATCTTCCACGTCGATCTCTCTATGGTTTGAAACAATTTCCACGTGCTTGGTTCGGGAGATTTAGCACTGTACTTCAAGCGTATGGCATGACCAGATGTGAAGCTGATTACTCTTTCTTCTTCATGCATTTTTCACCTACTACCTGTCTTTATCTGCTTGTCTATGTTGATGACATCATCATCACAGGTAACGATCATGCGGGCATCCATCAGCTCAAACAACATCTGTCCATCCACTTTCAGACCAAAGACTTGGGTCCCTTAAAATATTTTTTGGGGATTGAAGTTGCTCAGTCTAAGACAGGTATAGCTATTACTCAACGAAAATATGTGCTTGATATACTAGAGGAAACCGGGATGCTTGATTGTCGATCTAGTGATACTCCCATGGATCCCAACGTCAAACTACTACCAGGTCAGGGGGAGCCATTGAAAGACCCTGGTAGATATCGACGTCTGGTTGGCAAACTTAATTATCTTACAGTAACCAGGCCTGACATTACCTTTGCTATAAGCGTAGTCAGTCAATTTTTGAATGCTCCCCGTGACAGCCACTGGAACGCTGTGGTTCGCATTCTTAGGTATATCAAGAATGCACCAGGTAAAGGATTACTTTATGAAAACAAGGGTAACACCGAAGTTGTTGGCTATTCTGATCTTTGATTAGGCGGGTTCACCATCGGATAGAAGATCCACCAGGATATTGTGTCTTTGTTGGAGGTAATTTGATCTCTGGCGAAGCGAAGCGAATTTCTGATCGCAAGATCGAGTGCGACAGAGTATCGAGCTATGGCGAATAAACTTGTGAACTCACATGGCTTAGACAATTACTCCAGCAACTCAAATTGGGAGATGTCAAGACAATGAAACTAATGTGTGACAACCAAGCTGCAATGCATATTGCTTCCAATCCAGTATTTCACGAAAGAACTAAGTACATAGAGATCGACTGCCACTTTGTGAGAGAGAAAGTTCGTTCAAGAGAAATCATGACTAGTTTTGTCGGTTCCAATAATCAACTGGCTGATTTGTTGACTAAGTCCCTTAGAGGACCTCGGGTTGAATCCATTTGTAACAAGCTTGGTGCATATGACATGTATGCTCCAGCTTGAGGGGGAGTATTGCTTGTAATTAATATGGACGGTGTGGACGGTGGAGTCCTATCCAATGTATTCTACCATTCATTGTATCCATTCCTCTAGGAATTAGCATAGGCCTTTATTTCTCTAGGAATCAGGTTCATATCCTAGTGTATATATACACATTGTACTCATGTTGAATCAACAAGTATACATACAACTCTTTACAAGGATTTTGGGCCTAACTCATCCTTACAAAACCGGCTTGTAAGATGAGGGCAATGTTATCAATGGCGGATGGTCAAAATTCCGCCATATAAACGTGGTATTGCGGCCTATGGCGCTACCATGGCAGGTGGCGCTTCGCAAATTGCCTATGGCCGTTGGCACAAAATCCGCCATGCCATGGCGGAATGGCGCCACCATGGCCGCTATTTAACAACACTGGGTGAGGGGTGTCATTTACTTATAAACTCTTTTGAGGTCTTATCTCTAGTCTATGTGGAACTTGGGTTTTTCCCAGTACACCCCCTCACGTACAGGACTGGACATCTGGAGCGTGACCCGAGTGGCCCGATAACGGGTGGCCCAATAATGGATGTAAGGATGAGTTAGGCCCAAATCCTAATATGGAATCAAAGCCTATCTTAGATCCACTAGGCCACCCACCGTATTATATACACTCACCAAGCCCAATAATTATGGGCGTGAGGGGGTGTATTGAGAAAAACCCAAATTCCACATAGGCTAGAGGTATGGCCTCAAAATAGTTTATAAGTAGTTGATACCCCTAACCTTACAAACCGGTTTTTAAGGATGAGTTGGGCTCAAAATCGTAATAAAAATAAAACGCATAATTCCTCCTTTGTGATTTTTCCCCTGTATCAGATTCACTCTCTCTCATTGTAAGTAACTTTTCTTTTCCACGTACTCACTTCACACTCCCATTACGCATCCCCTCTCGTAATTACACTTGGGCCTTAGATTTAGGCCCACGAGAACACACTTGTAAGGCCTTCCTTGACTGAATGCGTGTATCAGATTTGTTGAGTGTAATCATAATTAGTATTTATTTTTCCTTTCCTTCATTCTTATTTTCTTGATAGATTATCATAGTTACCATAGATAGCCTAGTGTGTATATATATGTGTAATTCTTTGGGAATATATGAGAAACATGCAGATTCTATTCAAGTAGATTGACCACTACAAAATTTAAGATCATTGAGATCACATGTAAAACAATTATTTTTGCCGGTTTCTATCTCGTCTTTTGTAAGTTCATTCATGCATACTTCAGAAAATTGATTTTAGACATTATTTTGACAGGTTCAAGCTCATATTTGGTTATTTGCAACTAGACAACCAGCTCCCTCTTACCTTGATGCCTGTGCTCTTGGCACCAGAGCAGACCTCTGATGTGCAACACCCGGTATTCAAGATGACAATTACTATGCAGAATGAGAATAAAGATGGAATTCAAGTTTACCCATATGTTTATATACGGGTATGTTCTATCGAGTTTGATGCTAATATTTGATCTGGCATATTCTTATTTTCTTTTGGTAAAATAAATATCAAATATTAGATAGTACTATTTTATAATCCTTTCAAATTGGTGGACACTCTAGGTAACAGAGAAGTGCTGGAGACTTGATATTCATGAACCTATTATCTGGGCTGTTGTGGACTTCTATAACAATTTACAGTTGGATCGCTTACCTAAAAGTTCAACAGTCACAGAAGTTGATCCAGAGATACGTTTCGAGTAATATTCTTTTCTTTAAAAAAAAAAAAAAAAAAAAAAAAAAAAAGATCCAAGATGTGGTGGTTGTTTTTGTGCAAAATTTAGTGTTTTGTATAACTGGCTGCATTTTTGCTTAGTTTTTTAATTTTCTCCACCCCTTTGTGCTTGTCAGTTATATCATTTGTCCATGCGTTCTCTAGCAATGCATTAACAATTTGAAGCATGCATAAAAGCTCTATAATATCTGTTTTAGCAGTTGATAAGTTGATGAACAACAGAAATAATATGTTGCATTACTTATACTTGTCCAATGTCACCTTTGTGTTTGTATTAGAGATATTTTGTGCATCCGTTACATGTATCTACTTTTAATTATTGTCTGTGTTACCATGAAATGCATCCAAGTGCTTCATTCATTGTTTCCAATTGGATTTGCATTCTGTTGAAAATAAATCTGCATTGTACCATTCTGTTGTAAATAATTTTCCTTCATGTCGGCTTGGCATCCTCATTAAGGGTGGGAATAGGCCAAGTCGTCCGACAAGGGGCCTACGACCTAGCCTACGTTAGGCTCAAGCCAGACCAGGCTTTTCTTTAAATAGACAAGGCCAAGTTTTTTGAGAAGCCTATTTAGCTAAAAAGGTTATACTTCGGGCTACCCAAAAAGCTTTTTAGGCCTAACAGGCCGGTCTATTCAAGTAAATAAAAATGATAATTTTATATTTCTATTATTATTATATTTGATTTTGTACAATGTGTTAAATCATATACTTGCTGACATTTTCAATAATTTTAACATATTGGCTTACATAAATTTTTGATATAATTAAAGGCTTTATTACAAAATTGAATTTAAATAGACTATAACAGAAGATTAGATTCTCTAAAAGGTCAGGTTAGACCTTAAGATTTATATCATACGAATAAATCAGAATAAGACCTTATCAAACTCAGCTCGTCCTATCTATTTCCACCTCTATGTCTCATGTCTCTTAGTAGCAGTGGTTTTAATTTATTTATTTTTGTAGTTTATTATAAATGGAACTTAACCTAATTGGTCTATTAGTTCGTTAGTTTATTTAAAGATCGATCAAATGACTTATTCAAAGACGTTGATATCAAATAGGCCTTTAAGTTGGCTAACAGGCCATATAAGGCTATCAAAAAGGCCAAGACAGACCTAGGAAAAAAAAAAGGTCTATGACAGGTAACAGGCTAGACTTGAGTATTGAATTTTTTTATCAGGTCAAGCTTAGGCATTGCGAAGCCTAGCTCGGTCCAGCCTATTCTCACCCATAATCCTCATCATGATGCTCTAAAAACATTGTTGCACCTCATTAAAGTACCTTTGATTTTTGTACACAGCAAGCCCGCAAGGCTAACGGCATGCCATACTTTTCCTCTACCACTGAATACATAATTCCCTTGATCTTATTTTCTGTGATTTGTGGGGTCTTGTTCCAATTGAGTCATCTTGTGGCCATCTCTATGTTCTTACATGTGTAGATGCTTACTTTTTCTTCCTTCTCTCGATTCAAATCAATGGTTGAACTTCAGATTAACTCTAAGATTGAAGCTGTCCAAACAGATTGGGTGGAGAATTTCGCCCTTCTCCAAATTCCTATCAGATATTGGTATTCTGCATAGACTAATTTGCTCTCACACCCATCATCAAAATGGTTCATTTGAGAGGAATTGTAGAAATTGTATTAACTTTACTTGCTAAAGCAAGTCTACCTTGTAAATTTTGGGACCATGTCTTCCTTACGGCCAACAACCTCATCAATAGACTGCTATCAACTTTTCTTAATGGGAATTCTCCTTATTTTAATAGACTGCTGTCAACTTCTCTTAATGGGAATTCTCCTTATTTTTTACTGTTCCACCACCATACAGATTACCAATTTAAAAAAAAAAAAAAATTTGGTTGTGCTTGATTCCCACATCTCAGACCTTATAATTCTGATAAATTCTCATTTCACTCTCGAGTGTGCAGTTATCTTGGCAGCTCCCTTAATCACAGAGTGTACAAATGTTTGGATTCTAGTGGGAAATTGTGTGTCTCATGATGTCCTCTTCAATGAAACTCACTTCCATTATCATGAATTGTTCTCTGCTTAACTGCCTTCTACTTCCACAGATCCTATTCCTACTAACTCGGCCTCCCCTCCCATTATACCTTCATTCCATACCTTTTATCCTCCTCCTTCCTCTTCTCTTGTTTCGGTACAAAGTGTTAATACTAAAACAGCACATCCCCCTCATGAAACTGAACAATTGTTCGAATCTTCCTCTTTCCAATCTGCTGCAGCTACTTCAGATTCAAGTTTGTTGAAGTTATGGGTTTTAGATAATCAAGGAGAATAGAAAGAACATAAATTTAATGCAGCTATGGTCCCAAAAAGGCTATCGTTGTTTTTCTCCTACTCTTCAACGTTATCTTATGTCAGTCAACGTCACCTTTTTCGTGTCTGTCCCTTATTTTGAGTTAACCCATTTGCAGTGTTGTCAATCGCAGATCGCGAAAAATATCGGAAAGCCAAAAATCCGCTATGTGAAATAGTGGATAGCAGGAGTCAAATAGCGGCTGAAATAAATCAATTATGTATATATAAAAATATGTTGTATACAATAATAAATAAGCTGTCTAAAAATAAACATAAGTTGTATAAAAAAACCGACATAATATTAGCTCAAAAGCTCAATTATTCTAAACAATATACTGAATTAACAAAATACTCTTTGGTGTTTTTTTAAAAAAGAAAAGGGTTAGCTTATTGGACATCTTTATCACGTTTTGTATTTTTAAAAAGTCGTGCAGTTCACATGCCGACTCTTTTGGTTTTTAAAAAAAAACAAAAAACAAAAATACTAACTTTCCGCTATTTCAGCTATGTCCGATACGGTAGAATCGGCATACCGGCCGCTATAACCCTTGTAGTGAAACTCAAATAGCGTCATGGTTTTCATAGCGGAGACCTCAAAATCTGCTATGCTATAGCGCTGCTCTGAGCGCTATTTGACAACACTGCCCACTTGTCTCCCGAGCCTCTTTCTACAGTCATCCATGTGCCTCCTGCGATTGTTCCTCCTGAGTCTGTCACACCAAAGACCCCACCTGTGGACCCCCCACTTGTGGACCTACCAACTGCGCGGCCACTACAAATATATCATCGTCGCCAGCCACCATCTATGGTGCATGTCCTTGGCCTTTTTCCTGCTATTGAGGCCATGTCATTCTCTCTACCAGTTCCACCTCTTTTACCGGATCCGACCCTGCGACTTGAGTCTGACCTTCCATTGCTCTTCGTAAAGTTATACGCTCTACTCGTAAACCATACCCTCATTACATTGCTTCGAGTTATCATTGTCTTTCTCCTTTATATTACACTTGCCTTTCCTCTCTGTCTTTTGTCTCTATTCTTAAATCTCTAGTTGAGGCTTTATCCCATCCAGGGTGGAGGCAAGCTTTGATTGACGAGATGTGTGCTCTTCAAAGCGGTGGTACCTTGACCCGTCCAGATATTTTCTTTGCAGGCAGTGTGGTAAGCCAATTATTAAATTCTCCTTTTCAGGATCATTGGGATGTTGTGATACGGATTCTGAAGTATATTAAAAGTGCTCCAGGAAAAGGTCTCATTTATAAAGATAAAGGACATACTCAGATAGTTGGCTCCTTGATTTTTGTATTCAATAAATTTTGGTATGCTGCAGATGATTGGTAGGGTCTGAGGTATCAACATAGTTGGGATCTCCCTCCTTACAGTGATGCCTTTATATACCATTTTTGCTTTAAAAAAAGATAGTTGGCTACTCAGATGCTAATTGGGCAGGCTCACTCATTGATAGGCGATCCACTTTTGGTATTGTGTGTTGGTTGAAAGAAACTTGATATCCTAAAAGAGTAGGAAATAGAATGCAGTTGCAAGATCTAGTATTGAAGCTGAATACTGGGCCATGGCATTAGTGACACAAAAACTAATTTGGTTGAAACAGTTACTCAAAGAGCTTCCGTTTGAGGAGACTATGCAAATGAAACTAATTTGTGTTAATCAAGCGGCATTGTATATTGCCTCCAGTTTTTCATGAGAGGACTAAACATATTGAGGTAAGTTGTCATTTTGTCAGGGAGAAGATCGAATCAGGAGACATTGTCACTAGCTTTGTCAATTCCAACGATCAATTGGCGGATGTCTTCACTAAATCTCTAAGAGGTCCTCAAATGGGTTATATATGCAATAAGTTCGGTGTATATGATTTATATGCTCCAGCATGAAGGGGAGTGTTGAAAATAAAATAGAATCTCAGTATTTATTTTACAGCTTAGTAATTAGGCAAATCATATTGTGTAATTATGAATGGAATAATCCTGTAATAATTTGTATTTATTGCTCTTGAGCCTATATATAGAGACTCTGTTGTGTAATCAAGACACACGATATTTAGCATATGCGCCTCTCTTTTCTCTCTCTTAACAATGTGTGTGTGTGTGTGTTGAGATAGTTCTGTTTATTTGAGAATAATTGGTTTACCTTGTTAGTTACGTGTAATATTATGATTTTGTCTGGGAGTAATGTAACTTTTTTATTTGATCCCTTTATTTTTGCAGCCTAATAGATGTTTCAGAAATAAGGTTGAAGTTGTCACTAGAGACTGCTCCAGGACAAAGGCCTCATGGGGTCCTAGGCATATGGAGCCCAATACTTTCCGCAGTTGGAAATGCCTTCAAGATCCAGGTGTGCTATGCAATCTGTTGAGTATTATTGTCGATAGTTCTATTTCTGGACGAATTATTTCCTGTTTTTTAATACAGGTGTGTTGCTTTATTTTCATTTATCAGGACAATTTTGATTCCTATAATATAGCTCTTTTCTGGGCAAATAGTTATTAGTCAAAGTATAGCTCATGGAATGAGTTGTTTAGGTGAAGATAAAGAAATGATTTGTTATTGACATCTCTAACACGTCCCCTTACAAGAGCCCTCTGACTTGTGGCTTGGACAATGCACAAACCCAGCTAGGATAAAGCACAAACCCAACTACCTTGTGCTAAAATTCAACTTCTTATTATAAGAATGGGGTGACGTGTGTCGAACTTTATACCACTTGGTCCTACAGACTTTGTAACATGTCATGAACTATCTATCCCAAAAATGCTAAGCTGTTTGAGTGTTTTTATATTGACATCTCTAACATAAATCACATGTATACAAAACAATCTAGAAAAGGAAACTCCTAAACTACTGCCCCTTTGTGACACCTAGGGGTGGGCACGGGTACGAGTCGACCCACAAACCCGACCTACCCAATCCAACCCAACCCAGAAAAACCGGGTTGGTTTGGGTCATTGGGTTGGGTCGGTTTTAAAAGAAGCAAACCCAAAGCATATGGGTTGGGTGTCAGGTATGAAGATTGCGAACTCGAGCAACCCAACCCAATCCACTGTAAAAAAAAATATAACATTTTTTTTTACTTACTAAGTGAACGTGTCGCGTATATTATACGAAGTGACTTTTTCTTGTAAGCATAAGTGAATGTTGAGCCGAGTATTTGGAATATGAAATATGTGTTTGCATTTGTAATGATTTATATATTATAAAAATTTATGAAATATGAAATAATGTCACTCTGCAAACGTTATATATTACGAAATGTGAAATATTGCGTTGCGTATTTGTTGTTTTTTCAATCAGGCTAGGTGAATGTTGAATAAATTAATGTTTAAGGCCTTCATAGTGTTTTTTTTCTTTATAAATATTTTTTTTATTTGTCTTATTTTTTTTCAAATTTTTTTTTTCAAATTTTTTTTTCTCTGATAAATGAATATTTTAATAGTAAACCCGTTCACCCGACCCAAACCAACTCATATGAGGCCGGTTGGGTTCAGGGAGGGATCCATGTTGAGCAATTTGGGGGCAATAGACCCCACTAACTTGTTAATTTTTTAACTAATTATTGAACAATTTTATTTTTGACCCCACTAAAAATTAAGTGTTGACCGCACTAAAAAACAAAAAATAGAAATTGAGTTATCCTCTTTTAAGTGTTGTCCCACGTCTACTCTCTTTTCAAGAGAAAGTGAAAATATTTTTACTCACTTTTATTTTTGTCTTTCTATTTCTATTTCTGGTTCTTAAAATACTCTATGATCTTTACTATGTTTCATTTTCAAAATCCATCAAACCAAATACTTTATGAGAGCTCTAACTCAATCTTTTTTACACCCTTCTCTCATTGTCTCTCAATTTCTGCATTCTCTCTCCTTATTCAATATTCTCTCCATACTCAATTTCATGTTTTGTTATGGTTACCTTCGTTTCCTATGTTCTTCATTTTATTTTTAATCTTTTATTTTTTTTTGCTCTATTTACAACTCATTCGTTGCTTGAGTAAGTTTATTTTGTACCATATTGAACATGTGTTTGGTCATTTGCCTAAGTGAGTTAATAGGGGATTACACGTTAAAGTTAGCTTTGATTTTGGTTGTGGCAACTACAACAGTTGAAAGGAATATCTCTACAATGAATTTTTGGAAGAATTATGTAGAGAACAAGGGAAGAAAATACTTTCTTGTATTACTCAGCAGACTAAGGCTGCTTATACAGAAAATAGTACATTAATGATTTCCTAAAATAGAAGATACTAATTAATAATAAAATACAATCAAATCTGACGAAATAAATATAAAATAAAATCTAGGAGAATAATATCGGGATTGGGCCTGATTCTCCAATACCCCCCCTTAAGTTGGTGCATAGATATCTGTCATGCCCAACTTGCCTATTAACCGCTCAAAATTGGGTCTGGCCAAGCTCTTGGTCAGAATGTCCGCAGTTTGCTGATTAGAAGTCACAAAAGGCAAACAGATAATTCCAGCATCTAGTTTTTCTTTTATGAAGTGGCGGTCAATCTTAATATGCTTGGTACTATCATGCTAACAAGATTATGAGCTATACTTATTGCGGCCTTACTGTCACAGTAGAGCTTCAAAGGTAGATCAACTGTCACTCTAAGTTCCTTTAAGACTCTGTAAATCCATAAGCCTTCACAAATACCTTGAGCCATTGCTCTAAACTCGGCTTCTGCACTGCTTGTAGCAACAGCACCTTGTTTCTTACTTCTCCAAGTAACCAGATTTCCCCACACACAGCTACAATATCCAGTTGTGGATTTCCTGTCGATAACTGAACTAGCCCAATCTGCATCTGTAAAGATGGCAACATTTTTCTCATCAGTTTTCTTAAAATACTAGCCTTTCCCTGGGTTGGTCTTTAAGTATCTTAAGATCCTGTATACTGCCTCAAGATGTTCCTCATAGGGAGAGTGCATGAACTGACTTACAACACTCACAGAGAATGCATATCAGGCTTGGTGTGAGATAGGTAAATTAGTTTACCGACTAGCCTCTGGTATCTGTCAATATCAAACGGAACACTACCATTCTCTCACAGCTTCATATTAGGATCCATGGGAGTGTCCGCTGGCCTACATCCACTCATCCCAGTTTCCTCCAAGAGATCCAGAATGTACTTTCTTTGAGAGACTATAATTCCCTTCTTTGAGCGAGCAACCTCCATGCCAAGGAAATATTTCAATGCTCCCAAATCCTTGATCTCGAATTCTGCTGCTAAGTTTCTCTTTAATATCTCCATTTCTACCGTATCATTTCCGGTGAGGATGATGTCATCTACATAGAATATCAAAACAACAATCTTTCCATTAGGAGAAAACTTTGTGAATAATGTGTGATCTGCTTGTCCTTGAGTGTATCCCTGTCTTTTTACTGACTGGGTGAACCTTTCAAACCAAGCTCTTGGAGATTGTTTAAGGCCATAGAGTGATTTCTCCAACTTACACACCTTTGACGCAAATTTTCTTTCAAAGCCAGGAGGACAGTCCATGTATACTTCTTCCTCTAAGTCACCATTGAGGAAGGCATTCTTCACATCAAGTTGATTCAGTGGCCAGTCTAAGTTGGCAGCAAGAGAAAGAAAAATTCTGACAGTGTTTAACTTTGCAACATGGGCAAAAGTCTCTGAGTAGTCTATGCCATAAGCCTGGGTGAAGCCTTTAGCCACCAACCGATCAATTGAATTATCTGAGTTGTACTTCACAGTGAAAACCCATTTACAACCCACAGTCTTCTTTCCTTTTGGTAACGTCACAACTCTCCAAGTTTTGTTCTTCTCAAGGGCTCTCATCTCCTCAAACACAGCTTCCTTCCACTTCGGAACTTTTATAGCTTCATGTACATTTTTTGGAATTTCTACAGCAGACAACTGAGAGGTAAATGCAGCAAAAGAGGATGACAAATTTGAATATGACACATACTTGGATAGAGGATGCTTAGTACAAGATCTAATACCTTTCCTAAGCGCTATAGGGAGATCTATTGCAGAAGACTCATCATGACCTATAGGTTCAGAAGAAGACTTACCTGTGTCAGGTTCACTGGGTGGATTTTCCCTTGGTTCGGACTCTTGGCAGTACTGGAGAGTGAGTTCCTTATTTCCTTTCTTATGGTTTTTTTTCTCGAAGACCTTTCCCTTCCAAGTTTTGTCACCATCATTGAACCTATTTCTTGTCTCTTTATGGGAATCATTTTGTTGTGGCATTATGGTTGATTCATCACCAGTTTCACAGGCTTGTTGGTCATGCTTTTGATTTAAAGATGTCGCCTCAGAATCAATGAGAACCGCTTCCATAGTGGGAATGGGTTCAGGTAAGGATTCATGGGCATTTTCTTTTGGTGCAACACAATCAGTCTCAGGATCTTGTAACAAATAAACATTATCCAAAAAAATGGTGTTTTCAAACGAATCTTTTTCAAATGAATCTTCTTTTGGATTCCCCCCCGAAGATGAATGTCACTGAAATATGGTTGTTTTTCAAAAAATGTGGCATCCATAGCCACAAAAACCTTTTTGGATTTTGGATCAAAACACTTGTAACCTTTCTGGGTAGGGGAGTAACCAATGAAAACACATTTTATAGCTCGTGGTTCTAATTTTCCTAGATGCTTATGGTCATGAACAAAAGTAGTACACCCAAAGATTTTCAATGGCAAATCAGCTGAAACACGAGCCAAGGGAAAACTATTTTTGAAAATATTGAGAGGAGTTTGAAATTGTAAGACTTTGGATGGCATACGGTTAATTAAATATGCAGCAGTTAAAACAGCCTCACCCCATAGGTATTTTGGCACCTTATTTTCAAAGAGTAAGGCACGAGTCACCTCAAGGAGGTGTCTATTCTTCCTTTCCGCAATCCCATTTTGTTGGGGTGTATTAGTACAAGAACTATGATGCACAACACCATTTTCAAGAAAAAAATCTCCTAAAATCATGTTGAAATATTTTTTCCCGTTGTCACTTCTAAAGACTTGAATATTAGTTTGGAATTGAGTTTGCACCATTTTGAAGAAGTTTTTGACAAGCTTGTCCAACTTCAGATTTTTCTTTTAACAAGTATACCCAACAAAGTCTAGTGTGGTCATCTATAAAAGTTATAAACCACTTTTTGTTAGAAAAAGTATTTATTTTATTTGGACCCCAAACATCACTGTGAGTAACTGTAAAAGGTTTGGATTCTTTATAAGGTTGAATAGGAAATGAAGAACGATGATGTTTTGCAAACTCGCATGTTTCACAATGAAATAAAGATGGGTTTTTATCATTAAACAATTTTGGAAAAAGATGTTTCAAATAACGGAAACTTGGATGTCCCGGAAACTTGGATGTCCCAATCGTGAATGTCATAACATAATGTCATCATTACTACTAGAAACAAAAATAGATTCAAAACAGGAACTTATAGATTGAATTTGTGGTCTGGAGTCGATTCCATCTTTAAGGTAGTAGAGTCTCCCACTCTCTTTAGCGCTGCCAATCGTCTTCCCCGAGTTCAAATCCTTAAAAACACAATAAGAATGAAGAAATTTAGCTTGACAGTTACTATCTTGAGTTAATTTAGTAATTGACAAAAGATTACAAGACAAGTTGGGGACATGTAAGACATCCTTAAGAGTTAATAAGGGTGATAGAACTATGGAACTTTTTCCCGCAATGGCTGAAAGAGAGCCATCTGCAATTTTAACTTTTTGGTTACCTGAACAGGGACTATATGAAGAAAACAGACTCGACTCTCCAGTCATATGATCGGTAGCACCTGAATCAATGATCCAAGCATGACTGGGACTAACACTAAGGAGTGCAGTATTTAGAGAATTACCTCTCTGAGCTATTGCACAAGAAGGATTTTGGGATTCAAGAAGCTTGTACAGTTGGTCTAATTGTTCCTTGGTGAATGGAAATGAGTTTGAAGGAGACTGCTTCCCTTGATCAGAAGTACTAGCCTGAAGAGCACGACCTTCATTCCCCCCTTTCTTCTTCAAGTTAGGAGGCTTACCATGGAGTTTCCAACATGTCTCTCGTGTATGATAGGGACGTTTGCAGTGATCACACCATGGTTTTTTCCCGTCTTTCTTCCCTTCTTCATTGAAATTCCTACTGACAAGTGCAGATCCTTCCACCTCAGCCATAGGAGTTGTCTTTCCCATCATGACACTCTGTCTAGCCTCCTCTCGCCTTACTTCTGAGAATGTTTCCCGGATTGTTGGCAACGGGATCTTTCTTAGAATTCTACCTCTGACTTCATCAAGGTCTTTGTTAAGGCCGGCTAGGAAGACAAAGACACGATCATTCTCCTGTCTCTTAAGGAACAACACACTGTCCTCAGTACATTTTCAGTGATCATCATAGCAAAGATCAAGTTTCTGCCACAAAGTTATCAACTCATTGTAATAAGTAGTGACATCCTTGTCACCTTGTTTGGCATGCCATAACTTTGATTTGAGATCAAAAATCTGAGAAGAATTATGAATGTCAGAATAAGTGTGTTTGACGGCCTCCCAAACATCTTTAGCAGTTGGCAAGAACATGAAGGGCTTTCCAATTGTTGGCTCCATGGAATTAATTAGCCAAGCAATGATTAGGGAGTTTTCAGACTTCCAGGCCCTGAAGCTTGGATCTATTTCTGCAGGTCTGGGTACATCTCCTGTAAGAAACCCAAATTTTCCTTTGCCATCCAGCATTAATCTCACAGTTTGAGACCATTTTGTGTAGTTTTTCCCATTGAGACGTTGAACATCAACCTTAAGGGAGTTGGAGGATCCCTCATAATTGTTGAAAAGGTTATGGGTTGAATGTCCAACTCCGAGGCCTGGGCCGCCGCCAGTGATGATGGATCCATCACTATTGCTGCTCCCTGTAAGAGCCTGCTTCCACGAGTTGTTGTTTCTCGTCATGAGGAAGGAGAAAGAGTAATCCCTTGATTAAAATACCGCCGTACGGAATGAACAGTGCACCATACGGAGATGAACAGTGCGCCGTACGGAATGGACAGTACCACTAGGGTTTTACCCGGAAGTGAGACCCTCAAGATCGAGAGCTCGTGATACCATGTAGAGAACAAGAGAAGAAAATACTTTCTTGTATTACTCAGCAGACTAAGGCTACTTATATAGAAAAGAGTACATTAATGATTTCCTAAAATAGAAGATACTAATTAATAATAAAGTACAATCAAATCTGACGAAATAAATATAAAATAAAATCTAGGAGAATAATATCGGGATTGGACCTGATTCTCCAACAAATTAAATGCGCAACCTCATGGGAGATGAATTGTTGAATAATTATTTGGTTACATACATGGAGAAAAATATTCTTGATAGTGTTGAAAATGAAAAAAATCATACAACAATTTCAAATTATCAAGACACGTAAAATGCAATTATACTTCGTAGATGTTAAGGTGTGTTCAAATTTTTGGGTATATAATGTTATAGTTTTGGTAATCTCTAATTTTGTGTTTAATGATAATAATGTCATTATTTTATCACTTACGCATTTATGTATTTTTATATAAATATTTTTAGTATATGATTATGCCCCCATTTAACGAATTTCCTGGATCCGTCTCTGGTTGGGTTGGTTCAGGTTTTATAAAAAGTTTCGACTAAACCGACCCAACCCAACTAGTGTATATTTGATTGGATTGGGTCTTTAAACACCCAAAACCCCCCAACCGACCCATGCCCACCCCTAGTGACACCTATAATTATGGGTCAATAATTCCTGCAATGAAAACAAAATTAAAAAAGCTAATTAATCCCTTAATAGTGGGATTCAGTCCCATCTATACAAGGAAATATTCTGTACAATAGGGATTCTGACTCTCCTCAAGCTAATATCCACTCCCCACTTGTACAATAGCTTTTCTTATAATTATTATTCTTCATCACAGTAGCAAACCTGCCAAAGTAGGCGCTAGGGTACCTACTTCAGTCCAGAGTTCCTTCCTTAGCTTGCAGAATTTGCCTTTTCCATGTTTAAAACTTGGTGGAACCTTTATGTAGATTTCTTCTTCAAGATTGCTATATAAGAAAGCATTATTGAATTCAAATTGCTGCAAACTCCATCCTTGCTACCCAGCCAGAGAAGATAAAATCCAAACTATCGAAGTTATAGATAAAGAGGGTAGAGAAAGAATAAAGACTTTGAATTGTTATTATGGTTTGATATGATTGATGATACAAAAGAATAAGACAACTAAACTCCTAAGTCTAATAAAATAGGGAAGCAAATTATGATAATAAGTAACAAAAAATGTAAACCAATCCTAAGATAATCCAGGATATTTCATGATAATTTCGAGATATTATAAGATATATTCATATCATCTAGCACTCCTCCTCATGCTAAAGCTTACTAAACTTTAACCTTATTACAAATATACTCTCTAAGAAAAAGACATATAATCAAAAAAATATAATATCAAGATATTCTAGTATAATATCAAGATATTAGAAGATATTTTCATATCGTCTAACTAGGGGTGTTCCTGGGTTGGTTTGATTTGGGAGTTTTAAAATTTTTCAGCAAATCCAAACAAACCAACCCAATTAAGATTGGGTTGGCTTGGTTTCGATCATCGGCTTAAAATAAAAAAAAGTTATTCATTTTTGAAATTTTTTATATTATATAAAATTTTTAATTTTATATCACTACAAATGTAAAGGGTTCCTTCTTCAATGATTCTAAATAATAATTAAACCACTTTCAAACTAATAATTTTAAATATCTCATTAATATCTATACCTATTTTACTATGATAAGAAAGTTGGATATTAAACATAACCAAAGACAAAGTATAATTGGATGAGAATGTCAAAGTGGGGAAAGAAAGTGGATGAGAATAAGTATTAATATTTCAAAAGCACAAATTTGAAAGCTTTAAAATGGGGGGAAAAAAATGATTAAGTGACTGGGTGGGTTTGGGCTAAAAAGAGGATAAATCCAAAACAGTCACATCAGTTTTAGGTGTTGGTTCAGGATCTGGGACTTGTGTTCGTTGACTACTAGGCCCTTTCCTTCATGAGAAAAATTGTAGTGGATGGTTAGCATTCTGAGTCGTTTTGCTGGTTGTCATTGGAACTGAAACAGGAGGGGAGTGTATGATATTGGACTTGATTCAAAGAATGAGAGAATAGGACTCATCTCAAAAAATGAAATTTTCTCCAATGGAGTCCTCCAGCAAGAGAAAATCATCCTTATCTTCCATGCACACCCTGGACATAAGGTTGGGGAAAGAAACTTTTTGTTTCATCAATTGTGACATCAATAGACACGATGAACCTTTTTGTGGCAGTGTGTGTTAGAAGTCCCACATGAAAAAATGAGATGGTCTGATTAATGGTTATAAGTGGGAGGCGACCCTCACCTCACAAGTTAGTTTTTGGGTTGAGTTAGGCCCAAATCCAAATTCTAAGATGGTGTCAAAGTCAATCCTAGATCTGTTATTGGGTCATGATCTCTGTTATTCTACACATATTTGTCCACGCTACATATGACCGGTCCTGGGTGTGAGGGGTGTGTTGAGATCCATATTATTCCACCCACATTAGCCCACACTTCAGATGTTCAGTCCTGAGCGTGAGGGGGTATGTTGAAAGTCCCATATCGGCTAGAAATATGGCCTGAGTGATGTTTATAAGGCTTAGGTACTTCTCATCTTACAAACCAGTTTTGTAGGGTTGAATTAGGCCGAAAGCCTAAATTTAAGAAAGATATTTAATGAAGGGTGACTAATTGGAAGGGATTCAACCAGATTTTCTTATTGTTGGAGAGGGATGACACTGACAGTTGGACAATGGAATATGACTCTTAATGTTAGTTAGCCTCCTTTGTAAGCTTGTGCATAGAAATCAAGTTGGCAGATAATTTTGGCACATGCAAGTCATCTTTTAGAATTAAATTCTGGTTTATATTAGTGTCCCCTTTTCTAGCTACTGTAACAAGTGATCCATCTGCGAGTCACCTCTTTGCAGCAGTTATTAGCATAAATCTATATAATGTAAATCACTTCTGTGCTATTGAAATCAAGCAATAACATTCATAAAACTATTCTTTCAACTTAATCTAAACAGAGAATTACATTTGATTGCAATATTCATCCCGAAAATTTGATGACACTACCTTGTGATCATCTTTTCTTGACTGCATCATGATCTTCATCGCAAGTAGACTTGGATGAACACAAGTATCATTTATCAGCTAGATTGTTATCATGGTATTTGGGTTTATGCTGGCAATTTAGCTTTAGATATGGGGCATTGACAAGGTTGGAGACCCTACTTCCCATGTAATTGTCATTTTGCACTTCTCATAATATAGCACGTAATTCTCTCCTTAATATTCTGACACCTCGGACATGTATTATTTATTTTTTCTAACTCTTGTTTGTTCCAATTTATAAAATCGAGTTAAAATATAAAAAATGGGGAAGTACAACTAAGGGTAGGATAGGGTGTCTTTCAAAACATGGAGAAACAAGGTAGAACATGTCTGTTTGCACACCTAAAATAACTCCCTTGAGAACAGCCACAAGCAGAAGAAGAGAAGCTTGTCTTTCCACATTGCAACGGTCATGTGGAATTGTGCTCCTCGCAAGTTCTGAACCACTGAAAATGCTTGAGGACACCTGAGCTTTAATATATTCTTGTTATCCCAAAACATCCATAATGCATTCAATCATTGTTTAGCCACATTTTTCTTAACCAGAATGGCATGACATTCAAGAAAATGATACGACCATCTGTAAATTAACTATGCTAACACTCTGACCTCTCTGACCTATTATTTTAGGTGCATTTGAGGAGGGTGATGCACAGAGACAGATTCATGCGGAAAAGTTCTATTGTTCCGGCCATTGGAAACCGTGTTTGGAGAGATTTGATTCATAATCCTTTACATTTAATATTTTCAGTGGATGTACTAGGTATGACAAGTTCAACATTGGCTTCTCTTAGTAGAGGGTTTGCTGAGCTTTCTACGGATGGACAATTTCTGCAATTACGTGCAAAGCAGGTAAAACATTTTTATCATAATCGATTTTGTAATTCCATGCAAACCGAGATGACTTTAACATGGCAACAGGTTAGATCAAGGAAAATCACTGGGGTTGGGGATGGAATTATTCAAGGAACTGAAGCTCTTGCCCAAGGTGTTGCCTTTGGGGTCTCTGGAGTGGTGAGAAAGCCTGTTGAGAGTGCCCGACAGAATGGTCTCCTAGGATTGGCTCATGGGCTTGGGCGTGCTTTTTTAGGTTTCATTGTGCAACCAGTAAGCGGGGCACTAGATTTTTTCTCATTGACTGTTGATGGAATTGGTGCAAGTTGTTCCAAATGCCTTGAGGTTTTCAACAGCAGGACTACACTCCACAGAACTAGAAATCCTCGGGCTGTACATGCTGATGGGATACTCAGAGAGTATTGTGAGAGAGAAGCTATTGGGCAGGTACAAGTATTCTGAACCATTAAATTAGAGTTTATTTTTCATACAACCATGCTATGGGCTCATTTTAAACTGTTTGAGCTACATTTGTGATCCATGAAAAATGACAACTCTCACCACTAAGAACAATGTGTCCTGATACATGTTTTGAAGTTTTATCTTGTAACCTACAACGTTTTCTGAATGCTTTTGCCCTTGATCAGGGAATTGAAAATACATTTCACTGATGAGGTTGAAATTGCAGAGCTTGGATGGATGGATGGATGGATGGACGGACGGACGGTTGAATAGTTGTAGCATAAAACACATACCTTAATCATTTATATTGCTATGAATGAGTATGAGGCTTAATTTTTTCTTTTGTATGATGAAAATATGTTTGTATTACATGGGAAAATATGCATCTCTAGTCACCAGAAAAGATTTGCCCGTGATAGCAAGATTTCCGAATGCTTTTGTTGTCTTGTTCTTAAACTCTTCTGTCTGTCATTACCTACAAGCTAGCAAGATTTCCGAATGCTTTTGTTGTCTTGTTCTTAAACTCTTCTGTCTGTCAGTCTGCTGATTGCATGTTTGGTATCTTATGCAACGCCTTATATATGGTTTCTTGTCCACTTTTTTTTGCTTGGTTCTAGATGGTGCTTTACCTTGGAGAGGCAAGTCGGCAATTTGGCTGTACTGAGATTTTCAAGGAACCTTCAAAATTTGCATTGTCTGATTATTATGAAGAGCATTTTACTGTGCCTCATCAGAGAATTGTTTTAGTTACCAACAAACGAGTCATGTTGCTGCAGGTTAGGCGAAGAACTTAATCATGGAGATTAGGGATTATGTTTCTAGTCTTGAAAATAACTTGACTGACTTTTCTGCTTCTATCTAGTGTCTTGCTCCTGACAAGATGGATAAAAAACCTTGCAAGATTATGTGGGATGTACCTTGGGATGAGTTGATGGCACTGGAGTTAGCAAAAGCAGGCACTTCCCAACCCTCTCACTTGATCCTCCATCTGAAACATTTCCGGAGATCTGAGAGTTTTGTTCGAGTGATAAAATGCAGTAGCGTGGAAGAATTTGAGGGAAGAGAACCCCACGCTGTAAAGATATGTTCAGTAGTGCGTAGAACATGGAAGGCATATCAGTCTAACAAGAAAAGCTTGATTTTGAAAGTAAGTGATATTTATACTGTGATTCATTTCAGTTAGTTGAACTGACTTCTAATAGAATACTCACTTCCAGGTTCCTTCAAGTCAGAGACATGTTTATTTTTCCTGGACTGAAGTGGATAGTAGAGAACCACGCACCCCAAATAAGGCTATTATTAGTTCGAGAGAAATATCATCATATAGCACTGCATCTGATGACAGGCGATTCGTGAGACACAGCATTACTTTTTCCAAGATATGGAGCAGTGAACAAGAATACAAAGGTCGATGCTCATTATGCAGAAAACAGGTGCTTTACCATTCTCCTTTACACATTTCCTGCTGAAATTGCTTAAGCACTGGGGCATGAGATTCTAAATCTGAGTTGGTTTTTCAAGTATAACAAGCCATTCTATGTTTCAGATCTTGCAAGATGGCGGAATATGTAGCATTTGGAGGCCTGTGTGTCCTGATGGGTAATTTCATTAGTCTTCCTTGATTTCACTCTATTTTTTATTTCGCTCTACTGCTGTTTTGGCGATGCAGTCTTTTGCGCCATGCAAAAACAGTCCTCTGTTTCTCCTTTCACAGTCTGTTTTGGTCCCCTTTGGTCTCCACCCTCTCTTCTACCCGGGTGTTCCACTCCACCTGCTGTTTTTTTATTGTTTTAGTGGGTATTGGGTGGGTTAGACAAAAAAGAAAAGGGAGATTAATGAATGAGACTTGAGTGTAGTTAGATTATGTTTTTTAGGGGTTTTTATATTTATGACTTAAATTTTGAATTATTTTGAGGTTTATATATGATATGTTGGCTCATTTTTTTGCTTGTATTATTTGTTTTTACTTAAAAATGTCATATTTTTATTAATTATGTATCCTATGATTCATAAAAAGATTTGATTCACGCGGAAAATAGTTCTTCTGATTCATAATACTCATCTCGATTTAATAACCATGTTTTAAACTCAAAATATTTTCCTTTCTCCAAAATTATAGAATTCTGTTCATATTTGTAATGTCAAAATAATTACCTTTTCAGGTATACATATATCGGGGATATTGCTCATGTTGGCATTCATCCTCCAAATGTTGCTGCTGTCTACCGAAAGATTGATGGATTGTTTGCTTTCCCACTGGGATATGATCTGGTAAGGTTATAATTGATGTTGAGAGTACTATTTACTTTTGTTGCAACATTCATATGACCGCAAATCAAGTTTCATTGTTCCTTTCAGAAAAGGAATAATACCTTGCCTTTTTCCCAACATTTTCTGCTTATTTCTAATTGCGTAGGAGTTTTGACATGGGGAAATATAACTGCCCTTTGATAAAGAAAAAAGAATCGGTTGTCTTTTTGTCTTTTTTGTTGTGTTGTTCCAAATGCTTTAGTTCATAAATTTCATGTTTTATCAGCTAAGAACGGTTTGACACACACTGTAGGTGTGGCGAAATTGTTTAGAAGACTATGTGACTCCAGTGTCAATTTGGCACCCACGGGCTCCAGATGGATTTGTGTCTCCTGGATGTGTTTCCGTTGCTGGTTATACGGAACCAGAGCCTGATCTTGTTTACTGTGTTGCTGAGTCTCTAGTTGAGGAAACACAATTTGAAGAACTAAAGGTTTGGTCTGCACCTGATTCATATCCATGGACCTGTCATATCTATCAAGTACAGAGTGATGCTTTGCATTTTGTTGCTCTACGACAAAGCAAGGAAGAATCCGACTGGAAGCCCAAGAGGGTCCGTGATGACCCTCACTCTCAGTTGCAATCACCATAGTCTAATTATATTTGTGTTAATCTCCATTTTGGTTACCCGGAGCTTCTGTTTCTGATTATCCTAAAGAAGAGAGTAATGCAAGTTGGACAAATAATCGTGGAGGCTGTGTTTATCTCGTGATTATTACTTCTTCCATGTATGCCACGGCGACAGGACTATCTGATTCATTCAGTGGTATGTCTGCGATGTTGTTTGCTTGCTGTACGAGGCCTAAAAAAGCACCAACTGGCAACTGCGGACATGCAATTATCCATTTGTCCTTTCATTGGCGCTCTCTTTTTTCGAAAGCCACATTTGACACAACAGGTGTCCACTCCACTTTAAGGATTTGGCTGATTTTTGTGACACGTGATATAAACATTATATTTCGTGGCCGAAGTGACAGATTATTTAATTGTGTATACCAAGTTTTGCGCAGTCATACTTTTCTTTGTTGATTTCATTCTTAAACTTGTAGGTGTCGTTTTTGTATTAGATGAGTCTGTGATATTCATGTGGTAAATTAAAATGGAAAACACTAAATAGTACGAAAAGAGTGTGCACGAAATGAAACGAAATCCTAGCAAATGTTGGATGAAGTTTTGATTTCAATTAATTTAAATTTTTACTTATTTTTTAATAAATATAAGCGCAACCTCGGTGCATTCATTCAATTCGTAACAAATAGCAATCCTCAATTAAAATCATCGAGTTACTATTTGATAGAGGGCTCTATTCAATAAATACTAATGTGATAAACAAAGACCCCCCAAAAATGCTAGAGTTTTTAAAAACTATGTACTAATCAAGTAAATCATATATCTTACCACATAAATATTTGTGTAGAGGCTGTTGCTTTCAACACCCTACTAATATGTTGTCAGCATCCCCCACCTCACTAAAATTTATGAAATCCCAAAAATACCCCTATACTTAAACCCAAAAATAGTTGATTTTTCGTTCCATTTTTTTTTTCATCCCACCACTCCTCCACCACCGTCCTCCACCATCAACCATCGGAGCACCATTCCTCCACTGCCACCACCTCCCCAAAATACCTCCATTCTTTCCTTCTTCTTCCTCTTATCCCCTTTTCACCACCCCACCACTGGAAAACTGACTGGAGGCAGCAGCCCTCCACCTCCCCCTATCACTCGAACATATCCCAAGTGGCGGCCACGACTCACCTAGTGGCCGCCGGAGGTATTTACTTTTGTTTTCGCGTTTTTGGTTATTTTTTCCGCTGTCTGTATGTGTTCCGGTAATACATTTTCAATAGCTTCTGTTGAAAATATATTCAAGTAATTGAATTACCAAAACACATGTTAATTTTGAAAAATTATGCTTCCGGTAACTGAGTTATCAGAAGCTATTGTAAGTGTATTCCGGCAACTGAATTACCAGAAGCTAAAAATACCTTCCGGTAATTTAATTACCGGAATGTACCTGAATTTTGAAACTTCAATATAAATGTTCTGTTTTGGCACCGTAGGTATGGAAGATGAGTATTTTGACATGATGTCGTCTACCTTACCAAATACGCAGACAGTGGATTGCACTGATGCATTCACAACTTCACAGGTACATAATTATAAAACTGAAAAATGATAAGTTATGAAGTCGTAAAAATTGTTACATCTAAGTGTTCATATGTTCAGGTGTTTTCGACTCGAGATGATTTACTGAATTGGGCTAAAGGAGTTGGGAGACAAAATGGAATTGTTATAGTGACTTTGAGATCAGATACATACACGGGACGTGTAGGAAGGAAGAGTAAGCTAATTTTGTCATGTGAAAGAAGTGGTAGGTACCGACCAAGGAACAAAAAAGTATCTTCCAAAACCACGGGTTCTAGAAAATGTGAGTGTCCCTTCAAATTAAGGGGAAGACCCCTAAAAAGTGGTGAAGGATGGATTGTTAATGTAATGTGTGGACTTCACAACCACAACTTAGCAGAAACATTGGTGGGTCACTCATTTGTCGGTCGGCTATCTACAGAAGAGAAATCATTGGTTTGCGACATGACAAAAAACTTGGTAAAGCCGAGAAATATATTACTGACCTTGAAAGATCATAATGCGGAAAGCTTGACTACTATCAAACAAGTATATAATTACCGATGCACACACCGGGCCCCTGAGAGGGGATCAAGGACTGAAATGCAACACTTACTGAGTTTGTTGGATAATGATAAGTATGTCTATTGGTATAGAAGGGTCGACGGTTCTGATATTGTGAAAGACATATTTTGGACACATCCAGATGCGGTGACACTTCTTAATACTTACCATATTGTCTTGTTGCTTGACAGCACATACAAAAACAAACAAATATCGGTTGCCATTACTTGAGGTTGTTGGCGTTACATCAATTGGTTTGATTTTCTCTGTGGCTTTCGCTTACATGGAGTCCGAGCATGCAGATAACTTCATCTAGGCACTACAGAACTTGAGAGGACTGATAACGAGAGATGATGCACTACCACAGGTGATTCTGACCGACCGAGACATTGCTCTCATGAATGCAGTTGCAGCTGTTTTTCCTACTTCAATTAATTTGTTGTGCCAATTATACGCAAGAATGTGAAAGCTAAGTGCAAGTTGAATGTGTTTCCGAACAAAGAAATTAATCCTGTCATAGATGCGTGGGATGATCTTATGAGTTCTATTGATGAGGGTGAGTACGCTCAGCAGTTGGTGGATTTTGAACATCTTTGCTCACGATTTCATGATTTTTGGGACTATGTCCAAAAAACATGGTTGCTGCCTCACAAGGAAAGATTTGTAACTGCATGGACAAATCGAGTGATGCACCTTGGAAACACAATAACTAATAGGTATGTCAATATTTATTCATGCTTATTATATGATGTTTTGTCCAAATATTGTTAATGTATCTAATATGGTTTTTTTTTTTTATGTAACAGGGTCGAGGCCGCACTGTTCTGCTGAGGCTCGACCATGGGAGTCGCCATATGTTAGCTGTATGCAGGCTTTTGAAAGATTATGTAGGCATACTCATATAAAACACACTCATATAGATCTTAGAGATGATTGAAAATGGAGAAATGTATTTAACGCACATGGTTGATGTATTTTTTTGTAAAGTTAAAGGGGAAATGTACACATGGGAATTGTTTTTTGTAAAACTAAAGGGGAAATGTATTTAAAGGGGAAATGTATTTAACACATATGGTTGATGTATTTTTTTGTTAACTCACTAATGGGGAAATGTATTTACATATGAAATCCTCTTTATTACATGTGATGATCTTTATTATAGAATTGAAACATATAAACAAGAAATATGTTTGTGAAAAACATTCCGGGAATTGAATTGCTGGAAGTGTAACAAGTTTTACACTACCGGTAACTTAATTACCGAAACCAGTTTGTAAAGCTAAATAATACCTTCCGACAATTGAATTCATGGACGTGTCATAAGTTTTACACCACCGGTAATTCAATTGCTGGAAGATTATTGAAAAAATATTCCAAATACCAACGACGCGCAAACAATAATGATACAACCTCAATTGCTGGAAGGTTATTGAAAAACATATTCCAAATACCGACGACATGTAAACAACAACGATACAACCTCAAAATATAAGGCGAAGTAATAGTATCAGTACAAAAAGATCATACAAAGAGTCAAAGCGTGCAGCTAACGGCATCAGTGTGTATTAGCTTCAACGCCCTCTACGCCATGTCCATTCCTTCAGGTAGCACGGGATGTTTCTCGATCATATCTTGCAAGATCTTAACAGTCTGGTTGTACTTCTGCGAGAATTAACAACAAACAATATCAAAAACAATACAACACACAATAGTCAATTTAAGTAGAAGACTGAAATATTAAATTGAAATCGTATAGGTACCGCAGGATTTGTGCCACCGTCAGAAGTAGATGACATAGATGCTGTAGGTGGGGTGGCTCGTGGTATGATGTAAAGATGGGACACCCGGCGGAACCACTCGAAATTTCCATTTAATGTAGCTGCTGGATCTGATGCCTCAGTCCTAAGATCAATCAGATGATCCATACAGTGTAGCCAGGTCTGATCCATGTCCTCTGGAGAAGTCCCCCTACCTCTAAATTCATGCGGTGAGCCATGAATGCTCTGCACATAGCCATACTGGCGTAACACCCTATCAGGCAGATGCAAGTGCATCAAAGAACCTCATCGGATCCAGCCCCTAAACAGCGATAGCAGATTGAAATTCATGATAATGTCGATGCTCCGTATAACGCATCTAGCATACATCGTCATTTGTAAGCTTATTAAGTATCCTCCTAGAGGTTTACACCAAACTTGTACCCCTTATGGGAGTCCAACGAGTGGCTCGAGGATCTTCCTCATGATAATTGTCTTTCTCATGCAGGGAGCACAAGAATGGGTGCGTGAAATGCTCGTATATCCAAGCCTATATGAATAGCAGTGAGTTAGTTTGGTATAATTTTCTAGACATAATGCAATACACGATAACAATATTCATACCTGTAAGAGGGACATGTAAGATGTCATCTGCTTGGTCTCATGAAAACTGGCATCACAAAGATGATCATAAAGATGCACTAAAGCAACCACACCCCAGGCATAATTACCGCAATTGTCCAAGTCTCAAAATGCCTCCAGATATGCCACATCAGTGTATCTATTGCTCTTATCAGTAAAGATAGTACAACTGACAAGATACATCAAATATGCCCTGGTTGCCCTCTCAAGCTGCCCTTTCTCAAGCTTATCTTCATATATCTCGCGCAAAGTTGATAGACGCACGTGGGCACCCCTGCAGTTTTTAACCTCATCCAGGCTGGCTTCATAAGTCATTCCCAATAGGTCGTGCAATAAACCAACTGCATAGTCTCTATCAACCAGAAGAGGTGTGAAGAAGTTACCACTGATCGAATGGTGAAGTAAATTGGAGACATCGTCAAGGGTGACCGTCATATCTCCTACCGACAAATGGAAGCTATAGGTGTCTAGGTGCCATCTCTCAACAAATGCTGACAACAGGCCCCTGTCCAATAGCTTGTATGTGCAATCGATCAGTGGGGCCAGCCCCGAACGATCGACTCTCTCCTTGATAGCATCTATAGGTTCTCCAATGTCCCCAATCTTTGGACCATGGCTGATCACTCTAATCGATCCACGATCCTAAAACCAACAAAACAATTGTTATGTTCATCCAACAATTAAATCAAATTAAATTATAATACACAGTTCATTACCTCCTCAACTCCAGTCCACAACCAAAAAGCAATGTGATCAGTAAAGGTGATCAGGAGTGAGGTATCTTCAAGACCTCCCGGAAATGGTCCTTGGACTTGGGGTGCAGACACCACGGGCGGCGGTGGAGGAATCTCAGTCTCTACATTCTCAGCCTCAGCCTGGTGGTCAACATTCTCAGCCTGCTGCGCAGCTTGGCGCTATTTACATTCCGAAGCCGTCGGCCTCTTCCTATGCTCTTTTTTTCTTTCCATATCTACACACGTAATTACATTTATATATAAAAAGTTGCAAAATTAAATATAAGAAAATGATTTTAAATAGCTTCCGGCAAATGAATTACCGTACATGTAATTGTTTTACATTACCGGCAATTTAATACCCGGAATCTAATTGAAACTATTTGAAATACCTTTCGGTAACTGAATTGTTGGACGTGTAAACTTTTTATACAACCGGCAATTTAGTTACCGGAAGGTATTTCAGATAGTTTCAATTGGGTTCAGGGTATTAAGTTGCCGGTAATGTAAAACTTTTACATGTCCGGCAATTCAGTTGCATTATAACACTGATTATCTTACATTTCGGTAATTGAATTATCGGTAGCATAAAGACACCCTACACATGATTTAAAAATTGCTTCCGGCTTCTTAATTGCCGGAAGCCTGTAACTGCGACAGAAAGGAGAACTGACTTGCGATGGTGATAATGGAGCTTCATGCTTCGTGGCTTCATTGTGCCGAGTGAAAGGATGTGACGGTTGCTTCCTTGCGCCGAGTGAAAGGAGAACGTGGGAGAGAGAAACAGGGGGAAATAGAAGAAAATGAAAGAAAGACAAGGGGGAGCGAACAATAGGGGAAGGGGGTGCTTGTTGTCACTGGAATGAAGGAGAAGGAGAGAAAGAGGGAAGGACAGAGAGGGAGGAGGGGGAAAGGTCTGACGGCAGTGGAGAGGAAGAGGGAAGGTGGACTCACGATGGAATGGTTGAGGAGAGGTCTGCGGCGGTGGAGAGGAAGATGGAGGGTGGACTCACGAGGGAGAAGCAACAGGTCATGGGAGGGGAAAAAAACTATTTTTGGGTTTTAGTGTTTGGGGTATTTTCGAGATTCCACAATTATTAGTGGGGTGGGAGGTGTTTGCAGCAGCATGGTGGGGTGTTGGAAGTAACAGCCTTGTGTAGATGTTTTACGTAGTAATGTACTTAAGTGGTGTATCATGGCAAGATATGATTGACCCATTTGTAACGTATGTTTATGTTGTTAGTACATAGCCTTTAACTCAAAATTCTAATAAGAAAAATGGTGAAATATTTTTTTTTTTTCATTTTTTAAGAGTAATAAAAATAATCGGCTTTATATTTACACATTCTGTATAGACAGTAGAAGTTATTGAATAACTCTTGCTTCGTTGTTGCTATTTATTCATAACTATTTATTCATTAACAGTATAAATTAGTTTAGTACAAAATTTGCGCCTATTTGGTTTCACGTCCAACAACATCCAACGTGTGTTGATAGTGGTCAGATGCAATTTCACTGGATTAGATAGGTGTTTGGATCTCCGTTGGGAAATAGATTCTGGATCTTGAAATGAATTCTAGTTGAAGCTACTTTCCCTAGCTATCACTTTTGGCCAAAATCGATTCTTGTGCAGTCACAAGCCAGCTTTGCCCCTTGTCCCTTTATGCATTTATGGTTGCTATCCATCCCCCTTCAAACTATTCTTATGGTTGCTGCTGCGTTTTTTCCATCGTTTTTTTGTGTTGCAGTAGTCAGCAGAGTAAAATCTTATTGGTGAGAAGTACTGGAGTAAGTTTTTTAGTCACAACCTACACCTGTAGTATGGTATGGTTTGGTTTGGCAGAAACCAAGGTCAAGTCACAACCTACACCTGGAGTAAGTTTTTTTTTTTTTTACTAGAATCTTTGCTTAGTTTTTTTTTGGGTCACACTATTTGGACACAGTTTAGGCGACAACATACGGTGACACCGTATGTCACTGTTCACATGTTGCTACGTGATTAATAACTTACAAATACTTGGTTAATTCATTTCATTACGTAGTTAATGGGTTATTATTTTTTTTGGACAGTATTAATTTCATTTTTTTTCACAACCTACTAAGAAGTATATGTTAATGACTTATAAATACTTAGTTAATTCAGTTCATTATGAGTTATCATTTTTTTACAGAATTAATTTCATTTTTCAAAACGCAGTAAAAAATACATGGTTAATGACTTGCAAATGTTTGGTTAATGTAGTTCATTATGTGGTTAATCAGTTACTTTGATACTACATGGTTAATGGGTTACTTTGATACTACATTTTTCAAACCATTAAAAAGTACATGGTTAATGACTTGCAAATACTTAGTTAATTCAGTTTATTACATGGTTAATGATTCACTTTGATACTATACTTTTCAAAACCCACTAAAAAATACATGTGAAATATGATTTATTCATTAATCACGTAATGAACTGAATTAACTAAATATTTTCAAGTCATTAACCATGTACTTTTTAGTGGGTTGTGAAAAATAAAATTAATTATGTCCAAAAAATTAATAACTTATTAACTAAATTGAATTAACCAAGTATTTGTAAGTTATTAACTGCGTAGCAACACGTGAACACTGAGATACGGTGTCACCGTGTGTTGTCGGCTTGTCGCAAATGTTGTGTTGAAAAATCATTTCTCTTTTTTTAGGGAAAAAATGGCTTCATTTCAGTAGCAATCAATAAAGCAATAACGGGTGGAACATGCCCCCAAACCTAGGGGCTAAACATAGAAGGAGTTGTCTTTGCCAAGCGAAGAACAACTCTGTTAGCTTCAGTGAACTTCACACTAAAATTTTGAGAAAAATAAAAAAAGCCTAGACCACTACTGAATTATATAATAAACTAGCGTATTTGACCCGTGTAATACACAGATGAGATTCGATGTTGACAATTCACGTTTTGTGCACGAAATAGCAAAAAATATTTCTAAAAAAGTGAAAAAAGATATGTATGTGTCATAAGATATAAATATTACCAATATAAATAATACAATCTGAAACTTAAAATTTACTCTATTAAAACCCTAACAGAAAATAATAATAAGAACTAAAATTGAAAATAACTTCTAAAAGTTCTATAAACAACTGATCTATAATACGATGGTTCGTGTCTCGCACGGTACATATTAAAATAAATAAACAAAATTTTCAGACAAACACATACTAATATTTAATTTTCAATAAAATGTTTGTCAATAGTAATTTAGATATGAATTAAAATATTAATGTGAAATAGATTTACATTCTAAATATTCTAATTAAAATATTTGTTCTTTCATGCTAAATATTAGTAGTTTTTATATAGATATTAATGCATTTTTATTTAAAATATTCACCTCTGCGTGAAAAATATATGATATAGATAATTTATCTTTAAATGTTTATTAGCTTGTGATGTATGTAAATACATCTAACTCTTAATACACCTAACACCTTCGTGAAAATATTTTAATTTTTTTTATTTGTTACATAAAAATATCTTGATTTACTAAAAGTATTAAAAATTTACTTTCAAATTTTTATTTAATTCTAAAAAAATAATTATTTACATATAGCTACATATATTACGCAAATAGTTGATAATTTAAAATTATATACATCTTAATAACTAATCATTAAGATTTTCATACAAAATCATTGTGCAGTAATTGATTTTGAACACTTTTTAGGTATACCTCATTATTATCTATTTACATTTTCTTATTAAAAATGAATTTAAAATGAGTTTGTTAATTTTTATTAAGTCTTAAAATGAGCAAGAAATAGGATGTGGTGAGATGAAAATAATAAAACTTAAGTTGATTACAAAATAATATGAATTGATCACATAAAATTTTCAAAAACATTTAATATGGTTGAAAAACATGGAAATAATAGAATATGCCACTTGTCACGATTAGAGAATATTAAAGAAAACTAAGCTTGCATAATATCGCTTATATAATTTAAAAAATGTACTCAAAAAAGGAACATGAATAATAATCTATAATTTAAATTAATTATATTTTTAAAATTAAAATTAAATAAGAAAGGACCAAATGAATAGAGTTTAGACGCATGACATAACAAAAATGTTTTTTATACAGATAATAGATAGATAACAATGTATTAAAATTCCAAATTAAATATTTTAAAATAAAACAAATAGAAAAAATTCTCTAAAATGAAATTACAAAATTAAGTTTTAAATATTAAAATATAAACCTTTAATAAATTAATAATATTGAAATAGACTTCAAAATTAGTTCTTTTAAATTTTTTGAGGGAATAACTATAGTGAATTAAAATTCAAATTTCACTAAACAAAAATAATAAAAAATTGACATTTTTCTAAAATTATTAATTTTAAATAATAATTTTAGAAATTTAAATTAAATAAAAAATGAGCAAATGAATAGAGTGTTGAATTTCAAATAATAATTTGAGATAAAATATTTATTTTAAATTTTTTAAACTAATTAAAATATATTTTTTTAATATTTTACGTGGAATTAATGTGGCGTCGACACGTTGCATAACAACATGTAACAATTTTTGTAGGGAACAAAATCTTCTTTTTTATAATATAATAATAGATAGATACAAAATGTATTTAGAAAACATTCCTAGAATAGGAAAATGAATAATATATAATTCAAATGAATTATATTTTAAAAACTGAAATTCAAAAAATTAATTTAAATAAGAAAGGATCAAATGAATATGGTATTGGCACGTTGCATAAAAAAAGTTTTTTTTATAGATATATATATAATAGATCGATATATAATAGATATAATAACAACAGATAGATAATAATTTACTAAAATTCAAAATTAAATATTTATATCTTGAAAGAAATTATTTTGAATTAAATTAGAAAATATAATTTTACAAATTCAAAACAAAAAAATTTAATATATTAATTATATTTGAATTACATTTCAAAACAAATTTTATTAATATTTTTATTGGTACTTTTAGTAATTTTAAATTTGAGAGAACTTATACAGGAAAAAAACGTGAAATTCATTAAACAAAACCAGAAAATAGAAACAAATTTTTAAATGATTATATTTTTGAATGTAACATAACAATTCGAGATACAATATTTATTTTAAATATGTTAAATTTATTTAATTGTATTTTATTTTAATATTCAGATCACAATGAATATAACGTTAACATGTGGTACAACAGCATATATAATAATCATAATAATAATAATAATAATAATAATAATAATAATAATAGATTTCGATATTAAATTTTTAAAATTAAATTTTTGAAATAAATCATCTCTATTTAAAATTCTAAAATAAAAAATAATTAAAAATTGTATAAATTTAATTTAAAAATATTAAATTAATTTAAAATGAGTTTTTTTTAAAAATAATTGATTTAAATAAATTTTGTTTCAGCATAATAATTGAAATAATTTTGGTATTGACGCGTGGCATAACTACTTGTAGAAAAATCTTGAATTTCAATTTCTATTTTATTTAATTATTTCTATCATGAATTTAGATTTGAATCATTTTAAATTATTTTAAAAATATTAAATTAATTTGAATAAAATTTCTTTTAAAGCAAAAATTAATTTAATTAAATTTTGTTTTAGTAAAATAATTGAAATAATTGTGTTGGTGACTCGTAGCATAACTGATCGAAATAAAATCTTCTTTTATATATATATATTTGATGAAGTATTAAATATTTTCAAAAGTTTTTGAGATTTAATGGAATTGATCTAATCCATAAGAATTTTTAATTTAACGGTTGGGTTAGTGAAATTAAATATTTATAGAGAGTTGCTCCCTTCGTTCCTTTTTATTTGTCAGTTTTTAAGAAAAAATTTGTTCTTTTTTATTTGTCATTTTGATAGTTTAAGGTTGCATTAATTACTTGTTTCTCAATTATACCCTCAATTATTTATTGTAGAGAGAGAAATAAGTGTGATTGATAATAAACAATCAAGGGTATTATAGGAAAAATACTAATAACTTTATCAAAAATAACAAAATTTATTGGTTTTCTTGGAGGTGTGAAACAACCTTAAAAGACAAGTAAAAAGGAACGGGAGGTAGTATTAAGTGGAGTAACTCTGACAAGAGTTACTCCTAGAGTCATTTGATCCTTCATATATATATATATATATATATATATATATATATATATATATATATATATATATATATATATATATATAATTGATAATGTAGAAAAGTATTTCTGAATAATATTGTATTGACTTAATTGGTATACACACACTAATCGTTGTTATATAGACTACGCTAAACTTAAACCTAATGGACCTGAGCAATGGGCCAGATAAATAAACTATGTTACAATACAAAAGGTAAATATTTACTATTTACTCTAATTATTTATAATACTCCCCCTCAAGCTGGTGAGTGGATATCAATCATTCCTAGCTTGCAAGTAAGTTGGCGGAATCATTCTGTAGATAGCCCTTTTGTAAGCACATCTGTCAGTTGGTGTCCAGTAGGAATGTAGGACGTTGTTATCAGTCCACAATCTAACTTCTCATTTATAAAGTGTCTGTCTATCTCAATGTGTTTGGTCCTGCCATGTTGTATAGGATTATGAGCAATTCTGATTGCTGATTTATTGTCACAAAACAACTTCATTGAGCCTTTATAATTCACCTTCAAATCATCAAGTATAATCTTCATCCACAATAGCTCACAAATTCCATGTGTCATTGCTCTGAATTCTACCTCAGCACTTGATCTGGCCACTATATTTTGCTTTTTGCTCCTCCATGTAACAAAATTACCACAAAAGAATGTGCAGTAGCCAAAAGTGGACCTTCTATCACTCACTGAGCTTGCATAATCTGCATCAGTATAGGCTTCCAACGTCAGTATTCTGCCTCTTTTGAACAAGAGGCCTCTTCCTGGAGTAGCTTTAAGGTATTGCAAAATTCGTTCTACCACTTGCAAGTGTCTCACCCTCGGATCATGCATAAACTGACTGAATACGCTTATTACATAAGCTAAGTCAGGTCTAGTGTGTGCCAAGTAAATTAGCTTCCCCACTAATCTCTGATAGTGAGACTTGTCAACTCTAGCACCCTCGTCTTCAGTGCTCATTTTATGATTTTGCTCTATGGGAACACCTGCAGGTTTAAACCTAAGCTTGTCAGTCTCCTGCAGAAGGTCAAGAACATATTTTCTCTAAGAGATAAAGATTTCTTGTTTTGAGTAAGCTACATCAATCCCAAGAAAATACTTGAGAGTTCCCAGAACTTTCATCTCGAATTCTGCAGACAATTTCTTCTTCAGGAGTTATCTCTCAATCAAGTCATTCCCTGTAATAATAATATCATCAACATAAACAAGAAGTACTGTTAGTTTTCTTCCTTGTGAGTGTTTGAAGAAGAGGTTATGATCTCCTTGACTCTGTTTGTAACCAAGACACAACATAGCCTTTGTAAATCTTCCAAACCATGCTCGGGGAGACTGCTTTAGCCCATACAAGGTCTTTTTCAATCTACACACCTTATTTTTCCCATTAGTTGAATCAAATCCCGGTGGGATTTCCATATACACCCCTCCTCTAAATTTCCATGCAAGAATGCATTTTTAACATCAAACTGATTAAGTTCCCACCCAGAATGAGCAGCAAGAGAAAGTAAGATACAGACAGTGTTCATCTTTGCTACCGGTGCAAATGTCTCCTCATAATCAATGCCATAAGTCTGGGTGTACCCTTTTGCTGCTAGTCTGGCCTTATATCGATCAAGAGTGCCATCTGATTTGTACTTGACAGTATAAATCCACCTACAACCAACTGGCTTCTTGCTTCTTGGCATCTCAACTATCTCCCAAGTTCTATTCTTTTCAAGAGCTTTCATTTCCTCATTCATGGCTTTGATCCAATTTTCATCTTTAAGTGTCTCCTTAATAGATGCAGGGATTCTTACAGAGTCAATTGCTGTCATAAAGCCTTATGCTGCGGGAAAACACGATTAGATGAAACAAATTGAGAAATAGGGTATTTGGCACATGACCTTTTCCCTTTTCTCAAGGCAATAGGTAGGTCAACTGGATCAAGATCAAGTGTATCGGGAATAGAAGAATCAGAAGCAAAAGGGATAATTTCAGTACTTATCTCCGGCTCAGACGATTGGGGTTATTTCTGGACCAGGCCGGGTTTTCCTTTCCTCTGATATGTCAAAGTTGGCTCAGTAGCCTTTGTCTTTACTGGTGCTGAAGGTGTTGTTTCCTGCAAAATAGAAGGTAAAGGAGGAACAATAACAGGTGACTCAGAAACAGCTGGAGACTCAGGAGGTAGTAACTCAGGAATAATAACAGGAGACTCAGGAGGATCGACTGACAAAGGTGGTGACTCAGGAAGCCAAGGACCAAGGAGAAGAAACTCAGAATTAGATTCCAAATCACTACTATTCTCCCCCTGAAGCTGATGACGAGTGAAGAAAGGGACCTGTTCACGAAAAGTGGTATTCATAGAGACATAGTGTTTACGACTTGAAGGATGATAACACTTGTACCGCCGTTTATTAGGGGCATAACCCAAGAAGATGCATTGGACAAAAAGTGAATCCAAATTATTGTGGTGCTACTTGTGGACATGAACAAATGCAACACAATCGAATAATCGAGACTCTAGACTCTGCATGATAGGAGCAGATGGGTAGAAAGACAAAATAGATTGAACCGGACTAAAATTACCTAGAACTCGGGATGGAATCCGATTGATGAGATAGGCAGCAGTCAAAACTACTTCTCCCCAATACGAGTTTGGAACTGATGTTTGGAAGAGAAGGGCGCGAGCAACCTCAAGTAAGTGACAGTTTTTTCTTTTTGCAACTCCATTTTGTTGTGAGTATCAACACACGTTAGTTCATGAAGAATACCATTTTGACTAATAAATGAAGAAAGACATTGATTAACATATTCTTGACCATTATTAGACCATAGTCTTTTAATGCATTTGTCAAATTGTGTTTTTATCATATGATAAAATTGAATAAACAACTGGATACTTTAGATTTATCTTTAATCAATAATAGCCAACTAACGCGAGTATAATCATCAATAAAAGTAACAAACCATCGCACACCCAAAATATTAGAAACAGGGGTAGGCCCCCGAACATCAGAATGAATAAGATCAAAAGGTTCAACACTTCTATTACAACTAGAAGGAAAAGACACACGTTTGTGTTTGAAAAATTGACAAACATCATACTTAAAAGACTCAACAGACTCTTGCAAAAGCAAAACAGGAAACATAGTTTTAAGTAAGGAAAATGGAGGATGTCCTAGACGCTTATGCTGAAGCCAAACTTCAGAGGTAGTGTGGCGAGACTGGACGGAGGAAGACAGCACCTTCAGACCATTTTCTTCAGTAGATAGAAAGTATAACCCTCCTTGTTCCTTAGCAACTCCAATCGTCCTCCCCGTGGTAAGATCCTGAAAAAGACAATGAGTAAGAGAAAAAGTTACTGTGCAGTTCAGATCGTGGGTAAGTTTGCGAATAAAAATTAAGTTATTCGAGAATCCAGGAGCATGAAGCACACTTCTCAAATAGAAAGGGGTGTGGAGATTAATATCTCCAAAACCTACAAGAGGAGTTTGAGAATCATCTGCAACAGTAATATAGGGAATGCTGGAATGAGGGCTATAAGTGGAAAACAATTTAGAGCTGAAGGTCATATGGTCAGTAGCACCAGAGTCTAGAATCCATGCATCTTTAGGAATAGTACCAGAGGCAGTAAACAATTGAGAACATAGAATCTTACCAGTCATTGTCAGGGAACTAGAACTGGAAGGCTTACGCAAGGAGTCAAGGAGGTTCTGCAAGCAGTTCAAGTCTTCAGCGCCCAAGGGGGAAGGCGCAGTTGGAATGGGTGGAGAAGCTGCAAGTGTGGGAGTAGATGCTACCACATGTGCTTGAGTACCTTTGAAACCTCCAACACGGGTAAGGACATTGTCCTTCCCATGGAGTCTAAAACATCTGTCCTTTGTGTGCCTTGGCTTCTTGCAGTGTTCACAGTAGCGATCCTCCCTACTAGGCTTGGATGATCCTTGTCTGCTTGTCTTACTGGCAGCTAATGCGGATCCTTCAGAAGGTTTGGTACCTAGCATGACACCCCGACGACTCTCTTCACCCCGCACAATGTAGAACACTTCATCAAGAGAAGGAAGGCAGTCCTTGCCCGAAATCCGCAGTCGAATAGGGTCATACTCACTATTCAACCCAGCCAATTAAGAACTCAAAAATCTGATCGGTTTCAATCTAAGTATTCAAAGCGAGCTTGTCATTGGAGGTCTCCATCTCGAGAGTCTGATATTGATCCAACTCAATCCAGAACCCTTTCATAATGACAAAGTAATCAGAGACAGACATGCTTCCCTGTTTAGTATTGAAGATCCTGCTCTTCAAATCAAATCGGCCAGAGAGATCCTTTTTCTTGGAGTAAGTCTGGCTGAGATTATCCCAAATCTCCCTGGCAGTAGCAAGAAACATATAATTCCCGCTGATCTCTGGAATCATACTGTTCCACATCCATGACATAATGAAAGGGTCTTTATTGTCCCAAGTAGGGAATCCAGGATCAGTGGCAGGAAGAGGAGTCCCTTCAATATGGTTCAATTTGCCACGACCCTTTAGTTTCGTGCGCATGAATTGAGCCCAATTGAAGTAATTCTTCCCATTGAGATGATAACTGGGGTGCAGCGATGGCAGAACATTAAAATTCATCAAGTTTGACGACTCCACAAGAGGAGGAGGAGGAGGAGGCAGTAGAGGATTCTGTGGAGGATCTTGTGGAGGATTCTGAACAATTCCATCGCCTTCCATAATAACAGATCAGATGTAATAATCTGAAAAGAAAAAAAAAAGACAACAAACGAACGAATGTCAAATAACCCATGAAAATTAAAGTTCTCAGATCGGAGAGTGGACCCTCAAAATGGAAAGAGGAGGTGCCGATCTATCTTCTCCTGAAAGACGAAGTTCAACGCTCGCCTGGATAGCGGCATGTGGGCTACACGCGCTTGGAGGAGGCCAGGGCTGTGGCAGAGCATGGCGCGCGTCCGACGTCAGATGGCTACGAGATTTTAGGGTCTGGCTCAGAATTTTAAGCCGAGGCTGATGGTGTGGGTGGTGAGACGAGATCGGCGACAAATGATGGTGTTTGGCTCGAAACAGTGACGTACAGTGGTGGGGGAAAAAATTCTGAAACTAGGGACGAGGAACAGTAAAGAGGTTGCAATGAGGGCAACAAATAGGACCACAATGAAGGTGGCTAAGGTTTACCGCAATGAAGGCAGCTAGGGTTTATGCGGAAGCGAGACCCTCAAGAACGAGAGCTCTGATACTATGTAAAAAAGTATTTCTGAATAGTATTGTATTGACTTAATTGGTATACACACACTAATCATTGTTATATAGACTACGCTAGACTTAAACCTAATGGACCTGAGCAATGAGCCAGATAAACAAACTAGGTTACAATACAAAAGGTAAATATTTACTATTTACTCTAATTATTTACAATAGATAATAATAGCTAATTGATTTCAAAACAACTTTGAAAAAACATATTTATTAAATTTCGAAAAGAAGAGTTGTTAACGATTTTATATTTTAAAATCAAATTTCGAAATAAATTTAAAAAATACAAATATCAAATTTTGAATAGAATGCCTGTTAATTAACTTTTTTTGGATTTAAATTTGTTATTGATTTAAAATTTATTTGAATAAAAAACTTTTTTAAATCCAAATATTTTGAATGATTTAAGTGGTGACACGTGACATGAAAAACGCTAATATAATTAAAGATTAAATAATATGTTTTTTGAAAATTGCAAACCTTCTTTTATAATAGATAATAATAGATAGAAAATAGATATATTGTAATAATTATTTTAAATGGATTTTGTTTTAATATGATATTGAAATAATTGTGGTGTTGACACGTGTCATAACCGCTTGTAACAAAACCCTTTTTACTATTGATATAATTGATAATAGATAATAGATATATAGTAATAATTGATTTAAATGGATTTTGTTTTAGTATGACATTGAAATAATTGTGGTGTTGACAGTGTCATAACCGCTTGTAATAAAACCCTTTTTTCTGTTGATATAATTGATTGATAATAGATTTTGAAATAACTTAAAAAAATATAAAATCAAATTTTGAATAGAAGAGTTGTTAACAATTTTTTTTTGGATTTTAATTTTTCATTGAATTAAAATTTATTTGATTATGAAAACACGTTTAAATTAAAATATTTTGAATGATTTAGGTGGTGATACGTGGTATGAAAAATGATAATATAATTATTTGATAAAATAAGTAATAGTTAAGATTTAAAATTTAAAAGTAGAAATAAGTTAGTTAAAATTTAAAAACCTTCTTTTATAATATATAAAAGATAATAGATAGATAATAGATAGATTAGTTTTTTTTTTAAGAAATATATCTTAATTAGTTAGTCGTTGGTTTATTTCGGTTTTGTATATAGAAAAGCATTGCTTTACACATGATAATAAAAAAAAGGTTAAAATACATTTTTGGTTCCTTAATTTTATCTTAGTTTTCGTTTTGGTCCCCTAATTAATAAAACTTTTATTTTAGTCCCTTAAGTTACTAATGTTTTGTCACGCTGGTCCCTTCCGTTTAATTTCCATTAACGCCGTCCAAAAGCTCCCAGGTGGAAAACGGTTGTCCTACGTGGCATCTGACTCATTTTTTAAATATTATTTTACTCTAATATTTTTATTTTTATTATTACTGAAACAAAAAAAACGAAAGAAGCGGCCAGATCCCGCACCCCACCAACACGCCGCGGCCACCAGCACCGCACATCCACCACCTCCACCACGTATCTGAAGCACCCCACCGCCACGCCATCGAAACACCACGCCACTGCCGCGCCCAGGGCCGCCTCTTTCTTCCCCCTCGCGTTTCTTTCTCTCACTGGAATTGAAGCTCCAAGGTGGCGGTTATGGAGGTTGAAGGCGTGGATCCAACCAAATTTCATGGGGGAAAAACCCGAAACTGAGAGACGTGAAGGAGAGGAAGGTCACGTTGAGAGAATGGCGCCTGAAAGGCTATCGGAAACCATGGATCTAAAACGGCGATGGCAGAGGCAAGCTAGGATTCGTGACAGAGAGTGAGAGGGAAGTTGTGTGGTGGCTCGTGGTTAGTTTATGGTGGTGGCGTGGTGCTCCGAAACGGTGCCTAGCCGTGACTCCATGAGGAACGATGGAGAAAAGATGAGCTAGGGTTTGGGGAAGGAAATTTGGGGAAGACGATGCCGAGGTTGTTTTTTTTTTGTTGGTCATGATCTGACTCATCAATTGCCACGTGATCTAAGTCAGATGCCATGTAGGACAACTGTTTGCCACCTGGGAGTTTTTGGACGGCGTTAATGGAAATTAAACGAAAGGGACCAACGTGGCAAAACGTTGATAACTTAAGGGATCAAAATGAAAGTTTTATTAATTAAGGGAATCAAAACGAAAACTAAAATAAAGTTAAGGACCAAAGTATATTTTAATCTTTAAAAAAAAAAAGGCTTACCGTTCTCGTTGAGAATAATAATTAATAATTAAATTTTGACGAAGAGATTGACGGGTATGAATGATCAATATTCAAAGTCGTCGTGTCATGCTGGTGAGGAAATGAGTAAGGTGAAGGACCACAAGGGAGCGAAGCCACTCCAAAATCTCGGAACTCAAATCCAAAATATAGCAACAGCAATTACATTACAGCCATAGGAGTAGGTATTACGGGTTTATTGGATTGGATAGATATCAACTTCATCTTCTTCATTTTTTAATTCCAGCTACACGCGCTACAATCCAATTTCACAAATCAAATCAAAGGCCCCAGTTGAGGTGTGACTGGGACTGCCAGAGAGTTTAGAGTCAGTAAATCCTAGCTAAAGGTATATATCCTCTCTCCCTCACTCATCCAAAACCATTACACCATATATTCCATTCGTTATTATTATTACCATCTCTGATTCGAATCGATTCGATTCTTTGTCCCTCTCTCTCTCTCTCTCATCAGAAACATGGCGGAATCCGTGGAGCTTCCGAGTCGGTTAGCAATCCTTCCTTTCAGGAACAAGGTCCTCTTGCCTGGCGCCATCATCCGAATTCGTTGCACTTCCCCGAGCAGGTACTTCTTCACGACGCTCCTAGAAAATTGTTTGTTTGTATTCTTCACGCTCCTAGAAAATTTGTAGAACGGAGTTTGTTTCGTTTGGTAATGGTAGTTAGTTAGTTATTTCTCGAAGTATGAGCAGTAATAATTGGGCGTGAATTCGATGGTGGAATGCCTCTTGTGTCTCCCTTTCTGTTATTAAAATTGTCAACAGTAATGGAACATGAATTGAGTTGAAACTGAACTGGAGCGCTGCCTGTTGTAATTGGACTCCGGAATACGTTGTTGACACGTGCCTCTGTAATTGCTAAGTTGAACCTTTGTGATTTATGGGTTGTCTTTAAAGTTGAAACATACGTGTGGCTGTTTCCTTATTGAATGCAGTGTAAAGTTGGTGGAACAAGAACTTTGGCAGCGAGAGGAGAAGGGGTTGATTGGCATCTTGCCAGTACGTGATGCTGCTGCTGAAACTAAGCCAGTGGGTCCCACTGTATCTCAAGGTGATAAACTGATTGGTAGTTTTGTTTTTATAAAGCAGAAATTTTCTTTTTCCTAATACTCATTTTTATATCCCTCTCCATTGTAGGAGTAGGTACGGGTTCTCCAGACCAGAGCTCAAAAGTTCATGGTGGTTCATCAGATTCTCATAAGGTTGATAATACAAAAATTCAGCATGATGTTGTTCATTGGCATAACAGGTATAGCTCAAGTGAAATTCTTTAGTGTCACTTTAAGAACCTGACATTAAATTACTCGAAAGCCTATACATTCTTACAGTTCATTGGACCATCTACATAAAGTTGTATCAGTAAATGATTTTCGTCTAATGGATTTTGATTTAGTTTGTTGTCTTTTTTCAGCTAATTTGATGGTTCTTCTTTCATATTTCTACCTTAAACTAAAACTCTTCATATCACATCTTCCCTCAATTTTTTAATGCTATGAAGTGAATAAGTTGTCTTATGGATTTTTTAGAATTAAAATTGTCGAATGGAGGAGGATTTTAATAGGCCTTCAAATCCAGGGGGGTAGCTGCTCGAGCATTACACTTATCCAGGGGAGTGGAGAAACCAAGCGGGAGGGTCACATATATAGTTGTTCTTGAAGGTTTGTGCAGATTTAGTGTCCAGGAGCTAAGCACAAGAGGAACATACCATATTGCAAGAATCTCTTCCCTTGAGATGGCTAAGACTGGTAATCAATCTTTTTTTTTATTTAACATAAACTTGCTTATAGGAAATATATTTTATGCTTGAGGATGTTACTTTCAAATATTGTTCTTTTTTTTTTCTTCTCTCTTTTTGGTGGGGTGGTGGTGGTGTACGCCGCTTGTAGGGATATATTCCTTCACTTGCTGGATGAAAATATTCTGAAATACAGTTTTTGCTTTCTTTCTGTGAATGCATAAATCATCAAAGCATAAGCGCAGTTAATAATTAACACACGAGCTCAAATCTGTTATTCTGTGTGAGATGCTATTAAGTTTTTATGCTAATCCGAGAAAAGTTTAAAGACATATGATGCAGACATTTTCTTATTCAGAAAAGATCTTAAAGATCAGATTTGATGACACTAATGTTCCATGTTTCAATTATATACCTCCTAAGTGTCATCTTCTTACCAGCTGTTTAACAAATACTTGGAGGGGCATGTGATTTTGCAAGGTCTTGAAGTAGTTTATTTTCTTCTCTTTTTTCCATTTTTTGCAAGGTCTTGAAGTAGTTTATTTTCTTCTCTTTTTTCCATTTTAACAAATGTTGTCACATTTTATCACTAAAAAAAAGGTGGCCCAATGCACGAGGCTCCTACCAGGTGGGGTCTGGGAAGGGTAGATATACGCAGCCTTACCCCCGCAAGCGGAGAGTCTATTTCCAGAATTTGAATCCGTGACCTCTAGGTCACAAGGCAGCAACCTTATTGTTGCGCCAAGGTTCACCGTCGTCACATTTTATCATTATTGGAAAAAAAAAAATGGTTCAGAGCAGTTTGCTTATGATATTATAGCTGACGATATTTGATTCTTTATCTTTGAAGATGCTGAGTTTCTTCCATTTTTCTAATCTAGAGATGGAACAGGTGGAGCAAGACCCAGATTTCATAATGTTATCTCGCCAATTTAAAGCAACTGCCATGGAGCTTATTTCTGTTTTGGAGCAGGTAAAAGCTATTAACAATATAACATTAAATAAATACATCTTCAACTAACATAAAAGCATGGAATGCTGTTTGAGCAATGATCAACAAAAGCCCCTAGCATGCTGATGTAGATTGTAGATGGTTGAAGAATTACTCTCATAATAGAATCCGTGATTGCGTATTTCTTAAATATATGAAATGTTGCCTGTGGACCTTTGTCTTGATAGCTTGTTCATAGTCCAATTGGTTGGTTGGTGTAAACTTTTGTGTTGTAGCTATAGACTATTAATTGTTTTGTGATATTTTGGGCATTTCACAATTTCTATGTTGTATGGGAATTAGTAGCTACTATTTTTTCTTATTTATAGAAACAAAATACTGGTGGAAGGACAAAAGTTCTTTTGGAGACTGTTCCTGTTCACAAGTTGGCTGATATATTTGTTGCTAGCTTCGAGTTAAGTTTTGAAGAACAGTTATCAATGTTGGATTCTGTTGATGCTAAAGCGAGGCTTTCAAAAGCAACTGAATTGGTTGATAGGCACTTACAGGCAAGTAATAGAGTTAATAATGCTTCCTATGAGTTTTGTTTCCAACTATTTGTCTTTGATTCCACTTTTGTCTACTGCCAACAGTCAATTCGTGTAGCTGAGAAAATTTCACAAAAGGTTGAAGGACAATTGTCAAAATCCCAAAAAGAATTTCTTCTGCGCCAGCAGGTTAGCTTTCGCACACCATCCTGTTGATATATGTTAGACTCACAAAATTGTGAAATGATTTTCTCAATTCTATTATGAACAAAGGATTACAATATATACATGATGTGTAGTTGCAGTAAACTAACTGACTGCAGGAGGTTAACTAAACTAACTACTGTAGTTAATAGAACTAACTAACTAACTGCATAATTAGCTAACTAATTGAGATGCTGACTCAGCATTAAATACAAATAAATTGAGTATCTTAACACCCTCCCTCAAGCTGGACCATGAATGTCAATCATGTGCAGCTTGGAAAGCAATGCAGAAAACAGAAAAGAGAGAGCTTTGGTGTGCAAATCTGCGATTGATCCTTGGGAGCAATAGCTAGAGGATGTATTGTGCCATTTTGAACCTTGTCTGCGATAAGATGACAATCGATCTCTATGTGCTTTGTTCGTTCATGGAATATTGGATTTTGAGCTATTTTGATGGCCGAATGATTGTCCTGATATAGAGAGATAGGTGAGGAACCAGGATGATGTAGATCATTGAGGATGTAGATGAGCCATTGCGTTCACATGCGATGCGAGAGCCGATACTAGGCCTCGAGGAGGATCTTGAAATTGTTATTTGCTTAGAATTCCATGACACAAGTGAAGACCCAAAGAAAATGGAGAAACCAAGAATTGATCTTTCTAGTTTCGGGGGCAAGCGGTACCAATCACTATCAATCAAGCCTTTCAATTTGAAATCACTTGCGTGCAGAAAAAAGACGCTTTCCACTGGACGCCTTTAATATATTTGAGAACATGATGAGTCGCATCAAGATGTAATTGAGTGGGCTTTGAAATGTATTGGATCGAGTTCATGTCTTGCATAACACAAGTCAGGTCTAGTGTTTGTAAGATAAATCAGCCGACCAATTAATCTCCTATAACCTTGATGGGATCGGCATTAGTATATCTCACTGAAGTTGCGTAAAGTTTAGAATTTGGAACCATAGGAACAGAAACAGGTTTGCGTGAGAGTCCGCATCATTAAGAGCTCTAAGGCATACTTTCTTTGTGAAAGAGTGATTCCTAACTTTGATCGAGCCACCTCCAAACCCAGAAAGAATTTTAGATCCCCCAAATCCTTTATCTTGAACTGCTGATCCAGAAACTGCTTAACAGAACCGATTTCATCTAAATCATTGCCAGTTAATACTATGTCATCAACATAGGCCAAAAAAGAATGGTGAGCCGGGAATGCGAGATTTAACAGAGGGAGTGATCCAGGGAGCTAGCTGAAATCCCAAGGAAATAAGGGCTGAAGTGAGCTTGCAATTCCATTGCCTACTAGCTTGTTTCAAGCCATACAAGGATTTTTGTAACTTGCAAACCATGCCAGGCTTAGGAGTGGAGAAACCAGGAGGCACTTTCATGTAGACATTTTCAACCAAATCACCATGCAAAAATGCATTGTTTACATCTAATTGATGTAAATGTCAATGCTTGGGAGGTTACATTGATAATCATCCAAGTATTTTGGAGGACATTTAACTCTTGTAGAAATTACGTTACGAGCAGTGCGAAAGCAGGTTCATAGGTGTCTTGGAGATGGAATCAACAGGAACGTAGGTCGAACAGACTTGAAGAAATTGTTTGAGTTGGAGACGTAATCTGGCAACTAAACCGGAGCCGGACTTGAAGAACCCGCGAGGTATTTGAGGATGTAGATCTACCGGAACCAGAAACTTGGACAGAATTGGGAGAATTATTTGAAGAAGTATCAATAGTATTGGAAGGTGTAGATGAGGGAGAAGTCATGAAAGACAAATCCTTGCCTCCCAAGAAGTCGCGGTGTATGAGACAGCAAATTTTGAAAACTAGATGCTTTATGAAATGGGAAAATAGTCTCAGAAAATAGTATGTCTAGAAACAAAAAGTTCCAGGTTATGAAGATCACAGAAGATACCCCTTTTTTCCAAAAGAATATCCTAAATGAATGCACTTCCTAGCACGAGTTTGAAACTTAGTTCTATGTGCTTGGAGTGTAGATGCAAAACAAAGAGCACCAAACACTCTAAGTGTTTGAAAATCTGGCTCAGCATTATACAAAATTGAATGAGGAGATTTTGAATGTAAAACCTTAGAAGGAAGCATGTTTATAATGTGAACAGCATGAGAAACAGAGAAGGACCAAAAAATCAAAGGGAGATGAGATTGAAACATTAAAGCCATTGCTATGTTGAGAATATGTTGATGTTTTCGTTCAACCACCCCATTTTGTTGGGGTGTCTCAACACAAGATTTTTGATGTATTATTCCTTTTGATTCATAAAAAGAGGGCATAGAAAATTCAATACCATTGTCACTTCTAATAACTTTTATGGATTTTTGAAATTGAGTATGAATCAAAGAGACAAAAGACATGAGATGCTGCCTAGTTTCATTTTTAGATTTCATGAGTCTTAGCCATGTGAATTTTGACTTATCATCAACTATGGTAAGAAAATATTTATGGCCTTGAATTGAAGGAATAGAATAAGGTCCCCAAATATCTACATGCACTAAATCAAATACACATTCAGTGAGAGTAGTACTAGAGGAAAAAGATAAATGCTTTTGTTTCGAAAAATGACAAATGTCACAAACTTTATTCATGATGGATGGAAAATTACATTGAGACTTTTGAAGGGTTTCATAACACCATGAAGATGGGTGACCTAGTCTACAATGCCATACATTTGAAGGTGAAATAGTTTGTGAAACAGAATTTACAGCATCAACTGAAATGGAAACAGCAGAAACAGAAGTATGTGGAGCAAGAACAGAAGCACCATTAGAAGAATGTATCAAGTAGTAAAGCCCAGCAATCCCAATCATCTTCAGGCCAGAATTCTGTTGCAAGAAACAAAGGTTATTAGAGAAAATGGCTTGACAATCAAGTGTTTTGGTGAGCTTTGTAACAGATATAATGTTGATAGAAAAATGTTCAACAAAGAGAACATCATATAATATCAATGCATCATTCAGAATTATAGTTCCTCTATACAAAGCGTATGCTTGATTTTCCATTTGGCAATGCAATGTAAATAGGTTTAATGGTTCAGAAGAAACAAATGCGGATCGAGGAACAAGCAAAATGATGCGTGGCACCGTAATCGATGATCCAAGAACAACTTACCGGATAAGGTTGACGAAAGATGGTGTGAATCGACTAAATTGGAAGAGCTAACGCGCATCAGATGAACCAAGATGTGAAGTGGGCGTTCGGCCAGTAGCATGGCCATGAGGTTCTGAATTTGATCCTTACTCATGCTGGACAGAAAGTTTGCCATGTTAGAATCCACATTTGGCTCAGAATTCTCAGTAAAGACATTGTGAACAGCTTTCTTAGACTTCCATCCTGGTGGAAATCCATGCTTGATGAAGCATGTGTCCACAGTGTGATTGGTGCGGCCACAATGTGTACATTGTCTAGCATGACCTTGTTTGGAAGAGTTGAACTTGTAGTTGGATTTTCCTCGACCTTGAGATGCGTGAACGAGAACCACAGCGCATTACTACGCACATTCAAAGCAAGAGGGAGTAGGTAGTACACCAATGTTCAATTAGGCGTTCTGGTCTTTGAAGAATCATAGAAAACACCTTATCCAGGCTCGGGAGAGATCTAACATCAAGATTTGAGATGTGGCCGCAAAGGTAGGAATCATTCACCCATTAAGGAAGCAGAGAATCAGATCAAATTCACGATATACGGAAAGTAGTAATGCTTGGTTTTGCAAGAACCAAGTAGAGATGAATCAAGTAGGAATTGGGCTAAAATTGAACAATTCGTCCCAAAGAATTCTCAATTTGGTAAAATAACTCGTGATGCAGAGATCTCCCTGTTTCATTGAATACAGATCCTTCAGATAATCGAAGAATGCTGAACATTATCACCTTGCGAGAAAGCAGTTGCTTAATGCGGTCAAACTTCAGAGGCTTGAGTTAACCTGACAACACTAGTGGCAATTTCTTGAGAAACCACGATTGATCCAAGAACGAATCAAACTATTGCATCGTTTCCATGAATCGAAATTTGGATCTTGTTCGCTAGGTTTAGAAATGGATACCGCCCACGAACCCTAACTTGTTCTTCATTTCCAACACCATAGTCATGGCCTGAACCCACCATGGTAGTTGAACCATCAAGAAGCAGTAACGAGTTTGCAGAGGGATTCTCGTTCGGATGCACATAGAAAGGATTGAGAAATCGTGTGCAACGACGGAGGAGAACAGGCAGCTTCGGAGAGCAAATGTGAGCGCGACGGTGGAGATCGAGGCGGCAATTGATGACGCCATGTTCACAGAAGCAGAGAAAAGCCGAAGAATTCAGAGAAGAAAAAAAAGAGAGCGGAAGAAGAAACGAGAGCGATGAGAAAACCCTATTAACTCGATGATACCATGTTAGACTCACAAAATTGTGAAATGATTTTCTCGAATCTATTATGAACAAATGATTACAATATATACATGATGTGTAGTTGCAGTAAACTAACTGACTGCAGAAGGTTAACTAAACTAACTACTGTAGTTAATAAAACTAACTAACTAATTGCAAAATTAGCTAACTAATTGAGATGCTGACTCAGCATTAAATACAAATAAATTGAGTATCTTAACAATATATACTTCAAATATGAATGCAAGGGTATAGGGAAACATTGGTAAAGATTTATGCCTTACTAAACATAAAATTACATGTAAAGCAAAAAAAAAAAAAACAAAAATCAAAAATCAAAAATCAGTGACAGTGATTTCAGATGGAAAATCCCTGTAAACAATTCCCTTAGCCTAGCTCAAGCACTGACTTCTTTAATATTTGGGACTTCCTATTCGTTTGTATTTAGGTGATACAGGCTTATCAGCTAACTATGAGAAACAGTGTCTTATGCAAAATCATAGTGCCTCAACTTATCTTATTGTTTGGATGTAAGTTTGTTTAACATGACCAGTGTGCCTTTGTTGCTCAAATGGTTATTGCTGTACCTACTGAAATTTCTGAGAGCAGTAGATTACGGGTTTACATGCACAGCATTGAAATTTTGTTGGCCTTTTAAGCCATTAGTTGTAGTTAAATGATAATAACATACATTTGGGCAGGTAGTTAAAATCGAGATTTTACATAGAATCGGGAAGGAGAAGTAAAATCGTAAAACGTAGAATCGTAGCACGAATCGTAAGATCTTACAAAATTTAGGAAACTCATATATATGCATATAAATTCATATATATATATACGTATTTAATTGCATAAATAAGAGAAAGTAAACCTTTAAATCACAATTCAAATAATTAATTAAACTCAAATACATAAGCATATCAAGTTTAAGACTTAAAATAACAACAAAATCAGTAAAAAAAAAAATAGTTATAACCTTTTTTTAATCAACTAGTTATAATCTCTATGGAAAAAAATTAATTAAAACAAATATTTATTTATTTATTTATTTATAAATTGATTACATATTTGTTTATAAATTATTTTAGAGATTCATTAAAATAATTGAAAGAATTTATGGGTATTTCTTACTTTATACTTATATCATATTTAAATATAAGTTTTTATATTATAAAACATTTTTTTAAAAACTAAATTGCAAAAGAAAGGAGTTTTTATTGAACACCCCTATTCTTAAAAGGCATTTATTTATAATTATAAAAACACATTAGTATGATACAAAAAAACCATAAGATGATGAAGTCCCTGGGTCAACTACTAATTATTGCCTATTGGAAGACACGTAGAGAGAGAAACAGCACCATCTGCTCAACTAGTAACTACAACCCTTTCTCTTTTGGCTTTTTCTATCCACACCCCCCATTGGACTAGCCACACCTCCTGTCAGCTTTTTCATTGATGAAAAGACTAAAAAACCCCTAACCCCAAACTTCTTTATGTTTTTCTTCACCTGCGAATCGTCCGTAAATTGAGTTCACGTACTCACACGTGAATTCAATTCACGTAATAGTTATTTTTTGAAATTTCCAGATCTAACGTTAAATAAGTTTACGTACGTTCACGTAAATTCAATTCACGGAAGGATAATTTGTAAACTGGTTACGTAAATTCAATTTACGGAAGGCACGTAAATTCAATTCACGGAAGAATATAATTTGTAAACTGGTTACGTAAATTCAATTCACGAAAAGCACGTAAATTCAATTCACGGAAGAATAATATTTTTCTCCATAGTTCCGTAAATTCAATTTACGGAACTTACGTAAATTCAATTCACGGAAGGATATAATTTTTAAACTACTTCCGTAAATTCAAATAACGTAAGCTCCGTAAATTCAATTTACGGAAACTTCTTTATGTTTTTCTTCACCTGCGAATCGTCCGTAAATTGAGTTCACGTACTCACACGTGAATTCAATTCACGTAATAGTTATTTTTTGAAATTTCCAGATCTAACGTTAAATAAGTTTACGTACGTTCACGTAAATTCAATTCACGGAAGGATAATTTGTAAACTGGTTACGTAAATTCAATTTATGGAACTTCCGTAAATTAAATTTACGGAACATCCGTAAATTCAATTCACGGAAGGCACGTAAATTCAATTCACGGAAGAATATAATTTGTAAACTGGTTACGTAAATTCAATTCACGGAAAGCACGTAAATTCAATTCACGGAAGAATAATATTTTTCGCCATAGTTCCGTAAATTCAATTCACGGAACTTACGTAAATTCAATTCACGGAAGGATATAATTTTTAAACTACTTCCGTAAATTCAAATAATGTAAGTTCCATAAATTCAATTTACGGAAACTTCTTTATGTTTTTCTTCACCTGCGAATCGTCCGTAAATTGAGTTCACGTACTCACACGTGAATTAAATTCACGTAATAGTTATTTTTTGAAATTTCCAGATCTAACGTTAAATAAGTTTACGTACGTTCACGTAAATTCAATTCACGGAAGGATAATTTGTAAACTGGTTACGTAAATTCAATTTACGGAACATCCGTAAATTAAATTTACGGAACATCCGTAAATTCAATTCACGGAAGGCACGTAAATTCAATTTACGGAAAAATATAATTTGTAAACTGGTTACGTAAATTCAATTCACGGAAAGCACGTAAATTCAATTCACGGAAGAATAATATTTTTCGCCATAGTTCCGTAAATTCAATTTACGGAACTTACGTAAATTCAATTCACGGAAGGATATAATTTTTAAACTACTTCCGTAAATTCAAATAACGTAAGTTCCGTAAATTCAATTTATGAAACGTCAATCCGGCGTCCCTGTTCAGATCGTACAAAAAAAAAATTAAAATGAGAGGGAGAGAGTGCTGTGTCGTGAGGGAGGGAGGGAGCACATGGCTCATTTAGGATATTAGGTGGGGGTAGGGGTTTTTGGGTCATTTCATCAACAAAAAAGCTGACAGGGGGTGTGGCTAGTCTAATGGGGGGGTGTGGATAGAAAAAGCCTTCTCTTTTTAAAAGACACGTAACATCTGCTCTTAACACGGGTCCTCCATGAAATCCGAAAAAACGCTCGATATCACCGTTTTTATGGTTTTGCGCGGCGATTTCACACGATTTCATACAAAAACGATTCAGTGTGAGATCGAAATCGCTCAGCACTGCAAAGATCGTAAAATCGGTAACCAGCAATTTTAACTACCATGCATTTGGGTAATGTGTGATTACACTAGTTTTGTTCAAGAAAGATAAATACGAATTAAAATGTATATTTAATTTCATTTGTGGAAGCAGTATATAAATGGTGACATAACTTGCCAGGGATTTCGAAAGTCCTGGACTCTTCTTGGCCAGCTGCAGAGGAGCATTTTGATTCTGTTTATATATATATATATGTGTGTGTGTTGTCTTGTTTGGGCTTTTATCTAATTGGACTTTTTGTGTGAAAAATATATTCAGATGAGGGCTATAAAAGAGGAACTTGGTGATAATGATGATGAGGAGGATGACCTGGCTGCCCTGGAAAGGAAGATGCAAAGTGCAGGAATGCCACAGAATATCTGGAAGCTTGCTTTCAGAGAGTTAAGGTACTTTTCATCAAAACCATAGTTGCAAATGGGGATGACTGATCTTTGAGAGGGAATTTCTCGCAATACATTTCTATAAGAATGAATTTAAAAACTATGATATTATTAACTCAAGTCATTCATAGTGGAGACAATCAGTTGATTTTACTGTGATTCTCTCAGGAGACTAAAAAAGATGCAGCCTCAGCAACCTGGATATAACAGTTCACGGGCTTACCTAGAACTTCTTGCTGATCTGCCATGGCAGAAGGCCAGCAAAGAGCATGAACTGGACCTAAGAGCTGCACAGGAGCGCCTGGACAGTGATCACTATGGTTTAGTGAAGGTCAAGGAACGGATCATTGAATACCTAGCTGTTCGTAAGGTTGTCAATACCCTGTAACTATTCCTCCTTGTAGATAACTACTACTCTACAATTTCATGTGTATCTGATTTAAATGTATCTGTTGCAGCTTAAGCCAGATGCAAGAGGTCCTGTGTTGTGCTTCGTTGGACCACCCGGCGTTGGGAAGACATCATTGGCATCTTCAATTGCTGCTGCTTTGGGCAGAAAATTTGTGCGCATATCCCTTGGTGGAGTCAAGGATGAGGCCGATATTAGAGGACATAGGAGAACATACATTGGAAGCATGCCTGGGAGGCTTATAGATGGGCTGAAGGTTCAAAATTCAATTTAATACTAATGCTATTTCTTGTTATATGTTTTTTGCCATTTGTTGTTGTCTCAGTGAAATAGACTAGAGCTGAGTGAACATTAGGAAGCACGGAGACAAACTTTAGATTCTGAATGTTTGTGCAGCACAGTAGTAGGGATAATGCTGATTAAGGTAAAATTATAGATTCTAGGTCCCATAATTCTTTTCAGTAGTTCTAGGTTCGTAACTTTTTTTGCAGTACACTAGCACAAAGACAAACTAGATTCTGGGTTCCTTAACTTTTAAATTTGGCTGAAAAGGAAGGTTGAATAGGAGAAATAGATTTGTGAGAATTTGATACATATAACTGGAGCCATAATATTAGAATTTCTACCCAAGAGCAACCTATTCTGTTTGAAGGGACATGCTTCCTTTACGTGTTCTGATTATGATGTACGGGTGACGGCTTCATTGGGGGTACTTTTATACACATTCTATGGAATTGAAAGGCTTTTTAATGTTCTCTACTCTGTCTCGATCATACTTGGTCTCTATTTTTTTATCTCTTTCATCTATCAATGAATTCTCATTAAAACATGAGATTTTTTTTTTTTTTTTTTTTTTTTTTGGGGGTTGGGGGGCTTAGACATGGGTTAACACTGGCAAAGAAAGATTAAGAAACAAAACTGTTATCTAAAATTGTTTCAATCAGAAATGATTCTTGGACACCTAAAATTTGACACCCTAACGACACCTGGTTAATGACGTGCAAAAGTTTGGTTAATTCAGTTCAGTAGATGGTTAATATTGCAAATATTTGGTTAATGGATACAATTCATCTTTAACCATCTACTGAACTGAATTAACCAAACTTTTGTACGTCATTAACCAGGTGTCGCAAAAGTGTCAAATTTTGGGTGTACAAATAACATAGCTCGTTTCAATAGAGGATAACATAAGATCATCAATTAATTTGTGGGTTTCTTATCATGCTTTCTATAAGCAAGTTTCAGAAATCAGAATCAAATATGTAAAGACATTGGAGAATCTTTTTTAGCAATTGTTTTTATTTATTTTTCTATATTTTTTGTGTTAGGTTCCTTTGTTTCTATGAGGATTGTGAATCCTCCTGTCTGTAATTTTCTTTAATCCTAATAAATATTTCTTCAAAGAGAGAGGGAGACTCTAGAAGTTGGATTGTTCACATGAAATGGGGATATGTAAATACTCTAGTGAAGAAGGGTCAGAAGAGTGGAAAATGCAAAAGGACTAGTGAAAATAGCTTTAGTTGGAAAGGAGTAAAATGTTCATATGGAGGTTACCAAGTAGTTTTTGTCGTAAAATATTTCTACGTATTATTTCAATTGTATCTCATTACAAGCACTGATATTGTTTATATAGACTAAGCTATTCCTAACGAGCCCGATAAATGGGCTTATTACAATGAATGCTAATAATTATAAAATTACTATATATTTACAATATTTACAACACTTCCCTTCAAGCTGGTGAATGGATATCTATCATTCCCAGCTTGTAAGTAAGTTGGCTAAATCGCTCTGTTGGTAAGCTCTTTGTTAGTACCTCTGTCAGTTGTGCATAGAGGGAATGTAGACCGTTGTTATCAATCCACTATCCAGCTTCTCCTTGATGAAATGTCGGTCTATTTCAATGTGTTTCGTCCTGTCATGCTGAACAGGATTATGAGCAATGCTGATAGCTGATTTGTTGTCACAAAACAACTTCATAGGACCCTCACATTTTATCTTCAAGTCATCAAGCACAATTTTCATCTACAACAACTCACAGATTCCGTGTGCCATATATCTAAATTCTACCTCAGCACTTGATCTGGCCACAACATTTTGTTTCTTACTTCTCCAAGTGACAAGGTTTCCACACAAGAATGTGCAATAGCTTGAAGTGGATCTTCTATCAATCACTGAACCTGCATCAGTATAAGCCTCCACAGTCAAGATTCCACCTCTTTTGAACAAGAGTCCTCTACCTGGAGTGGCTTTGAGATACTGTAAAACATGATCCACAGCTTGCAAGTGTCTCACCCTGGAATCATGCATAAATTGACTCACAACACTCACTGCATATGCCAAATCTGGCCTAGTGTGTGCCAAATAAAACAACTTCCCCACTAGTCTTTGATATTGAACCTTGTCAACTTTAGCACTCTCCTCTTCAAAACTCATTTTGTGATTTTGCTCGATAGGAACACCTGTAGGCTTACATCCAAGTTTCCCCGTTTCCTGTAAAAGATCAAGCACATACTTCCTTTGAGAAATGAAAATGCCTTGCTTAGAGTAGGCCACTTCAATTCCCAAGAAGTACTTGAGTTTTCCAAGGTCCTTCATCTCAAATTTAGTAGATAGTTTCTCTTTGAGCAGTTGTCTCTCAACTGGATCATCTCCTGTAACAATAATATCAGCAACATCAACAAGAAGTACTGTCAGCTTCCTTCCTGTGAATGTTTGAAGAAGAGTGTGTGATCGCCTTGACTTTGCTTGTAGCCTAGGCACACCATAGCCTTCGTGAATCTTCCAAACCAGGCTCGGGGATATTGTTTTAGCCCATACAAAGCTTTTCTCAGTCTGCACTCCTTGTTTGCTCCACTAGTGGGTCCAAATCCAGCGGGAATCTCCATATACACCTCCTCCTCTAAGTCTCCATGCAAGAATGCATTTTTGACATCAAACTGGTGTAGTTCCCACCCAGAATGGCCAGCAAGAGAGAGTAAAATACGCACAATGTTCTTCTTTGCCACGGGCAAATGTCTCCTCATAATCGATGTCATAAGTCTGAGTATATCCCTTTGCCACTAATCTTGCCTTGTATCTATCAAGAGTGCCATCTGATTTGTGTTTGACCGTATAAATCCACCTGCAACCAACTGGTTTCTTGCCTCTTGGCCTCTCAACAACCTCCCAAGTTCTATTCTTTTCAAGTGTCTTCATCTCCTCAGCCATTGCTTTGACCCAATTTACATCCTTTAGTGCCTCTTGCACAGATGTTGGGATTTTCATAGAGTCAACAACTGTAATAAAACTCAGATGCTGCAAGGAAAGATGTTTAGAGGAAACAAATTGAGAAATAGGGTATTTGGCACAAGACCTTTTCCCTTTTCTCAAAGCAATAGGTAAGTCATCTGGATCAGGGTCAAGAGTATCAAAAATCTGAGAATCAGAAGTGGAGGGATCATTTCCAGTACTTACCTCTGGTTCAGACGGTTGAAGTTGTTTCTGGACCAGATCGGGTTTTCCTCTCTTCTGATAAGTCAATGTAGGCTCACTAGCCTTATTCTTCACTGGTGCTGAAGGTGCTGATTCCTGCAAAACAGAAGACAAAGGAGGAACAGGGAAAGAAATAGGTGACTCAGAAACAACTGGAGACTCAGGAGGTAGTAACTCAGGAACAGGAGTCTCAGGAACAGGAGACTCAGGTGGATCAACTGACAATGGTGGTGACTCAGGAAGCCAAGGACCAAGGAGAAGAAAATCGGAATCAGATTCCAAATTACTACTATTCTCCCCCTGAAGCTGAGAACGAGTGAAAAAAGGGACATGCTCATGGAAAGTGACATCCATAAAGACATAGTGTTTACGACTTGAATGATGATAACACTTGCACCCCCGTTTATTAGGAGCATAACCCAAGAAGATGCATCGGACAGCACGAGAATCCAACTTATTGCGATGCTGCTTGTGGACATGAACAAATGCAACACAACCGAATATACGAGACTCTAAACTCTGCATGATAGGAGCAGATGGGTAGAAAGACAACATAGATTGAACAGGATTGAAATTACCTAGAACTCGGGATGGAATCCGGTTGATGAGATAGGCAGCAGTTAAAACTGTTTCTCCCCAATATGAGTTTGAAGCTGATGTTTGGAAGAGAAGGGCGCGAGCAATCTCAACTAAGTGACGGTTTTTTCTTTCTGCAACTCTATTTTGTTGTGGAGTATCAACACACGTTAGTTAATGAAGAATACCATTTTGACTAATAAAGAAAGAAAGATCTTGATTAACATATTCTCGACCATTATCAGACCGTAGTCTTTTAATGCATTTGCCAAATTGAGTTTTTATCATATGATAAAATTGAATGAACAACTGAGATACCTCAGATTTATCTTTCATCAAGAATAGCCAACTGACGCGAGTAAAATCATCAATAAAAGTAACAAACCATCGCGCACCCGAAATATTAGAAACAGGGGCAGGCCCCCAAACATCAGAATGAATAAGATCAAAATGTTCAACACTTATATTAAAACTAGAAGGAAAAGGCACACATTTGTAAAAACAAAGCTGGAAACATAGACCTCATCAAAGAAAATGGAAGATGACCAAGACGCTTGTGTTGAAGCCAAATCTCAGAGGTAGGAGACTTGGACTCGGACTGAAGACAGGAAGATAGGACCTTCGGACCAGGAGGTTCATCACTTCTTTTACCAACAAGGTAGTACAACCCTCCCCGTTCCTTAGCAACTGCAATCGTCTTTCCCGTGACAAGATCCTGAAAAGCACAATGAGTGTGAAAAAAATGTTACCGAACACTTCAAGTCCCGTGTAAATTTGTGTATAGAAGCAAGGTTATTAGAGAGCCTAGGAACATGTAGGACATTATTCAAGTGCAATAAAGGGCGCATTTGAATATTGCCGTATCCAATAACAGGAGTACAAGATCCATTAGCAACGGTAACTTGTTGCTTTTCGGGTAGTGTGGAGTAGGATGAGACATATGAGGAACACTGAGTCATATGATCGGTAGCACTGGAATCAAGTATCCAAATATTCTCAGGCATACTACCAATAACCTTAAGAGAACTAAATGATGAAATAGCCACAAATTTATCTGCTAACATCTGTAAAATAGCAGGGAAAGCTCTTAACTTGAGAGGACTTCAGACAGTGCACAAATCAATCAATGTCGGGTGAAGTTGAATCACCAGAAACTTAATCCACCAAACTTGTAACACAATAATAGTGGCAGAGAACCAGAAAAACGAGCAAAAAAACGCGCGGGGGCTTCAAATGACCCACAAATAAAGGTGCTCGGATCGGAGATTGGACCCCCAAAACAGAAAGAGGAGATGCCAATCTATCTCCGCCTGAAAGATGAAGATCAACGGCGGCCTGGAGGGCGGCGCGTGGGCTACACACGCTCGGAGGAGGCCGGGGCTATGGCGGCGCATCCGGCGTCAGATGGCGGCGAGGTTTTGGGGTCTGGCTCGGAATTTCAAGGCGAGGCTGATGGCGTGGGTGGGGAGACGAGATCGGCAATAAATGATGGTGTTTGGCTCGAAACAGTGACGTACAGTGGTGAGGGGAAAAAACTCTGAAACTAGTGACGAGGAACAGTGAAGAAGCTGCAATGAAGGCAGCAAATAGGACCACAATGAAGGTGGCTAAGGTTTACCGCAATGAAGGCGGTTAGGGTTTATGCGGAAGCGAGGCCCTCAAGAACAAGAGCTCGTGATACCATGTGGTAAAACATTTCTAAGTATTATTTCAATTGTATCTCATTACAAGCACTAATATTGTTTATATAGACTAAGCTATTCCTAACGAGCCCGATAAATGGGCTTATTACAATGAATGCTAATAATTATAAAATTACTACATATTTACAATATTTACAACAGTTTTGATTAGTGAATTCATGTGGCTAAGTTCACCTATTGTTTTGTGATTACATAATGCTAGTATTTTTTTATTTTTTTTTTGGGGGGGAGGGAAGGGGGACTTAATGCCCGTTTGCTAATTATGTGTGCTTATGTGTAAGTTTCATAATTATAGTTATCATATATTATGGAAACAAAAGAAAATTGAAGACACTGATGTAGAAGCCTTGTGTTGTGACGAATCAATATTTTACTTTATGACTTGAAAGAAGTATTTTAAAGAAGCGATGCTACTTATTTTTTGTTTTCAATACGCATGGTAACACATGCTTGAAGTTCAAAATGGCATGCAATAAGATTGAACCAGACAAGAACAAATTCATTATACTTTTTAGTTGCTTTGTTTTTCTTTGGGTTCTGACTTAGACTGACCGATGCTTTTATATTTGACTGATAGAGAGTAGCTGTTTGCAATCCCGTCATGTTGTTAGATGAAATCGACAAGACGGGATCTGATATTCGTGGGGATCCAGCTTCGGCATTGCTTGAGGTTCTTGATCCTGAACAAAATAAAACATTCAATGATCAGTATCCTACACTCTTCATGATGTTTTCCTCTCATCTTAGTTAATAAATTATAATAATTTATGTAGATATCTTTTTCTGACGAAGATGGAGTAATGAGGAATCAGTACCTTATTTATTGCATTTTTACTAGCAAGCTGTCAGCCCATGTGTTTGTTTTTCAGTGTAAATAAGTTTCTACTTTTGATCTTGATCTTTCTGGCAACATATTTTTGTGTAGATTCCACATGTGTTTGCCCATTTGGGTGGGAAATTGAACTTCATTAGATTATTAACAAGGATAAGTCAATGCAAATATTAGTACACATTTTTTTTCAAAGGAAATTATGCTAATGTTCTGCATATCCTGATATATCCATTGTTTCACTGGAACTAGTTCATTTTTTTGTTTCACTTTATTCCATCTATTACAATAAACGAACAGTTCAAAGTTGTTCCTTAAGTTATCCAGCTATTTGAATGTCCCATTTGATCTATCCAAGGTAATTTTTGTGGCTACAGCAAATAGGGCACAACCTATTCCTCCACCTCTCCTTGACAGGATGGAAGTCATTGAGCTTCCTGGGTATACACCCGAGGAAAAGCTCAAAATAGCCATGCAGCATTTAATTCCAAGAGTTCTGGACCAGCATGGGTTGAGTTCTGAGTTTCTTCAGATTCCAGAGGTATTGAATTTTTTGACATAAAAGGAGTTCTATAAACAGTGAAAAGTTTGTTCTCATTAGTGGAAGTGCAAATAATTTTGATGCCACCCTTTTATGTTTGTCAAGAACCAACTATCTCAAAAGCTTAAGCTGTTGGGTGAAGGCAAATGAACGACTTTATATTATATTTCTAACACGCCCCCTCACGTGAGAGCCCTTTGGGCTTGAAACGTGGATAATGCACAGGCCCACCTACCTTGTGCTGAAATTCAATTATTTTTATTAGAAGAATGAGGGCGGCAAGGATCGAACTCTAGACCACTTAGTCATAGAGGCTCTGATACTATGTCAAGAACCAATTATCCCAAAAGCTTAAGCTGTTGGGTGAAGACAAATGAATGGCTTTATATTATATTTCTAACAATGTTAAAACAAACAAACAAACAAACAATACTCTATTACTGGTCTTTCGAAGAAAAGAAACACAGGAAACTAATGACTTAGGGCCTGTTTGATTAGACTTTTTAAAAACAGTTTTATGTTTTCAAAAATTTAAGAAGAACAAAATTTGTTTTTTATTAAGTTTTATAAAACAGAAAACAGTTTTTAAAAACCAAATCAATCTGACCCTTATTAACTTTACCTGGGTTTAAATGTATGGGCTAGAAATTCAGTACTATAGCTATTCATTCTAGCATCTCTCTTTGTCCAATCCACATAATATTGGAAAATTAGTGTTTTCTATGTTTTCCACTTCAAACGTTTTGTTATTTGAACATTAGAAGTCCCTCTTTAGTAAACCCTGGGGTTATGTTCTCTTCTATATTGTCCATCATGCTAAGAGAACACAATAGAACTAAAGAAAGCATGTAAAGCATACTGTATAGTTGCATAGAAACACTTTTTATGCAGGTTGTTATCTTAGAAAGCAATTTTGTTGTATATGACTCTAATTAGCAACTATGTTGATGTAGGTGATGGTGCAGCTTGTTATTCAGAGATATACTAGGGAAGCTGGTGTGCGAAATTTGGAAAGGAATCTAGCTGCCCTGGCTCGTGCTGCTGCAGTAAGAGTAGCAGAACAAGAACAAGTAGTGCCACTTAACAAGGGTGTAGAGGGACTTACTACACCACTTCTGGAAAACAGACTTGCCGATGGCGCTGAAGTGGAAATGGAAGTGATACCAATGGGTGTCAACAATCATGACATTTCGAACACATTTAGGATCACCTCTCCATTGGTTGTTGATGAAGCTATGGTTGAAAAAGTGCTTGGGGTAATTGCTATGCCAATTTCTGTTTGTTTGCAATTGAAGCTTCAAATACGATCTCCCCCCCCCCCCCAAAAAAAAAACAACAAAAACCAAAAAAAAAACAAAAAAGTGGTGCATTAAATTCTATAAAATTTGTTGCCCGTCCCTCAGCGACTGGAATCTACATCCTTTGAAGTTTGCCATATATTTTTGTATTTTACCTCAGGCAATTATGCTTTCTGTGCATGCAAGTCCTAGCACCTGCGAATGCAGTGCAATGTTATAATGTACTTTTACAGTTTGGCTCTGATATAAAAGGTGAATGTTATAACCTTGTGTATGAAGTCATCTTGAAAGAGATCTTACATAAGCAATCTTCAATGGAAATTAGATGTTATAACATGCTTAAAGGTGAGGAGTTCCTAATTGGTTGATGTTATTAAATGCAGCCTCCAAAGTTTGATGGAAGAGAAGCAGCAGAACGTGTTGTAACCCCAGGGATATCTGTTGGGCTGGTTTGGACTACTTTTGGGGGAGAAGTTCAGTTTGTGGAGGCTACAGCTATGGTAGGGAAGGGTGAATTGCATCTCACCGGACAACTTGGTGATGTGATCAAAGAATCAGCCCAAATTGCACTAACATGGGTAACCAGCTACATCCAAATAAGTTTCAACAAACCTTTATCTTGATTGGGGTTGTTCTTTTAAGTTTTCTTGAATGATGTGTTTTATGTTATATCTGTCCAAAAAAATTGCTTCTACTCATTTGGTATGTTATTTTTGTTCCTTAATTTGCTAAAGCATTGTAAATTGTAATATAAACGGGCCTATTATTTTTTTTTTTGGGCCAATGAAAGAAGTTTCATTCAAAGAAGGGAGTATATAAAAAACAAGGATAAAAATCCTTCTTATATAAAACAGGAATCAAACAAACATATTAATACATAACCAGTCTCTAACCTCTTATATTCTAAGTGCTCTGAAAACCCTAGTAATGGAGACGCAAGCCTGCAGACGCAAGATCTTGATCGAAGATGGTGCAGCGTCTCACCTACCGCAAGCGCCACAGCTATGCCACTAAGTCCAACCAGCACAGGGTTGTCAAGACCCCTGGTGTGAAGATCGTTTATCAGTCCACTAAGAAGAGGGCCAGCGGACCTAAGTGCCCCGTTACTGGCAAGAGAATTCAAGGGATTCCACACTTAAGGCCCGCAGAATACAAGAAATCAAGGTTACCTAGAAATCGTAGGACTGTGAACCGTGCTGATGAGGCCAAGGGTAATTCTCGAATTGATAGGATATTTGGTAAGACTTATGTTAGGAGGGGTAGGAAGGGAACTTCTCTAAAGTAGTGGAGGGAAATATGTAACTAACTAGCTGAGGTGGAGGTGAGAGAAAGGAGGGAATGAAGCTCACAACGTGTGTGTGATGCAATGAATAAAAGGGAAAATGATGTAGGAGAGAGGTAAATTTGGTATTGGTGGGAATTTGGTGGGAAAGTCGATTCTCTCACTCAGAAATCTTGTCCTGTGTGGAGCAGAATTTCATCCTTGTATTTACTCTGAATTCAAGTAATAGAAGATTCTATTCCATACTCAAATTCTGTTTTCCCTGTTTTTTATTACCACTGTTACATTGATTCCATCAATTGGTATCAAAGCTCTCGATCCCCGGAGCTTGAGCCATGACGAAGAAGAGCGCTGCTGATGAACGTTTTGAGAAGCTTGAACAAGATATTCAAGCAATGCGACTGAGTACCGAGGAAATCCAGAAGAACACCGATGCTAAGTTTGAGGAATTGAAGCAACTTCTGGTGAAGCAACCACGGCGTAGACGTGGTCGACCGCGACCACCGGGTCATCGTTCCGGGTCGGGTTCGGGAACAAGGAACGATAGCGAAGTGATAGTTGGAGAAGAAGAGGAAGAGAGCGACGAGCAAACGGAGGCCGATTCATCCAACGAATCCAGTCCGGTGAGCCGCCGTCACAAGGTGCGTGGTAGGAAGCTTGAGATTCCTGTTTTTGAAGGAGGTGAGGCGTACAACTGGCTAGTCAAAGTTGAACGTTACTTCAAGATTCATGGCATTGAAGAGGACGAGATGTTGGAAGCTGTGATTATAGCCCTGGATGGTAGAGCGTTGAACTGGTACCAATGGTGGGAGGAACAAATTCACGATCCAAGCTGGGATGAATTTAAGCAAGCAGTGATTCGTCGTTTCCAGCCGTCGTTGGTGAGAAATCCGCCGGCCCGATCTTGAATGTCAAGCAAATGCGATTATGGCGTCTGAAGAGCAATTCGAATTGCTCATGGCTCCGTTGAAACGCAGCGAAAGAGGAATGTTGGAGAGCATATTCCTTAACGGGTTGCGTGAGGAGATTCAGGCTGAATTGAAGCTTCATACGACACGCGGTCTGAGTGCGTTGATGGACCGAGCACTCTTGATTGAAGAACGAAATGTGGCGATGAAGAAGGAGAGGGAATCGGGGAAGGAGAAATACGAAGAAAACAAATGGAAGAACGGGTCAAGTGGAGCGGGTTGGGATGCGGGCAGAAGCAGAACAGTGTTCACAAAGCCCAAACCGGATTTAGCTGCTAATGCCACCCCCCCAGTTACTACCAGGACCTCCCCAGGAAGTCTTTGAAAAAAAGCGATGGTCGGAAAAAATTGTCCCAAGAAGAATTGAGGGACTTAAGTAGGAAGGGACTTTGCTTCAAGTGTGGAGAACGGTGGGGACGAGACCACATTTGTAAAATGAAGCATTACCATTTGGAGATAGTTGAGGATGAGGAGAGTGAGGAGGAGGTTTTTGAGGAACCTCAGGAGGAATTTGAGGCCAAATCTCTGCAACTATCCCTCAAGAGTAAGGAGGGATTGACTTCTAATCAATCCTTCAAGGTGTGGGGAAGGATTGGAGATAGAGTGGTGCTAATATTGATTGATTCAGGGGCCTCTTCGAACTTCATTTCATACAAGCTGGTTGAAGAATTGAAATTGAAACTTGATGATACTGCTGAATACATTATAGAAGTGGGGAATGGTGAGAAATTGAGCCATAAAGGGGTCTGTATGGATTTGCAAATGCAGGTGCAGGGTATTGCCATCATTCAGAATTTCTTCTTGATGACCTTGGGGGGAACTGAGGTTGTGTTAGGAATGGATTGGCTTGCTAGTCTGGGTGATATTAAAGCTAACTTCAAGAACCTGATTATCAAATGGCAGCAGGGTGGGCAGAAGTTGAAAATTCGAGGGGAGCCTTCCTTGAGTAAGCACCAATCATCCATTAAAGCCATGATGAAGTCCTTGCAACAAGATGAAGAGTGTTACCTTCTTCAATGTTTTCAAACTGATGCTGCCCAGAAAGTTGGCCCTGACAGTAACCGTGGAGTACAACAGGTCCTAGCAGAGTTCTCTGATGTCTTTCAGGAGCCTACAGCTCTTCCTCCTCCAAGGGACCAAGATCATGCTATCACACTCAAAGAAGGAGCCCCAATACCACACATCAGGCCCTACAAGTATCCCCATTATCAAAAAGATGAGATTGAGAAATTTGTGAATGAAATGTTGTCTGCAGGTATCATTAGACCAAGTATCAGTCCCTTCTCTAGTCCAGTCTTACTTGTTAAAAAAAAGATGGTGGTTGGAGATTTTGCATTGACTATAGAGCCTTGAATAAGCACACCATACCAGACAAGTTTCCTATTCCAGTAATAGATGAGCTGTTAGATGAAATTGGAGCTGCAGTGATTTTTTCCAAGCTGGATTTGAAGTCTGGTTATCACCAGATCAGAATGAGGGAGGAGGACATCCATAAGACAGCTTTCCGGACACATGAAGGGCACTATGAGTATTTGGTTATGCCCTTTGGGCTCACTAATGCACCCTCCACATTCCAAGCTCTCATGAATCGAGTATTGAAGCCTATTTTGAGAAAGTATGTATTGGTTTTCTTTGATGACATCCTTGTGTATAGCAAGGATAGTGAGAGTCACCTTGAACATCTGAAGACGGTATTAGAGATTCTCGAGCGAGAATCGCTTGTTTGCAAATAAGAAGAAATGTACTTTTGCCCAGAAACAAATAGAATACTTGGGGCACTTGATCACAGGGCAAGGGGTAGCTGCAGACCCAGCCAAGATTAATGCTATGGTGGATTGGCCAACACCTAGAGATGTGAAGAGTTTGAGAGGTTTTCTCGGATTGACTGGGTATTATAGGAGATTTGTAAAGAATTATGGGAAGATTGCTTGGCCTTTGACTCAACAGTTAAAGAAAGATAGCTTTGCTTGGAATGATGATGCTCAGAGAGCTTTTGATAAATTAAAGGTGGCCATGACTACCCTTCCTGTACTTGCTGTTCCGGATTTCTCTAAGCCATTTATTGTAGAGACAGATGCTTCTGGGAAGGGACTTGGGGCTGTGCTCATGCAAGAAGGGAGACCAGTGGCTTATATGAGCCAGACATTGTCCAATAGAGCCCAAAATAAGTCAGTCTATGAAAGAGAGTTGATGGCTATTGTGATAGCAATTCAGAAGTGGAGGCATTATTTACTTGGCAGGCATTTCACTGTACACACTGATCAAAGGAGCTTGAGGTTCCTAACTGACCAAAGGTTAATGGGGGAAGAGCAACAAAAGTGGGTGACCAAGCTGCTAGGCTATGATTTTGATGTGAAGTACAAGCCTGGGATTGAAAATAAAGCTGCAGATGCCCTCTCTAGGCAGCTGCATTGTAATGCCATTTCCTCTAGTCAATGCCATGAGTGGGAGGGGCTGGATGAAGAAGTGCAGGCCGATCCGAGGCTAAGGCAGATTGTGCAGACCTTTTAGCACAAGTGGCGAGATCATCCTGGGTATTGTTTGAAGCATGGAAGGTTGTACTACAAGGGAAGGATAGTGTTACTAAAGCACTCTCCTCGAATTGAGAAGATTCTGGCTGAATTTCATGACTCTCCAATGGGGGGTCACTCTGGTGTGCTGAGAACATATAAGAGAGTCTCTAATGTGGTGTTCTGGGAGGGCATGAGAGGAAGCATCCAGCAATATATACAAGCCTGTAGTATTTGTCAGCAGAATAAGTATCAGGCCCTTAGCCCTGGAGGGTTGCTCCAACCACTACCCGTACCTACACAGGTTTGGAGTGATGTGTCTATGGATTTCATAGGAGGCTTGCCCAAGTCTATGGGGATGGATACTATTTTGGTGGTGGTAGACAGGTTAACCAAGTATAGCCATTTTATAGCATTGGCCCACCCATACAATGCTAAGGATGTGGCTCAAGTATTCTTGAAGGAGATTGTGAAGTTACATGGCTTCCCTGCCTCTATTGTGTCTGATAGTGATAGAGTGTTCATCAGTGCCTTTTGGACTGAGTTGTTCAGAGCTGCGGGTACTAAACTCAAGATGAGTTCGGCATACCACCCTCAGACCGATGGTCAAACTGAGGTGGTGAATAGGTGCGTTGAGACTTATTTGAGGTGTCTGACAGGGAGTAAACCTAAGCAGTGGGCTAAGTGGCTGGCATGGGCTGAGTATTGGTACAATACTAATTATCATTCATCCTTGAAAATGTCCCCATTTGAAGCTTTATATGGTAGAAAACCCCCGGTGCTAGTGAAGGGTGATGAGAACAGAATCTCTGTGGATGAGGTGCAGCAACTAACTCAAGAAAGGAATGACTTGCTCAAGGAACTCCGTGACCAGCTCGCTAAATCTCAGAACCGGATGAAACAAATGGCTGACAAACATAGAAGGGAAGTGAGTTTTGAAGTGGGAGATTTGGTATACTTGAAGATACAACCATACAAGTTGAAGCAGCTGGCCAAGAGGACAAATCAGAAACTTAGTCCACGGTTTTATGGTCCTTACACTGTATTAGAGAAGATAGGACCTGTTGCTTACAAATTACAAATTGCCCCACGAGTAGAGTGCACCCGGTGTTCCATGTATCACTCTTGAAGAAAGCAATAGCTGCTTCAGCAACAGTGCAGCCACTTCCTCAGTGTCTTGATGAAAACTGGGAACTGCATGTTATGAAGTGTTAGCTGTTAGGAGCAACAAGGAAGGCCAGACTGAAGTTTTAATTAAGTGGCAGAACCTACCTGAATTTGAGAACTCTTGGGAGGATGTGCAGGACATTGAAGAGCAATTTCCAGATTTTCACCTTGAGGACAAGGTGAATTTTGAAGGAGGGAGTGTTGATGAGGCCAAGGGTAATTCTCGAATTGATAGGAAATTTGGTAAGACTTATGTTAGGAGGGGTAGGAAGGGAACTTCTCTAAAGTAGTGGAGGGAAATATGTAACTAACTAGCTGAGGTGGAGGTGAGAGAAAGGAGGGAATGAAGCTCACAACGTGTGTGTGATGCAATGAATAAAAGGGAAAATGATGTAGGAGAGAGGTAGGCTGGTATTGGCTGGGAATTTGGGCTGGGAAAGTCAGTTCTCTCACTCTGAGAGTACTGTCCTGTGTGGAGCAGAATTTCATCCTTGTATTTACTCTGAATTCAAGTAATAGAAGATTCTATTCCATACTCAAATTCTGTTTTCCCTGTTTTTTATTACCACTGTTACATTGATTCCATCACGTGCATATTGTGAAGTTTTGTCTGGAGGTGCTGTTAGGGAAATGATCATTCAGACTTTCTTGGTTGAAGAGCAAAAGATTGGGAAAAAGGTCTTGAAAAATCAGAAGGCAAAAGAAAAGTAGGCCTCGAAGGCAGTGATTTGGACAACAGAATGAGATGAAGATCTTTTTGAAGGACTCTTAGGTTTGGGTGATTACAGTAAATCACTCTTAGAATTTGGGTTTGGGCCTAACTCAACCCCAAAAGCTAGCTTGTGGGTGAGAGTTGACCCCCCCACCCATAACCACTAATCAGACCATATTACTATCCAATATAGGACTCTCACACCCCCTCACGCCCAGGACTGGACATCTGAAGCGTGATTCGAGTGGCCTGATAATGGGTGGCCCAACAGACCACAGATAGTTTTTGATACCATCTTAGGATTTGGGTTTGGGCCTAACTCAACCCTAAAAACTAGTTTGTGGGGTGAGGATTGACCCCCATTATAATCACTAATCAGACCATACAACTATCAAATATAGGGCTCTCAACAATCACAAATTTTATTAGAGTTATTCCCATGTTAATTGTGCTTTATTGGCTTGTTTAAACTTGTTCTAGTGCAATTGTTAACTTTGCCGACAATTCCGTTGTGGAAAAAAAAAAACTTACGTCTAACTAGGAAATTCCCTAAAGAAAATGTTCTAAATAGTAAACATCACATATAGCTTGTAAAACAGATAAACATTCATGTCCCATAACAGGTATTAGAACAACAATTTTCCCTTAAAAATCCTAGCCTTTTGCAATTACCAAATGCTGGAAAGAATAGCATTCATACTGTTATCCTTACTCGTGGGATAACCTGTGAACTTGATAAAAAGAAACTGCTCCACTAACAGCAAATCCATGATTCACCACCAAAGTCTTCAAAGTTTTACTCCGGACGTAAGTCAAATATCTATTACCAGATGAAGTCAATTATTTTGGGTGCACCTAGTTTGAAACGGTTGTAGCATCTCCACATTATTTTTATTGGATGCTGGGGATTTAAGATCTTTGGTTTATAAAACCATATGGCATATCGCGCTTTAGATCCTCTAAGGGCTGTCATTTGCTAATGAGTGTTGTTTCTTTAGGCACCTTTGTTTCCTTTGAGAACAGCAAGGTGGTATAGGTCATAAAATATCTTTAAATGGTGTGCGTGTATGTATTACTAGGTGGGTTTGGATATATACATATATCTTAAAATGGTGCCTAACAATGACTAGGAGTACATTTTCTTCCACTTATGGTCTGCATTTGGTCATTTCAATTCCATCTGCATGATATGGGTGCCAATGATCATTGGCTAGCTCAAGTTTGTGTGCATTGAACACTTGCTATTTCACTGTTACATATGCACAGAAGTTGCTGCTTGTATTAATTGAAGACTTGTAAATTGTTTCATTGACTATAAAAGATTGATTTATAGGTAAGGGCAAGAGCAGCTGATCTTAGACTGGCTGCTGCAGAGGGCATTAATCTGTTGGAGGGTCGTGATATACATATACATTTCCCCGCGGGTGCAGTACCTAAAGATGGGCCTTCAGCTGGTGTGACTTTAGTCACAGCGTTGGTATCACTTTTCAGTCAGAAAAGAGTGAGATCCGATACGGCTATGACTGGAGAGATGACGTTGAGGGGTCGTGTACTACCTGTTGGCGGTATCAAGGATAAGGTAAGTTTCTTATGTCTTTATGACCAGTGTAAACTTTCTGGTAGATGTTGTCAAGAACTAACTATCCCAAAAGCTTAAGCTGTTGGGTGGAAGCAAATTAATGGCTTTATATTATATTTCTAACACGCTCCCTCACGTGAGAGCCCTTTGGGTTTGAAATGTGGATAATGCACAGACCCACCTACCTTGTGCTGAAATTCAATTATTTTTATTAAATGAATGGGGGCTGCAAGAATCGAACTCTAGACCACTTAGTCATAGAGGCTCTGATACCATGTTAAGAACCAACTATCCCAAAAGCTTAAGCTGTTGGGTGAAGGCAAATTAATGACTTTATATTATATTTCTAACATATGTTAAAGATAATGCCACAAGGGTAGTTGCAAATATGTAATTGATTCTGCATTTGTTGGTACTGCTATAAACACATTAGTAAAGTGATTCCTTGTGGCACAACATGCACAATTAAGCACTTCAAATTCAATGCTTACAAATGGTGGATATTACTAGCACTTACTGGATAATAGCTTACCATTCTCCCTACAGCTTCAACACACAGAGGAAGCCATATCTTGGTATGAAATAAGTATAGCCAAGGTAGAAACTTAATTTTAGTTTTTTTAATGGAAATAAGGAATACAGAGATGATGTAGGCGACAAACTGTCTTGTAACTTAACAATATGATAACATACATCTTGACTTGAAAGAGGTCGAGGGGAAGGGACTGAGAAGAAGGCTAGATGGAAGAAAGTCAGCCTGGATCATCAAATAACTTCAGATATATGTTATGAGAAATCTTATTTGAACATTAAATTGAGACACCAAAATCGACAACAATTTTGTTGGTTAATGTTATTCACACACGTGGTTAATGAAGTGTTGAACTTGATTAATGAATATACCAAGGTGTTGCAACTCATTAACCATCAACTGAATTTCATTAACCACAATAAGAAATCGAGACAGAACGATTTCATTCCCCAAGAAATTATGAAGTCAGCGACCTCTGAGCACTGGTTCAATATGTTGCTTCCACAATAAGTTCTTATCAATGAGTTTCTCCGAGATGACATGGGAGAACGTAATCAGTGTTGACACATGGGGAATGCATAAATTGACTTACAACTCTCACAGGGAAGGCAATATCAGGTCTGGTATGGGACAAATAGATTGGCTTGCCAACTAGTCTCTGGTATCTTCCAATATCAACAGGGACTTTTCCTTTCTCCCGAAGTTTCACATTTGGGTCCATGAGGGTATCAGCTGGTCTGCAACCACTCATTCTAGTTTCCTTTAAAAGATCCGGAATATACTTTCGTTGGGAAACCACCTTCTTTGATTTGGCGACCTCCATGCCAAGAAAGTATTTCAATGCTCCCAAATATTTGATTTCAAATTCTTTTGCCAAATTTCTCTTCAGTCTGTCCATCTCTACTACATCATCTCCTGTAAGAATAATATCATCAACATAGACAATTAGTACAGCAATCTTCCCATCGGAAGAAAATTTTGTGAATAGTGTGTGATCAACTTGTCCTTGCTTGTATCCCAGTTTCTTCATAGATTTGGTGAACCTGTCAAACCATGCTTTCAGAGACTGTTTAAGTCCATATAGTGATTTTTTTAATTTACACACATTGGACCCAAACCTTCCTTCGATTCCAAGAGGAACATCCATGTATACTTCTTCCTCTAGGTCACCATTGAGGAAAGCATTCTTCACATCTAGTTGATGCAACGGCCAATCTAAGTTAGCAGCAAGGGATAAAAGGATCCTAGCAGTGTTTAATTTTGCAACAGGAGCAAAGGTCTCTGAATAATCTATGCCATAGGTCTAATTGAACCCTTTGGCCACCAAGCGAGCCTTGTATCTTTCTACGGATCCATCTGAGTTGAATTTCACATTGAAGACCCATTTACATCCTACTGTATTTTTCCAGTTGGCAAGTTCATAACACTCCAAGTGTTATTCTTCTCAAGAGCTCTCATCTCCTCAAGAACAGCTTCCTTCCACTTTGGAACTTTTAGAGCTTTCAGTACATTATTTGGAATTTCTATACTAAACAACTGTGAGCTAAATGCAGCATAGGAAGAAGACAAATTTGAATATGACACAAAATTAGATAAAGGATGCTTAGTACAAGATCTAATACCTTTCCTAAGCGCACAATGGGAATGTCTAACTCAGAGGATTCAATGTGGTTCTTAGGCTCAGAAGAGGACTCACCTGTCTCAGGTTGACTGACTAGATTTTTCCTCAGTTCGGTTTCATGACAGTGCTGGAGAGTTGGTTCTTCATTTTTGTTTTTCTTATTGTTCCTTGAAACATAGAACTTTCCCTTGAACTGTCGGTCACCACCTTTGAACCTGTTATTTCCTTCTTCACAAGAATCACCATGCTGCAGCATTTCAATTAGTTCTTCAATTTTATTTATTTCCAAAGGCTGTTTGTCAGAGTCTTGATTTTGAGATGTAGACCCAGATTCCGTAGGAGCCTTACTCATGATAGGAGTAGGCCTAGATAGTGAATCTTGGTCATTTGCTATTGGTGCATAAGTTGTACAAGTCTCAGAATCATGTGAGTTTTCAAATAAAGTAATGATTTCAAATGAATCTTCATGTGAACTCCCCCCCCTGAAGATGAGTGTCCTCAAAAAAAAAGTTTGTTTTCAAAAAACGTGACATCCATGGTCACAAAATATTTCTTTGATTTTGGATCAAAACATTTATACTCTTTTTGGGTTGGAGAATATCCAATAAAAACACATTTTATAGCACGTGGTTCTAGTTTCTCAAGATTCTTATGTTCATGAATAAAAACAATAGAACCAAATATTTTTAAAGGTAAATTAGTGGAAAGATGAGCCATAGGAAAACATTCCTTGAAAACATTGATTGGGGTTTGAAATTGTAGGACCTTGGACGACATGTGATTTATCAAATATGCAGCAGTTAAAACAGCTTCACCCCACAAGTATTTTGGAACTTTTGTTTCAAACAATAAGGCTCTAGCTACTTCTAGGAGATGCCTATTTTTTCTCTCCGCAATTCCATTCTGTTGGGGTGTATTAACACAAGAACTTTGATGCACAACCCCATTCTCAAGGGAAAAAATTCCCCAAAATCATATTAAAAAATTCCTTTCCATTGTCACTTCTGAAAACTTGAATATTTGTTTGAAATTGAGTCTGCACCATTTTAAATAAACTTTTAACAACTTGACCAACCTTGGATTTTTCCTTTAACAAATACACCCAACAAAGTCTAGTGTGATCATCAATAAAGGTGATGAACCATTTTTTATTTGAGAGTGTACTTGTCTTATTAGGGCCCCAAACATCACTATGAATCATAGTAAAAGGTTTTGTTGGCTTATAAGATTGCATAGGAAAAGAGGAGCGATGATGCTTTGCAAATTCACAAGTCTCAATTAAATAAAAAAGGGTCTTTATTATTAAACAACTTAGGAAATAAATGTTTTAGGTACCTAAAACTCGGGTGACCTAACCGTAAATGCCATAACATGATATCATTATTGTTATCAGAAATAAAACTAGATTCAAAGCAGGAACCTCTCAGTTGAGATTGTTGTTCTGGTCCAAGTCCACTATCAAAGTAATAAAGTCCTCCATTCTCTTTAGCACTGCCAATCATCCTTCCCGAGTTCAAATCCTGAAACACACAATGAGAAGGAAAAAAATGAGTTTGACAGTTTTCATCTCGGACTAATTTACTAACTGATAAAAGATTACATGACAGCTTTGGAACATGAAGAACATCTTGGAGAGTTAATGTCGGAGACAGAACAATGGACCCTTTTCCTGCAATGGCTGATAAAGAGCCATCTGCAATTTTTATCTTCTGGTTACCTGCACAAGGACTATATGAAGAAAAAAGACTAGACTCTCATGTCATATAGTCAGTGGCACCTGAGTCAACAATCCAAGTATGATTGACACTAAGGAATGCGGTTTTAACAAAGTTACCTCTCTGTGCTATAGAACAGGAAGGGGTTTGAGACTCAAGAAGTTTGTACAGTTGATCTATTTGTTCCTTAATAAAAGGAAACAAGCTTGAGGAAGACTGCTTCTCTTGATCAGAAGTACTACCACCGCCTTTCTTCTTCCAATTCACAGGCTTGTCATGGAGTTTCCAACATGTCTCACGGATATCCTGGGCGTCTGTAGTGCTCACACCATTTATCAAATTTCTTCCCGTCATCACTGTAATTCTTACTGTCAAGGGAATTATCTGATATATTGATTGATGTCCTGCAAATTTTTCTTGCTCAAGAGAACAAAAATAGTCGACAGTAGTAAATAGGTCCTGAAAACAATTGAGAAGTAGGACCCACAAGCTAGAAGTATCCAACGCAAAAACAGCAACAAAAGCAAAGTCAAATGACCAGAAAAGTAACCCACTGAACCTGGAATGCAGTAGTGGCAGAAAAACCTAAAAAGAACAAGAAAAACGAGCAAAAAAACGTGTGGATTTCAAATGACCCACGAACAAAAGTGCTCGGATCGGAAAATGGACCCCCATAACAGAACGAGGAGGCGCCAATCTACAATCTGGCAAAGTATGGAGACAAACGGCGCACGGGACGGTGGCGCGTGGGCTGCACGCGCCGGAGAACAATTCTGCTTGTGGCGGGGCGTGTGGGCGCGTGGGCTGGAGTTTGGCCACGCGCTTCCGGGGTTTGACCGGTTTTTGGGAGTCAGTCCTGATGGCATGATCGTCGGAGTGATCGGAGTGGCGGAAGGCGGCGTTTTGGGCTTGGCAGTGGCGGGTTAGTGTGTTTAGGACAACGGGACTGTTCCGGGCACTATTTCTCGCACTTTAAAGGAAGGTTACTGCAAAACAATGCAATAAAACCAAGCCGCAATGAAGGCGGCAACAGAAACCGCAATGAAGGTGGCTAGGGTTTATGCGGAAGCTAGGCCGTCAAAATCGACAGCTCGTGATACCATATAGAAGGTAGGGAACAAAATTGTTCTCTATTTTTTATTCATAATACTGGATCTCTTTTATAAAGAGAGCACAATAAAAAGGAAATAAATGTCTTCCTATAAAAAAAAGGAAGGTAATAAAATAGGATAATAATAACAAAATAAAATCATGCCCAACTTGATTCTTCTGCATAATGCAACTGTGGGTAACAAATAAACTGATTAACTTGCCAATCACTATATGGTGACACCATGTATACCTGGCTTAAATGCAATGATCAATCTAAATAAATATTGGCTTAAATATGTTTTTCATCCCTGCAAATATTGAGACTTCTGTTTTTCGTCCCTGTAAATTATTTTTTTTGTTTTTTGTCCCTACAATATAAGAATTTTTGCTTTTAATCCTTGTTTTATTTTAGTCCCTGTAATATTTTTTATATTTGGTTTTAGTCCTTAAAATTTGAGATCATTTTGATTTTAGTCCTTGAAATATGGACTATATAAGGACTAATTTCAAAAAAATAAAATAAAAATATATATATATATAGACGAAAAGCAAAACAAAAATTTTGCTGGGACCAAAAATAAAGTTAAAAAAATTGCAGGAATAAAAAACAAAATTTTCTTTTTGTAAGTACGAAAAACAAAAACCTCGATATTCTAGTGACAGAAATGCATATTTAAGCCATAAACATTCTTCACTTATAGAAGAAGATGCTTATGGCTAAAAAACTACGGCATGATCTAATTTTTTTCAATCTTCACAGATACTAGCTGCACATCGATATGGTATTAAGAGAGTCATCTTGCCCGAAAGGAACTTGAAGGACTTGGTTGAAGTACCATCTTCAGTGCTAGCCAATTTGGAGGTAATTTTATTTGCGTATTCCAACCCGTTTGCTAATTTTATGGTAGTTGTGAACCGAGCATTAGCTGATACTAAGTTAGACATGTATTTGGTAAATTGGTATGAAAAATTTACCTTGTCCAGTCTTGACGATAGAATATTTTCAAAGACATGGAGGACCATGTGTCTGCATATTTTTATGTTTTACGTTATCATCCTTAATAATTACCAATGAAATGAATAAACAGATACTGCTTGCAAAACGAATGGAAGATGTGTTGGAGCAAGCTTTTGACAGTGGATGCCCTTGGAGACAACACTCAAAGTTGTAACAGTATCCTTGATTAGCGCTTGGTACCCCTCTATGTTCTATGTATCAATTCAACATCTGGCCTTCTCCTGATTTAATTGTCGCTACACTGGGAAGTGAGTATTTTGATCCATTCAAACTGGCCCTGATTGAGAAAAACTCTAGAAGCCACCAGGTTGGATGGGAGATGACGTCTGCATGTATTCTTTAGACATGATAGAGTATACTGCTGTGAACGCCAAGAAGGGTTTCAGTACTGACTATAAACTTCCGGCAGCCTTCGTGGTGTTCACAGTGGCATACTCTATCAAGACACCACTCTCCATAATCTTTTTGTAAGTATTTTTTTTTTTTTTGACAAACTATTCTTATCCAAGTCGAGCAAATGATGTTTTTTTACTCTCTCCTTAGTACTACCCTCTTCGCTGACCCCCTTTGGTTGCGTTAATTCGTCGTCTTGTTGCTATTGCATTGTGCATGAACCATTATTTTTTATGAGCAAGAGAGCACTTCAGCTCTCTTAGATGTGTGTATCGGCTTCCCGCCTGTTACCTGCTTGGCGGCTTGGCCAGTCAGTCCGATTGGGAAGTTGTACAAGGGTATGTTTTGTTGTGTTGCTTACCGGGGACAAGTTTTCATTTCTAATTGAATGAGCAATATAATTTTTTTCGGTCGCGCTATTTTGACACACAAAATTGACAACAAAATAGATGGTTAACGCAGTTCAAATACGTGGTTAATTATGTTCAGTGGATGGTTAATGGATATACCAGGTATCAAAACTCATTAACCATCGACGCAACTTCATTAACCACGAATTTGAACGTGATTAACCCCGATTTTCAAGTGTTCAAATCAACAATTGAACGTGATTAATCCCGATTTTCAAGTGTTCAAATCTACATGTAGATTTGAACACTTCGAAATCGGAGTCAATCACGTTCAAATTCGTGGTTAATGAAGTTACGTCGATGGTTAATGAGTTTCGATACCTGGTATATCCATTAACCATCCATTAAACATAATTAACCACGTATTTGAACTATGTTAACCATCTATTTTGTTATCAATTTTGTGTCAAAAAATCATTTCTCATTTTTTTTTATCACAACGAGCAATATAATTAATCTATAACTATAAATAAAGGGACTATGGGTTTTAGTCTGTAATTTTTTAAATCCAATTTTACCCTTGAAACATATGGTTTTAGTCTCTCCCCCTCCTTTCTTTTCGGCCTAGTGCAACTCTGCGCACGATTTTTTTTTCCACATTTTCTAGAAAATAATTTCTGGAATGAAAATAGTTTCTGGATATTATAAAATCCATATTTTGAAAAATTAGTTTTCGAGACAATTTTTTGTTATCCAAAAACAAGATTCCAAATGAGAAAAAAAAACTGTCATTTCAAAACTGAATTTTTTCCCATTTTTATTCTCATTATGAAACTAGCTTTCGGATCATGTGAAAACGTATCACTTTGCACATTTTTGTTCACATTTAGAATTTAGATTCCAAACAATATGAAAACCCAGAAAGAACAATTGGTTATGCAATGAGTTGCAAGTGGGTGGAGGTGGGGGAAATTGTGGTAACAGACATAGGAGATGGTGGGAGTGGGGTTCGGGGGCAACTGAAAGGTGGGAGATTGGCGAAGGATGGAAATGGTGGCAGTAGCAAACGGGATTAGTTTGTGTTAGTTTTAGGGAGTAGGGGTATCTTAGACCTTTTTAGTAGAGAGGGAGAGGTGAGAAAATTAATGTGGGAAGTGCCTTTATCAAAATCCTATGTCATACGATTAGACCAGTGTTTTAAAAATCGGTCCGACCCTTTCTACAGTCCGGTTATTTGGGCAGTTCGACCGTGGTTTCATCCTAGTTCGGACAATTTAAAGTGGTTGAATCATGACTTGAAGGTATTGCCGGTTCGATATCCTATTCGGTTTTTAAAACATTGGGTTAGACAAACACAAATTTACCCGCTTAAAAGGAATTATACTACTCAGTTAATTAGTTCTGCATAATGCCATCGAGAAAGGGGTATAAAAAAGGATAGTATTTTTTACCCCCCTTTAAAGACGACCCATCGTAATTTAGTGGCAAAAAATGCTTTAAAATATTGGAAATTTATAAAATACATACATAAAGAAGAAAATGGTGAAGTTTCAGCAGCATAACCGGTGGGAAAGCGTCCCGCCATTTGAAGGTAAAAAACTATCAGAAAGACGCATCTTTCTTGAATTATCCCCTGAACCTTAAGATTTTTTTTTACAAGGAAGCGAAAAGTGCAGAAACTGTACTTGATTCTCCTGTACATCTCTGAATATATTCACACGGCAAGGCAGCTACAATCCTCACGACCACGCTAAATAAATCCTCCTTATGGACTGATGGACTTCCCAAAAACTTAACATCCATGTTCACATTCTAATGCTTCTATTCCTTTTGTTATAAACCAGATTCATGTGCCCAAAAGGCATCTGGATCTGGACAAAATAGAGAAAAATCCTGGATCTCCAGATTCGCTATATGCCAATTGACAAAACGGGCTTGTACCGACTTGAATAGAAAAAGGATGATAGGCAAAAGCCAGCATTTATCATCTTCCCTGCAAGGGCAATGCATCAAAAACTTGAAAAATAAAGAATACCAAGTTAAAAAATACACCACAAAGTTCTAAAAGCAAGTAAGCAACTAAAAAATATAGCAATCAAAGCAAAATCATCAAAACCAGCTAAAACAAAATGTAGTGGCAAAGGACTTCACGGATCCTTGTAACAATAAATGACTTGCTGTCATTCATGTGTGTGACCAGAGAAACATTGCTACATTGTTGATGGCTCAAAGTCAAAGAATGGAGAATTATGAGGTACTTCCAGTGGTTAATGATGAGTGGTACGCAATCTGAAAAGAGATTGTTTGTTTGGAGCTAAGAACTAAATGGGGATCAGGTCTCTGAAATTAGCCATCTAAAATGTTGACTCTAATGGAAAAATGGCTGTGGTAGCTAAATGCCATTGCACCAAGTTATTTAGTGCATGATTTAGATTGAAACAGGTTAAATGTCAGGCTATCACTGCTTGTCATGGCAGTCCCTGGAAACTGTATCAACTAGGGTTATGTTTCTTTAAGACCACTAGTTACTGTTAGCCGGAAGCTGGCACTTGCATCAAGTTTTGGGAGGACATCTTTGTAGGAAATGCCTTTTCGCTAGAGGCCTTTCCAGAAGCCTATAATCTTTCTACCTTACATGATTCCCCCATTAAAAATACTTTCACAGTGAACAGACATCCTTTACAAAATCAAACTCTTGTATTTACGTTGGAATATAGTGAAAGGAATGAATCTGACAGTTCTCAAACTGGAGAGGATGTAAGGGAAGTAACCCGATAACCAAAAGCAGCAGAGTAGTACAGAGAAAATAAGCTGGAGGGGTTTTGTGATATTTCAATGTTAGCCCCTCAACATGTATACTTGCTTGTATGTGTCAGCCCAGTGTCAGCCCAATCACAGAAGTAATAAAAATACAAAATAAAAATGAAATAAGAAATGACCATCTCTATTGCATTGAAAATGCACTACTAACTATCCCCAAACAAATCCATGTTTTAGCTTTACTGAATATTAGACATGATATTTTCCATCGGACAAATCTTACCAAAACCTCCATGCAGAGAGGCAGTTCAATGATTAAGCAGAATCCAACTGGCTATCAAGTTCAGGTACGAAGTAAATCAGATGACTTGATACTCAAAACATGGATAAGATGATGTAATAATTTTTCATAGAGTAATGTTATTTTGACAACTGAGTATCTACACCGTATGTACTGTTCCCGTACGGACAGTACTGTTTATGTACGGAAAATTACTGTTCATATATGAAAAAAATACTATTTTGAAAAAAATTATTTTTTTCTTTCCTATTAACCACTCACTAAATATTATATGTACAAATACTTAGTTAATTCAGTTCATTACATGGTTAATGAGTTATTGCAATTCATTAACCCGTAGTGAACTGCATTAACCAAGTATTTGCAAGTCATTAACCATATAGTATCAAAGTAACTCATTTACCATTAACCAAGTATTTGCAATCCATTAACCACGTAATGAACTAAATTAACCAAACATTTGTACTGCATTAACCATGTAATTTTTATTGAGTTGTGAAAAATATGAAATTAATTTTGTGCATAGAAATATTGTAACTTATTAACCACATAACGAACTGAATTAACCAAATATTTGTACTGCATTAACCACCCGTGAACAGTAAAAAGTTGTAGGAAAGTTGTCGAATTGTAGTTGTCAAAATAACATTACTCTTTTTCATAGTTGATTTCTTAATGTACTCTTAGAATTTGGGTTTGGGCCTAACTCAACCCCAAAAGCTAGTTCATGGGGTGAGGGTTGCTCCCCACTTATAACCATTATTCAGGCCATCTCATTCTTCCATGTGAGACTTCTAACACCCCCCTCACGCCCAGGACTAGACAAGCGGAGCATGACCCGAGTGACCCGATAACGGGTGACCCAACAAATGGATCTATGATAGGCTCTGATACCATGTTCAGTCTTGTTCAATCTATGTTGTCTTTCTACCCTTCTGCTCCTATCATACATAGTCTAGAGTCTCGAATATTCGGCTGTGTTGTATTTGTTCATGTCCACAAGCAGCACCGCAATAAGTTGGATTCCCGTGCTGTCCGATGCATCTTCTTGGGTTATGCTCCAAATAAACGGCGGTACAAGTGTTATCATCCTTCAACTCGTAAACACTATGTCTCTATGGATGTCACTTTCCATGAACAGGTCCCTTTCTTCACTCGTCCTCAGCTTCAGGGGGTGAATAGTAGTGATTTGGAATATGATTCCGAGTTTCTTCTCCTTGGTACTTGGCTTCCTGAGTCGCCACCTTCGTCAGTCGATCCTCCTGAGTCTCCTGATCCTCATGAGTCTCCTGATCCTCATGAGTCTCCTGTTCCTGAGTCTCCTGTTGTTGTTCCTGAGTTACTACCTCCTGAGTCTCCAGTTGTTTCTGGGTCACCTGTTATTGTTCATCCTTTACCTTCTATTTTGCAGGAAACAACACCTTCAGCACCAACAAAGACAAAGGCTAGTGAGCCAACTTTGACATATTAGAGGAAAGAAAAACTCGACCTGGTCCAGAAACAACCCCAGCCGTCTGAGCTAGAGGTAAGTATTGAAATTAACCCTTTTGCTTCTGATTCTTCTATTCCCGATACACTTGATCTTGATCCAATTGACCTACCTATTGCCTTGAGAAAAGGAAAAAGGTCTTGTGCCAAATACCCTATTTCTCAATTTGTTTCATCTAATCACATTTCCCCGCAGCATAAGGCTTTTATGACAGCAGTTGACTCTGTAAGAATCCCTGCATCTGTTAAGGAGGTACTTAAAGATGAAAATTGGATCAAAGCCATGAATGAGGAAATGAAAGCTCTTAAAAAGAATAGAACTTGGGAGATAGTTGAGATGCCAAGAGGCAAGAAGCCAGTTGGTTGCAGGTGGATTTATACTGTCAAGTACAAATCAGATGGCACTATTGATCGATATAAAGCTAGACTAGTAGCAAAGGGGTACACCCAGACTTATGGCATTGATTATGAGGAGACATTTGCACCGGTAGCAAAGATGAACACTGTCCGTATCTTACTCTCTCTTGCTGCTCATTCTGGGTGGGAACTTAATCAGTTTGATGTTAAAAATGCATTCTTGCATGAAAATTTAGAGGAGGTGTATATGGAGATTCCACCAGGATTATCCAACCAATGGGATAAATAAGGTGTGTAGATTGAAAAAGGCCTTGTATGGGCTAAAGCAATCTCCCTGAGCATGGTTTAAAAGATTTACAAAGGCTATGTTGGGTCTTGGTTACAAACAGAGTCAAGGTGATCATACCCTCTTCTTCAAACATTCACAAGGAGGAAAACTAACAGTACTTCTTGTTTATGTTGATGATATTATTACAGGGAATAACTTGGTTGAGAGACAACTCCTCAAGAAGAAATTGTCTGCAGAATTCGAGATGAAAGATCTGGGAACTCTCAAGTATTTCTTTGGGATTGAGGTAGCTTACTCAAAACAAGGAATCTTTATCTCTCAGAGAAAATATGTTCTTGACCTTCTGCAGGAAACTGGCAAGCTTGAGTGTAAACCTGCAGGTGTTCCTATAGGGCAAAATCATAAAATGAGCACTGAAGAGGAGAGTGCTAGAGTTGACAAGTCTCAGTATCAAAGATTAGTGGGGAAGCTAATTTACTTGGCACACACTAGACCTGACTTAGCTTAAGCAATAAGTGTAGTCAGTCAGTTTATGCATGATCCGAGGGTGAGGCACTTGCAGGCAGTAGAGCGAATTTTGCAATACCTTAAAGCTACTTCAGGAAGAGGTCTCTTGTTCAAAAGAAGCGGAAGATTGACATTGGAAGCCTATACGGATGCAGATTATGCAGGCTCAGTGAGTGATAGAAGGTCCACTTCTGGCTACTGCACATTCTTTTGTGGTAATCTTGTTACATGGGGGAGCAAAAAGCAAAATGTAGTGGCCAGATCAAGTGTTGCGGCAGAATTCAGAGCAATGGCACATGGAATTTGTGAGCTATTGTAGATGAAGATTATACTAGACGATTTGAAGGTGAATTATGAAGGCTCAATGAAGTTGTTTTGTGACAATAAATCAGCAATCAACATTGCTCATAATCCTGTACAACATGACAGAACTAAACACATTGAGATAGATAGACACTTTATAAATGAGAAGTTAGATTGTGGACTGATAACAACGTCCTACATTCCTACCGGATACCAACTGGCAGATGTGCTTATAAAAGGGCTACCTACAAAACGATTCCGCCAACTTACTTGCAAGCACTCACCAGCTTGAGGGGGAGTATTGTAAATAATTAGAGTAACTAGTAAATATATACATTTTGTATTGTAACCTAGTTTGTTTATCTGGCCCATTGCACATGCCCATTAGGTTTAAGTCTAGCGTAGTCTATATAACAACGATTAGTGTGTGTATACTAATTAAGTTAATACAATATTATTCAGTATACTTTTCTACATGTACTGTCACAGAAGTAAAATTAAAACAAGAAATGTAGGTAGATTGTAATATATGCCATCTTTGTTTGAGATAAAATGATATCATTAAGAAGATGAGAGTCTTACCTCTTAACATTCCGTGTACTTGCCTCATCAGGGTAGTGAAAGTGGGATAAAGCATAATGAATGAGGCAACAAATAAAAGCCACTCCCTGCAGGAGCATGCACACGTCAGATAAGCAGGAAATATATTTCAAATGATTGCATGAATGCACATATCTTAAAAAGTTGAAAATTCAATATGCCTAGAATCCTGTAACTGTTTCCCTTTCAAACTGCAGTAGCAATGGATATAGGGCCTTGCCACTTCTGCAGTATGAGAATTTTCTCGGCATTTTTACAGGACTCTATTGATGGGATTCTGTGGGGGTGTGTCATTAACATTTAGATAGATTGGAGGCTTTATGTTCAGATGTAGAATGTATTGTAATTCTGATTTTTTTCCCTTAATCATGATGGAGTAATGGGAGGATATATTATCATTTTCCTTTGCACTTTCATTTTTTTATGCTTAAAAGGCATATGCAATTTTTGTTACTGTGAATGCAGTTGTCTCCATCGTCTGTATTAAATTTTTAATTAATTAATATAAAAATAGGAAGAATTCTTTATTGAACATTCTATACAGATTAAATGGAATATAAAACTATCTGTTTGAACATATGGAAAAATATCACATAATATTTGGGTATTTTTAGGCTTGGTTTCCATATTTCTTTATATTTCATGATTCATTTCCTTATTTAATTAAGATTAAGAATCTTGTAATTTTCCTGATTAGTTTCCTTATTTAATTACAAATAAAAGTCTAATATTTGTATAAACAAGGGTTAGTATTTAGTCTTTTATGTATCAAGTCATAATCATAATTCAAAGTCTTCATTCTTTCTCTTCCCTCCTTCCTTATCTAAAATCTTCTAATTTTAACACTATTCTCCATGTATCAGTAAATATCAAATAATATTTTTCCACTGAATACTGTGTTTTTCAAATAAAAAAATATGTACCGCAAGCCTCATTTGCAACTTCGATATTTCTAAGTAATTGCCTTATAGCCGTTAGAGCTTTTTCATATGCTTAACAATATCTTTCAGCAATTGCATCTCAACATTTCTATGTAGTCTGTATTTATACAGCAGGTTGCTTGCTACAAAGCCTATTGATATATTATCCAGTGAAGGTTGACCTAGTAAATTTGGCTCATATAAATTATTTTGGACTGCTTACGCCCATTCTTCTCGAATTAGAGTCATCTTAATGTTACGCATCTTAAGCATGAAGCATGCTTACTGCCTCTCACCTGCTTTACACATGCAATAGGCTGTTTTACCAAAGAGCATCACAATATAAGCAGAACTTACAATATTAGATAGAGAAGTAGCATTCCAAAGTGCATAAACTCGAGAAAGTGAAGCTCGTCTAGGTTCTTTACTGAATAAAGCATTCAAACCAGCAGGAAATGGAGAAAGTAGAGAAAGAGGAAGGATTAGTAAAACAGAAAGAAAAGCAGCAAGAGAAATCCAGTAGAACTGAAGCAACATGAGGAGAGTGACAGAAAGATCAGCTAAAAGCATCAAAGTAACCAGCAGTTGCACAGTATCCTGAAACAAAGATGTCATGTATTAGACGATGTTCTATTTATAGTTGTGGAGACGTGACCTAAAATAATTTAACTACCTGACGACCAACAGGTCTAGTGTTGCACAACAGCAGAGAAAGTGGGAATAGAAGGTCTCTTTTGAAGTCCAATGATCTTAATGTAGCATCATTTATCAGGCCACCATTAATTCCTCCAGTTATCCTTTTAAGAGATAATGAATTGCTCATGTATGGCCAATTATGCTGCAGCTGCTTAAGATACTTTCTTCCATGTGCCACATTTTTCCTGTCATAAGTATATTAAAAAAATCCCTTGAAGCTAATACACATGAGGGATTTACAAAACAAACCATGAATTCTTGCAGAACTAATCTCCATCTAGGAGGTATTAAAACAATGTCAAGGAATCAAGAAACTCAAAGCTTAAATAGATAATAACTTTTGCATCCCCAACATACCACCCAATGAGAGGATCTACTAATTCAAAACATTGACATGCATAAGCACATCAGACATTATGCCAGAACTAAATATCAACTAAATTAACATGAGATAACAATAGCAAAGCTTGTATGCTTCACTGGTTCAGACCCTGAACACTGATATTGTTAGTGTTCTAGTGTCTTCCAGATTAGTTTTCTATTATATCGCTTGTTAGGCAGTTAGTAGTTAGCTTCTGTAATTCTAGAATCTTTAGCATTGTATATGTAAAGAAGAATGGAATGTATTGGAATGTTGTATTTGATAATTACATGAGGTACCTATATATAGTACAAGGCGTATTTACGTAATAAATACAAATGATCACTATGTGAGTCATCGTCTAGTCAGCATCTATTAGGCCACATTAAACACATGTTAAATGTGTTATTCTAACAGTATAGATACTTGCAACTTTGTATTGTAGTTAATATAATATCAGTCTTTCACAAACTCTCTCTCAAATTCTCTCTTCTCTCAAACTTCATTAACAAGACTTCAAAAAGAGAGAAAAGAGGTCTGAATGTTATTTTTTTATGAAAAAGGTACTGAGGGTGTTTACAATATATATGCTATATCTAATCTATCCTAATTAAAAAATTACAAGGAATAGTATCGAACAAAATATGTACAAATCAAATCTGTCCTAATTACAGGATATTTAGAAACAAATCTGTAAAATAATGAGTCTCGAATCCTGCTAATTATGATAACTATGCCACACAACTAGGAGAGCAAAGACAAAGTTGAACAACCATTGATACCATTTCAAAGAATAATGCAACCTATGCTTCTAAATTACTGTTAAAGGTATAGCAACAGTCATGAGCAATATTGGGTTTAGCAGTTTTTAACAGTTAAGATACTGTTTAGTTTTACTATTTTCATTTTCCCTCATAACAGAAAACATATTTTCTTTTCATTTCCTAGAAGTGAAGACTCGTTAGGAACCCCTGAACAGAACAAGAAGAGAAACTTTCCTCCAAGAGTTTCCCCTTTATTTCCCCCTATTTCTCTAACTGAACCCTCCTCTAACTAACTGTCTAACTATACCTAACTACTTTGACTCCCCTTTATTTTTCCAAGCAAATACCCTTTTACCATTCCGTCATTTCTAAAAATTTTGAAAACAGAATGTCATTTCTAGTGTTTCCACTCCTATTGCAGCAGCACTTTTGTAATGCTAAAGAAATTATTTTCTTATAATTTCTTATTTCATGCCTCTTCTCCTTTGAGCCTCCATTCTCACTGCAACCTCCTTGAACCACCAAAGAATATTCAATCTTCACTTCTTCATTTATAGGGTCAACTTGAACTCTAAGAGGAGCACAACCCTTTGCACAGAATCATTTTCAAGTGGAAAAGTTAAAAACATGGTGTCAAACAACCACGTAATCATGATTTTTTTTTTTGGCCCCCAAATGGGAGTCATAAATGGTGTTGAAATAGAGAGAAAGCGAGAGACATATGCTGAATACCGTGTGTTTCAACTACACAACGGAGGTTCTTTATATAGGCTTAAAAAGAAATCAAAACAATTAATTACAAAATATCCTATTCCTAATTACATGATATGATTTGCCTATACAATAAATACAAGGATCCTATCTTATTTTCAACACTCCCCCTCAAGTTGGAGCATATAAATCGTATGCACCAAGTTTGTTACATATATAACTGATTCGAGGACCTCTTAGAGATTTAGTGAAGACATCTGCCTATTGGTCATTGGAATTGACGAAGCTAGTGGTGATGTCCCCCGATTCGATCTTCTCTCTGGTATAATGACAATCCACCTCAATATGCTTAGTCCTCTCATGAAATACGGGATTGGAGGCAATATGCAATGCCGCTTGATTATCACATATCACTGTCATTGGCATATCCTCTCCAAACTTGAGTTCTTTAAAGTTGATTGCAACCACATGAGCTCTTGAGTCACTAATGTCATGGCTCATATTCACCTCAAAGATTAGATCTTGCTACAACATTCTGCTTCTTGCTTTTCCAGGATATCAAGTTTCCTCCAACTAGTACACAATACCCGGTAGTGGATCGCCTATCAATGGGTGAACCTGCCCAATCGGCATCTGAGTAACCAACTACTCGAGTATAACCTTTATCCTCAAAAATAAGACCTTTTCCTGGAGCACTTTTAATATACTTCAGGATGCGTATTACAGCATCCTAATGATCCTGGCAAGGGAAATTTAAGAATTGGCTTACCACACTAATGCAAAGGAAATATCTGGACGGGTGACTGTGAGGTAGTTTAATTTACCAACCAATCTCCTGTACCTCCCTGGATCTGAGAGGGGCTCCCCCTGATTAGGCAGAAGTTTGACATTTGGGTCCATAGGAGTATCAACTGGCTTGGCATTCAATAAACCTATTTCCTCAAGAATATCCATAGCATATTTCCTCTGTGAAATCACCAGACCATCCTTGAATTGGGCTACCTCGATACCCAAAAAATAACGTAGTTTACCAAGGTCCTTAGTCTGAAACTTGTGAGAGAGATACTGCTTCAACTGGATTATACCCTGCTGATCACTACCAGTTATCACAATATCGTCCACATACACAACCAAATAAACACATCCTTGAGCTGAATGGCGATAGAAAACAGAGTGATCATTGTTACAACGAATCATACCGAACTGCTGCACTATATAACTGAATCTGCCAAACCAAGCTCGTGGAGACTGTTTAAGACCATAGAGAGACCTGTGGAGCTTGCAAACCATGTTAGAGGACTCCCCCTGAGCAACAAACCCAGGTGATTGCTCCATGTAGACTTCCTCTTTGAGATCACCATGCAGAAAAGCATTTTTAATATCAAGTTGGTGAAGTGGCCAACGACGGATGGCGGCAATGGAGAGGAGGAGCCTAACGGACGCCATTTTAGCCACAGGTGAAAAGGTGTCACTGTAATCCTGCCTAAATATTTGAGTGTATCCTTTGGCCACAACCGGGCCTTATATCGATCAATCTTACCATCAGGCCCAACCTTGACAGTATAAAGCCAACGACAACCAACCACAGACTTTCCAGGAGGTAGAGATACCAGTTCCCAGGTACCACTGCTTTGAAGAGCACACATCTCGTCAATCATTGCTTGCCGCCATTCCGGGTGGGATAAAGCTTCACCTGGAGTGTTAGGAATAGAGACAGAAGACAAAGAAGACAAACAAGTGTAATGTGGAGGAGAAAGACGATGATAACTCAAAGCAATGTAATGAGGGACGGGTTACGAGTACAGCCGTATACCTTTACGAAGCGGCAATGGGAAGGTCGACTCAGTGGCGGGCTTCAGAAAGGAGATGGCGCCGATGGTGAGTCTGGCATGGCCTCAGTATCAGGAGCAGGAGCAGGAACAGGGATATGTACCTCTGTAGGTCGCTGGCGACGATGATAAGTCTGTAGTGGTCGCCCAGCTGGGGGGTCCACAGATGGAGTATCAAAGCTCAATCGCAGGAGGAACGGGGAGGACTGCAGAAAGAGGCTCGGGAGACAAGTGAGTCGACTCAAAGTAAGGCACAGACTCGAAAAAGGTAACATCAGCCGATATAAGGTAACGTTGAAGAGTAGGTGAATAACAACGATAACCTTTTTGGGACCGATGGTAACCAAGAAAGACACATTTGAGTGAACGAGGTGAGAGTTTGTCAAGACCATGAGTGAGATTGTGGACAAAACATGTGGACCCGAAGACACGGGGCGAAAGTGAATGGAGAGAGATATTGGAAAGAGTACCGAGTGTGGCACTCGATCATCAAGCACAGAAGAGGGCATGCGGTTTGTGAGATAACAAGCTGTTAGAACAGCATCCCCCCAAAAACGAGTTGGGACATTACTATGAAGAAGCAGAGTCCGAGTGGTTTCAATGAGGTGCCGATTTTTGCGTTCAGCTACCCCATTTTGTTGAGGTGTGTGAGCACAGGACGTTTGGTGAAGAATGCCGTTAGATGCCATAAAATTTTGAAATTGTTGGGACAAGTATTCACGGGCATTGTCACTACGCAAAGAGCGAACAGAAACACCAAACTGAGTTTTAATTTCTTGATAAAATTGCTCAAAAATAGAGAACTCAGACCTGTTTTTCATTAAAAATAACCAAGTACAACGCGAGAAATCATCAATGAAAGTAACAAAATATTTGGACCCAAAAGTAGTACTAGTGCGAGACGGACCCCAAACATCGGAGTGAACTAAAGCAAAAGGGGACGAATCTCGTTTATTGACTCTATCAGGAAAGTGACTACGAATGTGTTTTCCTAACTGACACGACTCACAATTTAAACTAGATAACTTGGAGAGACTAGGCACCAGCTTCTGAAGCTTGTGAAGACTTGGATGACCCAACTGAGCATGGATAGTAAGAGGAGAATCTGTGGCAGAGCACACCCTAGATGAGGATAGATAGTAGAGGCCATTAGACTCACATCCGATTCTAATCGTCTGTCCCGTACTTCGGTCCTGCAAGGTAATATTGTTATTAGTAAAGGTAACATCACTGTTATGAGAACGGGTCAAACGACTGATTGAAAGCAAATTAAATGGACACTCAGGAACGTAAAATACAGAATTAACTGACAGGGAAGGGAGGAGTTTGGCGCGCACTAATCCTCGATTTGGTTTCGATATCACCGGTCAAGTCATACTAGGTAAGTAACCAGATGTAGAAAGAGAGGATAAAAGAGCTTTATTACCAGTGATGTGGTCGGATGCACCAGAGTCAAGGACCCAGGGCGAGGAATCGGGTGAGAGATGCAAGCAAATGAATTACCAGCATGTGCAGCAAAGCGATGGATCCGAGTTCTGGCGATTCTCAAACCATTAGAGAAATTCTTCATAGTCGGTGGAGTTGGCTTAAGTGGCCGAGGTTACGATGTGTGTCGACATAGTGGTCCGAGCCGAATTTCTGGACGTGGAGAGGCGCCATGTAGCTTCCAAAGATCGATCGATAGTGTGTCATACGGTTGCAATGATCACATTTGGGACGCATTCTTAGTGTTGGATGTGGAACCTCGCGCCGATCACAGTTGTCTTTGAGATGCAAGGGCAGCAGTGTCACCAGTGCCAGGAGCAACAGGAAGCTCAGAGGTGGACTTCAAAGGGACCCGAAGAAGCGGCAGACATGGTGGGAATAACAGTAGATCCCAAAATCTGATCACGGATGGCAGTGTACTCCTGAGGTAAGCCATAAAGGCCAAAGAGCATAAAGAATGTGTTTCGCTGCTCAAGTTCCTTCTTCTTCTCATCCGCGGCAGATGCAGCCGGAGGCAAGAGCTCATTAAATTGATGGAGTGCAGCATGAACACGACCGAGATAGGCAGACATAGGGCCATCCAACTTCTTTGGTCCAATGAGGGTTCCTACATCATGCACCACACTATAGAGACGCTGAATATCATTGGTGTAGAGTGCCTTAGCCTGACTCCAAACCGATTCACACGTGAGATGAGGATAGAAAATCGATTTGATAGTGGGATGAAGTGTAGACTTGATGAGACTGCACAACTGAGCATCAATCTTATCTCATTTAAATGCGTTCACCGTAGGTCAAGCACAGATTCGGCCTTTTTGGTGAGATGGTCTTTATACCCCTGACCAATAAGCCATAACTGAATGTCTGACGCCCAAGTTTCATAGTTGGAACTGTCCAACTTCTCTGTAGAGAGGGGAGAAGTGACAAAGTTGGTGAACGCAGACTTGGAAGCATCGGCAGCAGAGAACCCCATTTTTCAGCCACAGGAGAGAGAAAAAACACGTCCAGGAGAGAGAAAATGGGGCTGTTTGCACTGGAACGTGGTCAACCGTGTACCAAAACGAAAAACTAATAGCAGATCGAGGACCGGGGTGGTAGGGCGACGCCGGAGATGAAAGCGCGGCCAGAGGGGAGGCCGCACACGCTGCCACGCCTGGCCGGGAGAAGACGGGTCACGCGAGAAATCCGGCGCGACGGCGTTGACTACCGAGCCGAGATTTCGAGGATGGGCGGTCTCACGGAGGCGAGTACGGTGGTGGGGTCGGTTGCCGGAAAGGTCGCCGGAGAAGAAAAAATTAGAATTGCAGATGGTAGTTTTTCACCAATCGCAGGAGAAGGAAAAATTACTTTATCCCAACATGTTGTTTTGAAAAATGTACTGCATGTACCAAAACTCTCTTGTAACCTTCTCTCTGTTAGTAAAATTTGCAAAGATTCTAATTGCAATGTGAAGTTTTTTGATACTCATTGTATTTTTCAGGACCGGACTTCGGGGAAGATGATTGGCAGTGCTAAAATGATGGACGGACTCTATTACTTTGAGGATGCTTTCGAGAATAAAGTTGCTCATGGCCTTAGTGGTATAAGCTCTACCCCTGTAAGGGACCAAATAATGCTCTGGCATAATAGACTAGGGCACCCTAATTTTCAATACCTTAGGCATTTACTTCCAAACTTATTTAACAATGTTGATTGTTCTTCTTTTGAATGTGAAAGTTGTGTTCTTGCTAAAAGTCACAAAGCTACTTATTCCTCTCAACCTTATCATGCATCTAAACCTTTTCATTTGATCCATAGTGATGTGTGGGGTCCATCTAAAATTACAACTCAATTTGGAAAAAGGTGGTTTGTGACCTTCATTGATGATCATACCCGGTTGTGTTGGGTCTATCTTATGAATGAAAAGTCAGAAGTTCCTAATCTATTTAAATGCTTTTCACAAATGGTAGAAACTCAATTTGACACAAAAATCTCCATTTTGAGAAGTGATAATGGTACTGAATATTTTAATAAGAATCTCAAAGAATTTCTCCAACTTAAAGGTATTCAGCATCAGTCAACATGCCCAAACACGCCTCAACAGAATGGCACCGCTGAAAGGAAAAATAGACACCTCCTTGAAATAGCTCGTGCCATTATGTTTGAGAGCAATGTTCCAAAGTTTTTATGGGGGGATGCTGTTCTAACAGCAGCCTATCTCATAAACAGAATGCCAACCCGTGTGTTAAACTATCGCACACCTTTGGACACTTTCAAAACATTTTTTCCAGCATGTCGATTGCATACTGACTTACCTTTAAAAGTGTTTGGCTGCACTGTTTTTATGTATACACCTAATTTTCGGTCTAAACTAGATCCAAGAGCAGAAAAATGCATTTTCATTGGATATTCTCCCAACCAAAAGGGGTATAAATGTTTTAACCCTAGCACAAAGAAGGTTCATATTAGCATGGATGTTACATTCTTAGAACATCAACCTTTTTATCAGAAAAATTCCCTTCAGGGGGAGAATGTGAATGAAGACAATTTTTTAAATGAACCTGTGCCAACCCCTGTTTTATGTACCAAGGATATAGACCAAACAGATGATCATAACCCACAAGAACATGTGGATACAAGTGCTGAAATTGATGAGGGTAACGTGGTCCCAGACTTAGGTGGCACCCGGACAGGGGAAGAAATACCACAATCCAAACAGGAGCTTCGTGTTTATGTTCGGAAATATCCTCAAAGGACCAGAAATCAGTCCATCATCCCTGCATCCAGTCAACCAGCAACCCCGAGAGATGGTCTAACAGACAGTCTACAAGAACTTCCAGGTAATTCTGAAATCTCTACCTCCAATATTGATTTACCCATAGCCCTTAGGAAAGGAACCAGAACTTGCACCAAAAAACCACCCAAAACAAGTACAAACCATCCCATTTCCAATTATGTCTCCTACCAAAACCTTTCTCAAAATCACCGAGCCTTTACCTCTAAAATTACTAATTTGTTTGTGCTAGAAACATTGAGGAAGCACTAGATGATCCCAACCGAAATTAGCGAGTCCTAGATGAGCTCAATGCACTTAAGAAAAATAAAGGGTGGGAGATTGTAAGCTTGCCTCGTGATAAAAGAAAGGTGGGGTGTAAGTGGGTCTTTACCATCAAGTGCAAGGCAGATGGAAGTGTGGAGAGGTATAAGGCTAGATTGGTAGCAAAGGGATTCACTCAAACTTACGGTGTGGATTATCAGGAGACCTTTGCTCCAGTAGCTAAACTTAATTCTGTACGGATTCTCTTATCTCTTGCTGCCAATTTCAATTGGCCTTTACATCAATTGGATGTAAAGAATGCTTTGAATGGGGAGGCTGGAGGAAGAAGTATTTATGAGTCTTCCCCCTGGATTTGAGGAAGAACTTGGAAGGAATAAGGTGTGTAGACTAAAGAAGTCACTATATGGGTTGAAACAATCTCCTAGAGCATGGTTTGAGAGGTTTGGAACCGCGGTAAAAGGGCTTGGTTATATCCAAAGTCAAGCTGATCATACACTGTTTTATAAGCATTCCGCAACTAACAAAATTGCTATCTTGATTGTGTATGTGGATGACATTATATTAACAGGTGATGATAGTTTGGAGCTCAAAAACTTGAAGGAGAGGCTTGCCAAAGTCTTTGAAATCAAAGAGCTCGACCCCTTAAAATACTTCCTTGGAATTGAATTTGCTAGATCAAAGGAAGGTATTTTTATGAATCAATGAGTACATTCTAGACCTTTTGAAAGAAAGCAGATTAATCGGATGTAAAGTCACGAGACACCTATGGAGCCAAATATAAAGTTACAACCAGCTGAAACTGGAGCTACAGTGGATAAAGGAAGGTATCAGCGGTTGGTGGGAAGGCTAATATACCTATCTCACACGCGTCCAGACATAGCCTTTGCCGTGAGCATGGTGAGCCAATTTATGCATGCACCAGGACCAGAACATCAAGAGGCTGTCTTTAGGATTTTAAGGTACTTGAAAGGGTCACCTGGGAAAGGATTACTCTATAGAAACCGTGGACACCGTCAAGTAGAAGTCTACACTGATGCAGATTGGGCTGGAAGTATAACTGATCGAAGATCAACATCAGGCTATTGCACCTTTGTTGGGGGAAATCTAGTTAGTTGGAGAAGTAAGAAACAAAGTGTTGTAGCAAGGAGTAGTGCAGAAGCTGAATTTAGAGTAGTGGCTCATGGAATTTGTGAGGGATTGTGGGTGGAAAAGCTTCTAAAAGAATTGAAGGCTTATAATTCTCCACCTATAAAGCTGTATTGTGACAATAAGTCTGCAATATCTATTGCACACAACCCAGTCCTGCATGACCGAACCAAACATGTGGAAGTTGACAAGCACTTCATCAAGGAAAAAATAGAAAGGGGGCAGATATGTATGACTTATATTCCTCTTTGCGAGCAGTTAGCAGATGTCTTAACCAAGGGATTGCCCAAGAAACCTTTTGAGAACATAACCAGCAAGCTGTCCATGGAAGATATCTTCAAGCCAGCTTGAGGGGGAGTGTTGACAGGCTGTCCTATTTAATATCTTATTTTTCCTTTTTAGTTGTTCCTATTTAAGTAGCCTTATTATTATCATTATTTTGTATTTAATTTCTGATTGTATTTTTTCCTCTATAAAAAGAGAGGATTCCTGTACATAGAATACATCACTGAATATATTGATATTCCGCAGGTGCTCTTGATAAAAAGATGATGATTGACAGATGAAAAATGGACAAAAGACCAGAGTGAACCAGAAGAAAGGAACTCATTTGAATTTGAGTAAGAGAGAAAACAAAAAGGAAATTGAAATAACAGAAAGCAAAACATGTTTCCAAAAATACGAAAAAATTGAAAATTGAAATAATTTTCAAGAAATGAAAATAAAGAATTAAAGCAGGAGAAGGCTCCCGAAGCCAAACACATCCGAACTTCCTTTGAGTAGGCACCAAGTTCTTCCTTCCGACAATCTTTCCCAGGCAAAGCCCATTTACCAATATTCGTTTTGCTATTATATGATTTCAATTAGCACTGGTCTACTAATTCTTGTAGGACAAAATGAAATGGTTGATCTCATTCCCTGCCATGTTAATTGGATTAATTCAAATAAACCAAGGCTACAGTCTGTATGTATGCAGCATTAAGTCGGGATCATAAATTACCTCATTGCTTCTTCGGTACCAACCCAAGTATCAGACTGGTGCAAATCATGAAGGGAATAATCCCCAACTGCTACCACAATACCTAGCTGATAATAACCAGAGGCTGTTGCTTGGAACCATCCGAGCTCAATTTTAACACCATGAAACTCAAGTTGGGGGTTTGCATGGCTATGTATCCAATCAACAACAGGAACTAGTGCAGTACGAATTGATCCATGCCTCACTGTCCGTAACTGAGCATTCAGTCCAGATACCAGGCGATTCCAAACAGTTGCCGGGACATGCTGTTGATATCACGTTAGGGAATTGTGTGTCAGTCATGTATAGAGAAAAGTAACTGACTAAATCTTAACAAAACATCAATAGTCAAGACACCTGGCCAAGGAGGTTGGTCAACAGTGTATCACTGTGAAGATTGTAAGGCGCCATATAGCTGCCATCCCCACCAAAAATTATGCACATGGGAAATCTCTTCTGTATAATTGATACAATGTCTAATCGCTTCTCATCACCACCAAGGAAAAAATCAATGTATGCTACCATTAAATCTGGAGTTGCCCCAACCTGCATCAATTGTTTCTTAAATTAAAGACATCAATATGGATGAAAGTGTACATATTTAACACTATGAAAACCTTTAATTGTAAGGTCATAGGTTCTAATACCAGTTTTCAGAGAAAACTGAAGAATACAAACTAAATGGCATACTTACATATGTAGATAACACTGATGTTTGTAATTGTCTTGTAAGCAAATAAAGGGGCGTAGTCTAATAAACATGACAGACAACATCTTCTGAATTCTGATTGCTTCTAGGAACTCTAAATAATCACCAAAAAATAACCAACAAACTTCCTGGTATTATACTACTAATCGAGATATAATTCTTATGTCTGGGGAGCAAGGGCTGTTAATTTAGAAGTTGAAGCATTTTTATGATTAGAATTAGGGGTGAATAAATACATTGGCACAAATCTCTACTATTGCGCATGTATATGCTCAAGAACGTATGCAATTTCTGCAAGTCTTGCCAAGGAAAACTAGAAGTGAAATCTTGATGGTGAAAAAGCCAAAATAATTATATTTGGTGAAAACCCAGCACCACTGTATGACATGGGATGCGCTAGCATTAATAAATCATAAGCTTAAAAATCAAGTCATTTTAGTATTTTGGTTTACTTTTGATTTTAGGAGATGGCTGTATTCTTCCATAACATTTGCTAGAAGCTTTTCAGAATTTTTTTTTATATCAATATAGGATTATTTTTGTAATTTTCTCAATTTTTTAATGCTGTTATGAGCAGACCAGGCCTTGGGCTATTGTTGATCTTGGATTGTTCTCTAATTGTTTTTGTCTTACTCTGATGTTTGTGTTTTATAGTTAGGAAGCCCTAATTACCTGCAAATTACCCTTACCCTCACTTCCAAAGTACCACTTAACCTTCAGTCTGCTTATTTATTTAACACTGAATCCTTGATACACCTATGAAATTTTGATATGTTAAATCCTTAAGGCTTCTGCTTCCCTACATCATTTTACCTTGTGTCTTCCTATTGCAAGAAAAATTACATTAATAAAAATGAATAACTAAGAAATTTGTGGAAATTACTCCATGATTTTAAATGCTTTGCAAGTCAAACCTTCATCCCTTTGTACAAAGCTCGGGATCGACACGAGCGTAGACAAGAATGGTCATATTCAGACTTGACATATTCCTGAAGGCGACTAATTTTGACTCTTCGCCGCCAATGCTTCCAAGACCAAGCACAAGGATATGCAATAACTGAAAGTATACTGTGCACAGATCCTTCCCACCAATCATATGCAGCAACCGAATTGATCTCATCGATGAATCTATTAAAAGCATCCTCATACCTGCAACCCAGTTAGGATCAAATCTTAATCAAAACCATGATTATTGTTAAAGATGCAATATAAAACAATTAATGTGTCTTCACCTAACAGCTAAAGCTTTTGGGATAGTTGGTTGATAACAGGTCCCAAAAACTGTTAGGGGAAGGCATATGAATAGCTTAATATTACATCTCCAACAGTTTTACAGTATTATGATGAGAGATTTTAGAGCTAATGTATTATTAAGCCTCCCAAACTGGGATTCTTTATCCTTTCCCTATACATAGATGCTTGATGTAGAATCTTGATTGAGGAGTGTCTCCCATACCAAGACATCTTTTGCAGTAGAAACTACTAAGAAAAACTCAAGTGTTTTGATGGCAAATATCAAAAGTACAGAGTAAAATAAGTTCGACCTAAGTGGATTAGCTGTGATTTTTAGCAACACCGAAGATTGATGATCTGAACTAAAATAAATACATAATCCAGTATTATCAGCACATAGCCCACAAAGTAATATGACATCAGGATCCATGACATGCACATATGAATATGTAGTTTATCTTACACAATTTCAATTATAGCATGGGGAGGTGAGGAAGGAAGATGCCAGGGTTCTCTGAAAGTATTAGGACCCATAAAGTACATTCTGTGCACATGACTTTGAGTTTCTTCAGCTCTGGCTCCACGCACCTAGTTTTCAAATAACGTAAAATGTAAAGCATCAAATAGTTTCAGAGATAATGTGCTAACGCTCATTACTGCCACAGAAACACGTAATTAAACAGTGGAAACTTTGTTATCAGAATGCTACCTCAGAAAGAGAAAGAAGATATGGAAAACGGTGATGATTATGGTGTTCAATTGAACTCGAACTATGATATGAGCCAGAACCAATCAACTTGATTCTCAAAGTACTTAGTAGCACAGCCAGAAGCAGTAAACTGAATGACAGCATTACTGAAAATGGCCAGGGACCCCCAAATGTATAAATAAGTTCCTCTAGAGGTGTATAGCAATTCGGCATTCCATACTTGTCTGATATACATTTATACGGACAAGAGCGCTTTGTAACCCCCCCTGCAATGTAAAGGACATCCTAAAGATTTGAGATAGAGCATATAAAGTTAGGCACATAAAGCCAATATAAACCATCAAAGATACCTCGTTTATATATGAAATTTGCACGATTTGGAAGAAGATCAAGAGGACAAGGAATGCAAAGATGTGCATCTGAACCATCAACATCTTTGTAAGTACCAACAGGACATTCCTGAAAATTCACTTCCATGGTTCAACAAAGTTTTAGAAAATACATATCCAGTGCATTTGCAAGAATAATTATGGGGGTCCAAAACCGACAAGAATATTTTATAGGGACTAAAAAATGAATTGCATGTATTTTAAAGGGACTAAAAATTTATTTAAGCCAATTATGTGTGTCTGTCCCCAGACAAATCATGTTGAAAAACTGCATAACCTAAAAGCATAATCTGTTAAATGAAGTCAATAGAATAGATCTGACATTGCGTTTGTTGGTTAAAAAAGGATTTTATCAGAGAAGAGAGATAGAATATTACTACAGAAGAGAATTATGTCTTCCAAAAAGATACTAACTGTTAGAAAGCATATTTAACATGTGCTCATTATATAATTAATACGTGCTGGTAATTAGGGATATAGTTATACAAATCAAGGATTTGATTTGATCCTTTGTAATTATTATACGATTGTATCCTATGATTATAAATACAGACTGTGTGGTCACATAAGACACACAACATTCCAATATTCTTCTTTATTCTTAACACTAACAAAGATGGCATAAAGACAACAATTCGTCTAAGAGCAGCTCACCAGCCTCTTTGCGTATTTATTGTTTATCACAGAAAGTGATAGATAGAAACATATATCCAACAGTTTAGGCAGAAACAAATGAATAAAAAGAAAATCAATGGAACAAACCTCGCAGAAAATTCCGTAAAGGCCTTTAGGGCATGCTTTCCCAGTTATGGTACCCTCCTGTCCATGAAAGCCACCATTGTCCCCTGCACCTCCACTGTTTAAAATCATGAAGAAATGCTGTTTCTCAGCAGTTTATATAAAGAAAATTTCCATTACCATTTTACCAAAATAGAGATTACATTATTTACAATGGCCATGCTTCAAGTTACTTAAAAGAGTAATCTTTCAATTTGGTCCTCAATGGATTGTGGTGTCACCTCATTAGTCCTCCAAAGATGAAAATAGTCTTCTACCCCAAGAAAAAACAGTAACATTAAACATTCTATTATATTCCAATTCTAAAGCCAGTAGCAGAGACATGATTACGCATACCTGTAGTTCATGGTACCACTAATACTTGCAACAGGAACATATTCTTCTCCCATACCAATCTTTGACCAATGGAAATGAACTCGACCTCCTCCACCACCACCACCACCGAGGGAGCCACCATTGCCCCCAACAACAGATAAGGAGGAATTCTCCAAAAGCCTGAGTTCTTGAAGGAAAAGAAGGACTGTTCCACCAGAACCTCCGCCAAGACCACCAACCAAAGAACCGTCACTGCTTGTTATTGCTTTGCTAAAGCTCTCACCATCAGCCCTCAAGGATCCATAAAGGTCAAGCCTCAAAAGTGGCCACTGAATGGATCCCATCACTAGCCAAAATTAAAGAAAAATCACTATGATCAGATAATATTATAAAAAGTAATAGATATTTTCCTTCATATAAAGAAGAGGCACAGAGAGATATAGCATTTGCAGCCATCTGCATCCATGTTAATATCAAAAGTAAATTAGATAATCCCTTTTATTGAAACATAAAAACTCTAAAGGTATTTAAAACCATTTACCAATCATCCCGCCTCCAACAACATGCCCATATGACTCATTAGGGCCCTTAGTTCCACTTCCCAATTCACATGGAAGAATAGCATTTCCATATTCATTACCACCAGTACTCACCCTCCCTTTGAAATATCCAGACCCTCCTCTTCCACCATGTCCAGCACCGCCACCAGCTCCATTCAAAAAGTTTCCCTTACCAATGCCTTCAGTGCAACCTGAAAAGGTCTTGGTCTAATCAGAATCTAAAAATTATAATATCTTTTTTTGTCAATTAGCAATTTTACTAGCATGGGAAAACTTGGAAGGGCAGAAAATAACCACAAAAAAAAAGGATTTTAAAACATTTCAATTACCTAATTCAGATGCAGTAATCATACCATCGGTATCAACAATCACAGTCCTTGCCCTGTGAATATGAATTATGCTTCCCTTCATAATGCCATTTACAAGAAGATCCTCAACACGACAAATCTACAAAAACTCAAAAGAACCCACCATAAGATTCTACTTAAACAGCAATATTTTTTGTTATGCAAGACCAATCACAATGCAATGCCCAACCAAAAAGTTGATTGAAGGAGTATTAAAGTCGTGCTGTGCTTGTGAGAAATGTATTGAACTTCTATTTCAGCTGAGCATTCAGCTCTTTCACAGTAGTCTATCAGCTTCTACTCTTGTTATTACTAAAGTCTATTATCGTAGAAAAGTATTTTACTGAATGATATTGTAATGATATTGTATTAACTTAATAAGTATACACACACTAATCGTTGTTATATATTAGAATTTGAGTTTAGGTCTCACTCAACCCCAAAAGCTAGCTCATGAGATGAGGGTTGCCCCCCACTTATAACCACTAATCAGGACATCTCATTCTTCCATGTGGGACTTCTAACACACCCCAATCACGCCCAGGACTAGACAACTGGAGCGTGACCCGAGGGTCCGATAACGGGTGGGCCGACAAATGGATCTATGATAGGCTCTGATACCATATTAGAATTTGGATTTTAGCCTAACTCAACCCCAAAAGCTAGCTCATGGGGTGAGGGTTGCCCCCCACTTATAACTACTAATCAGGCCATCTCATTCTTCCATGTGGGACTTCTAACACTAGAAAAGTATTTTACTTAATGATATTGTATTAACTTAATGAGTATACACACACTAATCGTTGTTATATAGACTAAACTAGACTTAAACCTAATGGGCCAGAGCAATGAGTCTGATAAATAAACTAGGTTACAATACAAAAGGTAAATATTTACTATTTGCTTTAGTTATTTACAATACCGCCCCTCAAGCTGGTGAGTGGATATCAATCCTTCCTAGCTTGCAAGCAAGTTGGCGGAATCATTCTGTTGATAATCCTTTTGTAAGCACATCTGCCAGTTGGTGTCCAGTAGGAATGTAGGACGTTGTTATCAGTCCACAATCTAACTTCTCCTTTATAAAGTGTCTGTCTATCTCAATGTGTTTGGTCCTGTCATGTTGTACATGATTATGACCAATGTTGGTTGCTGATTTATTGTCACAAAACAACTTCATTGAGCCTTCATAGTTCACCTTCAAATCATCAAGTATAATCTTCATTCACAATAACTCACAAATTCCATGTGCCATTGCTCTGAATTCTGTCTCAGCACTTGACCTGGCCACTACATTTTGTTTTTTGCTCCTCCATGTAACAAGATTACCACACAAGAATGTGCAGTAGCCAGAAGTGGACCTTCTATCACTCACTGAGCTTGCATAATCTGCATCAGTATAGGCTTCCAATGTCAGTCTTCCGCCTCTTTTGAACAAGAGACCTCTTCCTGGAGTAGCTTTAAGGTATTGCAAAATTCGCACTACCGCCTACAAGTGCCTCATCCTCGGATCATGCATATACTGACTGACTACGCTTACTGCATAAGCTAAGTCTGGTCTAGTGTGTGCCAAGTAAATTAGCTTCCCCACTAATCTCTGATACTGAGACTTGTCAACTCTAGCATTCTCCTCTTCAGTGCTCATTTTATGATTTTGCCCTATAGGAACAACTGTAGGTTTACACCCAAGCTTGCCAGTTTCCTGCAGAAGGTTAAGAACATATTTTCTCTGAGAGATAAAGATTCCTTGTTTTGAGTAAGCTACCTCAATCCCAAGGAAATACTTGAGAGTTCCCAGATCTTTCATCTCGAATTCTGCAGACAATTTCTTCTTGAGGAGTTATCTCTCAATCAAGTTATTCCCTGTAATAATAATATCATCAACATAAACAAGAAGTACTGTTAGTTTTCCTCCCTGTGAATGTTTGAAGAAGAGGGTATGATCTCCTTGACTCTGTTTGTAACCAAGACCCAACATAGCCTTTGTAAATCTTTCAAACCATGCTCGGGGAGATTGCTTTAGCCCATACAAGGCCTTTTTCAATCTACACACCTTATTTATCCCATTGGTTGGATCAAATCCCGGTGGGATCTCCATATACACCTCCTCCTCTAAATTTCCATGCAAGAATGCATTTTTAACATCAAACTAATTAAGTTCCCACCCAGAATGGGCAGTAAGAGAGAGCAATATACGGACAGTGTTCATCTTTGCTACCGGTGCAAATGTCTCCTTATAATCAATGTCATAGGTCTTGATGTACCCCTTTGCTACTAGTCTGGCCATATATCGATCAAGAGTGCCATCTGATTTGTACTTGACAGTGTAAATCCACCTACAACCAACTGGCTTCTTGCCTCTTGGCATCTTAACTATCTCCCAAGTTCCATTCTTTTCAAGAAATTTCATTTCCTCATTCATGCCTTTGATCCAATTTTCATCTTTAAGTGCCTCCTTGACAGATGCAGGGATTCTTACAGAGTCAGCTACTGTCATAAAAACCTTATGCTGCGGGAAAACACGATTAGATGAAACAAATTGAGAAATAGGGTATTTAGCACAAGACCTTTTCCCTTTTCTCAAAGCAATAAGTAGGTCAACTGGATTAAGGTCAAGTGTATCGGGAATAGAAGAATCAGAAGCAAAAGGGTTACTTTCAGTACTTACCTCCGGCTCAGACGGTTAGGGTTGTATCTGGACCAGGTCGGGTTTTCCTTTCCTCTGATATGTCAAAGTTGGCTCACTAGCCTTTGTCGTTGCTGGTGCTGAAGGTGTTGTTTCCTGCAAAATAGAAGGTAAAGGAGGAACAATAACAGGTGACTCAGAAACAACTGGAGACTCAGGAGGTAGTAACTCAGGAACAGCAACAGGAGATTCAGAAACAACAAGAGACTTAGGAACAGAAGACTTAGGAGGATCAGGAGACTCGGGAGGATCAACTGACAATGGTGGTGACTCAGGAAGCCAAGGACCAAGGAGAATAAACTCGGAATCAGATTCCAAATTACTATTATTCTCCCCCTGAAGCTGAGAACGAGTGAAGAAAGGGACATGCTCATTGAAAGTGAAATCCATAGAGACATAGTGTTTACGACTTGAAGGATGATAACACGTGTACCCCCGTTTATTAGGGGCATAACCCAAGAAAATGTATCGGACAGCAAGGGAAACCAACTTATTGCAGTGCTGCTTGTGGACATGAACAAATGCAACACAGCCGAATATACGAGACTCTAGACTATGCATGATAGGAGCAGATGGGTAGAAAGACAACATAGATTGAACAGGATTGAAATTACCTAGAACTCGGGATGGAATCCGGTTGATGAGATAGGCAGCAGTCAAAACTACTTCTCCCCAATACGAGTTTGGAACTGATGTTTGAAATAGAAGGGCGCGGGCAACCTCAAGTAAGTGACGGTTTTTTCTTTCTGCAACTCCATTTTGTTGTGGAGTATCAACACATGTTAGTTCATAAAGAATATCATTTTGACTAATAAATAAAGAAAGACCTTGATTAACATATTCTCAACCATTATCAGACCGTAGTCATTTAATGTATTTGCCAAATTGAGTTTTTATCATATGATAAAATTGAATGAACAACTGAGATACTTCAGATTTATCTTTCATCAAGAATAGCCAACTGACGCGAGTACAATCATCAATAAAAGTAACAAACCATCGCGCACCTGAAATATTAGAAACTGGAACAGGCCCCTAAACATCAGAATGAATAAGATCAAAAGGTTCAACACTTCTATTAAAACTAGAAGGAAAAGACACACGTTTGTGTTTGGCAAATTGACAAACATCACGCTTAAAAGACTCAATAGACTCTTGTAAAAACAAAGTTGGAAACATAGGCCTCATCAAAGAAAATGGAGGATGACCAAGACGCACGCTGAAGCCAGATTTGTGAGGCAGGATAGTGAGACTCTGACTGAGACCGAAGTGCGAAAGACAACACCTTCTAACCAGCTCGTTCATCAGACTGATAGTACAACCCCCCCTCTTCCTTGGCAACTCCAATCGTCTTCCCCGTTGTAACATCCTGAAAAACACAATGAGAATGAAAAAACATTACTGCATAGTTATGGTCCTAGGTAAGCTTACGAATAGAGATAAGGTTATTTGAAAGACTGGGAACATGAAGCACATTTTTCAATTTAAAAGATTGAAGGTCATGTCCCCACAACCATCAACAGGAGAACGAGAACCATCTGCAACGGTAATATAAGGAATGCTGGAAGGGGAAGTATAAGTTAGAAACAATTCAAAATGAAAGGTCATATGATGGGTGGCACCGGAGTAAAGAATCCATGCACTCTGAGTGATAGTATCAGCAACATTAAGAGAATTCAAGGCTGAAACAGCCATAGATCTATTGTCTGACATATTTATTAATGTCCTACGACTGTGTCTTGCTCAAGAGAACAAAAATATAGCCTCCAAACAATGGTAAAGAGCCCTTGAGAAACAACTGAGAAGTGGGACCCACGAGCTGGAAGTATCCAACACAAAAAACAGCAACAGGAGCAAAGGAGACTCCAAACACTTAAAACAAGAAACACGAGACCGCAATGCAGGCAGACCCGTACAGACTAAAATTCTTCAAAATTTGCTCACGGATAAAAATTCTCGAAAACAATCCCTCAAATAGGACCAGAAAGGGCCGATCTGCAATCTGGGAAAGTCGCGCCGGAAAACGAAGTCAAGAAGGCGGTGCGTGGCTTACACACGCCGGAAGGTGGTCGTAGCTGTGGCGGCGCGTACAACGTCTGACAGCCGCGAAACTTTGGGGTCTGGCATTTCGAGGTTCCGATTCTGATAGTGTGGTCGGTGATGCAAGATCGGCCGTGTAAGGTGGTTAACGGCGGTGGATAGGTTCAAACCATGAGGGAAAAGGAAAAAACTTGGAGAAAAAAAAAAGATTTCCAAGTTGCTGCAATGAAGGCAACAGTGAAAGAAGGGGATTGGAAAAAAATTCCAAGTTACTGCAATGAAGGCAGATTAGAAAGAACGGGCCGCAATAAAGGCGGCTAGGGTTTATGCGGAAGCGAAGCCGTCAAGATCGACAGCTCGTGATACCATGTAGAAAAGTATTTTACTGAATGATATTGTATTAACTTAATGAGTATACACACACTAATCGTTGTTATATAGATTAAGCTAGACTTAAACCTAATGGGCCTGAGCAATGAGTCTGATAAATAAACTAGGTTACAATACAAAAGGTAAATATTTACTATTTACTCTAATTATTTACAATAGTTACATTCTGTTGTAGTTAGTTAGAATCAGTTTAACTGACAGTTGTGTCAGTTAGCTGATATCTCTATTAACAGGACCATCGTATCTTCTATCGGATTTATCATTTCAGACTCCATTTTATAGGAAAAAAGCACTCAAATTCTCTCTGAACTTTTCTCTCACTTTCCATCATTTTCTCACTAGTTTAATTTCTAATGGAGTAATCAGAAATGATGATGCCAAATGCCAATGATAGAAAGTTGCCATATAAAAATCTCGTATAGTATTAACCAAAGTAAATATACCAAAATATATGTACTAAAAAAATGCAATTGTAGCATTATATCGCATGATTCAAAACTAATATATTGTCCAGCATTTATTGCATAGTGAAAGAATTTATTTTTCAGAAAATATTATATAATAAAAGAATTGTGTTAAATATAAAAATCATCTGTGTGCTTTCACACCTAATAGATTAAGCTTTTGGAATAGTTAGTTCACGACATGATATCAATGCCTCTATGACAAAGTGGTCTAAATTTCGGTCCCCGTTTCCAAATAAAAGTCAAATTTCAGCAGCTATATGATCGAATTAAAACACACTTGGCAGTAAATGAATAAACGACCGCATGGCCACAGCAATGGCCACTGCAAAACCAGCCGCCGCGGCCTCTGCCGAAGCCTCGAAACCAGAAAATCCTTGTGCTTCTGAGCAGTAGAATTGACTTGTGGCAAAGCAGAAGTATTGGTAGGTTGCAGCGATGAAGACTGAGTGAGATTAATAGTCGCAGAATCTGATATAGGCTTCTTGCGATACTTTTGGATCCTCATTTCGTGAGCTATTAACAGAGCCTCAACATCCTCTATTGAAACTGGCTCAAATTTGCTCTCGATTAAGGAGACTATAGATTCAAACTCCTGGGGAAGACCTTCGAGTATGATATCAAGGTGTTCACATGGTGAAATTGGAACCCCAACAGAAGAAAGAAAATCCACAATAGGTTTCACTCTAGCAAGAAATTCCAAAATTGAACAATTTTCAAGTGTATTATTGTGAAATTCTGTTCACAATTGGCATGCCTTGGCTCAAGTGTGGTTCTTAAGGTAAACGTGAATCTTCTCCCATAGCTCATACGAGTGAACACAGCCAGTGACTCGTGAGAGGATAGACATAGAGCTAGATAGCGAAGATTGAAGCCATGAAAGAAGCATTTTATCTTGTTCCCGTGCAAGGTAGGCCTCATTAGTGCAACCAAAATCGCGATCTTGTTCTGACAGAAGGTGAGGAGGAATGGTTGGGAAAACCACATAACTAATAGAAAACAGAGTGCAATTGAAAAAGAGAGGGAAAACTGAAAATGAACTTTCTGTTATTGATTGTTTGTAACTGAATTTCTTACAACTGAATGTGAACAATCTGACTTATATAGAGAGCTAAACATGTGCTCACTTTGCTATCCTACACCCTCTTAATGAGCTGGCAATGAGCTGTCATAAACTGTCATAACTAACTGATACTCAGTTAGTTTTACACTAAAACATATCACTCTAATACCCCCCTCAAGCTCAATGTGGGTGAGCCTTGGAAGAGGGGTCAATTACATTGAGCTTGGATCTCATAGACAAAAACTTAGAGGGTGACAAAGGCTTGGTGAGCAGATCAGCCCACTGATCTGTCCCAGGGATATGCTGAACACTAAGTTGTTTGGCAATCACTTTCTCTCAAACAAAACAGAGATCAATCTCCACGTGCTTTGTCCTGACAAATATGGGGTCTCTGTCACTGACAATAGAGGTTGGAATTCCATGTAACCAAACAACCTCTTTGGCAAAAACCTCAACCAACAACCGTGCGGAGTAAGGGTGTCTCAAGGGTACAAAATGACTGTACTTAGACAAACGATCCACCACCACAAAGATGGCATCATACCCTTTGGATTTAGGCAACCCCATAATGAAGTCCATAGATAGATCGTTCCGTACCTGATCCGGTACGGACAGGGGCTGTAGGACATCCCCAAGAGCTGCTGCCACATACTTCTGTCGTTGGCAAGTATCACATTCTTGCACAAACTTCTGCACAACCCTTTTCATTCCCACCCAATACACGTTGGCAGCCAATCTACGGTATGTGCGATGGAAACCCGAGTGCCCACCTTGTGGGGAGGATCTTTCTCACCCCACTTGAAACTATCTTTCTTGGTCAAATTAGTTAAGGGTCGTGTGAGCTTCCCATAGTTTTGAATAAACTTCCGGTAATACCCTGTGAGGCCCAAAAAACCTCACTCCCTTAACATTCTTCGGACAAGGCCATTGCAACACACTAGCAACCTTGGCCGGATCCATGGCCACGCCTTCCTTGGATATTACGTGACCCAAGTATTCCACATGCTCTTGGGCAAAAGAACACTTCTTCACATTTGCCACCAAACAATGCTTAACTAGGGTATGCAACACTGTCTCCAAGTGATGAAGGTGACTCTCAAAGGAGGAGCTATAGACCAAAATATCGTCAAAAAACACAAGGACAAAGTGTCTGAGATATGGCCTAAAAATATCATTCATGAGAGCTTGAAAAGTGGAGGGAGCATTCATGAGACCAAACGGCATCACAAGGAATTCGTAGTGGCCATCATGAGTTCTAAAAGCAGTTTTGTGCACATCATCCTCATGTACCCTCACTTGATGATACCCAGACTTAAGATCAAGTTTGGAAAAAAATTGAGCACCATTCAATTCATCCAACAGCTCATCAATAACAGGTATGGGAAATTTATCGGGAATGGTTACCTTGTTAAGGGCTCGGTAGTCGACACACATCCTCCAAGATCCATCCTTCTTCTTCACCATGATAACCGGACTCGAGAAAGCACTTTGGCTTGGCCTTATAACCCCTGATTGCAGCAACTCTTCAACATGTTTCTCAATCTCATTCTTTTGAAGGTGAGGATATCCATAGGGCCGCACACTCACAGGCCTTCGCCCCTTGAGCAAATGAATGGAATGCTCATGATTCCTCTTAGGTGGAAGCCCTTTGGGTTCTTGAAAAACAGTGGCATACTTAGTCATCAACTTTTGGACCTTCGCTTTTTGTTGTGCATCCCCAATTAACTCCAAAGATGGTTTTCTTTCAACAGAATGAGCTACTGTTGAACAAAAACTACCCTCTAAGCCATGCTTGAGCCTCCCTAAAAGACTCTGCAGTGCCTGTTGGCTTCCTCCAGCACCACCTTCCCCTCTCAATTCCACCCATTTATCATTCACAGGGAATTGCAACACCTGGTGCACCCAATCGACCCACATCCCTCCTATGGAAGTTAGCCAAGCCATACCCAACACCACATCAATACCATCTAAATCAAAGAGCCAAGCATCAATGATGGAACGCATTGAGCCTAACCCCAAAACCAAACCGCGGCAAACCCCTTGCGTCTGCACCGTGTAACCATCCCCCAACTTGATTCTTAGAGAAGCAGATTCCTCAATTGGCAGCCGCAACACACTCATCAATTTCTTGGAGACGAAATTGTGAGTGGCTCCACTATCCACCAATACCAACAAGGGTACTCCTCCCACGGTTCCCTTGAGTTTGATGGTGCGAGGTTCATTCTTTCGCAGCATTTGAAGGTGCCCAAGGTGATTCAAACTCAGCACATTCAGCTCCCTTTCCTCCTCACCTTCGTCCTCCATTTCCCCAGTCAAGACATGTGCCTCACCTTCTTCCTCACTGTCCTCCTCTTCCGTCACCATGAGTCTCAATTGACGTTCTGGGCACTGTGATAAGTGTCTCGAACTGAAAGGTGCCCCACATTTGAAGCATAGGTTCTTCTTCCTCCTCTCCATGAGTTCATGATAAGGTAGGTTGCGTATTCCCCTATCTCACGCCGCTCCATTCCTTTTGTCATGTTTGGAATCAGGTCTGGACCCAGTATTGGGCCCTGGGCCTCCACGATCTGGGCTGTCTTTTCCTCCTCGTACATACACCCAGTCATTTTGACTTCGACCCACGCTACCCGACCAGCTCGACCCGGAACGGTTATGTGAACCCGATCCGTTGAACGGTTTTGGGCCTCCATTGCGGGATCCGCTCCACCCGACCCGTTTCTCCTAGGTCTCAGCCTCTACAGCACGTGTCACGTGCATCAGTCGGCGTCGTGTCATAGGGCCCATTGACGCCAAGCTCCGTACACGGCCGCGAATGCCATCGCGGAGGCCATGAATGAAGTAGCCGGAGTATTGAGCGTCGACCAATCCCAGCACCTGCGAGGCCAGTTTCTCAAGCTCCAGAATGTAGTCCTCCACTCTACCCTCTTGGCGCACTGATGCGAGTTGCTCGAAAATGTTGCCTTCCTCGATTTCACCATAACGCTCGAGGAGAGCATCTTTGAGCCCTTCCCATGTCAGATCTGGTTCTTCCTCCATGAGTGATTTGAAGAAATGGATGGTAGGTCCTTCCATACAAAGTTGCGCGAGGTCAATCTTCACCTCCGAGCTTGCGTCCTGAACGCGAAAATACACCTCCGATCTCGCAATCCACCCGGCTGGGTCGTCGCCGGTGAACATGGGCAACTCCACTTTCTTCACGGAGAGCCTGAGATCATCCATAGAGTCGTTCGAGAGCTTTTGGAGAAGCTTGCGAGCCGCTGCCTTCTCCGCCTTACTTAACTCTGCGTCCCTCGATTTTGACCTATTCCCGACGGAACCCTCGTCATCGGAGACGTCATGTGCCCTACTCTGAGTGATTAAAGATACTAGACGGTCTTGCTAGACGGTCTTGGTCTGCCTTAGCCTGAGCTCTCAGTTCTGATCGGTGAAAACCACCTTGGGCAAAGCTAGCTCGTTTTCCAATGCTGCGATTTTGTTCTCCATCTTCTTGGGTGGCATTCGATCACCCTCACACGCTGATTCCCCAAACGCGAATTCCCTCACAAGTTAGTATCCGGCAGGTTGGACCAAATTGATACGTCCCTGCAACACAGACACAATAATTCGCAGAGAAAAGGCAATGGTGAGGGAAAAGTATGTGACTGCATTAATGGAAAACTGGTTGATGGTTACAAGTAGGAAGGGGAACGCACTCTCCTTCTACCCTACCCAGAGCTCAGCTCTTATGAGAGACCTATTCTCTCTCCTCTAACCGAAAGTATGATTCTCTCTGATGCCCTCAAATATTCTCTTCTCATTCCTTATAACAGAAATGACTCACACCTTAGTCCTCTCTCTCACCCCTTGCCACCTCATCATTCTCACCCTTTTTCTTATTTTTCCTTTCATACAGTCTACACACTCTAGGCCTTTTGGGCCTGACCTCATCCTGCCCCAACAATTGATCACTAGGGCCTGTGGTCCCATCAGTTAGTTAGACTACCATACCAGAAAAACAGAAATGTAACCACAACAGTAAGTGAGAAACTCTCTCATACATCCATGTTTCAAACCCAAAGGCTCTTGTGTGAGGGGGCATGGTAAATATTAAAACCATTGATGTGTTTCACCTAACAACTTAAACTTTTGAGATAGTTGGTTCATGACAAATTGCATTAAATGCAATAAAGGTGCGGGAAAAACAGGTTCCAACTTCCAACGGTGTAAAAAACTGAACACCAAAAAATAGTACAAGAATTTCATCTGTTTCAAAAAAAAAATACATCTAAAAATACAATCTGCCCTATTAACAAATCTTACTTGAAGTGAGAAGGAGAGTGTATAATTGACATGACAATCGTCAGGTGGAGTTATCAAATCTATCGGGCATCTCTGTGTGTCACAAAGATGTTTTGTCACCCTGAAAACATTATTAAAAAAATAACAACAAAATCTATTAAGTTTAGAATTTCAGAGGAGTTCACAGACTAGATGGAAAAATTTTAAGTCAAGCAATGTGACTACAAAGCAGTCATACTTACGTGCCTCTACTAGCATCATCATCCAAAGGAGCTTGAAGTAAAGAACCCGGACCAACCTGTCAGGAGAGGAGGGCTGTTAAAATGCTGCATGCAAATTTATGAATTTGAGAAACAGTGACAATGCAAAAACTTGTCTAGTGTGAAGGAGTTGATAATAATAGAACGTGCATGCGGAAAATACCATCTTTCTGATTCATCTATATAGAAGCTATGTACATATTTGCCTCGCAGAATGATCAAAATAGTACATTGCTTTTATCTTTTGGATATTGGCATCCCCAGCATGAGGGAGAGCCCTAAACAATCACATAAATTTCTGTAATCACTTAAAATTCTTATAAAAGCTATAAGAATATTATTATATGTATAATTGCTTACAGTTACATTATAGAAGAGAGACAAGGATAGTCGCTGGCCTTTGATTGCATCGCCATCACCAGACAATTGTAGCAGTCCCTGACCGTATAAGCCCAAGTTTGTATTTGAACTAATGACAGAACTTTGCTGCAAAGGCAAGAAATCACAATCACCGTGAAAGCTCCAACCGCAAAGAACAAAATATGGTTCCGTAACCAAGAATATTACATATGTTGAATTGATGAAAAAGACCATTATACCCTTAGAACAGCCAGATTTCTCACTTCAAGTACTGAAGCAGTCACAACGGTACTTGCGCCACCATCAATTTGTATTGTGGAGTTCCACATGAGTAACATTTTAACAGCAACTCTAAATGCACCAAAAACCTTCATATACATATTAAAGGTAAAATTGTAAAATAATGAGGGGGAAAAAGAAAGAAAGAAAAAACTAGAGCTCAAAGAAATAGTAGTCTAAAACAAGGGACATCTAAATGGATTGAGAATGGAACCAAATTTATAACAGAAAAAACACTTTGAATCACTATAATTGAACCTTTATGATAGAATCACTCAATAAAAGCTCTTCTGCAACAAGCTCAAATTCAGAAATCGGATAATCAGACAACCCAAAGATTAAGCTTCCTCCACTGTATACGCTAATTTGGCCTCTTACCTTCATATTAGAGCATTCAAATAAATATAAATATTAGGCTTCAAGGGTTAAAAATTGAAAGGACTAATAAATTAAATAAAAATAATAAAATGGTTCAGTATACTTATTTTCAAAGACAAAACTCAAAATGTAATATTACAATAAATAAGTTTCACATGACCTTTTTTTCCTACAAAAATATTTTTATGGGTATAGATATGAAACTTTAAAACCCCCTATAAGGAAAACAATTGCCTCATGCGGAAGAAGGTATTCTATTATTTTTCCTTAAAACTGAATGGTACAGTGAAGGGTATAAATAATGATACACACTGATTCTGTACATTAATACTGGGCCTAAGAATCAGAGGGAATTAATTTGCCTCATAAATACTATAATCTAGGAAAGGAAAGAAAGTATTACAGTTCCTAAACTAGCTGTACAAATCAGGGACAGAATCATATCAGAATCACAAATTCTGATTGATTCACACAATCAGCAACACTCCCCCTCAATCTGGGTGATATCATTCCCAGATTGGATCTAAGATCTTCATAAATGTATGGTACATGATTAACACTGATGATGCTATGATCAATCTTCTCCTTTATGAAGTGTCTATCAATCTCCACATGCTTCATGAATCATGCTGGACTGGGTTCTTTGTCATGCTGATTGCAGCTTTGTTGTCACAGAACACCTTCATTGTATAATTTGTGGAGATTCTGAGTTCCTCAAGCATTCTTTTCAGCCATATTCCCTCGCAAATGCCATGTGCCAAGGCTCTAAGTTCTGCTTCAGCACTACTCCTTGCCACCACGGACTGCTTTTTACTCCTCCAAGTGACCATGTTTCCCCATACAAAGGAACAATAACCAGATGTGGACCTTCGGTCTGATGCACAACCAGTCCAATCTGAGTCTGTATAGACTTCAATGCCTTTATTTGAACTTTTCTTGAAGTAAAGACCCCTGCCTGGAGTACCTTTAAGGTATTGCAGGATCCTCCTTACTGCTGCCATGTGTGCATTAGTGGGATTTGACATATGGCGGCTTGCCATACTTATAGCAAACCCAATATCATGTCTGGTGTGTGCCAAGTAGATTAGTTTTCCCACTAAGCTTTGGTACCTGTCTTTATCGGTCGGAAGGCTATCCTCTTCAGTGTTGCTTCTTTTTGTTACTTCTATAGGGGTGTTGGCTGCCTTACACCCAAGCATTCCAGTTTCTTGAAGTAAATCCAGGGTGTACTTCCTTTGTGACACATAGATCCCTTCCTTTGTTCGAGCTACCTCCATTCCCAAGAAATACTTGAGTTGTCCCAAGTCTTTGACTTCAAATTCCTTTGCCAAAAAGCTCTTTAGGTGCCCAATTTTATCATAATCATCCCCTATAATAACAATGTCATCAACGTAAACAATGAATAGAGCTACCTTTCCTTCTGGAGAGTGCTTGACAAACATAGTATGATCTGTTTGGCATTGAGTGACATTGTTACCCCAAAAGCTAGCTCATGGGATGAGGGTTGCCCCCCACTTATAACCACTATTGAGGCCATATCATTATCCAATGTGGGACTCTAACACACCCCCCTCACGCCCAGGAACAGACATCTGGAGCGTGAAGTTTGCAGGACTAAACATCTGCGGGTGGCCCAACGGATCTCGATAGGCTCTGATACCATGCAGAAAAAGGTATTCTATTATTTTTCCTTAAAACTGAATGGTACAGTGAAGGGTATAAATAATGATACACACTGATTCTGTACATTAATACTGGGCCTAAGAATCAGAGGGAATTAATTTGCCTCATAAATACTATAATCTAGGAAACGAAAGAAAGTATTACAGTTCCTAAACTAGCTGTACAAATTAGGGACAGAATCATATCAGAATCACAGATTCAATCTGATTCTGATTGATTCACACAATCAGCGACACCTCATTATAGTCTTAATCACAAAGTCAGGGTAGTGATCCACAACTTATGGGAAAGATGCCAAGAATCTCTACTGGCATTGACACACGTTGATATATACAAATTAAAAGCCATGGCTCTGACATACACTGGTTTAAAAAGTGCCTCAAAGATCTCTACATAAGCTGTTAAGGAAGCAGGAAACGAGATACGTAGATGATTGAATCTGTCAGTCTAAATTACACAACGGAGACTTTATTATATAGAACAAATTACATATATTCTAACACTCCCTCTCATACTAGAGCATATAGATCACATGCACCAAGCTTGATACATATATTTACTTATCAGGATCAGCCAGTTGATCATTTGAATTGACTAAGCCAATGGTGATGTCTCTAGATAGGACCTTTTCTCTAATAAAATGGCGATAAACTTCAATATGTTTAGTCCTCTAGTTAAACGTGGAATTGGATACAATATGTTGCCTTAATAGAAGAAGAGTGTGAATGATTAGATGGTGAATTAGGAGGAGGTGGGACCTGATTGAGAGGAGTGGGAGTCATGGGGGAAAATTGGGCAATGGGAATTGTGGTTTTTCTCCCAAACTTGCCAGGATTGTTTGCAATTCATCAATCTTGACAGTATCGATTCAGAAATTGAAGCAAGAAGCCATTAAAATAGTGATTGATCTTGAAATAACCATTACTGATATGCATTTGTTACCAGATCCAGATCGCGATCAGCTTCAGTCACATACTTGATCGTAATTTGAAGATTCACTACAAATCGATGAAGTTTGTGGGAGATGATTATAGCTTCAAATTTCTGTTTCCACTGCAAGTTCTTATCATCCAGCTTGATTGAAATCGCATGGGTGAAAGGGTTAGCGCTTGAAGATGGATGCGAATTCGCTGGAACCTCAGAAAAATGATTTGCAGAATGCGATTCATCAGAGTTTCTGGAATTCCATGGTGGATTTTGCATCAGATGAGAAGATGCCATGGCAGATTGGGAGTTTCAAGAGCAAAGCTAGGGTTTTCAGGCCCAGAATAAGCTACTGATACCATAACAGAAGAAGAGGGAGAGAGAATTTGGAAGAGAGACTCTGATACTGAATTATGATTCATTGATTCTGAACAGGGTACATCATTATATATATATATATATATATATATATAGAATCTCCAAACACTAACTGTTCCTAACTAATCTCATTACAGAATTGCTTTCTCAGCAATTCTGTTATGTTACACAGAGAGTTAACTTAGTCGCCAGGCATATACTCTAATAGGCCTGAAAACTATCATGAAAAAGAAGTTTTGTGTCATATAAAGAATGGAAAAATCTTAGGTGTTGTTCAATAGGTACTGTTTGTGCTGTTCACCAATTATAATACGCCATGTGGATGAAATTGTTTACTTAAGTTTAAATTTAAAATGTTCATATTTTCACTATTGGATATATAATCCATGTGTTGAATTGTGATTGGAGAACAATAAAAACTGCACACAAGGAACTGCACCTAAGTTTTGTCTATAAAGAATTCTCTAAAAAACACATGTAAAAAAATAGTTATAAAATGGCGACATTCAAAAATTTCCTACCTGAACTCTGGACCAGACAAGTGGAACCAACACTTTGGCATTATTTTCCACATAAACATTTGACCATAAAGGACTGGTTGAGAAGTCAAGCAAAGGAGTCTCTGTTTCTGTTGAGATGTTGTCATTGCTGACTTTCAAACTTAGTAAATTTGCGTTGAAATATGTGCCAGCTGCTCCAGAATTCCCAGGACAGCCAATACTCGAACCTCCTGTCACAACAAATGCATGTATTTGTGTAGAAGTTCCTTCTTGCTATCCAGATAAAAAATAAATAAAAGGTGTGCTTGCATGTCATGTGATTTTAAAAAAATGAAGATACAACAACTATAAAAGCGTCAGCCAAAAAATTTGTATCAAAAGAACAAATATAAATTATTAAATGCAACATCAACACCACCAAAAGATTAGATTCTGTGCGAGTGTGTAAAGGAATGTTAACCTCCTCACTTTCGGGCGGAGCTTAGCATCCTCCTCTTTTCACAAGGATACAAGGGCAGTCTTTCAAATTAACTATGCAAGACCGGTAGGTACTAGAGTCATTTCAAAATAAAACAAACTTGAATGATTCGGTAATCAACTTAAGTGGTTTTCCCTCACCCATTCTACTATCCAGTTTATGCTATTAGTCCATATTATCCTCACTGCTTCATCAGGCAATGAAGAAATTGATGCAGAATATTAGGGACACTGGGTTATTCAACACCTCAAAGAGTCTGAAAGAATTGCAAGAGATCGAAACAGCTTCTGGCTTGACACGAAGGACGTCAATGTGACGATTGGAAGCCAGTCAAATAAAAATGGACTCTAATCTGGAATAGTGGACAGATTCCAGAATATAAAACAGAAAGATCAACTTTTCAGAAAAACTTCAAAATTCAATGGAAAGCCTGACAGGATGAGAGATTTCATTAATGAATGGATTCTGCACTCTATCCTCGAAAAAGTGAAAGGACTCAAAAGTCAAAACAGGCCAGGTTTCTCAATTAAAAACAAAATCTTTCCTTTCCAACAATTCATATATCACCTACTGTAGCCTGTAGGTTAGTATTATGCGATTCTCTTTTCCTTTATAAAAGAAGTAGCATACCCTCACCAGTGCTCCTTTTTTGGGTAAAAAAGCAGTTTTTTGCTTATGCAGATATTGAAAATTGCAGACACCGTTTATCTGTTTAAAAGAAATTCTATTTTTTGGTCTTTTTATTCACATAGATTAAGCTCAAAACTCTTACAGTACAATTAAACAAGAAGCAGGAGTCATCATTGGTTTAATCACCATGCACAGAAAGTGAATGGGAACAAACCGTGGGCAGTAATTTTTAAATCTTCTTGTATGCTGTAACAATCAAGTGATATTCTTCCTCCACCGCCTCCACCCCATCCCATCCCACCAGCAGCACTGATAGTACCGTATCCCTTCCTATAGTCATCCAAAAAAAAAGAAGTCCAAAAGAAAGTTACAAGCACAATCCACTGGACAACATGTGTTAGTTCCCTAAGAAACCTTCAATAAAGACAGTTCTAAAAACTATAAACTACTCAAAAACCTTCAACAAAGACAAGACATTTCCAAAAATATCGGTATTTCTTCAGAAGAAAAGGAATACTACCATATGCAAATTGTAAATGACCATGGGCCAAATGCCAAAGGAAATCCATGCAAACAAAATTAGACAATATGCCATCATCAGCAGAAGCCACAAATCTCTATTGTCACTAATATAATAATTTTCTTTTTTACAAACATCTGCTATTATCTAACATCTACACTTTGAAACCTATTATAATAATTTTCTTTTTTACAAACATCTGCTATTATCTAACATCTACACTTTGAAACACTTTTATGTGTTAAAACTACCAATTATGATGTGGCAACTGTTGGTAAAAGTGACTTTAGATGCCTTAAAAATGTATTTTCCTCTTCAATTAATAGCTACAGACACCCTCTAAAGTAGTTTAGAAGCCATAATGTAAAAAACAGGTATATGATCACAGACTGACAAGTAGTTCATACTCACAGCTTTATGGAATGTACCAATATACTTCCACCGGAACCACCTCCCCCATCATACCCTCCATCTCCTCCTTCTGCAGTAACAGACCCATTTACATATATAGTGTCCTTCACTAGAAGCTTAATACGCCCCCCGCCATTCCCTCCATATTGTTTTTGAGTAGATTTTCCACCACCTTTGCTCCCATAACTCCATGGTGCAGACAACGTAGACCAAGCATAAACATCACCACCCCAGTTTGTCTTATTGTTTTTTAAACAAGATGCACCACGCCCACCATGCCCTCCACCAGCTCCATCACTGCCAACTGGTGTGCCACTAGTTTGGGAAGGTGGTGGACCACCCAAAGATGATGAGTTTATAGAAGAACTGCATTCCATAGTCACATTGGCTGCTGATAAAACCACAGAACCAGCAACAATAGATGCATTTTGACCAAGTTTAATGTTGCCAGACACATTGACTGTTATCATGCACCCTTCCACGGGACATAAAAGTGAAACATGGGAGAGTATCTCCAGGTTTCCAACACCATATATGAGAATATCAGATTTCACATAATGAGTTGAGCTTAGCAAGCATGTGGTATTAAAAGATCCTACTCCTTCCAAGTCCTCACAAGAAACTGATTCATTCAATGGGAATGACAAAGCTGATGCTTCAGTAAATGCAGAATCATCAAGTTGAGAATCATCTCTGACATGTGACTCAGAGTAACCCAACCAGTCTTCTAAGCCAATACTCCTATTCAAATGGAGTCCTGAACTAAGAGAAAGGCACGATATATGAAGACATCCCAATAGAATGCAGCACCAGAGGTACTTATGCATTACCACAGAATGCATCACCACCTATGGCAAGTATATATCAGTAGAAATCAAAATCAATGTAAAGTTTCAATCAGCTCTTGAAAAGGATAGCCCGTAGTTATTTTTTAGAGCTACCTCCATAGGGATTGGTACTCAAGGAAGCCACTTTTATACATGGATCCTGCAACTAAATACACAAGAAATTATCAAACAATAAGAGAAACAGAAAGGCTAGACTAGAGTACTTTACTTTTCACGTTTTTACATATAGTAGAGCTTAAACTAGACATCACTCATTAAGCTCTATTTACAATTTTACATACAGAAACCATGTGTTGTAAAACAAACAAAAGTGGGACGTAGAAGCTTGTAAAACTTCAAGTTAGATTATTAATGTTCACAAAGGCAATTCTATCATACTTCACAAATTTCACTGAGAGAATGTATCCCATGAAGAAATTTGCAAGCAAACCATGAAATTAAACAACCCATGAAATATAATATATCACTGTACATTGCTGGAAGGATTTGATCCCAACAATGGTATCTCGCCTGCTAAAAACTGTAACATAGGAGCCATATATCTCAACCAAATAATCACTCTTGCTGCCAAATATCTTTAAGTTTAACAATATCATATCATTAACATTATCTCTTACGAAAGCTAGCATAACATCATCTTCATTACAACATGGATCTGGGCAATGAATTACTTCAAATTGCACTGTTCCTGTAAGAAAAATATGTTTCCAAGTATGACCAACACTGTCTGTCAGTCATCAGCATTAATTAGATTAAAACAGGGCAGTACGCAATTTTTTAACAAAACATCTGCATTAACAAGACAATTTAATTTTTATAAGAAAATGAAAAAGAACAACATCGGCAACATGTCGTAAAGCCTTTTGCTCCCCAGGTATGCATGTTCTGAGTTTCTGACAACCTTGTGTCTCATTTTTCAAAGCATTAAACGGGTAAACAGCCACTTTGGTCTGTGAAAGTGTGAGACGTTGTCACACTAGTACCTGATTGTATCGAAATTACAAATTAATCTCGAATAGTGATTATTTAGTCCCTTAAAGTAACTACTTACTATCAATTGATCCCTAAATTAATATACAAATTTGGCCCTCAGAGACCAAACTGACTATCGAAAGACACATTTGGGGATTAATTTATAATTTTGATACAATTAGAGACTAGTGTGACAGCACCACACAAGTTTAAGGGCCAAATTGGTTGTTTACTCTAAATAAATACTTCACCGGTGCCGTAATATTTTATTTATTAACTCGTACTGTTTCCTTTATTCCCCAATCCATTCATTTCCAAAGAATTATCCATAATTTAGAAACCCCTACGCCACTTTCAACCAATGTTAGGCCTACCGAAGTGAAATTCAATCCCACGCCGTACTAGCAAAACTCGATCACGAATCCATTCACAGAACGCTAAATAAAAAATACAAGTTCTCAAACAATAACTCATTCAATGCGATCCGAATCAACGAGAAAGAACGGAGCATAAAACCTATTAATCAAATTCATTACCGATATAAAATTCAAAGGAGAAAATAAAAGCAGCAAAATCGTGGAAGAACTCATAAGTGAGAAGCTTGTAGCGATGAAGTTAAAAGTAGAATTGTAGGAAGGAGCAGGAGTGAACTAACCGTAAGAGGAGCAGTAGGAGAGTGAAAATTCCAGTGAATCTTAGATTCTATTGGGAGTTGAATTAGTAATAGTTGTTGGTCCAAGTCAGAAGATGGATGGGGTGCATCGTTTTTCTTTCTCTTTTGCTTTTGCTTCCTTTTACTTTCTCGCTTTTCGTTTTTAATTTAGAATAGAATTTAGAATGCACACAAGAGCTGGGTTTGTTTAGTTAGAGTAGAGAGTACGTGGGAAAAAGAGACTGTGCGAGTCCAAGCTACGTTTTGTACAGCTGGACGTTGATCTCTCTCAACAAAAGAAACAGCTTAACGCTGGTTGCTTTTTACTGAATGATTGGACCTCATTTCTGGATCTACCCTCCTTCTTCATCATAATTTCGGGATTACCCTACTGTTCCTTTCACCTTCGCTTATTAATCGCTTTCCGGAACCTGCCCTTTTGGTCCCTCGCCAAATAAAAAAATGCTCGTTTGTTGGATTTAATAATTATTTTGATTTTTTTATCAATCTACTATCAATATAACAATATCAGAAATAATATTCAGACAACGTTTTTTTTAACACCGTATGACCACCGTATCTTTACAGGGGCAGTTTAGTCATTTGCGCGTGGAATTTCATTTTTATTTCGTTCCCGCTCAGTCGCCCACACTCTCTCGTCTCTCTCGTCTTGCTCTCTGTCTCTCTCGCACTGCACACAGCAACGAAGCCGCCGTGTCCTCTGCCACCCGCCGCACCTCTCTTCCCTCTCAGTCTCGGTCGTCTCGTCTCGTCCCCTCCCCTGATACTGTTCTCTACGTCGTCGCTTTGTTTCGTCGACGAGTCCACCGCAAAGCCGTTCCGCTCCCGCCGCAAAGACTGTCGCCTCCGCCGCCGTAATCAAGACGCCACGATCTGAAGCAGAATGCATCCCCCTATCGTCGTCGTCCGTGGAGCGTGGACACTACACCGAACGCGCCGCTGCTGGTGTCACCAAAACCATAGTTGAAGTTGTTCAGGTCTTTATTTTTCCCTTTTTTATTTTCTTTGATTTGATGTGACGGTTTTGATTTGTTTGAGTGCATCTTCAGTTCCGATTTTTATTAATTTATTTTTGGTAAAGATTTTGATTAGGAGTTTAGGAAATAAGTTAATTTGAATTAATTAATTTTAACATATTTAATTTTTATTTGTTTCGGGTGTTATCTCAGCTGGAGCTGGAGTTGGAGTTTTTTGAATGAAAACAAAAAGACTAGATTTACAAAATTGGTTTACTGATTTTGATCTTTTTAGTGAAGTTGAAATTACTTTTGTTCTAGGTAGAATTTTAGTTAATAAGCTAGTTTAATTACTTGGAGGGTTGTTTGCTGTGGTGATTAATTGGGGTATGTATTGTTAATGGAATTTACTTTGTTATGTTGTGGTGAAGAGCTGTTTTGTGAAGCTTACTTTACTTGCTAATAAGTTGCAGATAAGTTGTGTAATTGTATGAACAATAAATGCATCTTGCTTTCTGTGTTAATTGGGATTTGGTTATGTATGATTTGATTTGGTTTTCAGTTTGTATGCTGTGGGAATTCCTTGCTTTTCATTTGCATTTATGTGTTTGGGTGTGTTACATTTTTTTTTAATGCTATGGTAAAAGAGGGATTTAGTTGTGATTGTGTACTTTGTTGGGTTTCAGATGTGCCACAAACATGGTGTGATGCATAGGGATCTTAAGCCTGAGAACTTTTTGTTTGCGAATAAGAAGGAAACAGCACCTCTGAAAGTTCTCGAGCCCTAATTTGTCCTGTGGAATTTCATTTTTTTTACTCCTTTGTCCCTGCATCTGTTTTTCTCCTTGACATCCCCAATGTTAGTTGTAGATACTTCCTAGGGTTTTTTCTTTCTCCTTTTTGATCCCTTTTTTTTTGTTTTCATGAACTTACCTCGCTGCTTCATTTTCTTATCTTTGTGATTGAATTTTTGTATTTTTTTTATTTATATTTATATATCTTTGGAGTTGGGAGGTTGTTTGTATGGGATATTAGAATGACTGTTAAAATTTGGGTTTTGTGTTATTATTGGCATTGGATTTTCCTGAAAATGCTCTAAGACAATTGGTTTAATGGTGTGCATAGTAGATATTGATGGAAGGCACTCACTACCATCCTGGATGCCTAAAGGTTGTGTCCAAGTGTGTGTATGAATGTAAAGAAACATATCTTTGGTGTTTCTATTAGTCCTTTGTTGTATGCTGCAAGATACCTACAATAAAATGTGTCTTGATGTTGATGTTTGATTATGGGAATATGTGTGTGTGTGTGTGAATATTCTTAATGACTTGCTATTGTCTCATATTGAGTTGAATGAGAGAAAGCTGATTGCTGTTAATCCAAAGGGTGATATAGTTTGTTTGTTTGCAATTTGTTCACTTGTAGTCTCCATATTAATTTGGATTGGTGGCATTGTACAGTGTATTGCTTCGAGCATGGCACCACCAACAAAGAAGCAACGGGCTAGTAGCTCAAAGGATAAAAAAGTAAGGAACTGATTAATTTATTGTATTTACATGAGTGCAAATTAATTGGCAATGACATAAATTTTATTTGAACTTGTCAGGTACGTTTGAGGCATGCGTGTGCTCCATGCGAGTTGTTTGAAGTCAACAAGCATTTGTGAGGCTCGAAGAGCCCAAATTGAGGCGATCCACTTTCAAGTGGGTTGTAAACATGCCTGATAATTTCCAAATTTCTTCTCTTTTGTTGTCTGAATTAGCTACTAGGTGGGATGAACAAGATGAGGGTTTTAGAGTAGGGGTTCGATGGTGCGATTTAGGCATATCGATGTATGTTTTGCACTAGGACTTCCTATTGTGGGCGAGGAGTTGGAAGCCGATGAACGCGGGGAAAGTAGTACATTGTCTTTGTTTGGAGAAGACGATGTAACAATAGATTCAATTGTTGATAAACTTGTAGAGTGTGATGAGGATGATGTATTAAATTTTTGTAGACTTTATATACTATTGTTGTTTGCAGAGTTTTACTTTCCCCAGTCCGAGAAACGTATATATTGTGGTTACATTAAGTATTTAGATAACCTACAGTCCCTTCATATGTATAAGTGGGGACAAGCCGTGCATAAGTTTGTAGTTGCAAGTTTGAAGAAAGTGTGTTCTGTCGTGAATGAAGGAAAAAATGTTTCTGAAACCCATTTAAGAGGATGTGCAGCTGTCTTACAGGTATATATTTGTTCGTGTGTTATATGTGTTTTGTTATTTTTACATATACATACATGTATTAAGTAATATTAATCTTTTTTGTAGATTTGGGCCTTCAACCACTTGTCTTTGGGGGAAACACCTGACATGCCTCATAGGTTCCCTTTCCCCCGTTTTTTGAATTGGCCAATTGTACGACACAAGATCAAAATAATACAAGATGCATTTCGGCGAAATGTGGTAAGCATGATTATTATTTGTTTGTAGAACATGTTGAAAACTTATATACAATGTGTATTTGATGTGCTTTTTGTGTTGCCAGGTAACTGAAAACTTAACGGCCACCGGGCGAGGACCTCCAGTTTGACGTGGTCAGAGATGCCTTAGAGGATGCAGAACACCAGTATGTTCGTGTTTCTGAGTATCGGCGTTTAGTAGTGGAGCACCAGCATTCTCAAGAAAGAATTTTTATTCTTGAGGCAGATGTCAAGATGCTAAAAGATCAGCTTCGATCAAGGACCGAACCCCATGATGCATCCCCATTGATTCCATCTCCTCACATTGATGTTGCTGTTGAGGTTGGCGATGAAGTTGCTTATGCATCCCCATTGATTCCATCTCCTCACACTGATATTGCTAATGAGGTTGTCGACACATTATTGAGTACTCCTACGGCGCGTCATGGTGAAGATGGTGAGTACTCCACTTATATTAGTCAAGCCTAGATTGCTCGACATTAATAATATATTATATGCTGCCACCATTGTCTTCATGTTTTCAAATTTTATTTTAAGTTTTCTGCACAAGTTATGTTCGTTGAAATTGATTTTTCCAAAAATTAAACCTGCAGGTAATGCTGATGCTGACGCATTAGTGAGTACTCCTAAGGGGCGTGATGGTGAAAATGGTGAAGGTGGGGATGGTGAAGGTGGGGATGTTGAAGGTGAAGGTGAAGGTGGGGATGCTAAAGGTGATCAACAAGGAAATGAGGATGGTGGGGATGGTGATGGTGATGAAGAAGGAAATGACGATGGTGAAGCGGGTGATAAATCAAACATCATGACAAGAGTTAAACAAAACCCAAGGCTGCGTGTGCAGTATGGCAACTAAGAGTCCATTCATGCACACATATATGACAAGGAAAAAAAGGACTGCCATGCAAAGAGCAACACGTCAAACTACAAAAAATGCATAGTGTCTCTTGGGTTGTGTTGAAGACTTGTAATCTTTTGAGTTGTTTGGGCCGTTGATACTTTTGGGCTGTTGTTTTTGACTTGTAATATTTTGGGCTATTGTTTAAATACTTATGTGATGAATTACATTTAGTAGTAGTATGTTTGTGTAAAGTTATGTAAAGTTTCCATTTCAGTAATCTATGAACGAAAGGTTATGAATTACATTTGGTATTACTGTGTTTGTGTAATAGGTTAACACGGTGTGTGTAAGTGGTTTACAGGGTATGTGTAAGTGTGTAAGTGGTTACTTGAGGGATGGTATCGACAAGTTATGCAAGTGGTTAATGTGCTTTGTGTAAATGGTTAACACAGGTTATGTAATCAAGTTAACAAGAGTTCTGTAAGTGGTTAACAACTTTTAAGTGAAAAGCAGTATTTTTTAAGTGGTTAACACATTCCTGTAAGTGGTTAACACAAGTTATATAAGTGGTTAACACGTGTTGTGTAAGTGGTTAACACTACATGATGCTGAGATGCAGTGTAGTTCGAAGTGGTTAACAGGATTTCTGTAGCTGGTTAACACATGTTGTGTAACTGGTTAACAAGCTTTTTGTAGGAATTGAATGTAAACAATTTTCTGACCATATATGGAACTTCATCAATCTTGCGACTTCTATATGGAAAATTCTCCTACTCTGGTGGAACACAATAAATTCTTAGAGGATATGTGTAAGTGGTTAACAATAGTTGTGTAAGTGGTTAACACGCGTTGTGTAAGTGGTTAACACAGGTTATGTAACTGGTTACCAAGAGTTCTGTAAGTGGTTAACTCATGTTGTGTAGTTGGTTAACCCAATTTCTGTAAGTGGTTAACAGAACTGGTGAGATGCAGTGTATTGGTTAACAGGCGTTCGCTCAAGCCAATCATTTTCGCTTAAGCGAATTATGCAGCAAAATTCAATGAATTTTTTTTCTGATATTTTCGCTTAAGCGAACCCCTTTCGCCCAGCGTCAAAAAACAAAGACTGAAAGGTGCATATTCTGAGCAAATTTCGCTCAAGCGAAAATCACTCGCTTAGCGCATGACACAAAGACTGCAAGGTGCAACCAAATTTCGCTCAAGCGAAACTTACTCGCTTAGCGTATCACACAAATTGTTTTTGACCCATGTCTGAGTAATTTTCGCTTAAGCGAATACAATTCGCTTAGCGCAGAAAATGAAATTTTGGCACACCACTTGTGAGTAGTTTTCGCTTAAGCGTATAAAACACCGTATAAAACACGTGAGACTCCCACGTTCCCTCTTTCCCTCTATAACCTTTCCCTCGCTTTTGTTTGTTTTTATTTTAATTTTCCTTCAGACACTTCACTTTAACAAAGAAACTCGCTCCTCTTTCATCGATCCCTATCCTTTTCCTTCTTCATCGATTTCACTAATAAAGAACTGAGAGCATTTCTGCTCCTTCTTCATCGATCCCTGTCCATTTTCTTATTCATCGATCCTTTTTTTCCTTCATCCACGCACGCAACACAGAGCTTTTTTGCTCCTTCTTCATCGAACTGTGAATTCACACGCAGTAGGGAGGATTTGCACAACAGAGAGAAAAGATTTGCGCAACAGAAACGATTTGTTGCTCCTCCTTCATCCATCCTCTTTTTTTCTCTCGCTTATAGAGAGGATTTTGCTGCTGCTTCACCTCTGTTTTTCTGCAACTCATGAATCATTGATGGGCATCCAGATTTTATAGCTGAGGAATTGGTACCTTGGGGTTAGTATTGCATAAATTCTTGTGTTTGCTTCATATATAATTTCTGTTGTTGTAAGTTTTTACAATACTTTAGAGTAAGTGTTTGAATGTTTCTTTAAATAATGATCTTAACTAAAAATGGATTATACCCTTCTCCATTAAGCTCCATTAAAAGAACTTGAGATGTAAAGTGTGTGGCGGAAATGGTTAACAGTGAGTTCTGTAAGTGGTTAAATGGGCTTGTGTAAGTGGTTAATGTAAGTTGTGTAAGTGGTTAACTTGATTTTTAAGTAAACATTTGCATTCTGCAGTGATCACGGGTGAGGGATTAATACAGATAATATTCAGTATGAACAAGCTTGGTTATATTTTGTTGTCTTCCCCATAGGTTCCCCCCTGCATTTTTTATTATTGCATTTGGTCAGTTTCAGTATTTATTCCTTGAATCTAGACAGAACATACATAATGTTTTGTTTTATACACATTGCAAAACTGCTTAGCTATTCAATTATAGAGTTGTTTTTGTAAATTGTTGTAATCGTAAGCGGAAGTAAGCTATATCACCTTGCACATATTTGGTTTTTCTCAAAAATAGCTTTTGGGCCAAAAGCTCTCTCCAAAGCAGTCTGATTATAAGCTTTTCTAAACACGGATAATCCAAACACACAAAATTTTAGGATTTGAATGGTATCAAGGAGATTCAGGTTTCTTGTTGGAGCCATTTTAGAAAAAATTTGATGGCTTTTTTCTATCTTTCGTACACCATATTTTCTCATGTCAATTCCAAGGGTGGAACAGAATCTGTATGTTGGATCTCCTCTCTATACTGTAACATGTAGGGGCTGCCAGACTCTTATTTTTTGTCAAAAAAGAAAACAAAATTAGGTTGATTTAGTTTCTTCTGTCTTTTGCATTTGAAATGTAGTCATGATGGAGGAGGCGTTATATAAATGCGATGTTTGATTTCTATTTTAGTTAAATAGAGTGTTGCTAATAGTGTATAAAAGTTTGTGAAGGAATTTTTTATTAGTTTCCAAGAAACAGTTTAAATAGTGCTAACTACAATAACCACCGTAAGTCTTTTATAACCAGGTGCGTTAGCTAAATGGGTCAAATAATGCCGAGGTGTTTAGTTAGAAACCAAATGTTAAGAGAGGGTCATGGTTATTTAGATTGAAATTCTCTTCAGTGGTTTCACATATGGTATTTCTTAGTCTACTATTTCCTCTACCATTTAGCCTCCTTGGTCTTTCTATTGTAAATAACACCGGAAACATGCCTCTTTTTCATGCACCTAGCTTGAATCCTATGACAGACATCTCTTTTAATTTTCCCATCGCTTTCTGCGGTAGATTAAAGACACCTAAATTGTGTCAATTACAGTATGCTATGATCGTGAAATTTCACCTTCACAAAAAAATGCTAACATATGTGTTACTGAACTTGAATCATGTTATTTCTCAAATGGAAACTATGTGATTCCAAAGATTCTTGCCTCTCTCAACTGTTCCACCTTAGGTGTATCATCTGTAAGAAGAATGTCTTGAGGCTCATCTCCATGTTATAATTGTGGCATAACTTATGAACAATTTGATTTTGTTTTATTGTGTAGATTTGGTGTGGCACCTCCAATTAAAAGTTGATGGATAATTCAAATAATTTGGGTACTTGTCATGATGCTGATGGTGTAGTTGATGGCTTTAATGTTGAAGATACAAGTTGGGAGCCTACATCAGTGAGATGTTTTACTTCTGTAGATATGGATACATGTGATGGCATTGATGGTGAAGCTAATGTAGTTGATGACTTTAATGGTGAAGATGCAAATTGGGAGCCTACAGCAGGGATGTGTTTTTCTTCTTTAGATGAGTTGAAATCATTTTATGCAAATTATGCTTCTGTAAAGGGTTTTGGTTGGAAGATCAGAACATAAAAAAAAGGCCAGGATGGGGAGATAAAGTATATAATATTGTCATGCGCAAGAGAAGGAAAAGGTGTGTCAGACAAATCATGTTCGTTGAAGACGCTTCCGACCAAAGCAAAAAATTGTCCAGCAAATATTACAGCTAAGTTGGCAAAAGATGGATTGTGGTACATTAACAAGTTTGAACCTAACCACACTGATGAGATTAGCCCGACAAAGTCAAGGATGTTCAAGGCTAACAAGAATTTGAACATGCATGTAAGGAGAACAATTCAAATCAACGATGATGCGGAGGTGAAGATCAACAAGACTTTCCAATCTCTTGTTACTGACGGTGGAAGCCATGAAAATATAACATTTTCTGAAAGAGATGTGAGGAATTATGTTAACAAGGAAAGACGCTCCATTGGAAAAGAAGGTGATGGCAAAGCCTTGATAAGGTATTTTTGTCAAATGAGGGAACAAAATACAAGTTTCTTTTATGATATAGACTTGGATGACGATTTTCATGTAAAGAACGTGTTTTGGGCTGACGCAAGAAGTAGGGCTGCATATGAATCTTTTGGAGATGTTGTGACCTTTGACACAACGTATTTGACCAATAAATATGACATGCCCTTTGCTGCATTTGTCGGTGTGAATCATCATGGCCAGTCAACTTTACTTGGATGTGGTTTGCTTTCATCGGAAGACACAGAGTCATTCGTGTGGCTTTTCCAATCTTGGCTTCGTTGTATGCTGGGAAAGGCCCCTACGGGTGACCAATGTAGGGCTATGAAAAATGCCATTCAGTTGGTCTTCCCTAACATTCGACATAGGTGGTGTTTATGGCATATAATGAAAAAAATCCCGGAAAAGCTAAGTAGATATGGTGAATATAAAAATATCAAGAGTTTGATGAAAGAAACGGTTTATGATACATTGACACCGGCCGCATTTGAAGAAAAATGGTGTTTTTTTGTGCAGAAATTTGAGCTAGGAGATAATGATTGGTTGAGTGGGCTGTACACGGAGCGTCATAGATGGGCACCGATTATGCTGAAGAAATGTTTTTGGGCAGGTATGTCGACAACACAGCGAAGTGAGAGCATACATGCTTTCTTTGATGGATATATCAATTCCACTACCAGTTTGCATCAATTTGTAAAGCAGTATGATAATGCCCTTAAGAGTAGAGCAGAGAAGGAATTTGAAGCTGATTTTCGATCATTGGATACAACAATTCCCTGTTTTTCTTCCTCGTCAATCGAAAAGCAATTCCAGGGTGAATACACTCATGCCAAGTTTAAGGAGGTTCAAGCAGAATTTAGGGTAAAGTTAATTGTCTTTGCATTCTTAAAGACTATGGAGGGTAACGTTACTACATACCATGTCTTGGAGGATTTGTTAGTTGGAGATAGAACAAAAGAACGTACCTGTGAAGTTGTTTTTAATCGTGACAATCATGATGTCATCTGTGAATGCTCGTTGTTTGAGTTTAGAGGTATTTTGTGTCGTCATGTGCTATGTGTCTATACCCAAGAAAGGGTGCAAAACGTGCCATTGAAGTATGTTTTGGCAAGATGGAGCAAAAATATCAAAAGGAAGCATTCTTATATTAAGAGCAGCTACAGTGTGAAGGAATTGAAGCCACAAATGGACAGGTTTGACAATTTGTGCAAGCATTTCTATGAGGTTGCTGAATTGGCTGCAGAGTTTGAAGATGCAACTAAGGCGCTCCATGATAATCTGCATGAATTTATATCTAATTTGCCTTCCAAAGATGCGACGATGAATCATGTTAACCGTAGCTCAAATGATGACTCGACTCCAAATAATATTAGCAGGAGAGATGAAAACGTTATTCCTGCAATTCGCAGTCCATTGCGAGTGAAACGTAAAGGTCGTCCTCCAACAAACAGAAAAATATATGTAGTTGACAAAGTTGTCAAGAGGTTGACGAAGCGAACCAAGCGAAGTGATGGTCAAGAGACTACTAGGGTATGTTTTTTTTTCTCCATAAATTATGTGTTAACCGTGTGCGACACATCATTTACCAGAAAACTTAAGCCAGTTAACTGCCATCGCAGAAATCGCCGCTTTTGTAACATCCTCTAAAAACACATGTATTCTTTCAAACAAGAATGAATGAGTACTGCATATCTTACATTTTTTGTCCAAATGTGTTGCAGGCCAATGTTGGAAGGGTGGATAATGAGAGCACAAGCAATATTCATGTAGAATCATCTGTTGAGGTCGTGACTGGTGGAGATTTGCTTGATGCAAGTACCGTGGTTCGTGTCCATTATAATATTGTGCTAAATATGTACTGAATTTGTGGTTTGGTTTATTGTAGTATTATACTTGTGGTCTTTCTCTATACGGAGGCATCTAATTGTGTGTAATATTGTGCAAATATAGAAACTGTCAAATTTTTCCAAGTCCAAAAACACATGTATTGTGTACTGTTATAATGTTATGTATTCTTCCAAACAGTAAAGAAGGAGTACTATTGCATCTTACATTATTTTTTTTGCAAATGTGTTGCAGGCCAATGGTGGGAGGGTGGATAATGAGAGCACAAGCAATATCCGTGTAGAATCATCTGTCGAGGTCGTGACCGGTGGAGATTTGCTGGATGCAAGTACCGTGGTTCGTGTCCATTATAAGATTGTGCTATATGTGTAGAATTTGTGGTTTGGTTTATGTGTAGAATTTGTAAAATTTGATGGTTTTATGTGTTGTGTCACAGAGTTTCTGGATAACTCGCATGTACTATTTGTTGAGGGAAAACTAAAATTTTACAGGATCCAAATATTGTATACACAGACTCGTTATGTGTACTTTATTGTCCAAATATTGGTCTTTTATTTGAGATTCTTATATGGTGTTGTGTCATAGAGTTTCCGGATAACTCGCATGTACTATTTGTTGAGGGAAAACTAAAATTTTACAGGATCATGTAGTGTTGTATACACAGACTCGTTATGTGTAATTTATTGTCCAAATATTGGTCTTTTATTTGAGATTCTTATATGGTGTTGTCCAGGTTGAAGGTAATTTGTCATACATGGATCTCTTGACGTCCGAAATAGACTTCACAGGATCCTCGCAATTCAGTACAAATTGGTGACAATTTGATCGTCGAGGAAACCTAGGAAGATTAAGCACTTTTTGGGTTTTTTTTGTTGTTGCGTGGCATATGTATTTTGAGAACGCTTGTCACATATGTGTATGGGTTGGAAGATACTTTTTGCATGATGGTATGGTGTCTTCAAGTCTTCTGTTTTACTCGTTAATATCGTGGTGTGTTGTTTAGGGACCGCCACTTTACTAATGAATATTTATTGGTGGTACAGGTTAGTCGGAACGCAACCTGCTTTGTGTCGCTTTTTGTATCACATGTTTTAAAGAAGTGTATATAGATATAGATATACAGATCATTCCTTCGACATGTTTGCATCACAAATCATGGTTGCGGTCCTACAAAGGATGTAGGGCTTTTTGTACCTGTGCTGATTTAGGGCTTTTTGTACCTGTGCAGAATGATTTAAAGAAGTGTATATAGATATAGATATACAACCCTATGTAAATGGTTCTTTATGAAGTTAATTTATAAAGTATTGGCAACGTGGTTAACGATTTGCAAACATGGTTAACAACTACATGGTTAATGTCTTATACTGATGATTTGGTGAACGATATACAACTCCTACACAAAGCCTGTTAACGATATACACAACGCGTATACACAAAGCCTGTTAACGATATACACAACGCGTGTTAACCACTTAAATAACATGAGTGTACCAAGCAATATTTACAAACACAGAAATTCAAAAAAAATACAAAAACTACAACTACTAAGAGCAATAAAAGATAAGGGATGAGAAGTAATCAGTCTCCGAGGATGTCGTCCATGAACTCCTCCTCATTCAGCTCCTCTCCACCATCATCTCCAACTTGTCCTTCAGCTTGTCCTTCATTTCCAGCTTCTTCCACATTTTCCGCCCCCTCCGAAAAAATTGGACTGTCCCCAGGCCATGCAACATGTGCAGCAAACATATCTGGTGTGGGCCATGGAAACAGATTAGCATCTCCTTGATGCTAATGCAGAGTAAATCGTTGGAAGGAATCATTTAAGCTTGTATACGCCCTATGGTTGGCGACTGTTCTTTGCTCAATATGAGTGAGATGAAGCGATGAGGCGAGTCTCCATTGGATTCATTGAAATCATTGGAGGCTGCCTAACAGGTGCAGGTTGGGCTGAGCTTTCTCCAAGTTCTTGCTCTGCTGGATTGAGGCAATAATTCTTGATAAAACTAGCATTGATCGGCATCCTCAGCTTTGTTTTTGGATGGCTCGGGACATCAACACCATGGGCCAAGCATAATCCGGTAATCAATGCCGGAAAGCCCAATGGTTTTTGAGCGTGCTCTGAAAGAACAAATTGATGTATTTCTGTTGAGATTATAGCAGCAATATCGACACTCCATTTTCTGATAAAACCACATATGAGATAAGCTCGCAGGATTGGGACGTCCGAAGTGTGAGAGTTAGGAACTATGTTGGAAAGCATGAAGCTAGTCCAAATTTGAGCAATTGTTCTCATATCACATCTTTTAATTCTCAATGGTTGACCTTGCGTATTTTTCACATATGACCTTCCAGGAATGCACAAGTTGTCAGCCACGTCCCTTGCTGACCATCCTCCTAAAGTATTTATGTTGTCCATCAGTCTCTGATATGTACACTTGTGACCCTCTTTTACATTAAGGGGATTCCCCAAAAAATCACTTATAGCTTTACGATCATAGGGAACCCACTTGCCCCTTACATAGGATTTTCTGGTTTTGTCTCCTCTTTTCACCGGCCAAGCATTTGCGTAAAATTCTTTGACAATCAGATCATTTACCGACTCCAGAGGTGTAGCCAGCTTCTCCCATTTTCTTCTTTTGATCTCATTCATAAATTCATCATGCTCTCCCTCATCCAACACAACCTTGCGTTCACACAATAAATCCCGTGTCTCAAGTGTCATGAACCTTTGTTGTTTGGCACGGGTCAAGAATCTTCTTTTGTCAAGTGGCTCCATAGGCATTTGCGGAAGCTGCGTTGGTTCTTCCACCGTTCATCATCATCGGTCGCCGGATGCTTTGCCCTTCCTTTTCTTGCTACGTGGTATTTGGTGAACTGTTTTCTTTGGAGGCATCCTGAAATGTTTCAAAACAATGCAAAGTGCACTAACAAATTAGACAATCAAACAGTGAATTTTTGGATGCCAACAAGTTATTTGCAGAGAAGGAATTTGAGAATTTTTAACATTGTGCCCCAATTTCAAACAACACTTTCAACAACACCCTCCAATCCCTCTTTTTCAATCTCAAATCCCTAATTTCACATGTTTGCCCCAAACCCAACAAAATTTCGGAAATTGTAAAGACATGCATGTGGGTTATGGGAATCCATACAAACATTGAAGCATGAACAAAGTGACATAAGAAGGAATGCCAAGCATTCATCAAAACAATCCAACATTTGCCACAATCTTAGGCAAAGAACAAACGAACAAGTGAGAACAATAGTCAAAATAGTGGGTTACATTTCGAAAATACACCCAAAATTAGAACAAACCAATTCCAGAACCAATAATCCCAACCTAATTTCAAAGAACAAGCCACTCAAAATCATAAAAATCAGAAAAAAAGAACAATAAAAATAAACTTCACAAGCCTACTTACTTGAAAACTTAGAGTGAAGATGAGAATGACGTATTTGCAACTGAAGATCGTGTTCCTTTGAACGTCAGAAGAGACTAACGAGAAAGATGAAGAGGAATGAGAGAGGGTTTGGGGGTGGAGAATGATAAAACTGAGACGAGAGGGAAAGAGGTGAGGGACGGTCAAAGTGAGTGAAATGATGAAATGCAAAGGAATACCTTGTTCGTGCGTTGGGTTTTTCTTTTAAGACTCAAAATTTTAAAACTCTCGCTTAGCCTATTCCACTCGCTCAAGCGAGTTTTAAACAGATGCGGACAGTTTCAACAAATGATGATACGCGCTAAGCGAATACAAATCGCTTAAGCGAAAACTACTCACAAGTGGTGTGCCAAAATTTCATTTTCTGCGCTAAGCGAATTGTATTCGCTTAAGCGAAAATTACTCAGACATGGGTCTAAAAAAATTTGTGTGATACGCTAAGCGAGTAAGTTTCGCTTGAGCGACATTTGGTTGCACCTTGCAGTCTTTGTGTCATGCGCTAAGCGAGTGAGTTTCGCTTGAGCGAAATTTGCTCAGAATATGCACCTTGTAGTCTTTGTTTTTTGACGCTGGGCGAAAGGGGTTCGCTTAAGCGAAAATATCAGGAAAAAAATTCAATGAATTTTGCTGCATAATTCGCTTAAGCGAAAATGATTGGCTTGAGCGAACGCCTGTTAACCAACACACTGCATCTCACCAGTTCTGTTAACCACTTACAGAAATTGGGTTAACCAAGTACACAACATGAGTTAACCACTTACAGCACTCTTGTTAACCAGTTACATAACCTGTGTTAACCACTTACACAACGCGTGTTAACCACTTATATAACTTGTGTTAACCACTTACAGGAACCTATTAACCACTTAAAAAATACTGCTTTTCACTTAAAAGTTGTTAACCACTTACAGAACTCTTGTTAACCAGTTACATAACCTGTGTTAACCACTTACACAACGCGTGTTAACCACTTACACAACACGTGTTAACCACTTATATAACTTGTGTTAACCACTTACAGGAACCTATTAACCACTTAAAAAATACTGCTTTTCACTTAAAAGTTGTTAACCACTTACAGAACTCTTGTTAACCAGTTACATAACCTGTGTTAACCACTTACACAACGCGTGTTAACCACTTACACAACTATTGTTAACCACTTACACATATCCTCTAAGAATTTATTGTGTTCCACCAGAGTAGGAGACTTTTCCATGGACTTGTCTATTTCTGTCATAGAAGTCGCAAGATTGATGAAGTTCCATATATAGTCAGAAAATTGTTTACATTCAATTCCTACAAAAAGCTTGTTATCCCATCAATTCCTACAAAAATTCCATATATTATCAAGGGATTTATCCCATCACGTGTTAACTACTTACAGAACACGTGTTAACCACTTACAGAAAGCCTGTTAACCACTTACAAACTACGCTGCATCTCACTTCAAAGTTAACCACTTACAGAACTCGTGTTAACCACCTAGACAACATGAGTTAACCACTTACAGAAAGCCTGTTAACCACTTACAAACTACGTTGCATCTCACTTCAAAGTTAACCACTTACAGAACTCGTGTTAACCACCTACACAACATGAGTTAACCACTTACAGAAAGCCTGTTAACCACCTGCATAACTTCATGATACTATCCTTGTTAACCACTAATAGAACTCGTGTTAACCACCTATAAAACATGAGTTAACCACTTACAGAAAGCCTGTTAACCATCTATCAAATTATGGTTATGAATCACATTTGGTAGTAGTGTGTCTGTGTAACAAGTTAACAGGGTCTATGTAAGTGGTTAACACAATTTTTAAGTGAATTACAGTGTTTGTGCAGGTGGTTAACAACTCTGTAAGTGGTTAACACATGTTGTGTATATGGTTAACAGGGGTTCTGTAAGTGGTTAATTTTGAATTGAGCTGCAGGGTTGGTTAAGTGGTTAACAGGGTTTATGTAAATGGTTAACACAGTGGTTAATTTCTGTTATTAAAGACGCAAGATTGATGAAGTTCCATATATTAAGGGATATTGTTTACATTCAATTCCTGCTGATTATCAAGGAATTTATACACGACTTCCACTAGTAGAAGTCTTTGTAAATATGTACCTTTATTATTTGCAAAGACTTCTACCAGTGGAAGTCATGTATAACATCGTTAACCACCTACACAACATGGGTTAACCACTTACAGAAAGCATGTTAACCAGTTGCATGAATTCGTGATACTATCCCTGTTAACCACTTACACAACTCCCGTTAACCACCTACACAACATGGGTAACCACTTACAGAAAGCCTGTTAACCACTTGCATGAATTCGTGATACTATCCCTGTTAACCACTTACACAACTCCTGTTAACCACCTACACAACATGTGTTAACCACTTACAGAAACCCTGTTAACCACTTCAAAAGACACTGCATCTCACTGCAGAGCTGTGTTAACCACTTATACAACACGTGTTAACCATCTACACAACATGTGTTAACCACCTAAACAACATTGAAGACGTAGGAGAATTTGCCATGGACTTGTCTATTTCTGTCATTAAAGACGCAATGTTGATGAAGTTCCATATATTATCGAGGGATATTGTTTACATTCAATTCCTGATCATTATGAAGGGATTTATCACATCATGGAATGAAAAGTTATCAGTCTACAAGCCTGTTAACCACTTACACAAGTCATGTTAACCACCTATGCAACATGTGTTAACCACTTATACAAAACCTGTTACACAACTGATAACAACTTACACAACGCGTTACCACTTGCACACGCTGCATATCACAGCGTTAATCATTTACATAAACCCTGTTAACCACTTAACCAACCATGCATCTCAATTCAAAATATATACCACTTACAGAACCCCTGTTAGCCATATACGCAACATGTGTTAACCACTTAAAGAAAGTCTGTTAACCACCTGCACAGACACTGTAATTCACTTAAAAATTGTTAACCACTTACACAGACCTTGTTAACCACTTACACAGACCCTGTTAACCTGTTACACAGACACACTACTATACTATGTGATTCATAACCATAATTTGATACATTACTGAAATGGAAACTTGACATAATTGTTGACAAACACTGTTAACTTTACATAATTGTTCAACTAACAACCCAACAGAATGCCATCAAGTGATTTATACATACTACAATATATACCATCACATAAGTATTTAAAACAACAGCCCAAAAGTTGCTAACGCAAGTAGCTCCAAACAACTCAAAACATTCTAAGTCTTCAAAACAACCAAAAAGATGCTATGCGTTCTTTCTAGTTTGTCTTGTAGTCCTTTGCATTGTAATCCTTTTTTTCCTTGTCATATATGTGTGCATGAATGGACTCTTAGTTACCACACTTTGCACACGCCTCCTTGGATTTTCTTTAACTCTTGTCGTGATGTTTGATTTATCACCATGTTCACCATCTTTATTTCCTTCTTGACCACCATCACCATCCCCACCATCTTCACTTCCTTCTTGATCACCATCACCATCCCCACCTTCACCAACTTCATGATCATCATTACCAACACCACCTTCACCATCTTTACCATGACGCCCCTTAGGAGTACTTACTAACGCGTCAGCATCAGCATTACCTGCAGGTTTAATTTCTGGAAAAATCAATTTCAAGGAACATAACTTGTGCAGAAAACTTAAATATAAATTTTATTTAACCTTGCCTATAAATATAGTACTTCTTAACAAATTGCTTTTAGCTATATCTATAGGACTGCCTTTACATGGAATTGTTCATAATGATTGCACACTTCCCAGTTGGTCAAAATGCACTTCAAACCAAAATCAGCATGAATTACCTCCTTGAGTTTTCTTACGCAGCATGACTTATAAAACCATAGTTTGGCTTTTCCAAAGAAACCAAATGGACATTTATATTAACCAACAACTAAATGAGGTATTTATATAGCAAAATCAGCTAGATAAGAATGTCAAATGGTAAGATGATTCCGTGGCCTAGAAGGCTACAATACGACTGCATTATGAAAAATTAATATAAGTGAAGTAGTCACTATCTTCACCATGACGCGCCGTAGGAGTACTCACTAATGCGTCAGCGTCAGCATTACCTACAGGATTAATTTATGGGAAAATCAATTCCAACGAACATAACTTGTGCAGAAAACTTAAAATAAAATTTGATAACATCAACCACACAGGCATTTAATAACAACCTCTTTCAATATCCAAAGCTCCTTCATCGCCAACCTCATCAGCAATATCAGTGTGAGGAGATGGAATCAATGGGGATGCATCATGGGGTTCGGTCGTTGATCCAAGTTGATCTTTTAGCATCTTCACATCTGCCTCAAGAATAGAAATTCTTTCTTGAGAATGCTGGTGCTCCACTACCAAACGCCGATACTCAGAAACACGAACATATTGTTCTGCATCCTCTAAGGCATTCCTGGCCACGTCAAACTGTAGCTCCTCACCAGTTGCCGTCAAGTTTTCAGTTACCTGCCAACACAAGAAGCACATCAAATACACATTGTATATAAGTTTTCAACATGTTCTACAAACAAATAATAATCATGCTTACCACATTTTGCCGAAATGCATCTTGTATTGTTTTGATCTTGCAACGTACATTTTGCCAATTCAAAAAACGGGGGAAACGGAACCTATGAGGCATGTCAGGTGTTTCCCCCAAAGACAAGTGGTTGAAGGCCCAAATCTACAAAAAAGATTAATATACTTAATACATGTATGTATATGTAAAAATAACAAAACACGTATAACACACAATCAAATATATACCTGTAAGACAGCTGCACATCCTCTTAAATGGGTCTCACAAAGATTTTTTCCTTCCTTGACTACAGAAGACACTTTGTTCAAACTTGCAACCACGAATTGATGCACGGTTAGTCCCCATTTATAGTTATGAAGGGACTCTAGGTTATTTAAATACTTAATATAACCACTATATACACGTCTCCCGGTCTGAGGAAAGTAAAATTCTCCAAATGCCAGTAGTATATAAAGTCTACAAAAATTGGATACATCGTCCTCAACACACTCAACAAGTTTATTAACAATTGCATGTATTGTTACACCGGCTTCTCCAAACAAAGATAAGGTACTACTTTTCTCGCGTTCATCGGCTTGCAACTCCTCACCCACTATTGGGAGTCCTAGTGCAAAACATACATCAATGGGCCTAAATCGCACCACCGAACCCCCAACTCTAAAACCCTGATTCGGTTGATCCCACCTGGTTACTAATTCTGACAATAAAAGCGAAGAAATTTGAAAGTTGTTCGGCATGTTTACAACCCACTTGAAAGGGGTCATCTCAATTAGGGCTCTTTGTGCCTCGGTCAACTTCTTGTTCACCTCAACCAACTCTGTTGGAGCACAAGCATGCCTCAAACGTACTTAACAAGTATGAATAAAAATTTTGTCATTGCCAATTAATTTGCACTCATGCAAATACAATAAGTTAATCAGTTCCTTACTTTTTTATCCTTTGAGCTACTTGCCCGCTACCTCTTTCTTGGTGGTGCCATGCTCATAACAATAAACTGTACAAAACTATTCATCCAAATTAGTATAGAGACTACAACTGAACAAACTAGGCAAAACAAACTACATGTTACAGAACAGTTTTAACCACACAACTTACATTCACATAAACTAAAGTAAATGAAAAGAAAACATTACATAAAACCAAATTTACATGAAACCAAATTTCTAGAAGCAAGACTGCCTAGTAACTTTGCCCCTGAAGAAGGCACCAATGTAAAACTACAAGACCTTCTACCTGACATGAAGGAAATTCCATTCTTTTTCTCATGTAACTATATAGTTTGTTCTAATATATAAGACAATATATACACATTTTTCAAATTAGTTTTAAGAATAGAACAAAAAGTTCAAATATTTGTTACCCAAGAAATTAAGAATGTCCTAGGCACATCACTAAAAATTGTAAAATATCCCTCATCAAAGTCAATAATGGAGAACATTCAGAAGCTCAATCTGGCTTACACCAACTGCAATTCCTTACACCACCTCCTAAATTATTTTTGTTGTAGATCGACCACAATAATAGCATACTTAGGATTCAACCCCTTCAGAATCTCAAAAATCTCATTCCTTTCAACATAGTTGGTCATAGTAAGAATCTATGCTACACTCCAGTTTGAGATCTTGCTACAGATCCAACCAATACACAATCCATTAGTTATTATTAATAATAGATGGTAACAGAGAGGGGTCCCTATTTGGTAGAAAAATAATTGCCTTCAACTCATAGCAAGTGGCAATGTCCTGGTCACATGCGTGCAATAATGGCAGAATGAAGACATGTAGGCTGGTTTGATTTGTAATGAAAGCCGACAATGGGCATGGAAAAAAATAGAGACTCGGATCAGAAGCTCTAATACCAACTTAGAAGAGGGAATGATCAATATACATAATGTATTTACATTATATAAACCTAATTACTTACCCAAATAGAGCAACATCTAAGGAAGCAAATAGTCTTAAATTCTTAATGACAGAAAAACTAATCTAAAATAATTGCATAATCAGTACTTTTATATTACAACAAAAGCCTAGCCTGAAATAATTGAAAAGGTAGGTCAGAACATAAGAACTCAAAATAGAAAGAAAAAATAAACAACCAAAAGCATTCATGGCGAACAAATGTGAAAAACAGAGTTATTTTTAACCTATTCTATCCTTCACCGCAAATGAAAATGAAAACAATAAAACATAGACTTATCTTATTTGACATTCTCCTGATAACGCAATGTTCTGCAAAATTGAATATAAAAACCCCACCAAAAACATATGACAGATGGGAAAAACTGAGTGAAGAAAAAACCTAGGTCTATGTCTATGTCACTGAGCAATGGGGAAATGCAAACCCCAAACACAAAAATCACCGTCACCATCCCCAAACACTGAGTAAGGGAAAGAAGAATCGTTACCTGTGGGTTATTTGGGGATGGTTCCGACCAGCGAACTCCTTTACCAGATCGTGGTGCGGTGCGACGGCGGCGGCGAGACAGACCCCGAGTGGTGCGGCGGTTCTGCGGTGCAACCAGAGCAATCAAGCGAGAGAGCCCCTCCACGCGAGAGAGAAGAGAGCACGCCGAGAGAGAAGAGGGAGACGACAACGGGAAAAGCGAGAGAGACGAGAGGACGCGAGAGGAAGAGAGAAGCCAGCCGAGAGAGAAGAGAGCACGCCGAGAGAGAAGAGGGAGACGACAACGGGAAAAGCGAGAGAGACGAGAGGACGCGAGAGGGAAGACAGAAGCCAACATTTCTGTCTGAGCGGGATTTCAAATAGAAAAACAAGGAAAAATAACGCGCAAAATGATATTTCTGCCCCTGTAAGGATACGGTGGTCATACGGTGTTAAAAAAAAGATGTCTGAATATCATTTCTCTAACAATATAGAGGGTTATTAAAATTACTAAATTAGAATACCATATTTTTGTCACTTATCATTTTAAATGGGTAAATATGTCAATCTAAATAAAAATTAATCAAAATAAAAATTAAATTCACATAAAAAAATTATTTTTTTACCTACTTTTACCTTTTTCTCTCTCACATTTCACTTCTTTTCTCTCTCTATACTATTTCTTCTCTCTCATGCGACACTTTTCCACTTTCTCTCTTTCTTCTCTTACACTCCCACTCTTCTCTTTCTTCTTTCTATTTTTTTTGTCAACTTTTTCTTTCTATTTCTTTCTATTTCTCTTTTTCTATATTTTTATATTTTATCATTTTAATTTTTTATTATTTATAAATAATTATTTTTATTTAAAGTCCCAATAAAAAAAATATTGCATATTGTCAATATAATTTTATCTTCTTTTATCATGTATCAAAATTTATAAAGGAGCAAATATGTCTTTGATCACGTATCAATATTACTAAACTACCATATTTTTGTCACCTATCATTTTAAAGGGGCAAATCTGTCCATCTAAATCAAAATAAATCAAAATACAAATTAAATTCACATAAAAAAATAATTTTTTCTATCTACTTTTACTTTTTTCTCTCTCACATTTCACTTGTTTTCCTCTCTCTTCTCTTTCTTTGCTCTCTCACGTGACACTCTTTCTCTTTCTCTCACTCTCTCTCTTCTTCTTTCTATTTCTTTTTTTTTGTCAACTTCTTCTTTCTATTTTTTTTCTATTTCTCTTTTTCTATATTTTTATATTTTATCATTATATTTTTTTTTATTATTTATAAATAATTATTTTCGTTTAAAGTCTCAATAAGAAAACATTACATATTATCAATATAATTTTATCGTTTTTGATCACGTATCATAATTTATAAATATATTTATTATATATTTTTTATAGATAATTATTTTACTTTTGATTCTTAACGGGAGAAAACATTACATACTATCGGTATAAATGATTATTTTTCTTTTGGATACAGACGGATGGAGAAACATAAAATGTTGTCGGCATAACATAAAAATTTATAAATATCTTTATTTTATTTTATTTACAGATGATTATCTTACTTTTGACTCTTACCAGGAAGAAATATTACATACTATCGGTATAAATGATTATTTTTCTTTTGGATCCAGACGGAGAAACATAAAATGTTTATTTTTTATACAAGCATAAACGTTTTTATTATTTATAAATGATAATTTTGTTTCTTAGTCTCTACGGGAAAACGTTATATGTTGTGGGTGCAATTTTATCGTCTTTTAACACATATCAAATTTATAAATGTTTTTATCATTTGTAAATGATTATTTTGTTTTTTAGTCCTTACGGGGAAACATTACATGTCGTGGGTATAATTTTATCGTGTTTGAATACATAACAAATTTGTAAATTTCTTTATAATTTATAAATAATTATCTTGTTTTTTAGTCCTTAAGGGGAAATATTACATGATGTCGGTGTAATTTTATTATAGATGATTATTTTGCTTTTTAGTCCCTACAGGGAAACATTACATGTTCTGGTGTAATTTTTTCATCATTAAACACATATCAAATATAGAAATATTTTTTATTATTTATAAATGTATTTAATTCAGCTTTGATATTGTTTTATGGTTGTTTATACATAGAGGTAGTTCAGAAAGATGCTATTAAAATTGGTATAAGGACCATTGTATTAAAATACTATTTGTCAGGTCAAAAGACAAATCAACTGATATTCAATTTTAGTTGATGCATGTAAATGCGTTAAAAATATTCATTGCAACCAATACGGCGCGACTCATGTGGATGCACAAGTATTCTACTAGTGGGAAATAAAATACAAAAAGACTACAATCTAGTCCTCATAACCCCACTAGCATCTACTAGAAGAATGGGAGATAAAGCCACACGACAGTGATCCCAAGCTTTAGCTAGCCAGTCCGCTCCACTATTATCTTCTCTCAAAGTATGATTGAAAATATTAAACTCCAAGTCTGATTCGTCCAGTTTCTATTGCAATCCACTAAGGGGGGAATGGGAATGAGTATTCTGGACACCTTCCTCGATCATAATTCATAGCTACAGCAGTCTTAGACTCAGATTCACAAATAACTTCTCTGTAACCATTATCCCAAGCAAACTTCAAGCCATTAGCAGTAGCTTGTAATTCGTCATTTATATTATTTGTATTCCCATAACATCCTGAAAAACTCATAAGCCACTCATTGAAGTTATTCCTAATCAGCCCTCCATAATCGGATTTACCTAGATTGCCAAAGGAGCTACCATCCACATTAACTTGATATAATTATGATGAGGAGGAATCCAAGTGATTAATCGAGGCACACAAGTCACACTGGTCTTACTAAATGCTGCAACTGAAACCGGAATAAGAGAATTAATACAGCTCAACACCTTCCAATTCTCCCACAGTTGTCCAACAAAATTTCCTAGTTTCTAGCATTCCAGATTGTTCTGGATGAACATAAGAGATACCTGAGAAGGAATGCTTCACGGTGGGAGAACAAGGCAGTTATGGTGGTGCTCCGAGCTCTGGTGGAAGACCTTGGTGGTGGTCACCTGCAAGCACTCCGACGCTCAAGTCAGTGTACGAATGAGGTGGTTGAAGAGGTTAGAATGAGTAGTTACCTTATTTTGTAGTGGAAATAGGCTTATATAGCCTTGGAATGAAACTTGTCAAGGAAGCTATGTAAACTTGGGTCTGACCTCAATTATGGTCCAGTCAGTTGGATTTGGGCCGGAATCTCATTCCGGAACAGTTGCCCCCCAAGTCGGGTGCTCATGTAATGTGGAGCCGACTTGTAAGGAGTTGTTGTCCTGCATATGTTAGTAAAAGATACAAGATATGCACGATATAAATGTGTGTTTTGATCGTGTTGCCCCTATACCGACCTAGCTGGCGTGTTGGGGATATGCGTTTGGGAGTGAATCCCTTTGTGAGTTTGTTATAACTCATTTTAGGTTAGCATCAAGTTCAGAAAACCGAAGTTTTTGAAATAGCATCAAGTACCGTTCAGGTTTAGAATACAGTCATAAGCATAAAGCATGAAAATGTATATGTCGTCAAAAGACTGAGATGCGATGTCGAGATGTCGAGGAATGTCGAAGTGCCGAATTCGCTCACCTAAGTGTGGTGGCTCGGAGGGGAATATCGGTACTTCAGGATCCGAGGTAGTCATGTGAAGTTATTTCACGTTCACTTTGATGATCTGGTTAATGTCTAGTTCCTGCGTAAGAGAAACATCACACAACTTCCAGAGAAATCATTAGTAATTATGAGAAATTACAAAGAAATTGTCTATTATGAGTAATGGAGTTTCAAGCTGTCCGAGTTGATGAACTTTGGTTTCAAGCAATCCGAGGTGATGGACTTCAGTTCGTTGGATATTCTTTATTTTCAGCTCTTTATTTGGAATGGCCTCCACCTTTTGAGGTGGAATATCGATGTTTGTATTCACTTGCTGGAATATAGCTCTTGGCCGATAGTCCTTGTATTCGGGGCTTCATTTTCCCTGTCCCTGTTATCAAGAGAATGCATGTGTCTCTCTCTGAGCATGCTACTGCATGAAACAGCTTTGTATAAGTGGTGGAGTCCACACATCGCTCCTTTGATGGCAACAATTTAGGGGATTAGTTTTTAACCACCATTGTTTATTATCAGCTGTACAAGGAAAAGTCATATAAACTCCAAAAACATATATATATAATATGTGTCGAATTTGTTGAAGTAATAATATCCACAATAATCAGTGCGTGATTGTGCTTTTATTTGCGGTAATCCTATTTGGGAAGGGTGGACATGCTAGATTGCTAATAGCTTTATTCTTGTCATATATTAGCATAGTTGATTGTTGATGCAATGTAGTGTAATGAACTATCATATGCAATTTCAACTATTGAAAAATATAAGAAACTGGATATAATTCTGGTGATTATGGAATTATCACCCTGCTACCAAGTGATGGATGACTGCTTCTATAGTTTTGGCGTCATTCCTTCCACGTTTGGCAACTTGACATACTCTAATCATTAGCACTTTATGACACTGAATCTGTAGCTTAATACCATCAGCACTTGAGAGGAGTTTAAGCAAGTAGTACTGGAATTTAGCATGTTGATGAAATAAACTGTGGAGAGAGAAAGGAACTTTCTTCAACCGATAGGATTTCTTTAGATCTGTTTCATCAGAAACTTGCTTGAGGGAAGTGAATTGTCAATGTTCGCATGACATGACTCTTGCAATATGGTACTCCTTTGAGGGAACATGAATCATGCTGATTAGTCCAGTAAATGCATTTCTTTATTTTTGAAATGTACAAGCTGAAGGTGTGAAAGAAATTGCCCAAAAAAAAGATGTGTGGATGAGGAATTTGGCAAGCAATTCTCATGATGTTGCTCCAAATTAGATCAATCAGATTTCATAAATAAAATGGTGGATGCATGGATGAAAATTTGGGAACTCAAATTCTGATGCAAGCCAACCATTAATTCTTGCATACTGGCCCAAACCCTGACGTGATTTGCTGCTTGGGAGATAGAAAATTCAGCAATGATAAATCCAAGTTCAGTTACTGATATATCACTGAACCAACTTCAGTGGTAGTGATCTTGGCCTTGCAGGCATTGAGAGCCATGAAAGTTGGAGGCTCCTTTTCTATAATATATTCCCTGCATAAAGGAAAACATACAAATTGCAAGCCACCTAAATCACGGAGGCATAAGTTTTACCTAATAAGCATTGCTCGACCATTTCATTGGCGTTGAGGCTTCATTGGATCATTTTGAGATAACCTCAATATTCCCTGTTTTGGGAAGATGATTCTGGATCCTATCAAATGGAAGCGTCAGAATTCTTTGATTGGAAGTAAGTTGTCTTATACTTCTCAGTTCTTGCCTAAGAAAAGTAGATGTAAACTTCATGTCGACAATATTATAAAGACAATATTTCTGTGTAGCACTAGATGTATTGCCATGCATTCAAGGCTTGTTGAGTGCTCGTGCACTCGGGCACAAGGCTTACTTTATCGTGCTCGTGCACTCGGGCACAAGACTTGTTTGATCGTGCTCGTGCACTCCGGCACAAGGCTTACTTGATCGTGCTCGTGCACTCGGGCACAAGGCTTGTTTGATCGTGCTCGTGCACTCCGGCACAAGGCTTACTTGATCGTGCTCGTGCACTCGGGCACAAGGCTTGTTTGATCGTGCTCGTGCACTCCGGTACAAGGCTTATTTGACAACGCACGTGCTATCCGCACGAGACCTTTTGAATAGGATTCACTCACTTCCAAGCCGAAGATCTTGGTGGGGAATCCGTCCGAGGTAGAAGGTGCAAGGAGATAAGATTCACTCACTCCTAAGCTGAAGAGCTTGGTGGGGAATCCTTCTGAGGTCTGAAGTCAAGAAGATATGAGCATCATGGTGCAGCTCTTTCAATGCAAAGCGGCGTCTCAAATTGCCATATTTGCATTAGATAATAAGGACCTGGAAATTGCTCGACAATCCTTTATTGCAATGCCGATGGTTGCATTCCCCAACAATAATGCGAGGTCGCATGAGAGTTTGCAAGAGCCAGCGGGAAAACAATTTGAGATGAAGTTATAACAAATCATTTCCCCTCAGCCTATGCGCATCAAATCATTTCTTCATAAACTTTAGTGGAGTTAGCAGCTCATAGAAATAGCTTCAAATACGATGAAGGCGCATGCACGTGTTATATTCCTTTTGATTCCTAGAATTGCATCATGTTTCCCCATATTTGGGAATGATACTTGATCATTGTAAGAAGTCCTGATCACGAAATTTCACCGCGGCAACAAATTTGCCAAAAATCTTGGTGAGTGATTCATGAACTGCCGCTTTTCATTTTCTTTGCGGTGTAAACTTTAGCCAAGTGAGCATAAAAACAAAGCTACCTCAAATTATGATTCTTCCATCAGCGTAAGGAGGTAGCGATAATGAATTCTTAATGAGGATATCCAATAATTGTTGTTATAAAGAAATCAGCATTTGCCTGACAAGATTTGAAGACAATAAATGATGTTGTCGTTTGAAGATGACTATGCAGAATCGGTGGCGGTCAAAGAGCAAATAATCATTGGCATTGTGGTAGGCACTGAGAAACTTGAATATATCCTTAGAGACAGCTGATTTATCATGGAGAATAGGCTTCGAAGTTTAACCGTATTCCTATGAATGACTGTATGCGGCTCGAGGTTGTATAATATCGAGCACAATCTAGAATGTCTGTGCTCTTTTTAGAGCATCTTCTTTGAAGTAGGACAACATTTCATATAGTGTTGCTTCTTTGTTATCGTGTCCTACCCATATAGGTTGAAGCCCAATTAGTGGCTGAAAATTTGGCAATTGGTTCACAATGGCCGAGTTTATCGACTCTGCAAAAAGAAAATGTACACAAATTCCAAGCAGATATTATTATAAAATAATATGTGTTGGGCTTATTTAAGTAATAACCATATTAATTGGGGTGTAAGGACTCCAATTAATGATTATGCCCTTTGTTTGGAACTAATGTAAAATGTGGTTCCCTTGATTCATGCTTGTAGTTGAATGTTAGAAAGAACCATGGAGTATCTTTCCCCTGATTTATGCAAGTGAGGGGTGTCCATGAAAATTGATAGAGAAGAATAATTCTAGAATTAGGAGGATTCAATTCATGTATTGATTAGCTTCTGGAGCTTTAATCATTTTTTCATATTTCTGAAATTGATAAACTAAGATCTTCATCTCCTTTAGGCACAAAGGTCTTTGCCAAAGATAGTTTTTATCACAAATAATGCCAATATCCTGTGTCGGCCTAGAAGATGGAGTCGGATGTACTTCTTGTTGAAGTGTGGATGTAGCTTCCGTGCTAGATTTGAGTACTACACCATCACTGCAAATATCTCATTCTCACTTTGGAAGTATCAGGCTCCCAATTAAGTTCAATGTCAAAATCAAATCATTAAATCAAATTTATAGAGTTTAAATCACGACTTGGCACATGCATGCATGGTACATAAAATAATTTTTGATTTGTAGATAAAGCTCAACAGGTGTTGTGCCTCATACTTGGCATGACTTGAATTTAGCCTTTGTGGCTAAAATTAAAGGTTGGTCACCGCTCATATTAGGGAAGTCATCTCCTCTTTCAGTGTTGAGCTATATAGGGGGTGGGTGTGAATAAGAAACCCAGCTATATGTGAAATGTTTGGTATTAACATGCTTAAGAGCAAATATTTGATAAAGTTGCACGAATAATGAAAACAATTTATAGTTTTGCCTTTCAAATGCAACAATCAGGTTGATGCAAGACTGCAGATAGAAATGAACATATACTGGTCTTTGAAATAAACCACGTAAGTTACTTTCTAGCTTTTGATCAAAGTTCAGTGAATTATGTATCCTTATTCTCTGATACATGATGCTAGTATAAAAAATCATTACCAAATTGACGAGCACTATCTATCCGAGGTTGAGAACTAGTAGGCGACATCGAAGAGGTCGTAGTTTGAAAGGATCTCGGAGCCTTTGAGTGCGACGGAGGTGTCGTTCTCGTTACTCGACATTGGAGTCTATAAGTTTGTAATGCCTTTGCCTTATGACATTGGCGTAGGTACCTATCTCCATCATAGATGTGGAGGTCAGTAAATAAAGGGATCAAGAGGATTTGAATTTACCTCGTTTGATGGTGGTTCGAAGAAAGCCATATCATGGATCCACTCTTTGTAGGTGACGAGCTTGTCGAGCTCAGTGTTTCAAACTTAAGAGGTCGGTTATGTCGCTGGTGACGTGAACTTGCGAAATGGAGTTCACTGTCCTACGTGTGAGATTATACTCGTAATGAATTGCACGAGCTCGCCCTTCCTTCACGACATGGAACGCACCTCAGTGCAGACTGACTTCTGGTGAGCTTATGGATAAGGTTGTCACCTTTTGTGACATAGAGTGATCTCGGTGTTTGTCGACCTCGATCTCTATATTAACAAATGAAACTATTAGTTTAAAGAAGTTACGAAAGGTTCGAATCTTACTTCGGTCGTAGCGACATCGTGTGATTGTAATCTTGCTCGCGTACTCTTTGCGGCAGAAGCTTGAATCTGAATCACGCTTCTTAAAGGTCGACGAGGCGATCTTCAAATGTTCAGATCGTGAAGCCTGAACAAAGCGAGATCTGAATAGGAGCAAATAGAAACAGCGATGCCTCGTGCGTGCGAACTCGTTTGTTCTACGATCTATATTTCTGAAGTGCGATTTCCAGATCGTGAGGATAATTTCAGCAGAGAGAACGTAAATCAAAACGAGACTGAAACGTCCTTCTCGAACGTCGTCGTTATCCCGTTCGCATCGATCGATCTCCAATTTCCTCAAGAACTCTCACCTGAGCGAGTCAGGTTCTTGCCATGACTGTATCGATCATCAATTTCACTCTCAAACCTTCAAGATTTTGGTGGTAGGATTGAAGATACGAAAGAAATTAGGGTTTGTCATCAACAGAATCGCTATCTTTCTTCAGATTCCGTTAGATCTTGTTTCGATGCCTTCTTGACCTAATTTCTTCCTGTTCCCTGTTTCGGCGAAACCTAACAGATCGGAACTGATCAAACAGAGTGAGATCTCTGATCAAGATTGTTGATCTAAAACTTCAACCGAACAAGAGTGAGATCTTTGACCAAGACTCTGAACTCTTGATCTAGAAGAACTTTCGAACTTGATGAGATTCTTTCTCTCTTCTTCGCAATTGCTCACCGAAACGGAAGAACACGCCTCAGAGAAGAGAGAAATTCCCTAATCTTTCCATGTCTTTGACCTAGAAATCGAGAATTTATCCAGGTCTTCAGCTTCGTGATCTCTAACCGGAATGGAAAAACACGCAACCGAGAGGAGAAAATTTCACTATGAATGTTCTCGCCACCGTGAATGTGAAACAGAACGAGAACGATTTTTTCGTTCCCACAGACGGCGTCAATGTTCTGGATGAACATAAGAGATACCTGAGAAGGAATGCTTCACGGTGGGAGAACAAGGCAGTTATGGTGGTGCTCCGAGCTCTGGTGGAAGACCTTGGTGGTGGTCACCTGCAAGCACTCAAGGCCTTTCAGTCGATTAATGCGAATGAGGTGGTTGAAGAGGTTAGAATGAGTAGTTACCTGATTTGGTAGTGGAAATAGGCTTATATAGCCTTGGAATGAAACTTGTCAAGGAAGCTATGTAAACTTGGGTCTGACCTCAATTATGGCCCAGTCAGTTGGATTTGGGCCGGAATCTCATTCCGGAACACAGATGATCCAACAAGTAATTGAAAAAAAGGTGTCAAATTTCTTATCAATAACTTGAACTTTAAACTAGCTATTAAAGTCTGCATCAGTATCTATCCCAGAGAAATTGAAACCAAGCAAGTTCCAAATAATGAACTTGGCATAACTTTCGTAACTTAAGGGACGTAAATGAAAAGTAAAATAGTTAGGGGACGAAATTGAAAACTAAAATGAAGTTAAGGGACCAAAAGTACAATTTAACCTTGATTTTTGATTAGCACCACACATAGTGCAGACTCCATCTTAAAATGAGTTTATTTTTTGTATAATTAAGATAAAAAATATATCTAATTTATTCTTACAATAGAAACCAAAAATAGTGTTTATTACTTATTATCTATACCACGTGTCATCACTATATTCATTCAATTTTCACTTAAAGTATTTTATATTTTAATTATTGTTCTATGGTAATCATTATTAGCATATCTCGATTAATTACTACAATGCAAATTAAACTAGTATACCACTCACTATTAATTTACTGCTGATATTGAATCTTTAGTATTCTTTAATGAAAAAGATGTTATAGGTGGAATAGAGGTATGTAAAAACGGATCCAGAAGTTAACAACTCATTTTAGAGTGTAAAGTAAGTAATATAAATCATTGATGGATAAATCATTAGTTGATATTGTAGGTACATCGTAACAAATCATTAGGTTATTTAAATAACAATCTTTGATTTTCTTACTTTACACTCTACTCCATTTATAATAGGAGCCAAATCATGTGAAAACCGCGTTGTTAGAAGGTTAATAACAGAAAAACCTATCCATAAGAGCTTACTTCATAGTGCCCTTTCCAATATCTGGTGTAACCCAAAGAGGTTCATAATCGAAGAGATACTTGGCAAGTTGTTCGATTTTTTAATGGAAGAACAAAAAGATGTGAATAGGATTGTTTAAGGCAGTCCTTGGGTGTCTATAAATTCATGGCTCATTGTCAAAGAATGGGATAGAGAAATAGAGCTTAAAGAGATGGATTTTTCTAAAGTGGTAACTTGGGTGCAGATTTGGGGTCTTCCAACTCATCGTAGCACAATACAATGGGTAGAAAATTGGATCTTGATTGGGATGAGTCATCGAATCTGAAATCTTTGAATTCCCATAAAAGAATATCATTATCAAGATTAAGGCGGAGTTAGACTTATCAAAACCTATCAAAGCTAGGGTGATTATGGGTGGCAACCAAGATGGAATCTTTTGGTTAGATTTAAAATATGAAGAAAAAAAAATACCCTCATTTTGATTTCTTTATGGCCTAATAGTCATGGAGAATAAGGATGTCAACTAATGGCTAATGGAGACAATGACTAGAAAATGGTTATCGATAATATGGGGCCTTAGCATAGATCTAACCAAATTGGGAGGAAAGTGTTTGCTCCTAGGGAAAGCCTAATACATAAGGAGCATGATCATTAAGGGTGTGATTGGTTTACAAGAGAAAATGTGAAGAGAGAAAATGTCAAGAGAGAGAATAAAAAGAGAGAAAAAAGTGAGAAATTGGGTAGATTTTGGATATTGATTGGAATAAGTGAAAGAGAAGAGAAAAAGAGAAGAGAGAAGTTTTGGTTATTTTTGAAAAGACATCAATATCCTTGATTAAAAATTTAAATAAAGAGAGATATAAGGAGAGAATAAGGGGTATAAATTGGAAAAGGAGAAGAAAAAACACGCAGCTCTTATTTTCTTCGCGTCACTGGCGAGAAAATAAAAAGTGGTGGGACACCCTCTTTTTTTCTTTCACGTCATTTTCTACGCGTTCCAATCGCAGGAAAAGTTGGTTCTCTCGCCATTTTCTGACGTCTCATTTTCTATCGCAGCATTTCATGTGCAAACAAACATAGCGTAAGAGTTTTCGAAAGGAAATAAGAAGAAGATTTCATCGGAGGTTTTGGAAAGGTTTCCATCTCTCTCGATGAAAGAAAAAGCCTAACAAGGAAACTAAAAGAGAGATCATTAGCCTAGATGGGGAAAAAGATGAAAATTCCTGTCAGCAAATCTTTCTATGTACTAATCTTCCAAGGGAAAAGGAAAGTATCATAATGGGTATTAAGCTCATTTTAGACTACGCAACAAGTATATGGGAAATATTAGCAAAACTCATTGAGGAGACAGAAAAATATCATAATATGTCCTAACAAGTGCATTCATAATCTTCCCAGCAATTTCAAGAGGAAAAACCAAGGAATCATTTGCAGCAAAGGACAAAACTTATATCAAGTTTTATTGATCTATTCCGTCCTGTTCTTTGTTAAATACACACAGATACTCATGAAATAATTTGACCTTATCCACCTCTTAAAACATGGTATGTCAGTTAACAAAAGTATTTTTTTATTTATTTTCTTAGTTATAAACAGGACGAACTTAATAGTTGAAACTTGATCTAAGTTTCGTCCTGCAGCAAATCCCTCCATGTACTCGTCTTCCTAGGAAGGAGTGTAATGATATGGATACAGAAAATAGTTGTTCAGATGATCATCAACAAAAAAAAAAACAACACTAAGTCATCATTATTGGAAAAAAAAATTATCAGGATCAATCTCTACCGTATAGATGGTAAAGAAACAATCAATCAAGGCAATTATGAGATAGCAGTACCAACAATGAAGATATTTCCAAACAATTGAAAAGGAATTGGGGTTGCTTCCGGCACCCGCACACTTTTTCCAAAATTCACTCACCCCTTACCCTCTTCCTTTCTCTCTCCCACCCCTACCCCCTGCGACCCCTTCCCACCCCAACCCCCTCTTCCCTCTCCCCTCTCCCCTCCTAGCCATGAACCGAGTAATTTGGGGAAAAATTAAAGCTAATGAAGCTAATCTTGATGAATTGCAAGAGTGTGAGAAAACTTGGTGGAGCCAAAGGTCAAAAGCCCTTTGGAAGGGGACAAAAATACCAGCTCTTTTCATCAAAAATCTTCTCAAAGAGGAGATAGGAACTGGGTGGATTTAATATATATGATGATGATGATGATGATGATGATGATGGAAGACACTATTTTGAAGAAGATGATATAGGAAAGGTTTCTCTAATTTCTTGAAGGAGCTTTTCTCTTCATCCAATCCTATTGATATGGACGAATCTACTTCAGTGGTTAAAAATAGACTGTTGAAGAGTTGAAAGATAAATTGTAACACCTTGGGTTTTAATTCCCAAGCGTGCTACTCATAGGACTTCATTCCCCCCACTAGGAATGTTTTTGCCTTACGCAAGACTCGAACCCGCACCCTTTTTGTGGGACTTAAGGGGCACGGAAGCACCTTGCTATTACAGGTGCTTCCGTGCCCCTTAAGTCCCACAAAAAGGGTGCGGGTTCGAGTCTTGCGTAAGGCAAAAACATTCCTAGTGGGGGGAATAAAGTCCTATGAGTAGCACGCTTGGGAATTAAAACCCAGGGTGTGGGAGATGGTTTTACTGAAGGAGAGATTGTTAACTCCCATTAACAAATGAAATCATTGGTTGCCCGGTCCTGATGGGCTGTCAGCTCTATTTTATCAAAGATATTGGGAGACAGTTGGTAAGGATGTGTCTCATCTAGCTTTGAAGGTGCTAAAAGGATCCAAGCAAATTCAACTAAGGGTGTTTCACATCCAAACAAAAACTAAAAATTGATCTAAAAAACGAAAATCAAATAAAACTTAATTTTTATTGGATATTTTTGGACCTCTTTTTGTGAAAACTGATGAGATCGAATTGGATTTCAGTTTCATTTGTTGAAAATGAACTAAACCGCATGTATGAAATTTAATACTTAATTATTTTTAGTGTACAACATTCTCGTAATCTTTCTCTTGGAAGTGATGCACAGATAAGTTTGAAGAACATTTACTTCATCAAGCAAACCACCAAAGGAAAAAACCAAAACTCACTCTCACCACAAGTGCCAGATAAATTTGTTGGATTATGTCGTTGGATTTATCTGAGCACTCAATAACGACATAAAGTTGCATCACTTCAAGAGGCTTAGGGTGGACCATTAATGCTCATAACTATGGCACCCAAATCACGATTACAAAAAATCTACACAGTTGTCGTCTAGAAAGCATTCTTGATCTGTTACTCGTGAAAAGTTGGGCGGTGGCAAGATTTCTAAGGAGAAAACTGTGAGGTAATAGGCAACATCTCAGTACCGAGCTTCAAACTAAGCAAGCTTACCTCGACTCAGCACTGTGCTGAGGGGTAATTGATTCGGGTATGATTATGGCAACCTAGTAAAAGATAGGACAAATCAATTAAATGTCCTTATGTCACATTCACAACATGGTTTCCTGAAAAGGCCCATGCCCCATCAGGAAAGGTCACTGTTAGAGACCTTTAAGTGCAATGCAATGATGGTCAACACACGACCTTAGGAAATGAAGACCTTGCCGCTTCATTAATGAGTATGGCAAAGAAAACTTATAGTCATCCGTGAATCATACATGAAAGAGATGGTGAATCGACAATATATGATATCCACTTTGATACAAGGAACTAGCTCGATGTCGAGGTATAACCTCGACGCCTAAAGACAAATACAGAATACAGGGGCCAATTGGATCAGCCCTATAAAAGGAGAATTGCATCATCATGCAAATGTATGTTTTTGCCCTTTCTCTTAGCAAAAGCTAAATCTCATACTAACTTGAATGTTAGAGTATCTTTACAGGTACACATCCCGTCAAACATTTTAATACGAGAACGGATGAATGGTTTATTAAATCAAATAAGGGAAGCCCAAATCAACTTTCAATATATTCAAGAATTGGGATTGACCAAAAATTAAAATACAATAAAACTAAAAGTTATTTGCATGAGAATTTATTATTATAAAAATGAATGCGTTCAAACACTTTTTATATCCACGAATATGTACAATCTGATGCATTACTAGCTACACGTGTAGGAGTGGCTCAAAAAGATATTATTAGTTAATAGTTAGTAAATTCACTATTTTCTTCAACACAAACGATGAGCCATGTGGAAGACAGATCTTCAGATCACGCGTTGCGTGCCGTATTGCCTTGTTAACTGAATGAGACTAAAATGATATTTAATTACTGTTTGAATTCGACGGCATTTGTTTTCACTAGCTGTTTAAGAAAATCCAAATTACTTTATTCCTCTACTCTTTCATGCGCGGGGTCCACATCTGATTGCTCCATTTGGTGTTATGATTTATTTATTAAATAAATCGGTATAATATAAACTGGAATAACACCGTGCTTATGCCAAAAGTATGATAGAAGCACACGTATCTTTTTAATACCAAAAAAAAAAGAAGAAGAAGCACACGCATCTTCTTATAATAAGTAATTATATGATATTTACCTTTAATATTCTCACAAACTACATGTTCTATTTTAGAGCTCTAATCAGATTTTCTAATACATAAACTCTGATGGGTATAGCCAGATATACTTCCAAATCTACAATTCAATACAAATTCAATCTTCATTACTCTAAAAATCTTAGTTGGTATTTTAAAAAGTATATTGTAGGGTTAAAGTGAAGTTAATTTAATAAAGTATCAAATAATTTTTAAACTTAATGAAAATTTGTAAATATGATCTGCTAAACAAGATCTTTTAATTTGCGGATTCGATTGCTAAAATTTAATATTTGCAGAAATTTATTAATAAAAAGAATTACGCCAAAAAATAATAATAAATCCTCACTCACGATAAAAAAAAAATTACAATTAAGTGTGTACATTAATGCACGATCGTATCTATAGAAAGAGCCAACACTTGAAAGAAAAAAAAAATTAGCCTGCGATCTATATGCCTTTTACTTTTTCCGCAACATCTGTTAGTTAAAAAGCTTCTTTGTAGTTAAATAAAAACCGAGTTATAATTTTATTGTTTAACAAAACTATTTTAACAAAATTATAATTTTTAATTCTTACTACTAATTATAGAACTGAACCAAAAGTGCAACCCTCACTTCGAAAAAATAAATCCCAAAGAATTAAGTGTTAACAAATCACGTCAAATTTAATAACAGGAAACCCCGACATTTTCAAGGCGATGAATAAGCTTAAATCTGAAACTTCCAACACCGGCTAATGGTTAAGCAGGAGATTGAAATTTTTCATCTTTAGGGAATTAAGTCAAGCACTTCATCTCTTGCACATAACAAAAACCAATTTACATGAAAAACAATCACCACACCTTTATATGCCACAAATTGCAAGTGACAACAGTTGCATAGTATAGCTTTCCGACATATCATGTCTTAAAATATATCGAGTATAATTACATGTCAGGAAGAGCTGAAAGGGTTCACCGCATTCCTGCCTTCTATACAACTACTTTTGGCGATTTTTGGTGCCGTATGGATTACTATATTCAGTATTTCACCCGACAACATTGTAAACCGCCTCTTCTGCTTCCAAGATCGAAACCCTTTCGACAATACCATTCCATGTAATGCTTTCTCGAACAATTTCACCTTAATCCCAAACAATACAAAACTTCAGTAAGGTAACAGGGTTATCTTTTCATTTTTCAGCCCGGAATGTGCCTAACTGTATCTTCTCAATGCCCCACTATTCCACCAACGCAAATCATATATACCAATCTTCAGTACGGGTGTCACAACAAGGCAATCCTGCGGATGTTTCGTGCAAACATATATCAGCACAAAAGACAGGCACAAACCCAGTTGCTGATTGCAAAGACTATAACCCATCAAAGCCACATTCAGCTCCTAAAGTTCCTCAACCGTTGTAGTGAATTTTCTGGTTTTGGGAGCTCTGACCCTGAGGCTGCTGTTGGGAAGCCTGCATGTTCAGTGGCTGCGTGTTGTAATGAGCAAAAGGCTGGGAGTAGAGAGAATTCATCTGCAAAGAACACACAATTTACCAGAAGAAAAAGAGCATCAAACAGCAAAGACAAGACAACCAAGCTTGTCGGTGAATTAAGTAGGAGTTAACGCATCCTTTCAATTTTTTTTTGTACAAAAGGTTATTATTTATTATTTTATTATTATAAAAAGCTGGAACTACAGGAAACCTGCGACTGAAGAGGGTTGGCATTAGCCACATTGAAATGGCTCTGTGTTGCATCATCTTGCAAGGGATCACTGAACCCAACCTGAGTGAAAAGACCCTGAGATCCATGGGCCATGTAATCCTGTGAATTAAAAAAAGGAAAATCAGAACAAGGACAAAGCAACCCAAACCAAGATAAAAATGGCTCAAAATAGCAACTTCAGCAACCTGAGACATAAAATCATTTCCAGAACCAAAACGTGAATATCCGGCTTGAGAATTCTGGTTAAGAAAGTTCCCTGGGAATCCACCTTGTGCTCCTTGTGTTGCATAATCAACAGCATATCCACTTTGAGAGGCCTTAAGGTAGTCAAAGTGTTAATAGACATGAAAACAACAAGTAGATATGAACAATCAATGCATATTAAATGATAAGAAACGAAAAAACCCTGCACCATGTTTAGCTGATTAATGAGTTTCAAGTCTCACAAACAAATAGACTAATCAAAACAAAATTAACCAAAATAGTTCACAAACCTGTGTAGAGAAATCGGTTACATTATAAGGAACATGAGATCCCTGGCTTTTGAAGTCATCCCCCAAAAAGTCCTGATGGTAATTAAAACACAGAAATGAGCCCAATTTTACATCGAAAAATACCAAGTATTATACCAAATTACAACAAGTACCTGAGACATTCCAGGAACAGAAAATTGATCTCGAAATGACTGGCCCGCCCCCTGGACTGGCATCTAATATGCACAACAAAAATAGTCAGAACTTAACCAGGACATGAAAATGACAAAGACATGAAAACAGAACATATGAAGTTGGAATGGAGAAATTACATACATTATTGGCAAACCCAGGTTGAGATAATGGACCACCAATAGATGGCTGGCTGTTTGGATTCTCTAGAGCAGGAAAGTTAAATGTAGATCCAAGATTCCCAATAGGCTGTTGTGTGCCTTGGTGTGGAAGATGATTACCAATTGGAGCACCAGAATTGCCTCTCCCGGCCCCAAAACCCCGACTCCCTGGAGATGGGACATGAGGAACTGCCCCAACAGGTCCATGAACAGCCCCACGAGATGGAATGGCATAAGGCTGAGATTGGGGACCACCATGAAAAGGAGGCATGGGAACCCTTGGCACAGGATACCCAGCAGGATGCACCCCAGGTTTATGGGTCCCATTTGGTGGACCGGAAGGTATATAAGATCCTACAGTTACCAGCAAAAATTGTCATCATAAAATCTAAGTGATTGAAATATCAAAAGCTCCAGTAGCCAGGTGTAGGAGATAATATGAACTTAAAAGAAACCACTAAACTTTAGAAATATTATAAATTTATTTCAATGGAGCATAAAGACATAACCAGACCACAAGGATAAATATTCAGAAAAAAATAAACCCTACCAAACAAATTCTAAATTACATACCCCTTCCTCGGCCGCTCCTCCGATCTGAACTTGTGCCAGCACCAGAGCCAACAGAACCAAAATTATCGTTAGCCGCAACACCAGGACCACCCCCATAAAAAAGCCTTCGCTCATTGTAAATCTGCATCAATAAGAGCAAGTGTGACATTGATATGCAATCTTCCTGAAAAACAAATGCCTCACCAGAAAAACATCCAACTGAATGCATTAACAGAACCATGCCATGAGGGAAAATTACAAAAGTCAACATTCTACAATATCCTTTAACACCTACCTTCTTGGGTTTCTGAAACTGAACCATACTCTGCTTTAAGTTATTTAATGGCCCTTCAACTAAGCATTCATGTTCCTGTTAAGAAAATCGGAGAAATGGGTAGCTTGTTTAGAGAATTAGAAGCACTACACAAAAAGAAGATTGGCATGGTAATGAACCATAAAAGAGCAATAATTGTATGGATTATCTTTATTTTGAGGAAATAATTTTTTTGTGGCTTCCTGAGAGCTTTTGGGGGGAAAACCGAATATTTCCAGAATATGGCCAATATGTCTATATTTGAAGAAATCAATACCAAAAGCAGTAAAATATTAAAACACAAGAACTACCTTATAGTGAGTCAATAAACCATTCCATAGAGGCTGCTTGCTCAGAACTTTAGGATTTCCCAGAATAACAATACCATATCTTGCTCGAGTCAGAGCAACATTAAGCCTCCTAGGATCATTCAGGAATCCAATGCCCTAAAAAAAAGGATAGAAGTCAACCACTGATCATTGAAATTTCTAATAATGACAACATGATGCAGGCATTTGAAGAAAGCAAATTTTGAGAGGAAAAAAAAGTGAAAAATGCTAGCACAAAGCCACAAAGGATAAGTTGACAACCTGGTGTTCGTTACTTCTAACACATGATAGAATGATATAGTCTTTCTCCCTTCCTTGAAAGGAATCCACACTAGCAACCTGAAAAGAATAAAATTAATGTTGTAAACGTGGCCGGGTCAGACATAGCACGTAAATCAAAGTATCAGCATACCTCAATCTCTTTGTAAAGTTGCTGCCTAAGAGCACCATTTCTTGACATGTAGTTTACAATATAAGCTCTTTGCCCCTCATAAGGTGTTATAACACCGATCTGTTTAACATATAAATAAAGGAAAATATTAATATTAACAGCGTTAGTTTAAACCCCAAATGATTAATCTGCACTTCAAAAGATACCTGACTTGGAATCACACCACTTTTTAAGAAAGTAGTTACAATCTTCTCAACATTTGCAGCCTCAGTCCTATTTAAATAAGATGTTCCACTAGCACTTATCTCTTCTTGTCCCATCTACATAACAATTTGGTTAATAATTAAAAGAAAGTTGGCGGAAATATTCACGTAAATGACAAATGTATTTACAATACCTGAACATAAAAAAACATGGGACGGTTTGGAACAGGCCATGGAAAATCAATTCCTGAAGATTGCCTCTCATTTACAGTGACTCCATTTTGCAGGGTGCCTTCATAAAAGCTGTTTGAGGGGAATTCTGAAAGGCAGGGATGCATACGGTACTGAACCTGATATTTGAGACAATAAAACAAAATCTTAAGCCAAACTAGAATAACTCGGCATGAGATATCTCAAGCCCTGACAAAACTAATGAAGAAGCCCATTATTGGGAAAAACCCAAGCCCCACATTGACTAGAGATAAGGCCTGAAAAGAGTTGTATAAAGGATGATACCCCTCACCTTACAAAACGGTTAGGTGGCCCAAAATCTAAGATAGTATCAGAGTTTAATAGAGTAAACACTAGTAGCAAAACTGTTAGTTCACTGAGTGGCAGTTATGCCAACTCAGCATGTTAGTTAGTCAGCCGTATGCCAGCTGCATGATGACTCCTATTGTATAAATACTGAGTATCTCTCAGTTGTAGAATATGAATATTCAATACGACAGAAAGTTCAGATTCAGTCTTATAGTTTTCTTTATGATTCTTTAGATTTATTCATGGTATCTAGAGCCTTCTAGAGCCTTCGCATGGCTTCCGGTTCTGATCCGCCTCCACCGCCGCCTCCACCGCCGTATAATACATTTTTTCCGGCGTCAAACTCTATGTTCCCGTCGCAAATGTCTTCTCCGTTCGGAATTCCGTCTGGTTCTTCTTTCACTTCCTTCAAGTATGAAATCACCGCCAAACTTGTTGATGATAACTATTTGGTTTGGCTCCAGCAGATCGATCCGGTGTAGAGGGCACATCGCCTCCATCGTTTCTGTGTTTCTCCACAAATTCCGAATCGCTTCGTCTCTGAGCAAGATCGTCTTGCAGGAATCGAGAATCCCGCGTACACTGCCTGGGAGGTTCAGGATCAACTGCTTCTTGCGTGGTTACAGTCGTCGCTTTCCGCCTCTGTTCTTCCGAAAGTGATCGGTTGTCGCTATTCGTGGCAACTCTGGGAGAAGATCCATCATCAATGTCGTTCTAAGATCAAGGCGCAGGCGCGCCAGTTGCAATCTGAGCTTCGCAACACTAAGAAAAGTGAAAAATCGATTCAAGCCTTTCTCAGTCATATCAAATCGATCTCTGATGCTTTGCTCTCGATTGGTGAGACGGTGCCTCTTCCAGAACAAACCGATGCAATTCTCGATGGATTACCTACTGAATATGATTCTTTATGATTCTTTAGATTTCTTCAGAGTTTAACCTAGATCCACCGAGCCACCTACCATATTATCCACGCACCAAGCCCAACAGTGCTAGGTATGAGGGGTGTATTGGGAAAAACGCAAGTCCACATTGACCAAAGCTAAGGCTTGAAAAGAATTTATAAAGAATAGACACCCCTCACCATACAAGCTGGTTTTGTGGGGTTGAGTTAGGCCCAAAATCTAAGACCCATTAACAAAGGTAGGGATAGCAATTCACAACAGTTCTATTCATGTATTTTCACTTGAAAACTAAGGTCCATTACCTGCAACCTAATTGGTTTGACACCAAGTAAAACAAGGCGTTCAAAAAGTGACTGTGCCAGCCCAGCACGAGCTGCTTTCTTGCACATAATAACTGGACCAAGTTGACAATGATCACCAACAAGAACAACCTAAACAGAAGAGCATCTTGTTAAAAACTCAACAATCGAAGAGTACACAGCTGCGTGTGCAATTTGAAAAGTACCTGCTTTGCTCCAAGAACCAAAGGAATAAGGCACTCAGGTTCTGTCGCTTGAGTGGACTCGTCAATAAGTACCTTAAAAAAAATGTATCAACACTGTAAGACTTGAACAAGATATAGCAATAGAGAAGTGCTAACAACATAGTCTCTAACACTCTCTTTCCAACACTCACTCCATTATTGGGTAAAATTCACATGGGTCCCACCACTATGGAAATGGGTGGGACTCACATGAATTTCACACAATCATAGTGTGTTTTAGAGGTTGTGTGTTAGAAAATGTGTTACTATCACTCCTCTATAGCAATATTACACATTAATTCACGAGTAACATATATATCAACCTGACGGAATCTAAAATTCGCAAGCCGAGGATCTCCAGCACCAACACATGTACAGCAAATCACATCAGCACTCTGAGAAATCTCCCTCTCTGTTGCTCGCTTAAGTGCTTTGTATTTTTTCTCATCACTGCTGGAAAGTTCTCCTGAAATATGTTGAAGTAAAATAATTGTTATTTTTCACCAGATGCATACTATCCAGTTCCAGTCCAGGGAAAAGTTAAAAACATAGCACTGGTAACAACATGCCAAGGGAAGAGAGAGAGAGAGAGAGAGAGAGAGTAGAGTAGAGTAGAGAACAAAATATTAACATTCATCATTATTACACTAACCTAGAAGCAAAAGCACAATTCTATTAATTTTCTCGGCATGCAATGTAACAAATGCAAATGAATTGATGACAACTTTCCATCCTATATATTAGGAATAGAAACATTAAAAGTACAAGCAGATAGTACTACATACAGTAAAAAGAACTTCATTGTCCCAAGCTTAAGTAGGATTATTATAGCAACTGATGTATTTTTTGGATAAAAAGAGATGTGCAGATTATAATTAAATTAACTAGCCTATGAACTATATAGCAACCAAGTCAACCGCCATTGGATTCAATATGCCAATCATGCAATATTTTCTAAGTTCAAATAGATTTTGAGCAAAACAAAAGCTCAAACCTTGTTCATCCTTCAGCTGTTGTAACTTGTGAAGTTCACTCTTGTCAGATGTGTCAAGATGTCTAACCTGCAAGATACCATTCACATTCACATTCACATGCATCATGCTATAAGGATTATCATTCATGTGCATCATACGAGCGGAAAAATATACAGAGATGCCATAATATGAAAAGTAAATCAGTAGAAAGAAATGCAACATAACCTGATAGTGAAGAGTTAAATGCTCAACAGGTGAACTTACGGCTTCCCTTGACTTTGCACAAAGCCTCACAACCTAGAATGGAGGTATCGTGTTACACATGAGGTCCACTATTTTCATGCATAACCAACTCCGGAACAGAATAAACGACAGCCATACCTTTAATCCAGTAGCACTTATCTTTTCAGCCAACTGGTCAACAGCTACATTACTGGGTGCACAAACCAAAACCTGAAAATTAAGTTGGGAGGGGAGGGTAGGGGGACAAGTTAATAAAGAGAAGCCAAAAAGAAAAGCAAATGATATATAGACAAATTTTAAGAACATACCTGTCCCTGACCTTGTTTGGCCATGTGATATACAAGTGCTGCAGAAGTTACTGTCTTACCAGTTCCAGGTGGTCCTTGAATCAAACTAATGGGCCTCTGAAGAACACTCTTGACAGCATACACCTACATAGGAGATCGGTGACTTAACACCAATTTCAACATAAATATTTTTTATGATGCCATCTCATACAAATTGATATGGTAAAGTATTTCTCCAATTTTATATAGGTTTTTTTTAATAATTTTAATTTACATCATTAAATTGTGCATAACAATATTATTCAAAAATGAAAGTAACAAACTCCACGCAAAGGCAAGTTTGGATGGACCCGGGTCAGATAAAGGAGGGGAAGAGAAGGTCAAAGAAAGCTTCCTCTTAACATTTAGATTTCTTAGAAAGCAAATGGAAAATGAGATATTTTCACCTAACCCTCCAAAATCCACCAGCACTCACTTTTCAAAGTTCCCCTAACTGGGAGGATTTCGAAGACTAAGTTGTTTCTATCCCCTTAATAATATTTCTATATCTCACCAAAAAATATGGCTAGCATATATTTTTTTAAAACATTGTTCACAATAATTTTAGTATAACGGTTATTAATAAAAAGATCTAAAATGTCATTTGTTTCCTCCTCGTCAATTTCAAATACCAAAGTAAGGGCAGGGATAATATCATTTGCAAAACCGCACTCGATAATATCATTTGTTCCCCCTCAATTCCCAAAACATATACCCTAAAGCAGCAGATGAATGGAAGCAGATAATCTGTCAAGGACAATAGAGGGAAAAAGGCAGTACACTATGAAACATATTTGCAAGGAAATGATAAAACATAAGATAAAGATCAGAAGAAACAACAGCATACTTGAGATGCATTCAGTTCTGGAAGCCCCGGTGCACCAAAGCGACGAGGCAATGCATTACGCACCATCTGAACTTCAACTTCATGACCCAATAAGTGATGATATATATACCTGCATATTAATAAGGTATCATAAATTCCAAACGAACAAAATGTGAAGCAAAATTCCACCAAAATTATATAACCTTGGGAGATCTCATAATTTATTAAACAAATATAACACTGCCAAAATGCTATTACATACATTATAGAAATATTACCGTGCAATAAATATGCCCCAGTACAATTTCAAACTTACAACGAGCTCCAAAATCATCCAACAGACAACAACACTCAATCCCAAGTCATAAAAAGATATAGTATATACTGTCCCATTAACCACCCATTCCTAATCACACTCCAATTATAAAAACTTATAGAACTACAGCCATGTCCTTGCCAACTTAAGCAGCATGTTTGATGAAAATTACAATACTGACCACCACAATCTTCAATTTATGTGGGAAACAAACAAGGAAAAAAACAACAATAAAAAACAAAAAGTAGGAAATGTAAGGCATCCAGACTAATGCCATTAAACCTGACCTAGGACCAACTTACCCACTAACACTTGTCTCATCTACAGCAAAGGTTTTCATAGCTCCTTGCATCCTATCAAAGCTGGTACTCTTCCAGACAAAATCAACACTGAAACCATGGTTAACATCAACTGGAACACCCTGCACACAACAAAAGCAATGAGCAGTAGCCACAGATAGATAGCTTTAATATCCAATACAAGTATCACAATACAGGAGCTAAATTTACCTGACTAGCACGAAGTTCCAGTGCAACCTCCTCTTGCGCAGTTAGCTTAATCTGAAAATAGAATATAAATCATTTTACACAGCACATCGTACGATAATTCAAAGAAAGAAAACTAACCTCATATACATAATTTCATATTATTTTTTATCGTACACTAAGCAAGTGAAAATAAAATAAAAAGTCTAGTGGATCTGAAAAAGATAGAAGAGGATATCAGATAGAGAAATTAGGAGTTTCCCTATTCCGAAATAACTAAAATGCACAGCCACTTCCGTAACATATTAAACATAGATTAAAAAGATATTTAAAAAATTAATTTTATCAATAACATTATTTTAATAGTAATAAAAATAATTAAATATAAAAATACAGTTACCAAGAACATATAATATTTTGATGATTATTTATTATTTATGACTATCCTATTTTATTTAATGTTTAATTGAACAAGTAGTATCGGTTAAAGAAATTAAAGAAAAAAAATATATTCCAATGATTAGATAACTAATTAAAGAATTATCAATATTGATTTGATGTGCCATAACATGAAGATGAAACGTGATTTCGTAGGAATAAAGGTATGCCGTGACTCATGAGGTTAAAGGAGGGCTTGAATTTGTTATATTTATTGACCCATTTCTTCTATTAATACTTTTTACTAAATTTAGTTGCGACAAAGAGTGAAGGTTTAAAATAGCCCGGAAATTTTCTTTATTAGTACTATAGATAAAACAACACTCATACATACCACATGACCCACTGACTGCCACGCAGGATGTGCAGCATCACCAGAATAACGCAAACGTAATTCATCACCAGGTACAAGCCGCAACTCGTTATCTTCCTACAATATGACACAACATTGTTTATCTTCCAGTAGAGAGAGTATAAAAGAATAAGAAAATATTAAATACAAACTATGAAGAACATAGGATGAGAATATATTGAATATGATGTACAACAATAGCACTAATAATTGTCCAGCAAGCAGAAGATATAGCACCTTTGGAAATACAAAGTACGCAACACGCTTCTTATTAAGACCAATATCCCATCGTATTGTGACATTGTCCTTGCTTTGTGATTCTTTCATCATCTACATATATCAACATAGCACATATAAGATACCAAAGAAACATTACAGAAGACGGAAGAAGAGGATTCATCGGAGATTTTTGTAGTTGGAGTAGATAAGAAGTACATATAGCAAAAACAATAAGCTAAACAGCTACGGCAAAATATAATACAAGCGGAGAAAAGAAAAAATATTACCTTATCATAGTCAGCTTCAAGCTTAATGAGAGGCGCAAATACATTTTGATACTGAGAAACAAGAAACATAATAAATAAGACCCAAGTGTAAACCATGAAAATTGTGAAATCCTCCTCATATTACAAAAGTAAAACGTTGGGAAGCCATCCTGAACACGCACCTGATATGCATCTTCATATTTCAAACCCACGGACTGAGGTTCATCGTCTACACCAGGCTTCTCAAGGTCCTCAAAAGAAGCATCGGGGTTTGTCTTCCACAATTCTTCCACTTTATTTATTTGTTGTGCACTTATTTGGCGTGCTCTTAACTGCTCCTGTTCAGATGGGATCTGCAGAAGACCACATTATAACAAAGATAGACAAAACACATAACCTTCAATCAACACAAAGAAAAGTAGGAAAGATAGTAACCTTGACAAGCCACTGCAAGAAACACCGATCATCAATCAAGGGGCACCATTGACTAAGGTCCCAATTCATATCCTTCAAGGCATTGACGCTCAAGCAAGGTTCACGACAAAGAAGAACAACTACACTTTCTGTCTTTGCAGAAATAAATCCAAGGAGAAACACATTACGACACCCACAGTTGTAGCATTCAAGAATTGTTTCTCCCAATGGACTATCTTTGTGTAGACAGACTTCCTTGTGCTTTGCCCGAACCTACATGAACAACGAAATAAGTAAAAAACCTAAGCAACATTTACTCATCAAAAAACCATTATATACTGAAGTCATTCTATGTAACGGCAAAAAAATCAGGAGTTATCGGTCAAATAACGATAACATTTGAATCTAAAATTCATAAATTTACTTCTTGACACTTGGCTACAATATACAAAATTATGTGTTCATGAAATTCAAACTTCAGGAAGACAAACTGGAATAAAAGTAGGTAAAAAACAAAATGGCCAATAGAGATATCAGAACAGGTACAAACAAATTTTGCTTATATGTTGCAGAGATGAGAATGTTACAATCGACAAGTGGTCCCACAAAACTAAATTAGGAATAACAGCATTAGAGAGAAAGTCGGGATAGCACCCATTGTAGAAAATATAATAGAGTTTTATCTAAGATGGTTGAGCGGGTGTGGAGAAGACCCATAGAAGCACTGTTAACTGTTAAGGAAGGTACACTAGATAGAAGATAGTCCAATAGTTAGTTGTCTGAGATACTGAGAAAAACTATAGGTCAAACAGTTAAGACTTGGATAGTCTATCTTTAGACATGATTCATGATAGAACATTACAGTGTGTTTGATCCAGATAACAGACCTCGCCTAGTAGGAAAAGGCTATAGTGGTTGTTTTCTAGCTTTTCCATAGTAAGGTACCAATCAGCCCCATGTCATTTTGTAAGCATATTTTTAACTGTTAAGGCAAACTAAAATGAGCTAAAGCAGTTCAAGGAGAACAAAGTAGAGAATACAGTTTTCATATTTATCCAAGAAAAAGTAATTAAAGGAACATGGGTAGGTAATTGGTATACATGCAAATTCACATATTAATTTTCTTAGATTTGCCTAAATAACATATCTCAATCGTTGGTGAGAAATATACAGCTGATATTTCACGCCCATGCATAACAATATTAAAATATCAACCACTGATTTTCTCATTAACAGCTGAGATATCTTATTTTTCCTTTAAAGTGAGTTTAGAGGGGTCAAATTCAATTTATTTTCTCTTCCACTAAACTTGTTTTCTTTCACTTTTGCAAATTAAAAATTCCACAAAATGTAACTACCACGTAGTCAGTCATACCATACATACAACAAACTGGATAGCGTACTGCGTACATCAAAGCATGCACCAACCAGAGCATCAGGAGCATAGTTATTAGGATCGCACTCACACTAGTACATCATATACATTGCATGGTGATACAAATCACAAAAAAGGCTGCAAATTAGCTCTAAATCGCAGATTGAATTGCTAAAAATGAGTATTTGGATGAATTGAAAAACTCAGGCAATTCATAAAATACCTATTTCGGTGGCTATGTTCTGCTGAGTTGCACAAGATCCAGTTTGGATATGTGCAAGCCAAATGGAAAAATATCTTACCTTTTCCCCCAATTTCGGATTATTTTTTCCTTTAAATAAACAACCACAATTGTTACATCAGAAAACTAAGTGTTAGAATAGAAAATCTACTAGATATGTCAAATAGGACCTTTGTGGGTAAAAAACCAGAAAAATGCTACAATACAAACTGCCTAGCTACATCTCGCATTGAACCTGTGACCCGTGCTTTATACACAACGTACTACTAATTTTCAATTCATGGATGACATATTAAGCATAATATGCAGTATTAACATTGTTTCATTAAGTACAAGGTGGTCAAAATCGGGCACTAGGTACATTTTGTCATACTCGGGTCTTGAACCCAATATGTAAGACATCTCAAGCCTCATGTGGCTAACCCAAGTTTTTTTTCCAAATAATTATTTGATATCTAGTCACCATAGGTCCATAGCAAAAACATCATTTTTAATGTGGGGAGGAGTGTGCATTTTATCATACTCGGATCTTGAACCCAATATCTAAGACTTCTCAAGCCTCATTCGCGGAAAGTGACCAACAGCCCACAATCCATTTACTTATCGACTTCATTCTGTTTCATCAGAATATGAACTAACATAAAGAATCACAAACTACTGAAATGGTTACTGAATATCAAGGATTTCTTCAAAAAACAATCTGATTTCAGACACTCCATTCTTTTCACCCGTAATTTGAATGTGAGCTGTAAGCATAAAAGAAACACATTTCTGACTTACAAATATTCAAATATTTCATGATCACGCTTTCACCCCACTTCACCCATTTCTATTGCGGCACGCAGTAGAAAATTATATACCCTCTCTCCCCATTTCTAAATACCCAAGTCCACCACCACTAACCACAAACACAAGGAACAAGTAAATCCAAAATCAAGCAACCAAACAAAATAATAATAATAATAATATTATTAACAAACAAATAAAAACCGACAATACAGGTATAAAAACCCACCAGGTGATTCACGATATGCGATCCGGAAGTGTTACCCCGCGAATTACAGAACCATTTGCGACACGAAGGTACATTGCACCTAACGACACACGCTGGATTGGAGACTCCGCAATAACGGCAAGCATGTTCAGTGAAATCTCCTTTGCCATACTCATAATTATCATCGTCCCCAGTGTCCTCAAAATTCAACCCGCTCATCCCCGCCGCCAGTGAATCCACAATCTGGCTGCTCCCGCCACCGCTTCCCGACCGTCCTTTCGTTGCGCTTCCGGGAGCCGCCGAAACGGGCGAGGCATCTGACTGGTGATCCGACCCGGCTCCGCCTCGTTCCGACGGGTCGGCCAGTGAATCGGAGGGCGTGGGCCATGCTACCGGTGACCTAATCGGGTCGCGGAACTCCGGGTACTCGAAATCCTCGCCCTGGGTGTTGAATTCGAGGAAAGTGTAGGCGTCGTTTCCCGTGTCAGGTTGCGAAGCGGTCTCGAATAGATTGTTCTGCTGTGAGTCCATCGCAAAAGGGTTTTCGGAATCAAGAGGTGTGCGATCTTCTTCTCAGTGTTCGAGTTAGGGTTTTAAGAGAGTGCTTTCTGTTTGGTTTGGAAAGATGAAAGAAAGGGGTTATGACTTTTTATGATTAGGGTTAGGGTTGGGTGTGACGAAATGTAGAGAAATGATAACAGAGAGAGAGAGAGAGAGCGAGAGAGAGAGAGACACTCAAACACACAGATGAGAGCCAGATACACATACACGCAGTAAGAAACAGAGCGAATGAGCGTATGCGCGCGAGTGAACACGCGTATTCAAGGAGCTAATGGGATATACGCACTCGATGCTCACGTGAGCTTTCCACGCGCTCTACACTTATCACGTGCCGCATATATAATAATATATAAAACATAATAATTATAAAATTGTTCATTTCTTTAGACTCATTTCATAGTATTTTCTATCGCAAAAATATAAAAACTGTGATAAACTACCTCAAAAAGTGTGTGATATAACTGGTTGCATCGATTTGCTAAAGAAAACAATTTATGTGAGAGAAATAGGGGATGGGTAGCTCAATATGGGTGTTTGTTTCAGGTATTCTAAAATTATTTTCGGGAAAGTGAGGTAGAAGTTAGATTCTTATGTTTGTTTCAAGTTTTTAAAAAATATTCACAGGAATTTTATTTACATTTGTCCTTCCTAGTTTTTATTCTCATGTAAAAAGGGTAGGAATCCTACATTCCCATGGGAATAAAATTCAACTACCTATAACTTCCCACTCCCACGTTATTTTCTATTATTTTCTTTTTTTTAATTTTTAAATTAAAAAAATTAAATACATTCCTAGGAATACTAAATACTTACCAAACACATACTTTTTTTGACACATACTTAGTAATAAAATTCTCAGTAATAATATTCTCAGGATCTTCATTCTCAGGAACTTAATTTTATAACTCTAAACAAACACATTTTAAGGGTACGAAGGAGTGAATGAGTTAAATGTGCAGGGTTCAAATCCTGCTGAAGGAAAAAAAACTAATCTAACGACTAACATACTAATATTTGTCTATAAAAAAAAATTATGTGAGAGAAACATAATAAAATACACTTAACGAAATGGGCCTAAGTTTTGTCCAGCTTTTAACCGTAGACAAAAAATTAAAGGATAAATAATGATAATGACTACTTTTAAGAAAGAAGATGCTAAGATGTATTTTATTCCTAGTTAGTAAATTTGAACGTCTAACTTATTCGATTAGTAAATTACTATTTAGATAATATACAATAAATTAAATGTAAGTTCTAATGAAAAAATAACATAGAAGTTGAGACTCATCACAAACATAAATTCAAAATTAAGCGTATAAGTTCAAGATATAACTAGTTAGATCAAACCAAGCTGAATTTTATACACCATTCGATGTCAACAAGAAATCTGACAAATTTAAAAGAAAAACGCTCATAAATCTACTATAAATATATACAATTTGCTACCTGTTGAAATGACTCAATTAGAGCTCTTATATTAACGCCACGTGTCCTTTTTTAAGGGTAAATTTGTCTTTTTGTGATCTCCCTCCTTTGTCTTTTTCTCCGTTATTCTTCTGTAAAATTGAAATTGACGTTTTGCTTTGGTGCAAGTGCCACGTCAGTATCCTTGCAGACTATTTATCTCTCTCCTGATCTCCCTTCTTTCTTCCTCCTCCAATCTCCAAGGACCCGGTACTTCACTTTCCTCTTCTTCCTCCTCCTTCCACTTTTCACTGCACATTCACTCTTCTGGATTGTATCAAAGGTGGTTTTTTGTAGGTTTTGATGCGTCCGCGGTGACAACGATGTGTCGTCGGAGAACCTGATGCGTCCGCAGATGGCGGACGGGTTGAGCTCGATCTCAATCTGTCGAGATCAAGCTTAAATTGTTGGTCCTCAAGCTGTCGAAATGAAGCTTGATCTCGACAGGTTGAGCTTGATCTCGACAGGTTGAGTGTAACACCTGAGGAGGAGATCGACATCGTCTTAGGACGACGTATCGAGACCTCGCGTCGAGATCTTGTGTCGAGATCCCTTGCCAAGATCGTTTGCCGAGGTCATTTGCCGAGGAGACCGCGTGCACTAGGCCGAAATGAGGAGGTCGGGTGTCGAGTTGATGAAGGCAGCGTCTGCAGTGAGGAGGTCGCATGTCGAGCGAGGAGGCCGCGTGCGAACTTCGTGTTAGAGCCTTGTGAGCTTGCACGAGCACCCTGGTCGACATCGTGTCGAGACGGTAACTCGTATTCTTCTGAGCGTTATTGACGTTATGATTACTATTGTTTGTAATAATTATATTGTCGGCTTGCCGTTCGTCAGCGTGTCTAGATCTCGACCTATAGAGTAGAGGTAATCATGAGAGAGTAGCGATTAGATGGGTAGATTGGTGATGGGATTGGCATCTCATAGCCGGAGTTTCGATAATGCCCCTTCTCTCACCAGCTGTATACCACGATCGGTTCCCTCAAACACTCATTTTCTCTTTTCTTCTTTCTTCTTCCTTCCTTCTGCTCTGAGTTCCTTGTTTTTCTCCAAAATCTCCATCGAAGAACCTTGAGTTCCATCGAGATTCTGCATAAACTTTCTTCATCAATCTTGTTCCTCATTATCTTCTCGACCTATATCTCACCATCTCGACCATCAGTGGAGGTATGAAAAACAGATTTTTCTCTTCCTTCGTGCTACTATTTAGCGCTACTTCTTCCTTCCATTTTTAGCTAGTTTTATGCTTCCAAATCATCTCATATTGATGGGTTTTCTTCTTCATGATATTACCTACTTTTCTAACCGATTATTTGGGCTTGTAAAACAAATTTCTTCCTCTGTTTTCTGCAGTAGGCAGTACCCAAAAAACCCTTCCTTTTTGACTTTGTTTCGATTTCTTATTTTAGTTTGTCGATCGTTGCTTCTGGTTGTTGTTGTTGTCGATCTATCTGTTGTAGCATCAGATAACCTTTTTCATGAACTTTTGATCGAAAACCCTAACTTTGTGTTAGAGGAAAAATATATTTAAGTTCTTGAGTTTTTATATTTTCTGGGTTGTGGTTAAGTTTGGGATGAGAGCTAAGTGTATTAGAACCCATAGATCGAATAGTTGTGCTTGTTTTAGGAAGTCGATTCGAGATCGTGTGATTTCAGATTCGAGGTGTCTGGGAAGCGAATCAGGGGCGTGGAAGCGATGGGATCCGGATCGAAGCTATGCGTGTCGAGGTCGATCGAGAAGTGTGCGTGTCGAGGTCGACCGAGAAGCGTCGATGTCGAGATCGAGTCGAAAAGTCGTTGTCGAGCTCGTTGAAGGCAGTAGTGTCGAGATCGAGTAAGAGAAGTCGTTGTCGAGCTCACTTGAACTGGCCGTGTCGAGGTCGTTGTCGGCGGCATTAACTGGAGTTCGGTAAGGCGGCTTTTAGACATTATTAAGACTTTATTTTATATGTTATTGTGAATGGATTCCTTGATGCGTATCGAGCATGAAATGTTGTGATATGATTGGGTTTTGCATGTATTTAATATGTGATTGAATATATCTTTGTGAATTGTGTCTTGCATGTTGAATTGCGTTTCTTCATGTCGAGCTTGCTCTTTTTATTTGACATGCGGTTGAATATCTTGTGTTTAACTCTTTGAATATCGTATCTGTAATTGTTCATCAGTGAGCGAGCTAGGTGAGTCGTATGGCGTTTTTGGCCGTGACCGGATAACTAAGGGTGCTAGGTCCCCTTTTGTTTACGGAGATTGACTAAACGTCGCCACGCTATGGGACCTGAGTTGGTATCCTAGGGAGGCGAGGATCCCAAGGCTTGGTGGACCTTCCGACATCTGATGCGCGTGTGCATTCGGAAAAATTGTCAGTCGAGAGAAAATGGATTGCGAGTTGTGTCGAGTTAGAGTGAGATGGTCGAGTCACGTCGGTGAATGTTATACTTTCTTTGTTTGCTTATATCCTTTATGTCGTGCTTATCTTGAATTGTTGAGAAGTTGACCACTTTCCGTGGTGCCTTCAATCCATGGCGGTTACCCAGGCGATGTCGAGTGCGAGGAACTTCGGCCAGATGATGCTTAGGAGGAGCTCGGCGAGGACGTGGCGACCTCTACTTGTCGTGATTGTTTATGTTTGTTGGATGTTTGTTTTTACGATGGCTGTACCTCGTTTTCTTTTGTGTTGAGGTCGTGACGGTTAGGCGATATTGTTTTGTCGTTTGAGGGTAGGCGGTGGTTTTACTTTTGGAGCGACCCCTGCGTGGGAAGTCTGCCGGAAGTACCCCAGGTATGATTGCTCTTTTGAAGTCGTCGTACCTTAGGTGTATTTTCTTTGTACATTTACTACTCTGTATTTTGTATACATTATTATTTCGAGTGATATATATATGTATGTTATGCATGTATGTTTTATTAGAATTTAAGTCTTGTGTCTTAGTTGCACCATGTTTCGAAAAGCTGTAATTACTCTGATGTGCACGAGCTGGTTTTATAAAAAAAAAAATAGACCGTACTTTTTAAAAAGGCACAAGAGTTTCGTTTTAAAACACATCTCATACAGGTTTAGTTGAGCTCGGTGTGTTGAGCTCGGTAACTCGAGCTCGGTATATTGAGCTCGGTAGCGGTCCGGAAACGGGTCGTTACATTGAGCTTGACATGAAGCTGTTGATCTCGACATCTATTCACACCTGTCGAGATCAAGCTCAACCTGTTGGTCCTCAACCTGTCGAGATCAAGCTTGATCTCGACAGGTTGATGCGTCACAGTGACAACAGTGTGTCGTCGGAGAACCTGATGCGTCACAGTGACGACAGGTTGAGCTTGATCTCAATCTGTCGAGATCAAGCTCATTTGGTCCTCAATTTGCCGAAATCAAGCAGTCTCGGCGGGTTGAGCTTGATCTCGGCAGTTGATCTCGACATGAAGCTATTGATCTCGACTATTCACACTGTCGAGACCAAGCTCAACCTGTTGGCCCTCGACCTGTCGAGATCGAAGCAGATCTCGGCGGGTTGAGGACCAACCGCAGGCTGATCTCGGCGGCAGGATCAAGGTCAACCTGTCGAGAACAAGGTCAACCTGTTGAGATGAAGCTCAACCTGTCGAGATGAAGCTCAACCTGTCGAGATGAAGCTTGATTTCGGCGGCGAGGACTGACTGTCGAAATCAAGCTTAATCTCGGCCAGGTTGAGCTTGATTTGAAGGCTGATCTCGGCGGCTATTCACACTGTCGAGATCAAGCTCGGCGGTTGGTCCTCAGGCCGAAATCAAGCTTCATTTCGACGGGTTGACCTTGATCTCGGCGAGGTTGAGCTTGATCTCAACTGTCGAGATCGGCTCAGCGGTTGGTCCTCAACCTGTCGAGATCAAGCTTCATCTCGACAGGTTGAGCTTGATCTCGACAGGTTGAGCTTGAACTCGACAGCTTGAGATCAAGCTCAACCTGTCGAGATCAAGCTCAAGCTGCGAGATCAAGCTCAAGCTGTGAGATCAAGCTTCATTTCGACAGCTTGAGGACCAACAGCTTGAGCTTGATCTCGGTTGACCTGTCGAGATCAAGGTCAACCTGTCGAGATGAAGCTTGATCTCGACAGGTTCAGGACCGACAGCTTCAGCGTGATCTCGATATGTGTGAATAGCTGTCGAGATCAACATCTTCGAGACCAAGCTCAACCGAGATCAAGCTCAAGCTGTTGGTCCTCAAGCTTTCGAAATGAAGCTTGATCTCGCAGCTTGAGCCTGATCTCGACAGGTTGAGTTTGATCTCAAGCTGTCGAGTTCAAGGTCAACCTGTCGAGATCAAGCTCAACCTGTCGAGATGAAGCTTGATTTCGACAGGTTGAGGACCAACCGCTTGAGCCTGATCTTGACAGGTTGAGATCAAGCTCAACCTGTCGAGATCAAGCTCCATCTCAATCTGTCGAGGTCAAGCTCCATCTCGGTACATCGAGATCAAGCTCAACCTGTCGGTCCTCAAGCTGTCGAAATCAAGCAGGTCGAGCTTGATCTCGACAGGTTGAGCTTGATCTCAAGCTGTCGAGATCAAGCTCAAGCTGTTGGTCCTCAAGCTGTCGAAATCAAGGTTGAGCTCGACAGGACATCAAGCAGTTCATAACCTCCATCTTCCTCGAATCCTTGGAGAAGATAAAGACATGCATCTTCTCCCTCCAGCTTCGTCACCATATGAGAAGCAACTCACACTTTTCCATCTGAGAACTGAGGAGCATTGATCTCGACAGGTTGAGCGTGATCTCGACAGGTTGAGTGTAACACCTGATGAAGAGATCGATCGCGTGCATTAGCTGCTGAGGTCGCGTTCGCGTCTGCGAAATTTGAGGAGGTCGATATCTGAAATGAGGAGACCGCGTGCACTATTGTTGGTGATGAGGTCGCGTGTCGGTGAGGAGGCCGCATGTCGAATCGAGGAGGCCGGCGTGCGAACTTCGTGTTAGAGCCTTGTGCGCTTGCACAAGCACCACGATCGACCTCGTGTCGAGACCTGTAACACTCGTATTTCTGACGTTATCTAGCGTTAATGATTATATTGTTTGTAATATTTATATTATCGGTTTGCGATCCTCGTCATTTGTGTTTGTAGATCTTTAACCTATAGATTAGAGGGTAATCATGAGAGGAGAGATTAGATGGGTAGAATGATTGATGGGATTAGCATCTCATACTTGATAGTTACACGTCACTTATTTGTGTTTTCTTTTAAAAAGAAAAATTCATTTAAAAGGTTCTTTACGGTAGTATATCACGATCGACCCTCACAACCCTCACTTTATCTTTTCTTCTTTCTTCTTCTCTGAGTTTCCTCTTCCTCTCCAAACTTTCATCGAAGAACCTTGGATTTTATTGAGTCTTTGCACAAACCTTCTTCATCAATCTTGTTCCTCATCATCTTCTCGACATATATCACCACCTCGATCATCATTTGAGGTATGAAAAACAGAATTTTCTCTTCCTTCATGCTACTGTTAGCGCCACTTCTTCCCTCCATTTTAGCTAGTTTTTATGCTTCCAAATCATGTCGTATTCATAGGTTTTCTTCTTCATGATGAAAATATTTTTCAGAAAACATAAACTTAGATTTTGATTAATTTGTGCTTAATATGCTACTTGATTTTAAGCTTGAGTTAATACTTAGGAAAATGGCTTTGTCTGATGATATGTATGAAAGAAGTTTTAATAAAATTATTAGAGAAAAGGAGTTTTAATATTTACTTGGGTTGTAGTTAAGATTGGGGTAATGAGAGCTAAGTGTTATTAGAACCCATAGATAGAACTAAGTTGTGCTCGTATTAGGCAGTGTGATTTAGAGATCGTCTTTGCAAGGAGATCGAGGTGTCTGAGAACACGAAACCGAGGTTGACTGAGAGCCGTACGTGTCGAGATCGAGTGAGAGAAGTCGTTGTCGAGCTCGTTTGAAGACAGCCGTGTTGAGGTCGTTGTCGAGCAGCATAGCTTGGAGTTCGGTAAGGGCACTTCTAGACATTCTAGGATTTTTATTGTTATATTTCTATGTATGGATTCCTTGATTTGCGTGTCAAGCATGTAATGTGATGATATGTTTGAGTTATGCATTATTTGATATGAGATTGAATATATCTTTGCCAGTGCGTGTTCTTTGTTGAATTACGTTTCTTCATGCGAGAATGTTTTTATTGCTTAAATGTCGAAGTGCGTTTTCTTCATGTTAAGCATGCTCTCTTTATTTGATATGCGGTCAAGTAATTTTATCGTAACTCTTTGAATATCGTATCACGTGGAATTGTTCATTGAGTGAGAGAGCTTAGCGAGTCGTTGGCGTTTGAAGTTGCGACCGGATAGCGGAGAGGGTGCTAGGTCCCCTTTTCCGTTTATGGGGACTTAGCGTCGCCACGCTATGGGACTGAGTTAGTCCTAGGGAGAGCGAAGATCCCAAGGCTACTACCTGGACTTTCCGGATACTGATGCAGCGTGTGCATTCAGGAATAATTATCGAGTCGAGAAAATGGATAAGCGAGTTGAGTCGAGTTTAGAGTGAGATGGTTGAGTCACGTTTGGTGAATGTTATACTTTGTTGTTTACTTATTTACGTATGCCGTGTTTATCTTGATTGTTGAGAAGTTGACCACTTCCGTGGTGCCTTCAATCCATGATGGTTACCCAGCGGTCGGGCGCAGGAACTTCGGCAACAGATGATGGCGAGGAGGAGCTCGGCGAGGATCGAGCGGCGACCTCTACTTGTCGTGATTTGCTTTGTCTATGTTTTTGTGTATAGTGGTTGTGACGGTTGGGCGGTTATGTTTTGTTATTACGAGGTGGTAGCGGTTTTACTTTGGAGCGACCCTGCGTGGGTGTCTGCCGGAAGTACCCCCAGGGTATGATTGCTCTCTTGAAGTCGTCATACCTTAGGTGTATTTTCTTTGTACATTATTACTCTGTCTTTTTGTATGCACTTTTTATATCTTATATATATAAGTATGTACTTGTTATACCTGCGTGTTGTCATTTAGGACTTAAGTCTTGTGTCGTAGTTGCACCATGTTTCGAAAAGCTGTAATTACTCTGATGTGCACGAGCTGGTCTTAAAAAAAAATTATATAATAATAGACCGTACTTTTTAAAGGGCACAAGAGTATCGTTTTAAAACACATCGCATACAGGTAGGGCTGGACACGTGTCGAGTTGAGTCGAGCTTGACTCAGCTCGGCTCGACTCGATAAGAATTTATTCGGCTCAAAACTCGACTCGACTCGATATGAACTTTTTTTTCAGCTCGAACTCGACTCGACTTTAAGCTCGCGAACAGCTCGATTCAGCTCGTTAGCTCGAATCACTCGGTTCATACTTTTTGTTTACCAGTCAAATGAATACAAAATATCAAGCATAAAAATACAGCAATAACAAAATTTAATGGAAACAATTCTTGCTCCTCTCTCCATCAAAACCAAATAGAAATGCAGATACATACAGCAATAACAAAGATATTAACAAAGATTTCCATAAAAAAGAAAAGACATTAACGAATAAGGAAATGAGAAGAAGAAACCCCCGCATGGCCCCATAGTCGTCGTTGCAACACCCACGCCGACCGTCAACACACCTCCCCCATTCAGGCACCACAGGAAGCATCACAAAACCCTTCAACTCCCTAAATTAACGTGAACCCCCTCACTGCCATCATCTTCTTCCTCGTGCGAGCTCGTAATTAGCACTGCCTCAGTTCATTAATCGACCTGTCCATCCACCACAATCAGCCACTTCGTATTTCCTATCGATGTCTCATCCAACGTTGTTCTGCCATCTCGAGCACTCAGGACCAAAACAGCAGGTAGAGGTAGAGAGAAGGAGAGGCGATTTGAGGGTTAGGGTTGGAGGTAACGGAAGAAGATAAGGGAATGATAGAAAAGAGAAGGACGGAGAGAGAAGACAGAAAAGAGAAGGAGGGAGGGAGAACGAGATCAGCGCAGGCCACTGGCCGCTGAGAGAGGAGGGAATCAGAGAGAAGAGAGTGTAGAGGGGGCGCAGTTAGGTTTTGAGGCAAATGAGGGGAAGTTAGGGATTATTTTAGGGTTTGAGGTGGGCTGGGCCGCGTGGCCTTGCGAACAAAAGAAAAAAGGCGTGGCATGTTTGCTAGTTTAAAAGCATTATTTGGGCAGACGGTATTTGGTTGGGCCTAGGGTGTCCACTAGCTGATTGCTAGTGGCAACCCCAATTTCATTATTTGCATCCTATTTTTAAACCAAAATATTATTATTGTTTTCTATTTTATTTTTTATCTATTACTATTTGTTTATTACTATATATATATATATATATCGAGCTAGCTCATGAACCAAACGAGTCGAGCTATGCTTAGCTCAAGCTCAGCTCATTTATTTAACGAGCTCAATTTTCAGCTCAAGTTCAGCTCATTTGGTTCGTGAACCAAGTGCAACGGGCTAATTATCGAGTCGAGTCTCGGACTTGGTTCGAGCAGCTCAACTCATTTCCAGCCCTACATACAGGGTAACTTGAGCTCGATGTGTTGAGCTCGGTAACTCGAGCTCGGTATGTTGAGCTCGGTAGCGGTCCGGAAACGGGTCGTTACAATGTTGGTATCAGGCTTGATTCGGTTACGGCCGTTTGTGTATAGGAATTTTGGACTGGTCACTGTGTCGGGATATGTGTGTCGGGTACATGATTGTACTATGTTGATTACTGTTTGATTAAGTGAAGCACTTATTGCTTGAAAAATTGTTTGAACTGTTTCTTGATTGAAGCAGTGTGTTTTAACACATCCTTGTTATGAGATTCTGACAGGGTTTTGAACTTTGTGGAATCTAATGCCACCTCGTAGGGATCTGACAATTTGTGCGAGAACGTCGACATGGAGCGAGCAATTCAAGCTATGGCCAGAGATGGCGGCGGCCATGGCTCAGAATCACCGCTGCAACTCAACGAGGCTAACGCGATGGCTCAATGACGGCGGCGTTAACCCAGTAAACTTACAAGAACAACAACGGAGTAGAGCGAGTCTTTGAGGCGAGAGGATTAGCGGACTTTAGGAAGCATGATCCACCAAAGTTTCACGGTGAACCAAACCCGGATAAAGGCGATCTTTGGATGCAAGAGATCGAGAAGATCTTTGAGGCACTCCATTGCCCAAACAGCGTGAAGGTAGACTCGCCACCTACTTCTTGCTAGGAGGCCTTGAGTATTGGTGGAAGGGAATGAAGCAAGCTTGATAAGCGGAACGTCGCGAGATAACTTGGGAGCTCTTTCGTGGAAGTTTCTTGGACAAATACTTCCCAGATCTTGCAGTGAGAAGGAGCAAGAGTTTCTTCAACTACAACAAGGCGGTATGGCGGTGCAAGTATGCGACCAAGTTTGAGTCCTTTGGCGAGGTATTTCGATCCATTTCGTGATCGGTGACCAAAGATGGTTAAGTGAGAGGTTCCAACGAGGTCGAGATTTGACATTCGTGAAGTCGGTGGTGTCACCGAGGATCGTGAATCTACAAGGCGATAGATCGTTGTGTCGAGGTAGAGTGTAAAGCCACAAGAAGAAAAGCGTTGTAAGCGGACCGGTGAGACCCAGTGCGAGGCGAGGTTTACATAGAAGGAGAAACAAGCTGCGGAAGAAGCCTTACAACCGACCTCGGGGGAACAACAGGGGACAATATCGTCAGATGACCCAGGGAGCGAAGCGGAGGTCAGGCCGGTCTGAGGTGACTTCTATCGTTGTGGAAGGCCAGGACATTATCGACGGTGATCGCACTCGGAAGGAGGGTATGTTTCAAGCTGTAGAAGCCAGGGCATTTTGCGAGGATTGTCCCACACCTAAAGCTGAGCCGTGATGCTTGCGGCAAAGGCCAAAGGAAGCGTCAGGTAGCTAAAGCGAGTCTTCTGCATGGCGGTGAGGAAGCGAGCGGTGATGATCTTATTCAAGGTGAATGTGAGATTGAGGGTAAATCCTTATCCGTTCTCTTTGATTCGGTGCAACCCATTCCTTTATTTCCTCGATTGTGTGAACCATTTGAACTTATTGTGGATCTTTACCATTCAAATTGGTGAGTTCTGACCCAATTTGCTAAAACCTTAGTCCTGAAACTTGCATGTCTTAATTGTGTAGTGGTTATTGAGTAGAAAGTTTGTGGTCAATTTGGTTTGTTTGCCTCTTAAGGGCTTAGATGTCATCCTCGGGATGGATTGGTTGTCACACCACCATGTCCTCTTGGGTGTGCCCGTAAAGCTGTAATTTTTCCGGACCTTGGAGTCTCGATTATCTTTCTCTTGAACATATTGGAGTTTCTTTGAAAGAAGGAACTAGGGAATACATGTATCGGCGATTCGTAAGTTTTCCAACGGTCGAAGTGAAGAATGTACCGGTGGTGTGTGACTTTGTGGGCGTTTTCGAAGAGGCGTGCCAGGGTTACCACCGGTCTGAGAGGTCGAGTTCTCCATCGAGTTGATTCGAGAGCAGGCCGATTTCAAAGCGCCATCTGAGGATGTCTCTGCCGAGATGAAAGAAGCGAAGTCCCGGATCGAACACTTGGAGTCAAAGCAATTCATCTGACCGGCGTGTCACCGTGGGGAGCTCGGTGTTGTTGGTTAAGAAGAAGGATGGGCGATCAAGGTGTGCGTGGACTACCGCGAGCTCAACAAGGTTCTTGTGAAGAACCGGTATCAGATTACCCGTATTGGCGACTTGATGGATCAACTTCGTGGGCGGCGATCTTTTCAAGATAGATTTGAAGTCTGGTTATCATCAGTTCGCGTGAAGGAGGAAGATGTCCCAAGCGACTTTCAGGACTAGGTATGGTCACTACGAGTATTTGGTGATGCCGTTTGGAGTGACAAATGCGCCAGCTGTGTTTATGGACTATATGAATAGGATTTTCCATTCGTTTTTGGATCAGTTCGTTGTAGTGTTCATCGACGACATATTGATCTATTCGAAGAACAGAGAAGAGCATGGAGGACACTTACGTCGAGTACTACAGATATTGCGTGAGAAGCAACTTTATGCGAACTCATCCAAGTGTGAATTTTGGCTTGAAGAGGTGAATTTTCTTGGACATGTGATTTCCAAAGAAGGGATAGCTGTGGATCCAACTAAGATTGAAGTTGTGCTAGCGTGGGAGCAGTAGAAAGCGATCAGCGATATCAGGAGCTTTGTTGGCTTAGCAGGCTATTATCGAAGATTCATTGAAGGTTTCTCGAAGATTGTCGCGCCTCTTACACGGCTTACGAGGAAAGATCAACCTTTTGCCTGGACTGAGGAGTGCGAATCCAGTTTTCAAAGACTGAAGGAGCTCTTGGCGGCGGTGCTGTGTTGATTTTGCCTCGGCCAGAAGAGAGCCTTACGAGGTGTATTGTGATGCGTCACACCAGGGATTGGGATGCGTGCTGATGCAACATCGGAAAGTGGTAGCGTATGCTTCAAGACAGCTTAAGATTCACGAGAGGAACTACCCTACTCACGATTTGGAGTTGGCAGCGGTGGTTTTTGCGCTGAAGATATGGAGACACTACCTTTATGGGAGCACTCTTACTGTTTTCAGCGATCACAAGAGCTTAAAGTACCTGTTCGATCAGAAAGAGCTCAACATGCGTCAGCGAAAATGGACAGAATTTCTCAAGGACTACGACTTTACGTTGGAATACCATCCCGGTAAGGCTAACGTAGTAGCAGATGCATTGAGCAGGAAGAGCGTTTTAGCCTCAGTAATGATGATCAAGGAGTTGGAGATGCTTGAGAAGTTCCGAGACTTGAAGTTGAGTGTGGAAGTTTCACCAGGGAAGCTGAGATTTGGTATGCTTACCATTTCTAACCGATTTTGGGCGAGATCAGAGACCCGGCGGGTTCATGACGAGCTCGCAAGAAGGTCGATTGATAAGCGCAAGGAAAGCGGCGAATTCCAAGTCGAAGCGGACAACATCTTAAGATTTAATGGCCGAGTATGTGTACCTAACATAGTGGGTGAAAGTTAATACTTGACGAAGCGCGCATAAGAGCAATTTTAGTATTCACCAGGAGTTACGAAGATGTATCAAGACTTGAAGAAGCATTTTTGGTGGTCAGGAATGAAGAAGCAAGTGGTGAGTCGTAGCCGTGTTTAACGTGTCGAAGCGAAGGTGGAGCACCAGCGACCCGGGAATGCTCTGATAAACAGCGTACCGATATGGAAATGGGACGATATCTCCATGGATTTCGTTGTAGGTTTACCGAAGGCGAGAGAAGAAGAATGATTCGATTTGGGTGATCGTCGACCGATTGACCAAATCTGCTCATTTCTTACCAAAGTGAGGTCGACATACAACGTGGAAAAGGCGACCAGAGATCTACATCGCGGAGATAGTGCGACTTCATGGTATACCCTCTTCAATCGTGTCGGACCAGAGATCCGGTTCACGTCTCATTTTTGGAGGGAATTGCAAGAAGCGATGGGAGGCAGAGCTCGAGCTTAGCTCGGCATATCATCCCCAATGACGGTCGGCCGGGAGAGCGATCCAATCGCTTGAAGATTTGTTGCGGCGTGTACCTTAGATCACCGAGGAAGTTGGGACGACGTCTTACCATTGGTGGAGTTCACCTACAATAACAGTTTCCATGCGAGTATTGGAATGGCACCTTTTGAAGCCTTTGTATGGGCGGAAGTGTCGACGCCTCTTTGTTGGTACCAGGATGGCGGCGTTACGTTGTGGGACCGGATATGATCCGGCCGGACTGAGAAGATCTGTTTGATCAGAGATAGGATGCGAACGTCTCAAAGTCGACAGAAGAGTTATGCCGACCAAAGACGTCGACCACTCGAGTTCGAGGAAGGAGAGCATGTATTTCTTAGAGTTACCCCCACTACTGGATTTGGTCGAGCGATCAAATCCAAGAAACTTATCCCTAAATTTATTGGACCTTATCAGATTCTTCGTCGTATTGGTCCAGTGGCATATCAGATTGCCTTGCCACCCTTCTTGTCAAACATTCATGACGTCTTCTACGTCTCACAATTGCGGAGATATATTTCCGACCCTTCTCATGTTATCGAACCGGATATGATTCAACTAAAGGACGACCTATCTTTCGAAGCATCACCAGCAAGAAGAATTGTTGGCCAGGAAAGCCAAGCGATTCGCGGAACAAAGAGATTCAACTTGTCAAAGTTGTGTGGGATCAAAAGGCGGAGATGCGACTTGGGAGTGGAAGAGAAGATGAAGACTTCGATTACTGAACTCTTTCATGGTAAGTAACTTATTTGCAATTTCGAGGACGAAATTTTTTAGAGGAGAGATTGTAACACGATGAAGAGATCGATCGCGTGCATTAGTCAGCCGAGGTCGCGTTCGCGTCTGAAATGAGGAGGTCGATATCTGGTGAGGAGACCGCGTGCACTAGCCGTTGAGTGATGAGGTCGCGTGTCGGTGAGGAGGTCGCATGTCGAGCCCGAGGAGGCGCGTGCTGAACTCGTGTTAGAGCCTTGTGCGCTTGCACAAGCACCCTGATCGACCTCGTGTCGAGACTGTAACACTCGTATTTTACGAACGTTATCTAGCGTTAATGATTATATTGTTTGTAATATTTATATTATCGGTTTGCAGTCCTCGTCGCTGTGTTTGTAGATCTTTAACCTATAGATTAGAGGGTAATCATGAGAGAGGAGAGATTAGATGGGTAGAATGATTGATGGGATTAGCATCTCATAACAGTAGTTACACGTCACTTATTTGTGTTTTCTTTTAAAAAAGAAAAATTCATTTAAAAGGTTCTTTACCAGCCGTATATCACGATCAGCCCTCACAACCCTCACTTTCTCTTTTCTTCTTTCTTCTTCTCTGAGTTTCCTCTTCCTCTCCAAACTTTCATCGAAGAACCTTGGATTTTATTGAGTCTTTGCACAAACCTTCTTCATCAATCTTGTTCCTCATCATCTTCTCGACATATATCACCACCTCGATCATCATTTGAGGTATGAAAAACAGAATTTTCTCTTCCTTCATGCTACTGTTAGCGCCACTTCTTCCCTCCATTTTAGCTAGTTTTTATGCTTCCAAATCATGTCGTATTCATAGGTTTTCTTCTTCATGATGAAAATATTTTTCAGAAAACATAAACTTAGATTTTGATTAATTTGTGCTTAATATGCTACTTGATTTTAAGCTTGAGTTAATACTTAGGAAAATGGCTTTGTCTGATGATATGTATGAAAGAAGTTTTAATAAAATTATTAGAGAAAAGGAGTTTTAATATTTACTTGGGTTGTAGTTAAGATTGGGGTAATGAGAGCTAAGTGTTATTAGAACCCATAGATAGAACTAAGTTGTGCTCGTATTAAGCGTGTGATTTCAGAGATCGTCTTTGCAAGGAGATCAGGTGTCACGAGAACACGAAACCGAGGTTGGTGAGAGCCGTACGTGTCGAGATCGAGTGAGAGAAGTCGTTGTCGAGCTCGTTTGAAGACAGCCGTGTTGAGGTCGTTGTCGAGCAGCGTAGCTTGGAGTTCGTTAAGGGCACTTCTAGACATTCTAGGATTTTTATTGTTATATTTCTATGTATGGATTCCTTGATTTGCGTGTAAAGCATGTAATGTGATGATATGTTTGAGTTATGCATTATTTGATATGAGATTGAATATATGATGCGAATTGCGTGTTGCTGTTGAATTGCGTTTCTTCATGCAGAATGTTTTTATTGCTTAAATGTCGAATTGCGTTTTCTTCATGTTTAGCATGCTCTCTTTATTTGATATGCGGTCAAGTAATTTTATGCGTAACTCTTTGAATATCGTATGCGGCGAATTGTTCATTGAGTGAGAGAGCTTAGCGAGTCGTTGGTGTTTGAAGTTGCGACCCGGATAGCGGAGAAGGTGCTAGGTCCCCTTTTCCGTTTATGGGGACTTCTAAGCATCGCCACACTATGGGACCTGAGTTGACTGTCCTAGGGAGAGCGAAGATCCCAAGGCTACCGGACTTTCCGGCATCTGATGCAGCGTGTGCATTCTGGAATAATTGTCGAGTCGAGAGAAAATGGATAGCGAGTTGAGTCGAGTTTAGAGTGAGATGGTTGAGTCACGTTTGGTGAATGTTATACTTTGCTGTTTACTTATTTCTTTATGCCGTGTTTATCTTGATTGTTGAGAAGTTGACCCTTTCCCGTGGTGCCTTCAATCCATGATGGTTACCCAGGCGAGGTCGAGGCGCGAGGAACTTCGGCAAAGAAGTGATGGCGAGGAGGAGCTCGACGAGGATTAGGGCGACGACCTCTACTTGTCGTGATTTGCTTTGTCTATGTTTTTGTGTATAGTGGTTGTGACCAGTTGGGCCGGTTATGTTTTGTTATTACAGGGTAGACTGGCGGTTTTACTTTTGGAGCAGCCCCCTGCGTGGGTGTCTGCCGGAAGTACCCCCAGGGTATGATTGCTCTCTTGAAGTCGTCATACCTTAGGTGTATTTTCTTTGTACATTATTATTCTGTCTTTTTGTATGCACTTTTTATATCTTATATATATAAGTATGTACTTGTTATACATGCGTGTTGTCATTTAGGACTTAAGTCTTGTGTCGTAGTTGCACCATGTTTCGAAAAGCTGTAATTACTCTGATGTGCACGAGCTGGTCTTAAAAAAAAATTATATAATAATAGACCGTACTTTTCTAAAGGGCACAAGAGTATCGTTTTAAAACACATCGCATACAGGGTAACTTGAGCTCGATGTGTTGAGCTCGGTAACTCGAGCTCGGTATGTTGAGCTCGGTAGCGGTCCGGAAACGGGTCGTTACATTGAGCTTGATCTCAAGCTGTCGAGGTCAAGCTCAGTCTCAAGCTGTCGAGATCAGCTGTTGGTCCTCAAGCTGTCGAAATCAAGGTTGATCTCGACAGGTTAGGGAAGGGGGATGTGTACTTGATCTGAGATCACTCTTTAGAAAAGTCCTATATATGTGTACTAATAGATCTACATCAACGATGTTAGTAGGGTTCTTGATCACAAAAAAATCTCATTAGGTACCTCCTCCAATTACTTTATAGTCCATATATAATTACAAAAAACAGCGTCCTACCCGTGCGTATGCACGGGTAAAATACTAGTTTAAAAGAAAAACACTCCAGAACTAATGGGACACCACATGATACGATATCTGCAAATTTTCCAATATTGCCACTTGAAAGTTGTCAATCATAATTTAAGTTGGAGGGGGGCGGTGGAGCATAACTAGGGAGGGGAAAGAGGAGGTGGGGAAAGGGAGGCAAAAGGGCGGTCGAAAGGGGGAAGAGAGAGTGAAGAGGGGATAGAGGGGGAAAACACATGGACCGACAACTGGAGTCCTTAGTGCGACATAAATGTGACAAATAATCATCCCACATGACAGAAAACGTGACAACTCAACGCCTCCGACAGAGTTAACTAATTGGGTTGGTATCAGGGACAAAAATAACTAACGGAAGACACATTAAATGATTATTTCATAGTTTCGATACATTCAAGGGGCATAGTGACGGTGTTTCATACATTTAGGGACCAGAGTGATTGTTTACCCTATTATTGTGAAAGTGAACATACGTATAGTCTCGATAAACGAAAATCCAAACATGGAGCAATGTGGATTCCTATATAAGATGATAGTGTTGACAAGTGACTCCAAACACAAGAGGGGGGTGAATTGTGAGTGAACTGTGCTTTCAAAAACTTTTGGAGAAATAAGTGCTAATTATGAGTTGCGGAAATATTAATGTGAAATAGATAAATCACTTGAAGAATAAATTGCAAACGAGTTAAAAATAAAGTAAATAGTAAGATATAAATAACAATAAAATAAAGTCTGAAATTTAATTGGTGAAAAGTAGAGAGATAAGGAGTAAAAATGCACACAATAAATTATCCAGGTTCACCTAACACCCCCTGTGGCCTCGTCCCGTCTCCCAACGCAAACGACTATGGGATTTTCACTAACTCACTAGCTTTTAAATCAGGTTCAGCTAGAAACCTTTACAACTCTATACCAGAGCAATACGTTCAAGAGATATCACCTCTCTATGAACACCTTGGGATTCCTACCCAAAAAGAAATGATTTTCACAAATAAAATGTGTTGATGCTGGAATTGGTAGGTGTTGATACCGGGATTGACGAGGTTCTCTTCCTCCTCGGGATTGGGCGTTTTCTCCTTCAGGGTCCGACGGCCCGGGTGGTGGTACACAAAAACACTCAGCGCCCGAGTTAGGCAGAGGGATTTGGAGGGGAAGCGGCGCAGGATGTATTAGGGTTTTAGGGTAAGTCGAGCGTATCAAACCTGGGGGGTCTAGCCCCCTTTATATAGTGGAGTTGCTTGGAAGGAAGGAAACCTCCGATCCGATTTCTGCGCCCGGTTCCTTCTTACCCGAGCTCGACAAATTGCCTTCGACACGAGACGCGGACGGACTTAGTACAATTTTAACGGCGATGACGTCGAGCTAAGGAAGAGCGAGCTAATCTGCACAAGGTCGGCAGCGTACTAGGACTCGGCTCGGGCCGGTCCATAACACAAGCCCCCAGACTCTTCGCGCGAAAGGGTGGAGGGTCTATCCAATGTCGCGGGTCGGTATCCAGTCGAGTCACCAAGGTCGGTGTGTCCCGAGCTTGTTTGTCACGAGGTCACGCTCCACGTCTTTGCACCTTTACTTGGCGTTACGCCACGCGTGATGGGACTCAGATGGGACGTCTGCTCGACAGTTCCTCTTCCGCCGTCGATCATCCGATGCGGCCTGAACCGCTAGAACTATATCCAATTTCGTAAATGTAGAGCTCGGATCGGTTCGGCAGTGATCGATTAGGAGCCGGCTCGGAGGTCGGCCAGTAACACAAGCCCCCTAGACTTGTTAACTTGAAAAGTTAAGAAGTCTATATTATTTGTTCTTTTTTGACCCGATGCATGAGGGCTATTGAATGGGGAGTGATCCGTTGTTGATTTTGAACCATAAGTCCCCGAGACTTGCTTGCCGAGTGGTCGAGCAAATTTGTCGAGAGTAGTAGGTCGGGTTGGACCCATCTAAGCGGTTTCAGAGCTAGCCAGGCCTCTTTGCCGACTTGATATTTTTGGAGCCGCAGGGGTTAGTCTTTGTCGCGCTGTGTTTGAGCTCGGCACGTCTTTATGCTGACATGGTGTCTTTGAAACCACAATGGTCTTGTTTAGCTCGACATCGACCTTAGCCGAGCTGCATTGGAGCTTGGAGGACTTTATGCCGAGCACGGAATCTCGAACCGCAGGGTCGAGCCGCGAGCGAGCTCACCAAGCCTCTATCTTGACTTGGGTTTAGGACCAAGCCTTTATCTTGACTTGGGTTTTAGGACCACGGGGTCGAGTGCGGCGAGCTCACCAAGCCTTTATCTTGACTTGGGTTTTAGGACCACGAGGGTCGAGCGAGCTCACCAAGCCTTTATCTTTGACTTGGGTTTAAGACCACGAGGGTCGATCGAGGCGAGCGAGCTCACCAAGCCTTTATGCTGACTTGGGTTTAAGACCACGGGGGTCGAGCTGCGAGCGAGCTCACCAAGCCTTTATGCTGACTTGGGTTTAAGACCACGGGAGTCGAGCTGCGAGCGAGCTCACCAAGCCTCTATGCTGACTTGGGTTTTAGGACCACGGGGGTCGAGCTGCGAGCGAGCTCACCAAGCCTCTATGCTGACTTGGGTTTTAGGACCACGGGTCGAGTCGGATGAGCCCACCAAGCCTTTATCTTTGTGCTTTGCTCGGTCGAGACCTTCCGAGCTTGGGGCTCGATGACTTAGTTAAAACATCCTGAATGCAATATTAAAACACCACTGAATGCAATGGGGATTGACTTATATTAAATGGGGAAGAAAGAAAGAAGGATGCGCCTCGTTAAAACCTTTCCAAACCAAAAACCCGATTGGGAAAAAGGGTTTGCAAAGGAAAGAGTACGCCATCCGTTTACAATTGTTTAACTAAAGTAGAGCTTGAGGTGCGTGGCATTCCAGGTCCTCGGTATTGCCTTCCGGATAATTCTTCTAGCCCGTATGCGCGTGTAGGTGTTACGATCGATGCGGTATGGCCGCTTCCCATGTCGATACTAGTTTGCCCTGCGCCTTACATATTTTACGGCGATTCGACTTTACGGAGGACCAGGTCTCCTACCTTGAAAGTTCTTGGTCGGACTCTGGAGTTGTAGTGCTTAGCGGCCTTTGTTTAGTTGCAAAGTTTTGCACACGGGCAAGTTCGAAGTTTCTTCCAGGAGATCTAGCTCGACTCTTGCTTCCTCTGGCGTCGATTGCCTGGCGTGTTCTCTTCTCCGATGTGGAACCGAGCTCTCTGCACCATGGCCTCCATCCCATACGTTAGCGGAAGGTGTTTCATTTGTAGCCGTGGGGGTGGTGTGGTATGCCCATAGCACCGTAGAGTTCATCCGCCCGATGCCGCTTTGTCTCTCCAGCTTGCGAGAGGCCATTGAGGATAATCTGTTTGCGGCCTCGACCGACCATTGGTTTGTGGATGCTCGGCGGGCGTAGGCGAGTCGGATTCCTAGACCTTTGCGAAGTCGTTGAGCAACGTCTTTGGTGAAGCGTGTGCCGTTATACGTGATGATGGTATGGGGCGAGCCATGGCGTGAAACCAGGCTTTTCCGGACAAATTTTTGACCTCTCGGAGTGATGGTTGCCACGGCACGCCTCTATCCACTTGGAGAAGTAGTCTATGGCGACTACGATGAACTTGAGTTGGCGGTGCGAGGAAAGGGGCGAGTATGTCAAGCCCCAGGTATTGAAAGGCGAGGCGACCACTCCGTCTTGAGACCGGTGGAAGATGGTCTCGTTTGGCGAATCTGGCACTTGTCGCACTTCCTTACGTATTCTAGGCAATCCGACTGGCGTCGGCCGATGAGTAACTGCTCGTAGGATTTTAGCTGCCAGGTCCTAGTTCGCGATGGTTCATAAATACCCTCATGTAGTTCTCTCATGGCGTGCTCGAATCTGTCTTTTCTCGTAGGTGAGTAGTGGTGCGAGAAACCTCTCTGTAAAGTCTGTCTCCGATTAGAGTGTAGTCTTGTGGTGCCGTTGGACCTGGCGTGATTCTGCACTGGTCTTGAGGCAATCTCCCTGTTTCAAGTACTCGGCGATGTTCTTCATCCAAGAATCCGAGCCGATCAACTGCGTAGTTTCTATTGTCGCGATGCTTGGTGCCTCTAAAGTTTGGGCGACCACCGTATGAGGCTGTCCCTCGGTCTTCATACTAGCCAATTTTGCCAGCCAGATCTCGCTTTGTTGTTTTGTTCTCGAGGATGTGCTCGAGTTGGACCTCTTGGAAGTTACGGATCATGGCGTTGACTTTACGAGCGTCTTTGGGCAAGTATGTCGTCTCGACCGTACTCGCCCTTGACCTGGTTGATCATCGGTTGGGAGTCGCTCTTGACTCGGGCGTCTGGGCTCCCGGCTCCCATGCGAGCTTGAGGCAGAGTAATAAAGCCTCATACTCGGCTTGGTTGTTGCTAGCTTTGAATAGGAACCTGAGTGCACGTTCGACGCCGATTCAGCGAGGCTTTCAGCGATGATTCTGCTCCACGCCTTTGGAATTGGAGGAGCCAGTCCACATATAGCGTCGATGCTCGACCTCGAGGGTTGGTGTTAGCTCTGCAATAAAGTCGGCTAAAACTTGTGATTTGATGGGTCCTCCGGGCTCATACCGATTTGGAATTCGGAGAGTTCTACCGACCGTGCCACCATTCGCCCTGAGTTCGAACCTGCGAGGATCCTTTGATTGGGTAGTCGTTTTGATTACCACCGTAATGCGCTGAAAGTAAGGCCTCGATCTTCTCGCGGAGGTCACTATCGAGCGCCGGTTCTCCACCTTACGGTACCTTAGCTCGCCCCATGGAGGACTTTGCTCACCAGTAAGCTGGCGTTGCTCGGCTTCTCTCTTATTAAGGCCGAGGCGATCGAGGTGTCGGTGGCGCCAGGTAGAGGAGGAGGGGCTCCTTTGGTGGGCCGTGTAAGGGCCGGTGGTGGCGCGTAAACTCCTTGAGCTTTTGAAAGCCGTTTCCACGGTCGTCGGTCCATTCGAGCGGTCGGTTTCTGAGTACCTGGTAGAAGGAAGCGATTTGTCGTGAGCGAATTACGAACCTGGAAAGGGCCGCGATACGACCAGCGAGTCTTTGCACTTCCTTGATAGAGCTCGGCTGCGCATCTCCAACACCGCCGGCAACTTGTCGGGGTTAGCCTCAATGCCTCTGTGGGTGATCATGAACCCCAGGAATTTGCCTCCGAGCACCGAGCGAGCACTTCTCGGGGTTTAGCGATGTCATATTTCCTCATAATGTCAAACACTTCTGGAGGTCCGGTGGTGTGCCTCGGCTGGGGGTTTTGACCACCATGTCGATCCATATACACCTCGATCGTCTTCCCGTCTGGCTTGGCGAAGACCTCGTCCACCATCCTACGGTAAGTTGACCCGCGTTCTTGAGACCAAAGGGCATAGTGGCGTTGTCGGCGGGACCTCCGTCGACCGCTCGCTCTGAGGCGATTCGTCCCGGTCGTATGCTCTTGCCCGACCTCTTACTTGATCTCTTTGATGTCATCGGCCCGGCGCCGAAATCACTCTCCCTCGGGTCGAGCTCAATCATGCGATTCGACTTGGGGTGACCTCTTCTCTGTCATCCGCCAGAAATTTGTTGACATAACCTTTGTCTCGCCTCCTTGGTCGGCGTGTATCGTAAGCAATCTCGCCCATCGGATAGGGGAACTTCATCGCCAAATGGGGGTGGAGACAATGGCGCCGACCCATTGATGTGATTCTACCGATTATCATATTGTAGGCGGTGTCGCGGTGAATCGGCTTCTACCACCAGGAGGTGGGCTTGATCGTCTTGACCCCGACGTCGCTTTGAAGGTGAGCAACACGTCGAAATGCGGTCACCCGAGCTTTAGCACCTGAAAAACCGACTAACGCATTGCCTCGATAGGGCACGATAATCGAGCTCGGTAACTTGAGTCGGTCGAAGGCTTCTTTGTAGATCACGTCTGCGAGCTTCCTTGGTCGACGAGTACTCTCTCCTGACGTTAAATCCCGCGAGGTGTACGGTGATCACCATTGGGTCGTGTTGGCATCGATCTATTCCCTGGTAATCCCTCTCCGAGAAGGGTAGGGTTGGTAAGGGCTCGGGGGGGGCCTCTGTTGATGTCGGTGTTGTGGATCTCGGTGCCTCCTCCAAGCCGGATTTGCTAGATTCGCCCCCGCTGCAAAACCACCGCAATTAAATTGGTGAGGGGTACGCCGTCTCGACCGCTTCCTGCGTTGGACGGGCGGGTGAGCGTCTTTCTCGCCTCTCCGAGCCGGCGATCGGTTCTTGCGCTTCGGGCGACGGGTCCTTCTACGCTTTGTTTCGCTCTCCCTGGGGGTTGCCCCCTCCCCTTTGTCCACGTACTTCACTAAATGTCCTTCCTGTATGAGTTTTTCAATTTTTATCTTGGTAGCTTGACATTCATTGGTGGTGTGCCCGTAGATCCGGTGGTATTCGCAGTATCTCTGGCGATCCGCATCTGGTGGGGAGCCGCCAGAGGGGCAAGGTTATGAGGTTGCCGTGTAGGCCTCCTTCAAGACTTCGGTCCTACCCACGGTCAAGGGAGTGAACCCTCCTCCGTAGTCTTGCCGCCCTCGGCGTTCGTTCCTTCTATCCGCTTTCTCTCGGCGGATCCCTACTCTGTCTTCTTGCCGGTGCGGTTTCCGCAGCGGCGTGACCTCTTCCATGTTGATATACCCATCGCTCGGCGTCTCGGCTCGTCCAAAGATCCTGCAGTCGGCGAGCGAGGAAGTCGAAGAAGGACCAGGTTTTAGTCGCGACACTATGGCGTGGAGCGCCACATCGGTCTTGAGATTTCTGATTTGGCCGTTCGTTGTTGAAAGCGCTACATGAAGGACTTCGGCGTCTCGTCCGATCTACGTTTGGTCAGAGCCAGGCAAGTGGAGTTTTTCAGGAAGGCTCGGCTGCGTGGTGAATCTGGCCGCAATTGCTCTGCGAGTTACTGAATGAGTGGATAGAGCGTTGTGGGAGGTTAGAGAACCACATCATGGTCGGTCCGCCAGGGTGCGAGGAAAGGTCAGGCATTTCAAGCCCTCGGATGCGTCGATCGGCGGCATCCGTAGCGTTGAAAGGAGGTAATGTGCTTTTCGGGGTCGGTCTTGCCCTCGTAAGCGTCCATGTTGGGGATTTGGAGGCTTCGGGACCAGGTCGGCCAGAACCCTCTCCGCAAAGGGGAGCAAGGTTAGCCCGATTTCGAGGGTCGGTTCTACCATTGCGGCGCTGCCGGACGTGACCCTCTCGCCTTGGGCTCTCCGTGGCGCTGGATGCGTTCGATCTGGACGAGTCCTGGCCATCTCTTCTAGTCCGCGAGGGCGTCTCGTGGCCTTGTATTTCCTCGCGATCGCGGGCTTCCGCGATCTGGCGCGCTAACTCCTCGTTTTCCGCCCGAGAAGCTCAGCGAGTGCGGTGGTGGGTGTCCGTTCGGGCCGAGTGATGACCGCGGCGGCGATCCGTGATTAGCGGGTGCTCCTGGTGCGCGCCATCCAACTAGGGGTTTTCTTGAGGCCTGGGTTAGTTTTTCCAAGACTGCGGTGGCGCCAATGTTGATGCTTTGGAATTGGTAGGTGTTGATCTGGGATTGGCGAGGTTCTCTTCCTCCTCGGGATTAGGCGTTTTCTCCTTGGTCCGAAGCGGCCGGGTGGTGGTACACAAAACACTCAAGCGCCCAAGTTAGACGAGGATTTGGAGGGAAGCGGCGCAGATGTATTAGGGTTTTAGGGTAAGTCGGCGTATCGAGCACAGGGGTCTAGCCCCCTTTATATAGTGGAGTTGCTTGGAAGGAAGGAAACCTCCGATCCGATTTCTGCGCCCGGTAATCCCTCCCTGATAATTCGGGATTTAGCTGATCTCTTCCACGATATTTGGCGACCTGGTGCGGATGAGCTCGGTGCGCCTTACCCGAAGCTCGACAAATTGCCTTCGACCTGAGACGCGGACAGAGCTTACGGTACAATTTTAACGACGATGACGTCGAGCTAAGGAAGGGACGAGCTAATCTGCACAAGGTCGGCAAGCGTACTAGGACTCGGCTCGGGACCGGTCCATAACAAAATGAGATGAGAAAGATACACTCAATAGTGCAGATATAACAAATTGAAGCTCAAATAATACAACTCAAATTATGTAGAATAAAAAGACTCTCAGAAAATTGTGCTCAAATAAGTGTGAGTGATGAAAAATATTTGACAGAGTTTTTGGCACAAAAATTAAGCACTGAGTTGTTATTGTTGTGTTGTAAGAAAGAGCACAGCGTTGTTTATTTATAGACCGACCGAGGAGCGTCTCACGCACTTAAAAAAATGTCCGTTGAAGATTTGACCGTTGCAGGATGATTATTAAAAGGATTTGTCGTTGCAGCATTTAAAAAAAGATTTGTCTGTTGCGTCGATTTGTCCGTTGGAATTTGTCCGTTGCGTTGAACATGAAAGAATTGAAAAACACGGAGACGGCTCGGCATACGACCTCTGAAGACAGCTCGGCAGACGACCTCTGAAGACAGCTCGGCAGACGACCTCGCCACCGCGGCTCGACAAAGCTCGGCATACGACCTCTGAGCGGCTCGGTAAAGACCTCGACACCACGACCTCGGCACCACGACCTCATCACCGACCACGGATCATCACGACGCCGCGACAAGAGCTCATCACGCGACCTCGATGCAGCGACCTCATCGCTTCGACACGCGCGACCTCGATGCGTGACCTCATCCCGGCTCGACCGCAGCGACTTCCTCCTCGATTCGACATCGACTTCCTCAGGCTCGACACGCGACTTCCTCCTCGGCCGACATCCGACTTCCTCATTTCGACATCCGACACGAGATATGCATGTCAAAATATTTTGTGCGTGTGTGATTTAATTTTAATTGAGAGCTTTTTATTACTACTTACAAATTGTCTTAATAAAGATAAATAAATACCCAGAACCCAAAGACTTGAGAAACAATCATTCTTGATACGCGTCTTGGTATTCTTTTCCACTTTTGCACGGTTGACTATTTGCAAAGCTCCCTTTGTCAATCATCAAAATCATCCTGTCAAGGCATGTATTCCTGGACTCCCCCTTTTTGATGATGACAAACATCTCATGGAGGGTTTTTAGTAAAAATATAATCATGATATAGCAATGAGATATAAGCAAGGTTTTTCAATAAAAGATATCAGAGTTTAAGCACGTATTTTAGAAAAACTCCCCCTCACAATATGCATTGTTTTTCAATAAAAGATATCAGAGTTTAAGCACAATATTTAGAAAAACTCCCCCTCACAATATGCATGATATAATTTACTCCGCCTGAATCATAAAACTCTCCCCCTTTTGGCAACATCAAAAAAGCGGAAAAGATAAAGGGAAAGGCATGTAAAACGTATGCATATACGTGTAACTAGATGGCGAAAAATAATAGAGTATCAAGGGTTCAATGAAGCATAATTGTTTGCAGTTAACATAACCTGCACAAACTTTTATTTTAGCGATTACAGGAAGGACGGTTGCATTTCTCCACTTTTAGTCTTGGTAACGGAACCTGCATAAAAATGTTAGCACACTCCAACGCCCAAGTTAGAACTTATTCATAATAAAATGCACTCACACGCAGTCATTCAATGCATGATTGATCTAAAATTCCTAACTCGGTTCTTATAAAAAAGAAGCTTTCTTTAGGCAAAGGTTTAGTAAAAATATCTGCGAGTTGTTTAGATGTTTCCACAAACTCAATCACACAATCTCCTTTTTGAACATGATCTCTAATAAAATGGTGCCTAATTTCTATGTGTTTGGTCAGGAGTGATAAACCGGGTTTTTCGTGAGGTTTATGGCACTAGTATTGTCGCACTTAATTGGAACAGTTTTCAGATTAATCCCATAATCATTCAACTGTTGTTTCATCCAAATAATTTGTGCACAACAACTGCCTGCTGCAACGTATTCCGCTTCAGCAGTGGACAAAGCCACAGTGGCTTGTTTCTTACTATGCCATGAGACCAAGGCATTCCCAAGTAAGTGACATGTCCCACTAGTGCTTTTTCGGTCCATTTTGCAACCCGCAAAATCAGAATCCGAGTACCTAATAAGTGTGCAGTCAGCACCTTTGGGGTACCATAAACCCATGGTTTGTGTGCCAGTGAGATATCTCATGATGCGTTTTACCGCTAAGAGATGTGATTCCTTAGGATTTGCTTGAAAACGTGCACACATACAAACACTAGACATAATATCCGGACGACTAGCAGTGAGATAGAGAAGAGATCCTATCATACCTCTATACTTACTTACTTGACCGACTTACCACCTTCATCTTTGTCAAGATAGCATGATGTGCTCATGGGAGTTGAGATTTCTTTGGCGTTGCTCATTCCAAATCTTTTAAGCAACTCCTTGCAATATTTGGATTGATTTATAAAAATTCCTTCTTTTGTTTGTTTGATTTGAAGTCCAAGGAAGTAATTTAGCTCTCCCATCATTGACATTTCAAATTCACTTTGCATGATATCAGAAAATTCCTTACACAAGGATTCATTAGTAGCACCAAATATTATATCATCGACATAAATTTGAACAAGTAAAATGTCATGCTTTTTGTGTTTAATGAAAAGAGTGGTATCAACTTTTCCTCTTTCAAAACCTTTTTCAAGTAAATATTTGCTCAACCTCTCGTACCAAGCTCTCGGAGCTTGTTTTAAAACCATATAAAGCCTTTTTCAATTTGAAAACATGATTTGGAAATTCAAAATTTTCAAAACCGGGAGGTTGATCAACATATACTTCTTCTTGAATAAAGCCATTAAGAAATGCACTTTTAACATCCATTTGAAAAAGTTTGAAATCCATGATGCATGCAAATGCGAGAAGCATCTTGAATAGCTTCTAATCTAGCCACGGGTGCATAGGTTTCATCGAAATCTATGCCCTCTTGTTGATTATAGCCTTTGCAACAAGTCTAGCTTTATTTCTAACAATGATACCGTTTTCATCAAGCTTGTTGCGAAAGACCCATTTGGTCCCAATGACTAGGTGATCTTTAGGCCTAGGGACAAGTTCCCAAACATCATTTCTCTCAAATTGATTTAATTCCTCTTGCATAGCAAGGGTCCAATACTCATCAAAGATGGCTTCATTGACGTCATTTGGTTCAATTTGAGAGACAAAGGCCATATGATGACATGCATGATTAAGAGAGTTTAGTCGTTACCCCTTTTGAGATATCACCTATTATGTTGTCAAGAGGATGGTTCTTTGAGACTCTCCATTCTTTTGGAAGATTTGAGTGAGAGAGTTCTTGAGAGGGTTGAGGCAAGGACTCTTGATCCTCCTTTTGAACTTTTGATCTCTCTTGTTCCTCTAAATAGGTATCTCCAAATACTTACAAGATCATCAACACTTTCTTCTCTGAAGATTTGGGGTTAGATTCATCAAAAGAAACATGCACAGATTCTTCAACCCAAGTTCTTTTATTAAAAATTCAAGCTTTACTAGAAGTGGAATATCCAAGAAATAAACCTTCATCGGCTTTAGCATCAAATTTACCAAGGTTATTCTTACCATTGTTTAGGACAAAACACTTGCATCCGAAAAACGTGAAGGTGGGAAATGTTGGGCTTCCTTCCTTTGTAGAGTTCATACGGTGTTTGCTTAAGGATCGGCCTTATAAGAACTCGATTCATCACATAGCAAGCGGTGCTCACTGCGTGGCCAAAAGTACTTAGGAAGGTTAGTCTCATTGAGCATCGTCTCGCTAGCTCTTCAAGAGACCGATTTTTCCTTTCAACCACTCCATTTTGTTGCGGTGTCCTTGGAGCGAGAAAAGTTGTGATCGATGCCATTTTTGCAAAATGCTTCAAATGCTTCATTCTCAAATTCCCACCATGATCACTTGAATGGAAGCAATGTTAAGTCCCTTCTCATTTTGTATAACCTTTGCAAGTTTTCAAAAGCATTAAAAGCATCATTTTTGTGAGAAATAAATAAAGTCCATGTATAGCGAGAATAGTCGTCCACAATAACAAGAGCATAGTAATTGCCACCAAAGCTTTTAGGTCTAGAAGGGCCAAATAAAGCCATATGTAAAAGTTGTAAAGTAGGTTTGTAGAACCAATATTTTCAGATTTGAAAGATGCCTTTACTTGTTTTCCTTTTTGACATGCATCACAAAGTTTATCTTTTTCAAAATGAAGCTTTGGTAAGCCAATTACTAAGTCCTTTCGAACTAACTTATTAAGATGATCCATGTGAATATGAGCCATTCTCCTATGCCATAGCCAAGATTCAGCCTCTTTACTAATAAGACAACATGCATCATTTGAAGGTATTTTATCTAAATCAAGCATATAGATATTTCCAATTCTAGGTCCAATTACAATAACATTTTCATTTATAGAATCCATGACCATGCATTTTGAAGAATCGAAAACCACTTTGTTTCCTTTATCACAAAGTTGACTAATGCTTAGCAAATTATGCTTCAAACCATCCACATACAAAACATTTTCAATAGTGGGATTAGGACTCTTACCAATAGAACCAATCCCAAGAATTTTACCTTTGTTGTTGTCACCATATCGGACATAACCACTATTTTTAGGTACTAATGAGGAGAACTTGCTTTTGTCTCCTGTCATGTGCTTTGAACAGCTGCTATCAAGATACCAATTTAAGTCCTTGGCTTTCAAGCACACCTGCAAGATAAAATCAGGTTTTAACTTTTGGTACCCAAGCCATCTTGGGTCCATATGAGTTAGTCTTGGGCAAGGTGCCCTTTGGAATCCACATCTTTTTGCCAACTACATTTTTATTCTTTCTAATATTGCAAATAGAGGCAGTGTGACCATTTCTACCACAGCGAAAGCATTTAATGAAAGGACTACTTGAGGGTTTGTTGTGATTGAAGAGTTTAAAAGATTTTTCATGAATTTTTGGATGATAACCTAAACCAGCTTTTCCAAAAGTACCTTTTTGGTTTCCTAACATAATGTTTAGATTATCTCTTCCCATCGTAAATTTTGCAAGAGTGTTATTTAAATCCTTAACCTTATTTTTCAAAACACTACACTCATTGCATTTTAAAACTTCATCCTTTTTATTTTCACAAGATATGGGAGGAGAAGTTTCAATCACAACAACTTGTTTTTCTTTAAGAATCACTATCTCTTTGTTTAAAATTTCAATTTTTGATTCAAGAGAAGAGATGGTTTTCTTAGAAGAAAGAACAATTTTTACAAGTTTAATCGTTTCATTATTGAATTCTTCACAAGCAAAGCAAGTACTTCATCATAACTTAAAGAAGAGTCAGGTTCATAAAAATTTACCTCATTTTCATCATGATTTGCCATTAGACTAAGGTGAGCCTCTTCATTTTCAGATTCATCAAGAATCCATATCATTATCATCCCAGGCAATGTAAGCTCTTCTTCCCTTCGAATCCTTTGGTGGTTTCTTTTCAAATTTCTCATTCCTCGTTTGGTTTTGAGGACAATCGGGTTTTATGTGACCTTTCTTTCCACACTTGTAGCAGGTAGGATTAAAAGAAGTTGTTTCATCACTTTTCTTTTGAGAGCTTGGGAACTTACCTTTGTTTCTGAGTCTCATGAACCTTTGAATTTGCGAACCATTAGACTTATGTTTCCCTCATTATTTTCATCTTCAAGGAAATCACATTCGTCATCGTCAGTTTCCTCAATGCTTGCTTTGAAGGCGAGCCCTTTCTTTTTCTTATCAGCTTCTTCGCTTTCCATGAGACGATTTAGTTCAATTTCATGTTCCTGCAATTTTCCAAACAAAGTAGCCAAGGTCATAGAAGATAAGTCTCTAGATTCAGCTATAGCAGTGACCTTGGGTTGCCAATTCCTGTTTAGACATCTAAGAACTTTGTTAATCAAATCTTCAGTACTCAAGAATTTCCCAAGAGCTCGAGATGGTTTATTATATGGATGAAGCTTTTGCATATCTTGTATGTTTTCACTTGGTTTCATCCTAAATAACTCATACTCATGGGTTAATGTGTTCATTCGAGCCCTCTTGACCTCGGTAGTACCTTCATGGGTCAATAGAAGGGTGTCCCACATTTCTTTAGCAGTCTTGCAATTTGAGACCCTATAGAATTCATCGTAGCTTAAAGCAGAAGTGATGATGTTCTTAGCCTTCAAATTGTATTGGACCTTTCTTATCATCTTCGGTCCAAAGTGATCTTGGTTTGTCTACCACCGCATCATTAATTGATTGAGTGGGGACAAATGGACCATTTTCCACAAAGATCCCAAATATCAAGATCAACACCCTCAAGAAAGATTTGCATTCTATCCTTCCAATACCCATACCCTCACCATTGAAAAATGGGGTCTGTTCATGGAAGTTCCCTCGTAATTGTTTGAAGTCATTCTCTTGAGACGGTTAAGTCCTTTATACAAGAGTCTAGCTCTGATGCCACTTGTTGACAAGTGACTCCAAACACAAGAGGGGGGTGAATTGTGTGTGAACTGTGCTTTAAAAAACTTTTGGAGAAATAAGTGCTAATTATGAGTTGCGGAAATATTAATGTGAAATAGATAAATCACTTGAAGAATAAATTGCAAACGAGTTAAAAATAAAGTAAATAGTAAGATATAAATAACAATAAAATAAAGTACAGAAATTTAATTGGTGAAAAGTAGAGATAAGGAGTAAAAAGCACACAATAAATTATCCAGGTTCGCCACCTAACACCCCTGTGGCCTACGCCCTGTCCCCAAAGCAAACCACTATGGGATTTTCACTAAATCACTAGCTTTTAAATCGAGTTCACTAGAAACCTTTACAACTCTATACCAGAGCAATACGTTTAAGAGATATCACCTCTCTATGAACACCTTGGGATTCCTACCAAAAAGAAATGATTTTCGCAAATAAAATGAGATGAGAAAGATACACTCAATAGTGCGAGATATAACAAATTGAAGCTCAAATAATACAACTCAAATTATGTAGAATAAAAAGACTCTCGTAAAATTGTGCTCAAATAAGTGTGAGTGATGAAAAATATTTGTGAGTTTTTGGCACAAAAATTAAGCAACTGCGTTGTTATTGTTGTGTTGTAAGAAAGAGCACAGCGTTGTTTATTTATAGACCGACCGAGGAGCGTCTCACGCACTTAAAAATGTCCGTTGAAGATTTGGCCAGTTGCAGGATGATTATTAAAAGGATTTGTCGTTCTGACATTTAAAAGATTTGTCCGTTAGTCGATTTGTCCGTTGGAATTTGTCCGTTGCGTTGAACATGAAAGAATTGAAAACACGGAGACGGCTCGGCATACGACCTCTGAAGACAGCTCGGCAGACGACCTCTGAAGACAGCTCGGCAGACGACCTCGACAAAGCTCGGCATACGACCTCTGAACAGCTCGCAAAAGACCTCGGCACACGACCTCGGCACGCGACCTCATCAGCTCGACACGGATCATCAGCTCGGCACGCGACAAGAGCTCATCACGCGACCTCGATGCAGCGACCTCATGCTTCGACCACGCGACCTCGATGCGTGACCTCATCAGCTCGACACGCGACTTCCTCCTCGATTCGACATACGACTTCCTCGAGGCTCGACACGCGCGACTTCCTACTCGGCTCGTCATCCGACTTCCTCAGCTCGACATCCGACACGAGATATGCATGTCAAAATATTTTGTGCGTGTGTGATTTAATTTTAATTGAGAGCTTTTTATTACTACTTACAAATTGTCTTAATAAAGATAAATAAATACCCAGAACCCAAAGACTTGAGAAACAATCATTCTTGATACGCGTCTTGGTATTCTTTTCCACTTTTTGCACGGTTGACTATTTGCAAAGCTCCCTTTTGTCAATCATCAAAATCATCCTGTCAAGGCATGTATTCACAGATAGTTTTTATAAAATGTACTATATTCAAATCTTTAAAATTAATATAGCTACTCGATAAATCAAAGCAAAAAGTGTATTTTGAATAAAAATAAAAACAAAACATCTGAATATCTCTATATTTATTATTACTAGATTTTTGTACTCGTGTGATATACGGGAGAAATATTTTATGTAAGAATAATTTTGTATTTTTTATTTAAAAATTTTAGTTGTATCTAAAAAACAGTAAAAATATAAAAAATAACTGATAAATAAATATTAAAGTAATGCATTTTTATTTGTTTCATGTTCCTGCATAATGATGTAATACATCTATTAAACTACTCAATTCAGTTGTACATTATTATGTAGTTTCCTATAACATCATCATTTATATCCATCAAGTTATGTTTGATTCTAAGTAATTATTTATTTTTATATATAGGTTCGTCTCGAATAGGCATACGAATCCAATCAGCCATGCGAATACACGGTTACCTTGTTAGTTTCATTACAAATCATGTTTTAAGCAATTTGACTATCACTGTGAAGTTTTTTTATCTTCTTTTCACTTCACAATAATCAATACCTATCATTTATTTATGTTTAATGCTTCTTTTGATCTTCTTGTACTTATTCTGTGTTTCCTTTCCTCTTGTGTGCAAGAATAAAAATAATAGTATGATGGATTATCTTCCTTTCTCGGAATTTGGCTTGTGAATTATTATACCATTTTCTTTTTCTCCAAGAAACCTCGTAAATTTGTTTTCTAAGCATCATAAGCAACATCCTAATTAAAAACCTCCTCAAATGTGTCGTTGTCGTTCTTCACCAATCCATGGACTTATACTGTTTGCATCTTTCACATTACCCAAAAATCCAATACCTACGATCACCACGTCATCACGAGAGGCCTTTCCTATCACGTCTCTCAACATCTTTACTTTATTCTTGAAATCTTGCTTTGCGCTAACCAAAGTATAAATGCGAGCAAATCTACCCCATAACATCTAGTAGGTTTCCTCTAATTGTTATGTTCAAAACGCGTTGGTTCATAGGTACGCCCCATGCGTCGTGGCTGAGCTGGTTTACATTCGAAAGAGAAATGTAGAGAAGGCACTTGAAGCGCTAAACGATATTTTTGGGACAAGCAAGGCAGTTTGAACAAACATGTTCCTCTTATGATGCGATTTTGAAAGGAAGACGTAAAAGCAAGGTGTATATCAAGTAGTTGTCCCTTGATGATGGGTGGGCTAAACTTAATTCAGATGGAGCATCCTAGTGCAACCCAAGGGCTGTTGGATGTGGTGGCTTAGTGTAAGACAATCATGGTATTTGGGCGAACTTGAGCCAGTGTTCCTCCTATGTAGTTGAACTGTGGGGCTTAAGTCATGTCTTAGAATTGGCTTGGGCCAGGGATATTAGGAAACTGGTGGTAGATCTTAGCAATGTCACCATTATTTCTCTTACTAAGAAAGGTGATTTGGGCAAGAGAATGAGCGATTTCTTTTTGCGTATTAAGCATTGGATAGATTGTGATTAGTTGATATAGTTTAAGCACACCTATCGTGAGGAAACGCTTGTGCTGATTTTCTTGCAAATTGGAGTTTGTCTTGAGAGCTTGGTGCTCATGTAATTGAAAATCCCTTCAATTTTAAAATTGTCGTTGCTTAGTGATATTAGTGGGGTTTGTTTGCCCCGAAAAATCTTTGAGATGTAATTTCCATATGTGCATTTAACACCATCTAATACAATAAAAAGATACTATTGCTTAATTGATTAACCATAAAAAAAATCAAAACTTTGCTAGAAAATCACAAATTTGACCTTGATAAAATGAAATTATTTAAAAGAAAAGTAAACATTATAGCAATTGATAGAAAAATTAAATATTTAAATTTTAATAAACAGTTCTCTAAACCCTCTCTCTTTCTTCTTTCTCATCCACCGGAGGGGTGGTTTTTGGCCCTTTTTTGGCATGAAACCACCCCTCTACATCATTTTTTCTCTTCTTTTATCTAACTAAGTGGTTTTTCCACGTAGATTTAGTTTTTTTTTTGTTTTTTCGTGATTTCGTCGTCTGAGTATAGCGTTGTTTTGTTCATCGTCTTGGTGCGACATTGTTTTGGTTTTTTGTCTTGTTGCATGTTTGATTCAGATTGGCAGATCAGCTTCGATCCATCCTAGTTTCAATCAAGATGGGGGTGTCAACATTACAGATCTGGAGTGCTAATAGTGGTCACTGATAACTCTTAGAAATAAGAGTTATTTAGCTATCTTAAGCTTGAATTTGTAAAGCCAAAGCGTGTTTTAAGTGTTCAATGTGTGCATTTTAGTTTAGTATATGAATGTTTAGTTTAAAATATGTTAATTACTGTTTTGGCACTTTTAGTGCCATTTGAATAATGTCATTGATTTAGCATGCAGAATTATGCAAGAAATTCTGGTGCTGCTACTTGATGCCACACGACACTTGTCATGGGACCTATCCTGGTCCCATGCAGAAAACGTCCAGCTGCGAATTATTTCGTTTGGGAAGTGGTTCCGGCTGTAAAATGGCAGCCTCCATGTGCCATAAAGTGACAGAAACAGTGGTCCCCACTCATATTTTTGAAGATGTGATTATTTGTGAATGGGTCTTAGTTTCTTTATTAATTAAATGGATAAAACGAGGCACAAAAAGGATGAAAGGGAGGGATTGTCACTTAAGAAAACCCCTAAATAGGGTAGAACAGTTGCTGAACGGTAGAGAGGGTTTTTGGGAATTAATTTGACAACACCCTTCCTCTCTCATTCAGTCGCCAACCACACTCCATCTCCTTCTTCCTCCATTTCCTTCCATTTTCACCATCTTCCACCATTCCATCTTCAACCTCCCTTCACCACTCAATCTTCCATCATTGTTAACCCATTTTCGGAGTTGATTTTCTGCACATTTGCAGTGGAGCAGATTTACGTTAGAGAGAATAGCTTGGGCAAAGAGAAGTTTTATGCTTGAACAAGCTCTTGGCTATTTCTTTTCCATTCTATCATTTTATTTCTCCATTTATAAATTTGAATATTCAGGTTTGTGATGGATATTAGCTTTGGTTTTATTTTCTGTTTTCTTGTTTTTAAGCTCATCATGAGCTAAACCTTTTATGCTAGGATGATTTAAAGTTGTAACAAAACCTTGTTGGTGAATTTATGTGAATGTTGCTTTGCACTTTTAACTCATGTGATTTACTGTCATATGCTTAATCTGAGCCTGTACACCTTAGGTTAGGCACTTTCATGTTTGATACTGACAGGGTTGAATATGCTCACTTCATAAGTTGATATGGGCAGTATTAGTAATGAACACATTTTCTAATCTTGATTAAACTAGACATAGGCAATCAAACTCATAGAATTGATATGAGTCACACCTAGAAGACAAGGGGGAACATAATGGGGGCTTAGACATAAGGTATCATTTACTTAACCCTGTGAAAGGGACTGAAAAGCACACACATTAACACTCTGCGTTCAGGTACTATAGCACTCGTTCACAGCACCTAACTAACTTGGTCAAGTTACAATGGATATGAAATCCTAGCTATTTTTATCCATCCATTTTTACCACATCTTTTTTAAGCTATTTTTACTGTTAATTACACTTTAAATTACTGTCATTATCATCTCAAATTAATGTGGTACTTGTTACTTTGTTCTCTCATTAACTAGATTAGCCAAATTAGAAATTTGTGGAATTAACTGTAATCAATCTCCGTGGGAACGATCTTTACTTACTATTTATTACTTGTTACGATTGTGTATACTTGCACATTGCACTTTATATCGCAAACAAGTTTTTGGCGCCGTTACCGGGGATCGAACGTGTTGATTTCTATAAGTTTTCAATTGAGTTAGTTTGGTTTAGTTGAGATACTTACCCTTTAGTGTGTTTATTTTTAGCAGTAAAATTTTCTGTTTTGTGTTGTATTTTGTGTTTGTGGTGTTGTCTTTGTTGTTCTTAGCATTGCTCACCTTGTTTGTTATTTTGTGAGAGAAAAAAATCCACTCCTAGCCATGGAACAATATTATTTTGACTCATGCAAGCAAGGAATGCTCAACCACAATATTTCAACCATGAATTTTATGGAGGTGAATGTGAAAGGGGCTGTTATGAGACAAATTTCATGTCCATGACAATACCAAATGTGGATTATGGCATGAAAAATTTCATTTAGGAGCAAGAGTCTTATCCTCAAGCTTAATTCGAAGAACCCCATGAGGAATCCTCCAACCTCGACATCTTTTTCTCCCTACAAATGGCTCCTGAGCATGTGGTTCGATTGGTTATATCCGAGACTACTTATAGTCGATTTGAGTCTGCACAGAGTATAGTAACGACCCGTAACTGGATGAGGTTAAAGACTGTGGTTCCTCATTTCTCTTTGGCCATCAACCGTACTTATAAGCTTTTGTTTTGGCTATTAGGATTAAGATGGCTTGGTAATGCCATATTGGTTTCTGTTCTGATTAAGTGTTTCATTACCGTGTACTTAGCTGACTTAGATATTCGTGTTGATTTTCAATTGTATATGAGGAATGCCCTAACACATTCTGTTCAATCTGGGTGTATTGATCTTTTTTCTAATTTTTGAATAAAGTTTGATTTTCGTCAAAAAAAATGTCAATCATTTAATCAATAGAAATAACTTTTATTTTTTTTAGCAAAATTACTCCAGAGGTTCCTTAACTTAATTTAAAGTTTCGGATTCATCGTTTATCTTTTTTTTTCCCCCAAGTTGGTCCTTTAAGTTGTAAAACATTAACACCGTCGACTTTTTTTTCAGTTTCTGTTACGCTCCGTTAAAATAAAAACTATGTGGCCGTTACGCTGCTTAGGTGTCCATTATGGTGCTTACATGGAGGACCGTTTGTATGAGTCATCATTTTTTATTTAGTTTTTTTATTAAAAATCCAATTAACAAGACTTGTTTCCTTTACCAACACGTTAGGGTTATTCAAGAGACCCAAAATCCCCATAGTTGAGAGGTTCAAGAATGCATTTTTTTTCTCAATAACACTTTCCCTTTCTCTCATTCCCTTCCAGTTTTGATTTGATTTCCCTATCCCTCTTCCCCTTTTTTTTCTCTTCCTCATTTCCCCTCGTCTGCTTTCTCTCTTCGCTCCCATCAAAAATTATAATCAATTTGGAGTAGCATTCAACCTATAAGAACGAGAGTGAACAAAGACATGCATAAGGTTTGGAGGCACAACTCTGGTCATGACCCATGAAAATTAATTTTAGTGATGAAAATAAAAAACAAGTAAATCATGGAAGGTGGCTCTGTTTGTGTTTTATGGCTTTATAGGTTTTTACTTCTTAAGCAAATTACTATTGTTTTATGGGTTTTTGTTTTCGTTGGTGGCTCACCATTTTGCTGGTAGGAGTTGCCATTTGTGAAATGATGGAGTTGGTGTGAAAAAACATCTAGGAAGTGTTTGGCTTGGGATATTGCCTTTAAGGTTTTTGAAAAAATACCTGTGACAGTATTATGGTTTTTGGTCTTTTGGGGTTGGTATTCGAGGGAAGGATGATGAGCTTGGTATGATGGGGTTACAGCAGTTCATTAAAGGTGATGAGGGACTTGTGTTATGTAGGGAGGGTGTGACAGTAAGTGCTGCTGGAAGTGTGGGTGACCGGTGAAGAAAACGAACTTGGGAAAGAAGCTGAACCAGTTTTTTTGTTTTTAATAAAAAATAAAAATGTAACTCAAATTATGATTCAGCGGCCACTTAAGCACCATAACAGACACCTAAACAGCATAATGGCCACATAGGTTTTTTCTTAACGGAGCGTAATGGAAACTGAAAAAAAAGGTTGACGATGTTAACGTTTTAAAACTTAAAAGATTAACTTGGGAAAAAAATAAATGACGAATCTGAAATTTTAAATTAAGTTAAAGGACTTTTAGAGTAATTTTACCTTTTTTCCCCCCTCTTATAACAATTAAATTGGCAAACCACATAGAAAGTTTAGAAGCTTATATTGCCAAGAGTTCGACGATCAATATATAATGACTTTTTTATTTGAAACAGAGAGGGAAAATAAATCACAAAATATATTCAAATGCAGGATATAAGCTTTTACATTTAGTTGTCAATACGCATTGTATTTTCATATAAAAAAGGGGATGTTTTCAGCGGCCACATAAGCACTATAACAGACACCTAAACAGCATAACGACCACATAAGTTTTTTCTTAACGGAGCGTAATGTAAACTGAAAAAAAAGGTTGACGGTGTTAGCCTTTTAAAACTTAAAAGATTAACTTGGGAAAAAAAATAAATGACGAATTTGAAACTTTAAATTAAGTTAAAGGACCATTAAAGTAATTTTAGCTTTTCTTTTTGTTTCCCTCTTATAACAATTAAATTGGCAAACCACATAGAAAGTTTAGAAGCTTATATTGCCAAGAGTTCGACGGATCAATATATAATGAATTTTTTATTTGAAACAAAGAGGGAAAATAAATCACAAAATATATTCAAATGCAGCATATAAGTTTTTTCATTTAGGTGTCAACTAGTATTTTACCCGTGCATACGCACGGGTAGGACGCTGTTTTTTGTAATTATATATGGACTATAAAGTAATTGGAGGAGGTACCTAATGAGATTTTTTTGTGATCCAGATTTAATATATTTCAAACTATTTAGACTACTTTTGAAATTGAAGAAATAATAGCTGTAATACTGTTTTGATATTTTTTATAATTAGAAACTTTTATAACAGAAAAATACCAAAGAAACCATTCCAAAAGAATTGGTCATCCTTACATACCAAAGAAAATACCAAATCCTTCCAAAATATGACTGATTTATCAATAACAATAGAAAATTAAGTAGTAATCTTTTTCACAACCACCATGTTGTTCGATTGGGATAGAGAAAGTCAAAGATGAGTTTGTTGCCACCCTTAAAACCATTAATTCTTCAAAAAGTTTTCCATCAAGCATCAACCATCAACTGATAACTTCTTGAATGAGCAAAAAATTTGATCAGACTGAAATTGTGAAATAATAGTTGTAGTTATCAACCTTGTCACAATAAGTAGAGAAAAAAATATAATAAAAGTCCATTAACACGAACATACCTAAATGCTACAGGTTGTGGAATACTTCTTTGAACACAACGTTTGTGGTTGTGTTCAATGGTTGTTTCTCCTTATCATGTATTAATATCTTTAACCCTTTCTTGGTCCGACTCGAAATTGCTACATATAGCGGCCATGACTAAAAACTGGTCTAGGTAAGTACAAACCAACACTTGCTAGTGATTGACCCTGAGATTTGTTTATGGTCATAGCATATGAGACAATTATAGGAAACTGTCTCCTAATTAACTTAAAAGGCCATGGGGATTGGGATGGTGACATACACATTCGAGGAATATATACGTTGTCCATATTACCATTTGAAGACATCTTTTTGGCTTCAATGACACGATTTCCCAATCTTGTCACTATCAGTTTGGTACCATTACATAAACCTTTTGCTTGGTCTATATTCCTCAAAAGCATAATAGGAGTTCCAATCTTAAGTGTAATCTTATGGTTGGGAAGTCCAGAGGTTCTGAGAGAATTAAGAAATTCAGGAGTAAGAATCTCAAATGGTTCACATTCATAAGCATCAGACTTATCAATAGAATCAGAGCTTAGATATTCTCTTTGTTCACCTATGTTGACAAAAAATATAATATCATCAATCATTAGAAAACTAACCGATATAAAGTCTTTGGTATGTAAGTAAGTGTAAAATAATAATGATGTAATACCTGGAAGCAAGTTCATCATATAATCATTGATTTGGTCGACAACTTCAATTGTTGATGCCAGTATTGCTCTTGACTGCAAAAATACCTCATTATTGTGTTGCTGTATAAAATCTGGATATGTGCTTCTAACTATAGCATCAATGGGGTCATCAAAATCTGTTATCAAACATTCATCTGGAATTTTGATTTCTGCATATCCATCATTAGGTTCAGATAATTTGCCATCCCCAACATCTAGTATCCATAGGTTGAGCTTGACCTCGACAGGTTGAGCTTGAACTCGACAGGTTGAGATCAAGCTCAAGCTGTCGAGATGAAGCTCAAGCTCTCGAGATCAAGCTTGATTTTGACAGCTTGAGGACCAACAGCTTGAGCCGTGTTTACTTACTCAGAAATATGATATTTGTCAACCAAGCCCTTAGGAAAGTCCTATATATATTATGCTTGATGACTAACCAAATTGGTCGAAATTTATATGCATTAATTGGTGCAAGAGGAGCATCTTAATTGATTCCTCAATAACAGTTTTTTTATATAATAACTTGATATTATTTTTTCACCATCAGTGCAAATAGATAATTGTTCAAAAATTCAATAAAAGCCAAAAAAACATGAGACAATATATGTTTTCATCCATATTCATTATGCATAATCTGTAGTTCTTCAATGCTTACAAAAAGAAGGTTGTCCATTAGGCATTATATGTTTTCACATACATTGTTACCATGACAACCACACAACAAAACACAAAAGACACATAAAGTCATACTATCTTTAGTTACAACTGAAATGCCAAATCAAAGCTTAGATAATAACTGAGGAAGCAAAGGTCACTCATTCAGCTTTTAATTATCTTTGTTATCTTTGTAGACGATAAGCGTGCAGACGCCATTTCTTCACTAAGCTTACATTCATGCAAAGATATCGGATGAGTCCTCTTTCTTTGGAGTAATAGAGGATATCATTTCTGGATCATGCTCTGCAGTGGCTGATAAAGATTGCTGTAACAATCACAAATGTTTTAGTAGGGATGTTAAAAAACATAATAAAAAGGAATTTTAAATATTGCATCTGATATAGACTTACAGTGTCAAATTGAACATCTTCAATGGGATCACAATTTTCCTTAGGCGGTTTGGATGTCTCCTGCATCGAAAATAAAAGCGTTAAGAGCTTAAAGCCACTGCAGAGTCTATTTGATAGTGTATGTTTACTCTACCTCTTGAGGGTGTATTTGATCCAATATTGTTCGTATCATTCCTTGATTATCCCATGTTTTAATAACAGATGACTGGTTGTTGGATGGTTGCACCTTGATCCTTAAAGCCAAAGTCCTTGCTAGAATATCATCAAGTGCCTTAGGATAAGACCTCGGATTGTCTTCCCCAGCCTATATTAGCAGATTAGTATAAGTATACATATATTAGTAATCTTAAGCAGTTTTTTGAAGAAAGAAAGAATCAATTCACGTGGGAAAAAAAGGTACAACGACATACTTCTATCATCTCGTTTCTAAGTTCAAGAGCTGTCTTCCCTATAAATTTCGCACAATCACTATCCCAGAAAACAAATTTGGCACTGTCTTTGCGATCATAAACCCGAATTTCCAATTTATACCTATGAACAAATAAGGTGTTAAATTGTTGTGCAAAATCTTAGTATATTAGCTATATTTGGATAGAAATGAAGAGTTATAACCTTGGAACAGTAGTTTCATTGTATTTTCCACAATCACATGACCACGGACCATCAACCACCTTTCCTTTCCTACTCCTGGTGCACCCAGAGCATCCTTCATAACTCCATCCGTTCTTGTTAACAATGAATTTCCCAGTTGTAGCCACAGTGACACAGGTTGTTTCCTAGTTAGAATTATAAGTTAGCAAAATTGACATCACAAAATATCATAAATCACTTGTTATCATATTTACCTCTTTAAGGTCATTTATTTCGTGGAGGCCTTTGATAAGAGCTTTATAGACAAATCTGTCTTGTTCAGAAAATTGGGAGCATCCAGTGAATTGGGTTAATGATTGACTTGATGACTCAATCACTTCAGTTGCTTGTAAGCTGTAATATATAATATATTTTGTTAAAAAGATGTGCATACATTCCAAGCAATATATGATTAAATGTGCATACAAAAAGTCATGATGTACCTCCTTCTGAAGCTGTGGATTTCTTCAATATCTTCATTAATGATTAGTTTGGAACCAAACCATGAGTTTGAAACAGATGGAGGAAACTTTCCTGACATATAACAAAAGAAACATAGGTAAGGTATTAAAAGAATCCATAGACAACATAAAATAGGAAGTTCAGATGCTAATCCAACCTTGTCCTTGTTTCACTTTGCATGGGTCAGTATGATAATAACTGATCCAGAAGCAGTGTTGTGCTTGAAATAATTAAGAAACCTCATTGCAACTGACTCCCAAAGAGTAACATTAAGCAACTTACCACTACCAAATAAGAAAATAATAGTTAAAATATAACTAATACTAATGATTTAAAACTAAATAATTGAGAAATGATACTACTGGTTTGTTACCTTTGATCCTTCACATTGAAGACAACCTTTTTGGAGTCCGTGACTGTCCAGTTAAAAACTTTGTTATGCACCAAGCCAATCAAATCTATACCAACATTACATTTGTAGTGTTACATTCAATGAATTAAATCGAAGATAGCAACATTCTTGGGAGAAACATCAAAAGTTGCTTGAAAACTTACACACTAATAGATCGATTTAAATATGCCATTAAGAATGTCTCCAAAGTCTTTAAACTGGTATGGACTTGTTGGTATGTCGTGAAAGTCTTTCTCTTTAAATATAGTACCATCGTGAGAAAACCATCTTGTATGGATGGTCACAAACCTTAAATTGAAAATCATTGGCATGTACAACAAAATTCTCAAAGACGTAAGTTTTTGTTCGATAAGCTTGTTCCTCCATGCTCCCATGTCATCCTTGGGAACCATCTGCATGAATCTTATCTCCCTATTAAATAAAAAGCAGTCATCTAGTAAATTGTTTGATATTTAGATAATCATAACTAATAGTAATAGATATTTAATAACAACAGATCTCTATAAGACTAAGAGACTTACATTGGCATCCATAAAGATCATTTCATAATGTTCTTGCCTTGCCTTGTTAGTTACAATCCAAAGATCCGATATTCTCACAAAGAATCTTCCATGTCTCTTTTAAGTCATTGACCTCTTTGATCATATCAAACTCGAGCCATTTTCTAAAATGTAAGAAATATAAGAAATATAAGTTGAGGATGAAGTCTTTATTTCTATAATGTATTTCTCACTTATTTTGCACATAAATTTTGACAATGTGGGTTTGAATGATACAACAAAATGTAAGATTGATAATGATTAAAACAAAAAACGGTTAAACAAAAAGTAAGGTGAAGATGGGGTGTTACCTTGTCTCTGTAGTAGAGCAGAATTTTGGGTGTAGAAACAACAAATTCGAACAGAGGTAAATATCAGATATATGTTACAAAACGAAAATACGAAAATAAGAGGTAAAATAATAATGAGAAGAAGAAGAACAACCAACAATGGATATGAGAAAAAAAAGTCTTAGTCCTCGCCAGAAAGAAAGAAAAGAAAAGAAGAGAAGAGGAGGAGGAGGAGGAGGAGGAGGAGAAAGTATTGAGAAGAAGAAGGAAGAAGTACCGAAAGTTGATGCTGAGAAAGTGAAGTGTGAAGTGAGATGGGATAGCACAGTCTGTGAAAGAAGAAATGAGACTAACTTGTAATAGGAGTGATATAGCACAGGTGGAATGATTGTAAGACAGGTGTTTTTTTTTGTGTTGACTGGTGTTAGTCTTTCGTGTGAGGTCAGAACTTCCACCACTGCTCCATTCATTAAATGCTTGTCTTAGTTGAAGGGATTTGGTGTCATCTTGGTTGACTGTATCTATTCTTTTTTGGCTTTTTGACAAGATAGTCACGCACATTATACAATGTAATTGAAGGTATTGGCTTTTAGCTTTTGTTTTTCTTTGTCTTTGTGACTTATTTTGCGGTAATGGCTTATTAAAAAAAAACATGAGTGAAGTAGACAGTGACTAAGTTGATGGTAGTAGGTAGGAGTGCTTTTGTGTGTCTGCATATCTAAAATAGGCTGCAATAATTACTTGCTATATCCTATTAGTTACTATATCCTATTAGTTGCTATTAGTTAGATTTAGTTAGATACCAACTAATGAGACTGAACCTTCCTTAGTTACATAACTATTACTTACTTAGCAGGTTGTTTTATCGAAAAAAGTACAAATATATATTAACTTGATTGAATATATATAAAGTTCAAGTTGTTTGTGAAAAAAGAACTCCTACTTTTTCTATATATAGCTGTCGAGATCCACCTCTTCGAGATCAAGCTCAATTTGTCGAGATGAAGCTCAACCTGTCGAAATCAAGCTTCAACTCGACAGCTTGAGGACCAAGCTCAACCGAGATCAAGCTCAAGCCGTTGGTCCTCAAGCTGTCGAAATGAAGCTTGATCTCGCAGCTTGAGCCTGATCTCGACAGGTTGAGTTTGATCTCGCCGCCGAGTTCAAGGTCAACTGCCGAGATCAAGCTCAACTCGCCGAGATCGCTTGATTTCGGCAAACTGAGGACCAAGCTCAACCGAGATCAAGCTCAAGCCGCTGGTCCTCGTCAGCCGAAATGAAGCTTGATCTCGCGACTTAGCTTGATCTCGACAGGTTGAGCTTGATCTCAAGCTGTCGAGCTCGACAGCTATTCACACCTGTCGAGATCAAGCTCAAGCAGTTGGGCCTCAACCTCTCGAAACCAAGCTTCATCTCGAGAGGGTGAGCTTGATCTCGATAGCTTGAGATCAAGCTCAACCTGTCGAGATGAAGCTTGATTTCGACAGCTTGAGGACCAACAGCTTCAGCGTGATGTCGATATGTCTGAATAGCTGTCGAGATCAACAGCTTGAGAACCAAGCTCAACCGAGATCTTTGCCTGTAGAAACAACAAATTCGAACAGAGGTAAATATCAGATATATGTTACAAAACGAAAATACGAAAATAAGAGGTAAAATAATAATGAGAAGAAGAAGAACAACCAACAATGGATATGAGAAAAAAAAGTCTTAGTCCTCGCCAGAAAGAAAGAAAAGAAAAGAAGAGAAGAGGAGGAGGAGGAGGAGGAGAAAGTATTGAGAAGAAGAAGGAAGAAGTACCGAAAGTTGATGCTGAGAAAGTGAAGTGTGAAGTGAGATGGGATAGCACAGTCTGTGAAAGAAGAAATGAGACTAACTTGTAATAGGAGTGATATAGCACAGTCTATGAAGCTGGTAGCCCTGCTACAGAGTTGACTACAAAACTATCATTTTTCGTTTTTTTTTTAATTGTTACACATTGCTACACAGCAAAATAAAATTGTTGAAGGACTGAAATCTCCTTGTTTTGGACAGGTGGCAGTAGCCTCAGGTGGGCATAATTGTTATTTCAATAGGTAGCAAATAGTATATATTTATAGTAGATACGCAATGTTTTTTCATATAAAAAACGGGACGTTTTCCGCGGCCACATAAGCACAATAACAGACACTTAAACATCATAACGGCTACATAGGTTTTTTCTTAATGGAGCGTAATGTAAACTGAAAAAAAGGTTGATGATATTAACATTTTAAAACTTAAAAGATTAACTTGGGGAAAAAAAATAAATGACGAATTTAAAACTTTAAATTAAGTTAAAGGACCTTTAGAGTAGTTTTACATTTTTCCCCCTCTTATAACAATTAAATTGGCAAACCACATAGAAAGTTTAGAAGCTTATATTGCCAAGAGTTCGACGGATCAATATATAATGATTTTTTCATTTGAAACAAAGAGGGAAAATAAATCACAATATATATTCAAATGCAGCATATAAGTTTTTTCATTTAGTTGCCAATACGCAATGTTTTTTCATATAAAAAAGGGGATGTTTCCTGCCTAAATTTCTCCAGGGAACCTCCCCTCTTCTCTCTCTTTATCCCATTCTTCAATCTGCAAAAAACAAAATACATAAAAAAAAACTTCAGAATAAGTAAAACTATGTTTCGTTGCTTAACTAGCACAATACCCGTGCATACGCACGGGTCAATCCGTCGAGATTAAAGAGTAAAATAATTATTTATAAATAATAAAACATTTCCAAATAAAAGTAATCGTTTATACCAACATGTAATATTTCCCATCGAAAATCATAAATAAAATAATCATTTATAAATAGTAAAGACATTTATAAATTTTGATATGTGCTGAAATACGATGAAACTATGCCGACAGCATGTAATGTTTCGCTGTTGGGACTTAAATGTAAAATAACTATTTGTTAAACTATATCGGCAACGTGTAATGTTAACCCTTTAGGACTTAAAAGTAAAATAATTATTTTTTATTTATAAATAATAAAGACTTTTATAGACTTTGATACCTGATAAAAAATCGATAAAATTATACTGACAACATGTAATATATACCCGTTGGGACTTAAAAAATATAATCATTTATTATTTATAAATAATAAAGACAAAATATAAAAATAAATTAAAATTGAAAAGTGAGAGTAGGTAACATGTAATGTTTCCCTGTCAGGACTCAAGAATAAAATAACTATTTACAAATAATTTATAAAGTTGTTATGTGATAAAAAAAGTGAAATTATACTACTAACATGTAATGTTTTCCCGTCGGGATTCAAGAATAAAATAATCACTTATAAATAATAAAGATATTTATAAAATTTTGATACGTGATCAATGACGATAAAATTATAATATGTAATGCACTGAGACTTGTTAAAATTATAATAAAGACAAAATATAAAAATAAATTAAAATTGAAAAGTGAGAGTAGGTAACATGTAATGTTTCCCTGTCAGGACTCAAGAATAAAATAACTATTTACAAATAATTTATAAAGTTGTTATGTGATAAAAAAAGTGAAATTATACTACTAACATGTAATGTTTTCCCGTCGGGATTCAAGAATAAAATAATCACTTATAAATAATAAAGATATTTATAAAATTTTGATACGTGATCAATGACGATAAAATTATAATATGTAATGCACTGAGACTTAAAAGTAAGATAATCATTTATAAATAATAAAGACATTTACAAAGATAAAAAATTAAAAAGTAAAAAATTCACGGGACTCAAAATTAAATAATCATTTATAAATAATAAAATACTTATGAAATTTGATATGTGCTCAAAGACGATGATATTATACTAACAATATGTAATGCTTTCCCGTCGGGACATAAAAGAAAAGTAATCAGTTATATTGATGATGTAATATTTCACCATCGAGAATCAAAAGTAAAATAATCATATATAAGTAATAAAAACATTTATAAATTTTGATACATGATCAAAGACGAGAAAAATTATATCGACAACATATAATGTTCCTCTTTTGGGACTTAAAAGTAAAATATTCATTTATTGTTTATAAATAATAAACACATTTATAAACATAAAATAAAATAATAAAAATCATAAAACTCAAGAAATAAAAACCGTAAGAAAAAAGTAAAAGAAAATAAGAAATAAAAATTTAAAAAAATAAAAAAATTAAGAAAAAAAATTCCTCTTATGGAATCAAAAGTAAAATAATCATTTATAAATAATAAAATATTTATAAAATTTGATTTACATAAGCGCTCAAAGACGATAAAATTATACCGACAATATGTAATGTTTCTCTGTCGGGACACAAAAAAAACCTAATCATTTATATTGACATGTAAAGTTTTTCTGTCGAGAAGTAAAATAATCATTTATAAATGATAAAAACATCTATAAATTTTGATACGTGATAAAAGAAGATAAAATTGTAACGAAAACATGTAATTTCCTGTTAGGATTTAAATGAAAAATAATTATTTACTATTTATAATTAATAAAGACATTTATAAATATGAAATCTAAAAATAAAGAAATAAAAACATTAAAAAAAGAAAATAAAATAATAAATATAAGGTAAAATAATTATTTATAAAAGATATTTATAGATTTTAATATGTGATCAAAGACGATGAAATTATACTAACAACATGTAATATTTCCCGTCGGGACGCAAAAGAAAAGTAATCACTTATACTGACATGTAATGTTTTCCCGTAGAAAATCAAAAGTAAAATAATCATTTATTGATAATAAAGACATTTATAGATTTTGATATATGATAAAAGACGATGAAAGTATACTAACAACATGTAATCTTTCCCTGTTGAGATTTAAAAGAAAAATAACCATTTATCATTTATAAATAATAATGACATTTGAAGTTCAATTTGGTCCTTTAACTATTTTTTGGGCTAAGTAAATCCTTTAACTTAAAAAAATTAAAGGACCTATTTGTCCCAACTTAAAAATTTAAAGGACTTATTTTGCCAAAAGTACTTATTTTGCTCAATTTAAAAACTTAAAGGACCTATTTGGCCCAACTTAAAAACTTATAGGACCTATTTGACCTAACTTAAAGGACTTATTTTACCGAAAAGTATTTATTTGACCCAACTTAAAAACTTAAATGACCTATTTGGCCCAACTTAAAAACTTATAGGACCTATTTGGCCCAACTTAAAGGACTTAAATGACTTATTTGGTCGAAGAGAACCTATTTGGCCTAACTTAAAAACTTATAGGACCTATTTGACCCAACTTAAAGGACTTATTTGGTCGAAGAGAACTTATTTGGCCCAACTTAAAAACTTATAGGACCTATTTGGCTCAACTTAAAAACTTAAAGGGCTTATGTTGCTAAAAAAGACTTATTTGGGCCAACTTAAAAACATATAGGAATTATTTGGCTCAACGTAAAAACTTATAGGATCTATTTGGCCCAACTTAAAAATTTAAAAAATTTATTTGGCAAAAATAAACTTATTTGGCCTAACTTAAAAACTTATAGGGCTTATGTTGCTGAAAATGACTTATTTTGTCCATCTTAAAGCCTGAATAGGACTTATTTGGCTCAACTTAAAAACTTATAGGATCTATTTAACCTAACTCAAAAATTTAAAGGACTTATTTGACAAAAAAGAGAGGAAAAGATAAATAAAAAAAAAAGAGAAAGAGGGAGCTGCAAGGAAAAGAGAATTGGAAAAAAAAAGTGGGAGCAGGCGCTCGCTCTCGAGGAAAAGAGAATCGAAAAAAAAAAGTGGGAGCAGGGGCTCGCGAGCGGGAATTAATTTCCCCCATTGTTACCATGTGGCCAAAAGGGGGTTTGTTTTCTCTATATGTAGATAATAAAATAACATTTTTTTCTTTTTATTCTATTTTTTTACATCTTACTCCCGATTTTGAAAACATTGCAAGCTTTTTTATTCTATATTTTTTTTGTATAAAAAATAATAGCAAGGTTCTCAAGTCACATCGATCCAAAGAAATTATAGATAAGAGAGGTTTTGACTTCTGATTTGTTGCTTAGTGCTCACCCATTCGGTTGGACACATGGACCTAAAATGTGTGCCAAGTTTTTCGCATTCAGGTGCCTTTTCGCCTTTCTGTTGAATGCATCTGATTACACTGCACAAACTATCGAGTTAGAAGCTGGAAGGCAAAACTGGTTCTTATAATTCTTGGGCAAGAGAACAAGAGAGAAGCATCATGACTTACTTACCTTTAATATTCCACATATTTTACATAACAATGGCGTGTTTGGTAATTATTGGATGGTAATTCGCCACCGTTTTTAGCTGTCCCTGACTTCTCCCCCTGTTTGTGTAAAATTAAAGTGGCCAACCCTAGTTAAAATATTGTAGAGTTGACATCTACGTTAGATACCTATCTAATTTATAAAAGTCAACTATAATAATTGTCACGTGACAGAATCCCGATCATTCACTAACTCCAAAGTATTTTTCTGCTCGTTTTCTTTTTTTTCTTTATTAACGAGTTGTGTTGTGCCCAATGGCGGACCTAGACCTTGGGTCAGCAGGTGAATAAGATTTTAAAATCACCGAAAGAGCATCAACACATTTTGTTAAAGAAATAACAAGATGTCTTCTTGCAAAATAAGAAGAGAGTATGATTTCTGATAACAGAAAACAAAACAAGTTTTCAAATTATAAAAATAGAAATGTTTTAGAATTAAAAAAAGTTACAAGAGAAAATAACAAAACAATATATACTGAATTAACAGAGAGACAATTACAATAGAAAAAATTACTAAAAATTACTAGAGAAACTTAACAGAAGGATCAGATTAGGGTTTTAGTCTAAATTGAGAGAAATCTGAACTTAGTAAAAGGGAAAATTAGAGACTAAAAATTGCACTTACTAACAAGAGGGAGAATTGGTCGAGATATGAGACAGTGAGAGGAGTTGTGTTTTGAGTTTTGAAATAAAAAGATGACGGGGTCTGACTGAACGAGATGAAAGAGATGACTAAATGAGGGTATTGAGTGCAAATTATTATACTGAAAGAAATCAAAATATAAATTTTACAGAGGTAAGTAATATTTTTAATTTTTCAGATGGTGCAAGTACACACCCTAGACAACAAGTAGGTTCGCACCCTAGACAACAACTAGGTTCGCATTTAGTCACGAGGGTTTAGTGTGAGGGTAAATCGTAAGTGAAATTGGCTCTGTTGATAGAGAATATGGTTAGTGGGTGCAAAATGGTAGAATAGAGGGGTCAATATAAAAAAATTATAGGTTGTAAGTGATAGTTTTAAAATCTCAAATTGTTAAGTGCACACTCTTAATCTTAATTAAGTGTAGGTCCGCTGGTTGTGACACCCGTATATAAGTATAAATTTGGATAGTATTAATATAGACAAAATAAGAATATTATGTAAAGAAGTTCACCTTCTTGTTCTTGGCCCTCTTTATGTACCCAACAAAAAAAAAAAGTTCACCTTCTTGTTCTCCTTGGTATCAATATTGTGAGTTGAAGAAGGAGGAGGGGGTGGGGAAACGGTGCCAAATTCATGAGCAGGCCTTGGAGCTTGCTCACCCCGTGCCACTTTGCTGACGTCCCTCGCCCTCATCTTCTCATGCGGATCCACTTGCGCCGCCGACATGTTAATTTCTTCTCTATGGATGGCCCTCTGGATCAGACTTCAGTTTGCTTACTTTTGTGCTTGTGCACTTGAAATTGAAACAACACATTGCGTGTGTTAAATATGCGCACATTTGAAACGGTCTGTTTCTAGTTACAAACTAGTTTGATGTGTGTTCGACATAAGACGCGCCATAGTCTAGCAATGCCACGTTGCATTTATATGACACCTAGCCTTTGGTCGCTCCTCGTGTCAGCATCTATGGCACAAACCCGCAGAAAAGTTCTTGTATGATAACTTAGATTAGATAGATTCATAAATAACCAATTAATTAAATTGATTAAATAGCATACACGTGACATAATACTTGTTGGTTTTGCAATAAAAAAGTATGTATGTTTTTAGGGGCACAGAGAAAAAGGTTAAAGTAACTAGATGTGTCATTTACACTTTTGTTTAGTCATGAAAAGAAAGTGAGAAAAATATAGAAAATGAGACGTTGTTTGATCTTTTAGGATGACGGAAATTTGAAGAAAAAAATGTTTTGATTACGTAAAAAGTGAAAGGAAACAAATTAAAGAATATTTGTGAATACAAGATATGTGGTAAAATGTTTTGATATTTGTTGAAAGCTTCCTTCGAGGCAGTCGCAGAGCTTGAATTATCTTTTTATGGGGCTTAATTTTTTTTATAAGCAAAAAATATATTAAAAGAGAGCACAATTATACAAGGGGTATTCCAACCCACTACATCGATACTCGGCTTAACTTAGATATATATAACTATATTTCAATCTATTTTGTATAAGTGTTGTGGAGCAGTGATAATGCAATTTTCTTATATAGGAAATTATGAGCTTGATCCATGCGGCTGTAATTTGATATTTTTTGAGCAAAAATCAACATAAAATGCAAAAAACAACTCCGAGAGATTTGAGACTAGGACCTTTCGCTTCGAATAGCGGTTGTAATAATGCCTAATACTATGTATGTATACATGTTTTCAAAAAGTTTGGAGGAGCGGCTGCTTCTCCTGTAATAACGTAGATCTGCCCTTGCTTGCAAGTGAGGTTTACCCATTTTTTTTCTTTCTTTCTCGTATTCACGATTAATTCCTCACACTTTATTTTCCGCATTTTCATCTTTTATCAAATGAATGCATTGCTCATGAGATCATGCCCATTTTAATTTCTTGTTTTTGACCCCCCCCCCAAAAAAAACTTTGCCAGAATTCTAGAAGCTTTTAAAAAAAATTCTCACATATTCAAATTAATATTTTTAGTGTATTATTTTCGTTAATGAGTTGTGTGACATTTTATAAAGACTTTTTCAAAATACATTTTTTTGTGTTTCTCATATTATTTTAAAAATATTAAATATTTTCATATAATATTATCATTTTATTTATTTACATTGCTATTTTTAAAATCGTTTCGAACTGTATATCCAATCATCTCACATAAAAACAATATATTTTTACGACAAACGAATAAAAAAATGATATATTAGAATAATTTCATTTCTTAATTTATTCTTTAATAAATAACCACACGTGTTATATTTTAACCCACTATCCATGGAGTTTTAAATTTCAAGTATTACATTAATTGTATATATTTGTGATACTTTTAATTATTTTTATTTTTAATCCATAAAATATAGTTTTATATGAACTAAATATACCTGGTTATAGTTTTGTTTCTTTTCTCTCAAATGTTTTTATTTAAATTTAAAGTTTACCTAAATTTATAAACACTCATAAAATGCATGGAATTAATGCTTGCCACTGAATATATAAACAAAAGTTTATCTCTTCTATATTAATAAAATTATGGCTCAATTTCATTTTTAAATCTAAGTATCGCGATTTTTTGATTTTGGTCACTTACTTTTGATTTGGCCTGTAATTTTTTCCCTTTTGTAATAAAGGGGCCCCCGATTCCCCCCTCGATTTTCCCTACTATATGTCTCCAAAGTATCGTGATTGTGCAATTTTGATCCCCAATTTTACTCCACGAGCATCATGATTGAATGGGAAAAAAAAAGCCAAAGATCAAAATTGTACAATCACGATACTTTGGGGACTATGGGGAGAAAATCAAGGTGAACCCTTTATTGCAAAAGGGCAAAAATATTAGGGACCAAAATCCCTCATAAAAAAGTTGGGGTCCAAAATTGCAAAAATAATGATACTTGAGGGACTAAAGTGGAATTAAGCCTAAAATTATTGATAGTAACTAGTATCATAGTTAGTTCTCTTAGTAAATGAGAGTTCACATAAGTGGTTAAGAATTTAGGGGTTAACTCTCACCTTCTCGATGGGTGAGGGCTCGATCCCTCTCAAGACCACTAAAATCTCAAGTTGGTAGGCAACCCTACTTAGGGAGATTCTCACGACCCAAGACAAGGAATGCAACTGGGTGATATTATTTACGGTATGAGCCATTGTAAGAAATTACAGCTATGTATGTCATTATCCCCTGTCCAGTAGCACCGTAGGGTACCTCCCCTAACTACCACTTTTGTTTAGAAAAAATAGTTAATACTTAATACAAACCCAAATATTTGAAACTGAAAAAAAAAAGAATAATGTATTTTTTTATAGCGTGGTTTCCCTTGCATTGCATGGTTTATAACTATGGATATATATCGTCCTAGAAAAGTTTGTAACTATGGACATATAAATTTTTAAAATAATTATTATTAAATAATTAAAAAATTTTGATGTTTAACATAAACTATTTTATGCTTGATATCATTCCTACACACTTGATAACAAATATTTAATTTTTTCTAGTAAACATTTACGGTATCTTTTATGTCCATGTTTTTTTGCATGCTTAGTGTTTTGTATGCACACACACTTGCACATGTCTTTGAAAACATGTTAAAACTTTCATGAATTATTTTAACAATTTACATAAAGCATGTTCGTGCGTAAGTCATAGTATTGTGTGTGTATGTGTGCGCACACACATACATGTAGCGTATTTGTGTGTGTTAACAGGAAAACATGTTAATACAAGTATAATATTCAAATCAACATAAAAAAGTTGAAAATCTGAATTTTAATGAAGAACATCCAATAAATTTAACTTGTTAATTTAAAGTCGTCCATTAAATATGTAAATAGGTTTTTCACAACCATGTGTTATCAAAACATTTTCAAGTGATATTTCATTTTATAGAAAAAAATAGAACTAGTGAAAAAATTTAGACGGAATGAAATCTCTTTCTAATTCTCTCGTTGTCACTAAATTTAGTGATCCAGTATTAGATATGAATTTTGTAACACCCCAACTTTCTAAAGCTTAGTAATTAAGACCCTAATTAAAAAAGAGGATTTTTTTTTTGATAAGCAAAGAAATCTATTAAAAAACTGGAGTACAAGGGGTACTCCGAACCCATATTTACAAGTGTTTTAGGAAGGAGGTGCCTCATTAAAACCTCTCAAGGCCAAAACCCAGTGGGAAAAAGACCAAGAGAGGAAAAAGAGTACACCCACCAGCCCCACCAAGAGACTATGACAACCACCAGACATACAAAAGCACACAGCTGTGTTTTACAACATTCACTATTTATCCCCACATAGCATCAGCCCTATGGTCACCCAACCACCCCAAGAAACAGAATGCAAATATTTTTTGTGAAATATGTAACACAAGTAATCCTGCAAAGCCATAACATACAGCGACTAGTCCAACTCCACCCAATGATTTTCCAAAGACCAATTGCCACCACTGCACAACAAATCAAACCACCAATTCACTCCCACGCATTCCGAAACCAAAGACTGCATGTCTTCCTCATGTAGCGCAACATACATTTTCTAGCGCCTATTTCCACCACCCTCATATCGCAAATTTATGGAGCAACAACACCAAAGACATATCATCACCACAAAGGCAAATCACTCGACCATCCCACCACCGACAATTCCATAATAGTGACTCAATCCAATAACACTGTAGCAGCAACTCACACGTAACCAAGTGCAGCAGTAGCAGTATAATAATATGCAGTAATAAAAATTAAAAATTGGGGACACTCCTAATCCTAGAAATCAAAGAGGACTAATGCATTGTACCGAATTCATACATCAATCGGAGAAATTAACGACCCTACTACGGCCTTCTCTGTAAATAAACCACCCCATGAACTCTGTTTAATTTGAGCCAACAGATTACTAAAGGCTGGGACCTCCTCTCTGAAAATAATAGCGTTTCGTAGGTTTCAAATATTCCAAACAACAGCCATCCAAATCAGATATCTCACTTTTTCGGTTTTCCTACCCTTGACATAAGAGGGGATTTATTTACTAATGATGAGTAGTTTAATTGATTAATTTACCTAAGATTTTATTGGGGACCAATGAGTAAATTATGAAATTAAACTAGGATTTGTTAGCTAAATTTTATCAAAACATGCCTTATTGATAAATCTTCATCACATGAATATTTATATAGCTAAAGCTGAGTTTTGCATGATGAATGAAGAACTTTTGAAGTCATTTATGTGCTTAAATTGATAAATTCGTTGGTTCACTTTGTTGGTTCCCGAATCTATATTGTGCAGTGTTATGCCGGGTTTTTATCTTTATTTGCACAGGGATTAGAGCAGCGATCGTTGAGCATAAGTGCTAAGAGGAAGGAAGTCAAGGAGCAAGGACCAAAAGGGCAAATCCCTTCCCAATTCACCAAGAAAATGCCAAAAAATGATGTTCTGCGCGCAAAGACCGCGTGGAGCGCATCCTGCGCGTCATCCTGGAGCTGGTGTTGTGTCTTAGCGCGCGAATCCCGCGTCGCGCGTAGCCTGCGCGCTGATCTTTATTGTTTCTGACGCGTACGCGAGCTCGGAGCGCAGATGAAGCGCTGTTTGTTGTGTCTCTCTGTTTTCTTGCGAGCGGATAGCGCGTGGGTAGCGCGCGACGCGCAACACCTGCGTAGTTTTGTTTAAATTCTGCGTTTTTCGATTTTGGAGGATCTTTTACACGAGTTTCAGACCTAAAAACGCCGTAGGAGGTAGAGGATCGATTTTTCATCATTCTCCCAAGAGGATTCAAGCTTGGGAACAAGGTTTTGAATCTTCTATGGAGTATTCTTCTTCCTTTTGTCTATTTTCCTGTTTTTCTACTTTGTTCTCTATGAGTAGCTAAGTTTCTTAGGCTAGGAAAGATGAACCTTGTGGAAACTATTATGTAGTTAATTTACTTATTTCAATGCAAGTTTATTTCAGTTATGATTGAGCCTTCAATTCTATTCTTAATGCTTTTTGGTAATTGATCACTATCAAATTGAATTTGGGTTATGCTCACGATTGAGAAATCAGGGTTATGAATTTGAACTGAATTGTTGGTCATGTTTAGGAGGAATATAGGAATATAACCTTATGAACATGTGTTCTCATGAATCATTATTTTTATTGCTTAATCTAGCTTTAATTCACATAAGGGATTATGGGGTTTTAGTTAGAGTAAAGGGTTTATGAGGCAAGGAATTGTCCTTAAACTAATTTCGTTGTTTCGAACTTCAATTTGTATGAAATAACTTGCGTTGGTTGTAAATTGAATGCATAAGAGTGAAATAACTTGCGTTGGTTGTAAATTCAATCCCTAGTCGTTTTTTATTTCTCCTTAAAATCTAAATACTTGTTTAGTTGTTTACTGTTTTCGTTTCTTGATACAATTCGCAAATATTTCAAACACATCATATTGTTTCAATAGTTCAGATTATTACAAAGTTTATTAAGTTAAATAATTAGTCTCAATCCCTGTGGATTCGATCATTTACTACTTGACGACGAAATCGTACACTTGCGATCTAGCCTAACAAGTTTTTGGCGCCGTTGTCGGGGATTGTTGAATTGATTTTTAACAAGGCAAACAAGTATCTTTTGAACTATTTTTTTTATTATATTCTATTTACAAAAAAAAATTAAATTAATTGTTGCTTTGCTACTTACCTTTTCCTTTAGTTTTGTGCATGCGAGGTAAACAAACAAGTGAGCTGTTGTTTGACTCAGAAATCGAAAAGACAGCAAAGGCATTAAGGAAGAAGGCAAAAAAAGCAAGACAACGACAAAAACAATCCTCAGCATCTACTTCTAAAGTCATAACTCAAGAAGTGATGGGGGACCAACCACGTACCTTGGGTGATTTTGGGAGAAGGAACAACCATCAAAGGGCTGTCATGGCCTACCAGCAGGTGGAGGCAAATGCTAATTTTGAGATCAAACCATCGCTGTTGAACACTCTCAAGCAAAACCAATTCGCTGGGGAGGAAATTAAAGACCCAAATCAGCACTTGTTGACTTTCTATGAAATCTGTGACACCTTCATGCTGAATGGAGTGACAGAAGGGAGCAAGAAACTAAGGCTTTTCCCTTTTACCTTGCGAGATAGAGCAAGAGATTGGTTGTACACCTTGCCAACAGGAAGCATTGCTACTTGGGATGATTTGGAGGATAAATTTATGACCAAATTCTTTCCACCCTCCAAGTTCATCAAAAGAAGAGGTGAAATTCATGGGTTCCAGCAGAGTCAAAGTGAAAATTTGTATGAGGCATGGGAGAGATTCAAGCTTATCCTAAAGAGGTGTCCTGGCCCTGGGTACGATGAATTTAATCAGATGCAAATGTTTTGTAATGGGTTGAGGCCAAACACAAGAATGATGTTGGATGCCTCAGCTGGAGGTACAATTAACAACAAGACAGCTGCAGAAGCGAGAACTTTAGTGGAGCAAATGGCTTCCAATGAGCAGTTGTGTCAAAATGATAGAGGAACACAGGTTAGAAGAGGAGTCCTTGAGCTAGAAACGCAAGATGCACTTTTGACTCAAAATAAATTGGTCTCTCAACAATTGGAAGCTATCACAAAGGAGCTGAAAGCATTGAAAACTGGAGCCTCCACTCCCGCTCAAGTGAACCAGTTGAATCAGACCTTGAGATGTGATTTTTGTCAAGGGCCTCATGAGAATGGAGGTTGTGATGCATGGGGAGATTCAAATGAGCAAGCTAATTACATGGGCAACTTTCAAAGGCAAGGAGGGAATCCTTATTCTAACACCTATAATCCAGGGTAGAAGAATCATCCCAACTTCTCTTGGAAGCAGCAAGACAACCCATCATCCAGTAAACCTCCTTAACCTCAACAGCAAGGGAAGCCAAGTGACTTAGAAGAAGCTCTCACACAGTTTATGAAGATGACTCAATCAAACCTTCAAAGTCATGAAGCTCACTTCAAGAATCAAGATGCATCCATCAAGAATCTTGAAAACCAAATTGGGCAACTATCAAAGCAACTTGCGGAGCAATCCAAAGGTAAGTTTTTTGCTAGCACAGTTGACAACCCTAAGAATGAAAATTCTAGTGTTGTTTCTTTGAGAAGTGGAAAGATGTTGTCTGAAGTAGAGAGAAAGAAAAAGAGTGAAAAAAGTGAGGTGGATGGAGTTGAAAAAGAGAGACTGGAAGTAGAATAAGAAGTAGAAAAAGAAGTAGAGAGAGAAAAAGACGGAGTTGAAAATGAGAGGAGAGAGAATATGGAAAAAAGAAAAAAAGAGATGGCAAGGAAGACATAGTTGTAACTGACAAGCTGCAGGTACAAGAGAAGCCAAAACAAATTTCTCCATATATGAAGTTGCTGTATCCTCATCTGAATAAGAAGAACCAGAAGGATGAACAGTTTGCTAAGTTCATGGATATCTTCAAGCGCCTCCAGATCAACATTCCTTTCGTAGAAGCTCTTGAGCAAATGCCCACATATGCCAAGTTCATGAAGGAATTGTTGACTAAGAAGAGAAGATTTAAAGAAGATGAGACGGTAGCGTTGACAGAAGAGTGCAATGCCATCATTCAAAGAAAACTTCCTCCAAAGATGAAGGATCCGGGAAGCTTCACAATTCCTTGCACCATTGGGATTTTGCATATTGGCAAAACTCTGTGTGACTTAGGAGCTAGTATCAATTTGATGCCCTTATCCATGTTGCAAAGGTTGGGAGGAGGTGAAATCAAGCCTACAAGAATGACCTTACAGTTGGCAAATCGTTCAGTTAAGTTCCCATATGGGATATTGGAGGATATGTTGGTTAGAGTTGACAAGTTCCTTTTTCCAACTGATTTTGTGATTCTTGATATGGAGGATCTCTTCTTCTTGGAAAACCTTTCCTAGCTACAGGGAGAGCCTTGATTGATGTCCAACAAGGTAAATTAATTTTGAGGTTTCAAGATGAGAAGGTAATTTTTAATGTTTTTGAAGCCATGCGGCATCCTAATGATACTGAAAAGTGCTCTAGAGTTGATTTGATAGATGACTCAGTTGGGGAATTTCTTAAGCAAGACCAACCTTCACACCCCTTAGAGAAAGTGTTAGTGAATTCCATTGGGGAGGTGGATGAAAAGATGGAAGATGAGATAGAAAAATGCCTTGCGCAATTTGAAGCTCTACAGCGTGAAAATGCGATTGTTGCAAAGAAAGAAGACTTGTAGGGTGGAGAGATAGAGAAGAAAGCTAGCCCGAAATTAAAGCAATTGCCCTCACATTTGAAGTATGTTTTTCTTGGGGATGATGCTTTTAATCCGGTGATCATAAGTAGCTCCTTATTGAAGCTAGAGGAGGAGAAACTTGCGAGAGTGCTTAGAGCACACAAAGAGGCAATCGGATGGACTATCTCATATTTAAAGGGCATCAGTCCAGCTTTCTGCATGCATAAGATAATGTTAGACCAAGAGTTCAAGCCAGTGGTTCAACCGCAGAGAAGTCTCAATCTGACTATGAAAGAAGTTGTGAGAAAGGAGGCATTGAAACTTCTAGAGGCAGGAATGATCTACCCTATTTCTGACAGTGCATGGGTGAGTCCGGTACATGTGGTTCCAAAGAAAGGAGGAATGACAGTGGTAAAAAATGAGAAAAATGAGTTGATTCCCACTAGAACTGTCACAGGTTGGAGGATGTGCCTTGACTACCGGAAGCTTAACCAAGCCACCCACAAGGACCATTTCCCCCTCCCATTTATGAACCAAATGCTGGAAAGATTGGCGGGACAAGCTTATTATTGTTTTCTTGATGGTTATTCCGGTTATAATCAAATCTCTGTCAACCCAGAAGACCAAGAGAAAACTGCATTCACTTGCCCATTTGGAGTTTTTGCTTATAGAGAATGCCGTTCGGTCTTTGCAATGCCCTTGCAACCTTTCAGAGATGTATGCTTTCTATTTTTGATGATATGATTGAAAAATCTATTGAGGTTTTTATGGATGATTTTTCTGTGTTTGGCACGTCCTTTGATGCTTGCTTGGCCAACCTGGAGGATGTTCTTAAAAGATGCATGGAGACCAATTTTGTTTTGAATTGGGAAAAATGTCATTTCATGGTGAAAGAAGGAATCGTGCTTGGTCATAAAATCTCATCTAAAGGTATAGAAGTGGACAAGGCAAAAATTGATGTAATAGAGAAGTTACCTCCTCCGTTGAATGTGAAAGGAGTGAGGAGTTTTCTTGGGCATGCCGGTTTTTACAGACGATTTATCAAGGACTTCTCCAAGGTTGCTAAGCCGCTTTGCAATCTCCTTATCAAGGAGGTCTCATTTGATTTTGATCCAGAGTGTTTGAAGGCCTTTGAGTTGCTAAAAGAGAAACTTGTTTCAGCTCCTATAATAGTTGCACCAGATTGGGATTCACCCTTCGAGTTAATGTGTGATGCTAGTGACTATGCAGTGGGGGCTATTTTGGGGCAGCGAAGAGACAAATTCTTTCATGCCATTTACTATGCTAGCAAGGTACTAAATGATAACCAAGTCAACTATGCAACCACAGAGAAGAAGTTGCTCGCTATAGTGTTTGCTCTAGAAAAATTTCGTTCCTATTTGATTGGTTCCAAAGTTGTGGTGTTCACTGATCACGCGGCAATTAAGTATCTGATGACTAAGGTTGAATCTAAGCCAAGATTCATTCGGTGGATTTTATTGTTGCAAGAGTTCGACCTTGAGATCAAAAACAAAAAGGGGGAGTGAAAATGTGGTGGCTGATCATTTGTCTAGGCTGGAAAATACTGAAATTACAGCCAAGGAGTTGGACATTCTAGAGGAGTTCTCAGATGAGAAACTTTTGGTTGTGACTGAGAGGCCTTGGTTTGCAGATATGGCCAATTTTAAAGCTGCTGGTGTGATACCAGAAGAACTCACTTGGCAACAAAAGAAGAAGTTTTTCAAGGATGCCAACTATTTTATTTGGGATGACCCCTATCTCTTCAAGCACGACCCAGATGGATTACTCCGAAGGTGTGTTGCACATGATGAAGCTCAGAAGATTTTATGGCATTGTCACAACTCACCTTATGGAGGTCATTTCAATGGTGAACGCACAGCTGCAAAAGTGTTTCAATTCAGATTTTTATTGGCCTTCAATTTTTAAAGATGCCAATAATCATGTGAAGAGTTGTGACAAGTGCCAAAGGACGGGAAGCATTTCCAAGCGGAATGAGATGCCTTTGAACTCCATTTTGGAAGTAGAGCTTTTTGATTGTTGGGGCATTGATTTCATGGGGCCATTTCCCTCCTCATTCTCTAACCAATATATATTAGTAGCTGTTGATTATGTTTCAAAATGGGTAGAGGCAGTAGCAACTCAGGCAAGTGATTCTCAGACTGTGGTGAAATTTATTAAGAAAAACATATTTTCCAGGTTTGGAGTCCCTATAGTGCTAATTAGTGATGGTGGGTCACATTTTTGCAATTCTAAATTGGAAGTTGTGCTGAAAAAGTATGATGTGAAACACAAAGTTGCTACTCCTTACCACCCTCAAAGCAATGAGCAGGCTAAAGTGTCAAACCGGGAGATTAAGAAGATCCTTGAGAAAACAGTGAGTGCATCAAGGAAAGATTGGGCCCAAAAGCTTGATGATGCTTTGTGGGCATACCGGACAGCTTATAAAACTCCAACGGGGTTGTCTCCATACCAGCTGGTTTATGGCAAAGCCTGTCATTTGCCAGTTGAGCTTGAGCATAAGGCATTCTGGGCCTTGAAGTTCTTAAATTTTGAATCAACCTTGACTGGAGATAAAAGAATTCAGCAGCTGCATGAGTTGGATGAGATGCGCTTGCGGGCCTACGAGAATACTTCCATTTACAAACAGAAGGTTAAAGCTTATCATGATAAGCATATTGTGCAAAGAACCTTCTATCCTGGGCAGCAAATGCTACTCTTTAACTCTCGTTTGAAGTTATTTCTGGGCAAACTCAAATCTAAGTGGTCGGGACCATTTGTTGTTAAAGAGGTGACGCCACATAGAGCAGTAGAGGTGGAGGATTCTTCATCTCAAAGATCCTTCAAGGTAAATGGTCAACGACTGAAGCCTTATTTGGGAGGAGAGCTTGACAGGGCAAAGGTTGCTCTAGTCTTGCACGAGCCTTGAGCATCCCATCACGCGTCAAGCTAGTGACGTTAAAGAAGCACTTCTTGGGTGGCAACCCAAGTTTGTATCCTTTTTCTTTTAATTGCATGTTAGTGTTTATTTCAGTTAAAAAAAATATGATGGGGTGCGCGTCACACGCAGTTGGCGCGGTACCTGCGCGCTGCAAGTCAGGAGCTTCTGTTTCTTAGCGCGCCAGCCTCGCTTGGACAGCGCTTGCGCGTAAGCGCATCACTAATCAGGTGTAGAACACCGCGCGACGCGTAACCAGAGCGCTACCTGCACGTGAAAAACCCGTAGCCTCTATTTTGTTGTGCTCCATCCGCGCTTCGTCCACGTGCACGCGCAATCTCTGGTTTAAATGCCAACGTGTCAGCTGCGCCCCATCTATCTTTCATGCGTTCTCAGCCCATACGAAACCCTACTTCCCCTAATCCTTCACAAACCTCAATCACACCTCAAAACTCTTCATTGGAGGGCTAGTTCATCATATTTTCTTGCATCCCCACTGCATCATTCATCAAGTAAGTCACTTCCATAGTTTCTTGTTCTTATATTCATCAAGCAAGTTTTCGAAAAAAAAACTGGATGTGGATTGTGAAAGCTTGTCATTCTAATTGTGGGTTTGCTAATTTCTATGCGTTTTGATGTTGAGCACTAAGTTTGGGGTGTGTTGTAGTTGTAATTGCATTTTTGCCATGAATAAGCAAAGTTATGCACACTAAGTGTTTGATAACATGCTTGTGAAGGGTTAGGGAGTAGGAATTATGTACAGTTCATTACATGCATGCTACATGTTGATGAATGGTTTGAATGACAAAGTTGGTGCTCAACAACTTGATTGTTTCATTAATGTGTGAGCCCCAATATTTGGAGACAACATATGAACCCAAATGAAAAACATCCATTATTATTGAAGGGTTAATTTTTTTTTTAAATTTCCCTGATTTTCATTGTTTGGATGGGTGTTGACAATTGTGCCTCCCAAGTCGTGGTTTCCTTTGGTGTTTGCACTGTTTTAATTGGTACAGAGGAAACCATGGCAATTGAATTTATGTTGCTGCTGACCTGTGAAAATTTTTGTACACTATTGATTGCCCTTGAGCAGGGGACATGGCAAGCAGACCATCAAAGAGGAAGCAGACTGCTGGTTCGGCTTCAGGGAGTTATGACGAACAGGTCTTTCGTTCTCTAGGGTGCAAAAAAAGGTTTGATTCAATCCCTGGAGACAGAAAATTCGTCAAAGAAAGAGCACTGATGTTGGAAGAAGGCGAATTCCCTGACATGCAACAAAGCATGATCAGGGCTAGAAGGTGGGAAAGTTTGGTGTCTTATCCTGAAAATGCAAGCAGACAGTTGGCAGTAAAATTCTTTACAAATGCCTATCGACCTCCTGACGAAGATAGGCCCGCCAACATGTCACTTTACACCAGCTATGTCAGGGGGAAGGATGTTCCGTTTGATGCCAACACCATAAATACCGAACATTCCAAATTGTGGCTATGCGGCCAGACTCCTCAGAAATCCAAAGACAGATAGTGACAATCGGACTGAGATTAGAAATGCCCTGTGCAGGCCTGGGAAGGATTGGAAATGGAACCAAGATGAGTCACCCAGTAAAATGTTGACCTCCGCCCTTACTCCTTCTGCTAGGGGCTGGACTGACTTTGTGCTTCACACGTTGCTTCCATGCGCAATTGCCTCTGAGCTAAACTTTCAGAGAGCAGATTTGGTAGCTTTCGTCATACTAGGGGAGCCTATCAATGTCGAGTCTTTAGCCAACGAAATGCCGCTATGGCCAATGCTGACATGAAACAAAGGTGGCTGCAACATGCTAGTCTGGTCGCCAAGCTTTGTGCAAGAGTCGGGATATTTGCATCAGAAGGAGAGACACAAGTGAAAAAGAAACAACCAATAACTGGAGGCTGGATCAGAGCGAACACATTACCCATCGAGGGTCAGGCTCATCAGCAGGCACCGGCAGCAGAGGCCCATCCAGAAGAAGATTTTGATGCCACTGCAGGCCACATCTAGCCAACCAGGGCAGACTTTCAGATGCTAGAGGCAAGGATTGATACCCTCACCATAGAGCATAGAGAAGGAATGGCAAGGTTAGCTCAGGAGCACCAGAGTAGTATGGAAAGATTAGCTCAAGAGCATCGGAGTGGGATACAGGCTCTTTACAGAGCCATGCATGCATTTCATAGAGGAGAGCAAATGATCCCGAGGCGTATATTTATCCGATGCGCTTCCCGCACTGACCTTCGGGACATCAACCCTAGTCCCTTTGATGCGATTTAAGCGGTGGCATCTGGTGGCCCACCTGTTACACTTCACTCAGTGGTTGAGTCGGGCGGCTCACCACTTCGGTTTGAATTCTTTATCTCTACTTTTCTTTTTGTTTTTGCGGTTTACTTTATGTTAGTAAATTTTTTTTTCTTTGGACTGAACTTTCTGGCTGAGAGGCTAATGGGTGATTCCTTTTGGGTGTGGTTTTCATCTTCTATATCATATGCATGCTCATGAATTGTTATACAAACAGTTGGATTGTGATTTGCTATGCTTCTTGTTGATTTAAAAAACCCCTCAATTGAAACTCTTAGAAGCATGTTTTTTAGACTTTGCGCTGCATGACTCTTTTGTGCTTGACTACCTCTTATCAATAGCTTGTGAGAATTTTGGGCCAAACAGATGATTTTCTTCTTGTGTGTTTCCATTGCATGTGACATTCTTCAGAACTTGACTAGGTTCTTAGTGATATTTACTTGCATGTTCTTACACACTGAGACAAATTCTTGTTAACAACTAGAGCCTAAAGAGCCCACCCGAATAATATTGTCTTTTGCTAGCCCCTTTGAGCCGTTTTACCCATTCTTTGTGATACAACCTAATTACAAGCCTAAGACCGAAAAACCAATTGTCCCCATCTACTTGGAGTTAGGTAAAGGCCATTTTATAACATGTCTTGGCACGTTGATTAAGTTTGGGGTTGCTTAAGGAAAAGGTTGCTCGAGGACAAGCAAAAATTTTAAGTTTGGGGTGGATGTGAATTAAGTTTGAGGTTTATATTAAAAAAAACTGTGCAATTAGAGCACCCCTTTTGGTTTGTAATTCGAGTGAATAAAGAGCAACCCTTTTGTTTGTAATTCAAGTGTGTTGGAAGGTGTCTTAGGAAACTATGGATTCAACAATATGGGAAGTGGATTGTGCATGTATAAAATGACTTGAGTCTAACTCCAAGTTGAAAGCCCACTATCCAAATGAATTCCTACCCTTACCTAAGCCCCATTACAACCCAAAAGTCCTTTAAAGTGTGTTTGTTGCATTGCATTGCATTTGTCTCTTCATGAGCCTTTTCAAGCCTATGGTAGGGTGTTGCATTGTGATGTGACTGAGAGAATAACCATACAAACACTTGAGTGAAAGAGCAATACTTGTGGTGAGGATACTGAGAGAAGTTGAGCATAATTGATGATTGCATATTTTGCTTATAGAGCTAAAATTGGGGAAAAAGTGATTCAAGAATGCCTGAGTGGTCACTTTCCGAAAAATGAAAAAAAAATTGAGCATGGGTTGATAGTGGAGATTGGAGACCCATCCATTAATTCACTCCGACCCCCATTTTTAATTGAGTTTGCTTGAGGACAAGCAAAGAGCTAAGTTTGGGGTTGTGTGATAAATCTTCATCACATGAATATTTATATAGCTAAAGCTGAGTTTTGCATGATGAATGAAGAACTTTTGAAGTCATTTATGTGCTTAAATTGATAAATTCGTTGGTTCACTTTGTTGGTTCCCGAATCTATATTGTGCAGTGTTATGCCGGGTTTTTATCTTTATTTGCACAGGGATTAGAGCAGCGATCGTTGAGCGTAAGTGATAAGAGGAAGGAAGTCAAGGAGCAAGGACCAAAAGGGCAAATCCCTTCCTAATTCACCAAGAAAATGCCAAAAAATGATGTTCTGCGCAAGAAGATCACGCGTGAGCGCATCCTCGCTGGCCATCCTGGAGCTGGTGTTGTGTCTTAGTGCGCGAATCCCGCGTCGTGCGTAGCCTGCACGCTGATCTTTATTGTTTCTGACGCGTACGCGAGCTCGGACAGCAGATAAAGCGCTGTTTGTTGTGTCTCTCTGCTTCTTGCGCCGATAGCGCGACGCCGCAAAGACTACTGCGCAGTTTTATTTAAATTCTGCGTTTTCTCGATTTTGGAGGATCTTTTACACGAATTTCAGACCTAAAAACGCCGTAAGAGGTAGAGGATCGACTTTTCATCATTCTCCCAAGATGATTCAAGCTTGGGAACAAGGTTTTGAATCTTATATGGAGTATTCTTCTTCCTTTTGTCTATTTTTCTATTTTTCTACTTTGTTCTCTATGAGTAGCTAAATTTCTTAGGCTAGGGAAGATGAACCTTGTGGAAACTCTTATGTAGTTAATTTACTTATTTCAATGCAAGTTTATTTCAGTTATGATTGAGCCTTCAATTCTATTCTTAATGCTTTTTGGTAATTGATCGCTATCAAATTGAATTTGAGTTATGCTCACGATTGGGAAATTGAGGTTATGAACTTGAACTGAATTGTTGGTCATGTTTAGGAGGAATATAGGAATATAACCTTATGAACATGTGTTCTCATGAATCATTATTCTTATTGCTTAATCTAGCTTTAATTCACGTAAGGGATTATGGGGTTTTAGTTAGAGTAAAGGGTTTATGATGCAAGGAATTGTCCTTAAACTAATTTCGTTGTTTCGAACTTCAATTTGTATGAAATAACTTGCGTTGGTTGTAAATTGAATGCATAAGAGTGGAAACAAGAGGATTCGATCCCTAGTCGTTTTTATTTCTCCTTAAAATCTAAATACTTGTTTAGTTGTTTACTGTTTTTGTCTCTTGATACAATTCGCAAATATTTCAAACACATCATATTGTTTCAATAGTTCAGATTATTACAAAGTTTGTTAAGTTAAATAATTAGTTTCAATCCCTGTGGATTCGATCATTTACTACTTGACGACGAAATCGTACACTTGCGATCTAGCCTAACACTTATTCCCCACCATGCTCCTTATTTCTCTCTCACCCACCTTAGCACACACTCTCTCTCTCTCTCTCAAAGCATCAGAGGGAGAAAAAGAATGAAAGAAGAAGAAAAAAGAAGAAGAGAAAGAAAGGAGAAAAAGAAGAAGGAGGGGCGAGGGCATGAGAGATTGAGAGGATTAGAGAAATTTTGTGAGAAGCTCATTGTCTTTCCTTTTCTCCCTTCTCCTTCACGCTCAGCCCCTCCCCACTCTCTTCATTCTTCATTTTCTTCTTTCATGGAACAAGAGAGAAAAGAGGAGAAATGTTAGGGTTTTGGGATTTGAGAGAAACTAGAGAGATTTAAGTGAGATTTCTTCCAATCCTTGCTTGGAGAAGAATATTATAGTTGAGATTTAGGATTTGGGTGAAGATTGAAGTTTGCCCTACGTGGGGGAAAAGAGGATCACGAATTTGAAGAAGAGGAAGAAGGAGAAGCAAAGCTTCACCACTTGTAGCTCAAGATCTTGGGGAGTAATTATGAGTTCTTCATCCTTTTAGGTGGTAGGCACCCATAAGACCCCCATTAGGTCATTTTTCCCCCTTTCATTCTGTATGTTTATATGATGTTTAGTTGGGGATTGATGAGGGTCATATGATAGGAAGGGGTTTTGGATGAGTTTATGACATTTGAAGTAAGTTTGCTCATGATTTTCATGTTGAATGATTTGATGTTTCAATGCTATCATGTTTGATGCTTGATTAGAATGACTGAAAGTGATAAGTATGAGTTGAATGAGGTATTTTGGGTGTTAAAATGTTAGTTGTGCTGTCAAAAGTATGTTTTTCTGCATGAATCGATTCACGGGGCCGTGAATCGATTCACAAAAGGCTCTCAGGCTACCAATTTGGTTCTGTGAATCGAATTTTGCGTAAGTGATGAATCGATTCACAGCATTGTGAATCGATTCACACCCTGTTTTCTGCAGAATTTTGAGTTTTCTGAAACCAGTTTTTGAAACCTCATAAAAGCTATGTTCTAGAGTTTTCATAACCACATTTTTTCGCATCTTTTGAACCCAATAAAGAGTAGTATTAATCAAAGATCCTTATGCTTCCACATTTCCATTCAATTCCTTCTTCAACCTAGTGTAATGTTTTGGATGACATAAATAATATATGAATGGATATTGTATTTGCATACTTTATACCATAGCACAAGTATACTACTAATTTCGCTTGTGAATGATTGAGTTATACTTGTATATTCATTTTATTATGTGAATGCATTTGAAAATGCATAAGCTTATGTTCAAAACACTTAAAAGACATTGCAAGATTCCTCATAAGAGGAGAGAACTATATGGTTTCTCTCGTGGGACGCCACTTGGAGGTTATAGACGTCTAATCACCATACCGTAGCTACATTGATCGGGGTCTAGGGACCTAAGCCTACGATAAAACCCGATAACGTAGATTTCCGGTCAAATAACGATTTGACCTATGGGAATAGTTCAGCCATGCCTAACAGCAAAGAAAGAATGACTATATGTTTTATGTGTGATTGCTATGCATTTCATGTCTGGTTTTATCACAAATGTTACAAATGGTATATTGGACCGGAATAATTACGCCCGGCAATGTACCGAGTTTTCTAAGAGTATATTGGACCGGAATAATCACGCCCGATAATATACTAAGTGTTTCTAAATTGTATATTGGACCAAAATAATTACGCTCGTCAATATAACAATTTAGACTCAGGCTAGTGCATCCTAGGGCGTTCACGCTTAGGGTGCCTAACACATCCTATGTGTTCAAAGAAAGCTTTTATGTTTGGTATGTCAAACTTATTTTTTAATGCTCATATTATTCTTATTAAGATAGTATGATTCGATGAGAGATAGTGAGGAGTCCGTGAAGGACTCACTGAGATTTTATTGCACTCTTTCTCCTTTTTTTTCCAGATAAGCAGGTACCAAAGGAAGGTTAGGCGACTCCAAAGGCTTAATGGTCATAGATTAGGATTTTGTTTTGGAGTCGTAGTTGTTTATACAACTTCTTGGTCTTCTAAGACTTAGTTGTATCTTGATATTCCAAGTTTTGTACAATTTGGTACAAGTTGTAATCTAATTATTAGATTTATGACTTATGTTTAAAATTTATGACTTGGTTTACTGTAAACAAGTTAGTAAGTTTTTAGTAACTCTTGTGTTTTAATGTAATTTATCTTGCTTTCAATTTACGTTGAGATGCGACGGGTGTTACAAATTTCATATTTTCTCTGTCTAAATTTCCATCACTTATTTAATTTTTTCTAGTATAACTTTTCTTTATTTTGTTACCAATTAATAGCATCAATATCTAAATTAAACATTATGACAATCCATTTATATAAGACCAAATATATGAGAGTAAATGTGTTTTTATGACAATGAAATAGATAAAAATAATAATATGGGGTCTCGGTCAAATTTTGAATCCTGATTGGGGTAAATATAAAGGCCCAACGTGGACAAGGCCAGCATATGCAGTGAAGTATCTACACATTCTAAATAGGCCCCTAACAGGCTGACGAACCCATTCAAGAAAGGTCATCGTCAAGAAGATCCCCCGAACATTGGCAAAGAGCAAGTCGTGCGACCCAGACGGTCACAATCCAATAACCCTATTATAGGAGGTTCGAATCAACCATAAACAAAACAAATTGGCGGCTCGTGTATCCCGTCAAAATAGTAAGCTTGTCCATGTACTGTATTGAAACCCTACGCTGGGGTAAAACCTCAGTTACATAGAGACAAAGATGGTGGGCCCCAAGTTGCCTCATATAAAAGGAGTAACATGACACCATTCAAAGGTGTACACACAGTTCCATTCTCTTATTCATAGCTAAAACACATACTGACTTGAGCGTCAGATGACCCTAAAACCCTAAATTTTGGTTCTAACATTTGAATACCCCTTTTGGTACTCGAATACCCGAAGTTTGTTACAGAAGTACCCGAGTACCCCTAGTTAGTACTCGAGTACAACATGCAAATTTTAGTCTGTTATTGATGGTTATGGCCTGGTACTCAAATACCCCCTATTGGTACTCGAGTACCGCTTAATTTTTTCTATAAATAGGACCCTTCACTAATCAGCTTTAATACAAATTTTTTGATAAAAACACACTATTATGTTGCTAAAATTGTGCAAGAGCCGAAGTCTTAAAAATTTCATCATCAAAATCGTTAGTGTGCTTTGTAATTGGTATTTCTCTTTATCAAGAGCTCAAGGTTAGTACATTCTACCTTTCTACATTCATAAATTGGGATTGTTTGTGAGGTATCTAACTTGTATGCTTTAGAGATCAATATCTCTAAGAGGAAAAGTCTTTTGGTGGGGTATCCAAAAGTGTGTTAATTTTCATAATTTTTGTGTAACTTGTAAGACTCTTTGAGCATAGTGAATTTTGAATTCCTGAGTGTGATGCTAAGGGAGGGGGATGTACATTTATACGAGTAGATCGAACCGCTATAGATTCTTTGTCTGAATTTCTTTTCCTTACACATCTTAATTTCAATTTGTCACCTTTAATAAATGTTATTCTTGAATTGTGCTAAAACTCAATATATGTGATTGAAACCTTTATAGTATGTTTGTGGAATTTGTGATATCATATTGATTTTTGGAAAGTTTAATTTGTGGCATATTAATTAGTATTTTACATATATTGAATATTTCTCAATAATATGCATTTTTGGTGATAATTTCTTTGTGTAAATTGTGAAGCTGAATCTCTTATATTCCATTAATTTAATCTTGTTTTAAACAATATAGGTCTCTCGAATTCATACTTGAAATTTGTTTTTGACCTGAGTTTAACAAGTGGAAATTAGTTTGAATTTATTGGAATAAGAAATACCACAATCGTGCTTAAGTTTGTTGCATTGGATTATATGTTTATATGCATCCATATGATCATTTGAGCATTTTCAAGTCTCTTGTTTTTGTATGAAGGTATCTTTTTATGGTCTCGAACAATTGATCTTTGTATGCTCGCATATTACCAAATTGTGCTAGTATGTGTTTTATGCAATTTCTAGTAAATTGTGCATTATATAATATCTTAATTGATTTAATATACTTGATGGAAGTTGACTTTGGATTGCATATTATTTTTTATTAATTGATTAATTGTGAGTGCAATTTACTATTAATACGTGTTGTATAATTGCATGTTTTAGTAAATTGTTTTATTGATCAATTTAAGCTTTTTGTGATATTTTAATATTCTGAATTTAATATTGCTTATCCATATAATCATATTGTGTTAGTACATAGATTTAGCCTTTAGGTTAGAAGAACCAAGAAATTCAACCTAGGTTCCCAAAAACAACGTTTTACGTGAAATCTTCTTTCTTTCTTTCTTCTAATCAATTAAAAAGGGGTGATGTATCTCAAAAAAAATTTGAAACACTGTATTCACCCTCCTCTGTAGCACCTCCCGATCCTACAAACATTAAATATATTAAGTTTATAAAATTTCATGTAATCGAAAAACCTTTCAATACATTATCGCTCGACTATATTAAACATTTACTTACAACATACATAATTATTATATTCAATTACATTACATTCTTTTTTGACAAATTATTACATTACATACTTTTGAACTGTATAAAATTTTGTATATATGGTAATCTAAAAAATAGTATAATTTAATGGTTAGATTGGTAAAACTCGTGTTCTACAAAATAGTTCTTCAAAGTGTAATCATGTTAATATTGACATCGTATCATCACATCTTATCTCTTTCGACACGTAAATATAATGTGTTTTTCCCTTCTAATACATAAATTAGTCAACCTCACATTGTCCAATTGTCAATTTTTAAAATTTCCATAAGCATATATTTAGGGTTCAAAATATTAATTTCAACACATCATATATGATTCATAATTTTATTTAAGTCAATTTAGCAAGCTGATGTGGCCAAAGAAAGTCCTTAGACATGATATTTGTTCTAGCAACTTTCTAAAGAGTTTCTTTCTTCAAGTCATCAGGATACTTCATTGTACACATCAAATTGCCTAACTGACTTAAGTCAGCACCGATTGAGACTCCATGTTGGCCACGTAGCCTCTTGACATTAAAAATTAAGTGATTAATGGACGAAAAGACTTGATTGTAACAATTGGAATACATAAGGACCCAATTTATGCAATTAAAGCATGAGTTTACGATCGTGATACTTAGAAGACTAAAAATGTAATTAAGGGTAAATAATTTCAGTTTTTGTCTATTTATTTATCATTAAAATAATTAGGCTAAATTACAAAATTAGTCCTCTAAGTTTATTTTAGGTTTCAATTTGGTCCTCTACGTTTTATTTGTTTCGTTTTGGTCCTCTACGTTTTATTTTAGTTTTCAATTTGGTCCTTTCCGTCACTAAAAGTCAATTGTCCGTAACTAGAAGTTCATTTTCCAAAATGCTATTTGGCTTTTAGCTACAGACAATTGGCTTTTAGTGACGGAAAGGACCAACCTGTTGTAACTTTTAAAACGTAAGGGATCAAAACGAAACAAATAAAATATAGAGGACCAAATTGAAACCTAAAATAAACATAGAGGAATAATTTTGTAATTTAATCAAATAATTAAAATAATATGTTATTATCAATTCAATTAATTTTTATTTAAAATGCATTTGCTAAATCTCTCCGTCTTCTTCTTGTTCCTGTCACATAGAACCCGAGATCAACCCCACCCCGACGGAGCGAGGGGTTTTTCTCGGCTTATTCTGATTCCTTCTTTGCTTTGCTTTGCTTTTGTAATTTTAAAATGGCGCCGGTTTCAGCTCTAGCAAAGTACAAGCTGGTTTTCTTGGGTGACCAATCCGTGGGCAAGACCAGCATAATCACTCGCTTCATGTACGATAAATTCGACAACACCTATCAGGTTTCTTTCAGATCCAATCCCCTCTTTTTTCCTAAATAAAACAAAATACGCCTCCTAAAGCCACTTCAAAATATCCACTTCTCAGTCTTCGATTTGATTTATTGTCTCTGTCTAAAAACCAATATTAGCTTGATTGGATTCATATTCATATATGATCAAAAGATTCATATTCATATTTGTCCCTGTTTTTGAATGGATTTGTCATTTCTTGAAGTCTGTCCAGCAAAATGCAAACTGTTTTGAATGGGCTTTGACTTGTTGGGCACAAATTTGACTTGGAAATTATTTTTCGTTTTTGTGTTCTGTGTATGCATACCTTTGTTTGCATGGTATTCTTGTAATCCAATTAAATAAATTCAGCCTGAGATTGCCTTCTAAGCGAGTAACAGATATGCAGGTTCTGTGGTTGTATGTACTTTCATTTCATTAACTTGATCTTATATATTTTTGTTGAGTCCAAACTGATTATGGTTTTTTTCCCCCCTCATACAGGCTACAATTGGTATTGATTTTCTATCAAAAACTATGTATCTTGAAGATCGAACTGTTCGACTACAGTTGTGGTAAGAATTAAGATAGGGGACTAAAATATCATAATATAAAAAGAAAGGGAAATAAAGATTTTTAGGAAGGAAAGCAAGGGCGGGGTAGTTTCCTTCGCTAGGATATACTTCTTAGAATTTGGGATTAGGCCTAACTCAATCCCAAAAGCTAGCTCATGAAGTGAGGATTGCCCTTCACTTATAACCACTAATCTGGGCTTATCACTATTCAATATGAGACTTCCAACATGCCCGTCTCACGCCCATGACTGGACAATCTGGAGCATGACTCAGGTGGCCCGATCACATCTCGATAGCAGGTGGCCCAACGAATCACGTATAGGCTCTGATACCATTTTAGAATTTGAGATTAGTCCCAAATCAACCCCAAAAGTTAGCTCATAGGGCGAGGTTGCCCCCCACTTATAAATATTAATCAAGCTATATCACTATCCTGTGGAACTTCCAACAATGCTAAATACGTGCAGTAATAGGATAGGAGCAACTATTTAGCGACATTGTAATGACATTTCTCCCAAGTGTGGGGGTCCAATCTCCAGTAGGTCTCAATGCTCACACTTCTGCTGACAATTTGACATGAACGAAGTCTACTTCTCCTTTCTCATCCCAAATAGGAGCAAAAGGATTTATGTTTTAACTATGTGTATATTAAGGGAGTTTATTTCCTTTTAGATTACTGAATTTACACATTCATGAAAAATTTTAATACTTTGTTTTATTTCTTTAGTTCACGATCATTTTGACTCCATCACTTTGTATCATGTGATTAGTTTTATCTTTCATATCTTGTACTTGTATCTTTGTGTATCACTGTATCTTGTTATGATGATGGTTCTTTTATTTCTTTTTCCTTTTTTGGTATCAAGTTTTAACCATCCTCGTTCTTCTGCTTTTGATAAATTGTATTTACAGGGATAAAATATGTTTTCATTTAGCTGGATATATTACTAAACCTTACACTTCTATGCATAGTTGATGTTTCACTTTCTACCATCTGTACTTTGCTTTGGGTGTTTCCTTAGTTTCCATGCCTCTTCATATGTTGAAAATATATCCGTATTGGATGTGCATGTTTGGGTTCCACTGAAGTTAGGAGTGTTTTGTTAGTGAATATTTAGTTTCTTTGAGCTTCGAGTGAAGTTTATTTTGTTTCTAAATATGGTTTCAAACTGTTCATCCTTTCAATTTTTTCCTGACAGGGATACAGCTGGACAGGAAAGATTTAGAAGTCTTATTCCAAGCTACATCAGGGACTCATCTGTAGCTGTTATTGTATATGATGTTGCAAGTATGTTGTTTGGGATTTGTTTTCTTTTCACCTTTTATTGTTATTGCCCACTATTTTTTGGTCGTACCTAGCTTTTGCTTCTTAACAGTAGTTAATCTGATCAAAGCTGCTAATTTAGCTTCTTATTGTTTATACAACATTTTGATAGTAAACCTGTGAACTAAGCATTTTTCAAATTCTGTGGATTGTTTTAGCAGGATGTCAGTTTTTGTTTGTACCATAGGGAAGTAGCACAATGATAAAGTGAATTAGCTATACAACTCTGTGACCCTCTATCACAAACCATAACATCCAAACTCCATTCATGATCTCTCTCTACGTGAATTGAATGATGCATTGGCTTAAATGTCTGTTAGGAGCTCTGTGGAGAACACTTTCTGATAAACCTTATATTGTTGTGTAGGCCGGCAGACTTTCCTAAACACAACAAAGTGGATTGAAGAGGTGCGAACAGAGAGAGGCAGTGATGTCATCATTGTTCTTGTTGGGAACAAAACTGATCTTGTTGAAAAGAGGTAATGGGTAATAAATGAAAAGAAACATTTTAGGTAGAATCAAAATTAGGAACTATTGGTAAAAATAATTTTAATTAGGAACAATTAGCCATCCCACATATATTAACTTAATCAGCCACTTGTTTGGCTAGTCGTTCTTAAACCGAAACTGTTTTTACTGAGAATTATTAACTTGCTATCGGAATCTTTCAGGATAGTATCAAACTGGCTGCACTTCCCTTTTTTTTTTTTTTGTTCTTTCCTTCCCACTTTTTTCTCCAATATATTATCCCATTACCCTTTAAATTTGACGTATGGAATAAGTACTTGCCACTGCACACAAAGGGGTAGGGAAGAAATGAATTGTTGGGTCTGGAGTATGAAAAGTACTATGAATTATCATTGCTTTTCTACCGAGGCAAGATCCCATAACACGGGAAATCGGGAATGGGGTGTAGGAATGCTTAATCAGGCCTTTTCCTTTCTCTAGCAGTTTTTTGGAATCCTTACTATGACTGTCAAAATGCATACTTTCTCCATCTTTGGCCATGTACTCCATTTAACTAGGTCCTGTTTCCATTCTTGGTTACGAGTACGACTTAATCGAGATATGCTTAGTTTACCTATCTTGGAGACTGGAGAGCACACGAAGGAATTAGTATTTTGCTTACTAGTTACAGTCTAAAAGATGTACCGCATGCAGATGCAGGTGAATCCTACCATAGAAGATAAGTGATTAGGATGTTGCTTACTAGTTACAGTCTAAAAGATGTACTGCATGCGGGTTAATCCTATTGTCCTACCATAGAAGATAAGTCTTGGCCATTGGTGAAAAGTGAAAACCTTTATCTAGTTTCGGATGTATGAAAGATATCTTAGTTTTATTCTGTGCTTTAGCAACATGAGTTAATTTGACCTTTTAAGATGTTTCACATGCATAGTGCGTGCTTGTTGTATAGTTGTGGAGATGCGCTAGTGTTACTTTCTGAAATTCACTCTATTTTGTTTTAATAATAATCTTCTTTGTGTGAGTCCGCAGACAAGTCTCTATAGAGGAAGGAGAAGCAAAAGCTCAAGAGCTCAATGTCATGTTTATCGAAACTAGCGCTAAAGCTGGATTTAATATTAAGGTAACCTGACTTCCGTCTTTTCTCTTTCCATGTATCTTTAGTAAATTCTCTGTTTCCCTCCAGAGTTAAATGAATTATACAAAATTATGAGATTGGACTTAGTTTCTACTTATTTGGGCCTCTTGATTATTCATGATCTACTTGTTACAGTTTTAATCATTTTCAGGCCAGCAGTGTTCTTTCATCTATTTACCTTCAAATTGTTTGCATTTGTCAATTTAGTCTCAACCCATGATTCTTCTGCATCATCTTTTTCTTTTCTTTCCAGGAACTAACTTCTGCAACTCTTATTTAGTTCTAATACTTTTTTTGTTTCACACTTGCCATGTATTTCTTTTTTGGAATTTGGACATCTTTACAGGCCCTCTTTCGGAAAATTGCTGCTGCATTACCTGGAATGGAAACACTATCTTCTGCAAAACAAGAAGATATGGTTGATGTAAACTTGAAGTCTTCAACTGGCAATGCTCAATCTCAACCTCAGTCAAGTGGATGTGCTTGTTGAATGCTAGTGTGCCTTTCTGTGTCAAGCATTTTGCTTTATGCAGGTTTCTCTGTAGTCTTCTACAACATTATATGAAAAGGTCAAAGAATAGATAAGCGGTGCGGGGTAGGGTTTGATAGAAGTTGTGTCTAGAAAAGTTTTGTTGGTTATGCCTGTGATAATGTACTATTGTAGTAAAATTGCCAAACTTAACATTGAATTATGTTTATTTTACCCTCTAAAACGTGTGATAAGTTTAAATTTTTACTTCATCTGGATTGAGGCATGTTTATGTTTAAATTAGGTGAGAGAACTCATGCTCAACACGAGTGGTAAAGAAAAATAGAATGCAGTGGTTAAGTTTTTTGTGAGAAAATAGTTTTTGACGGAAAAACGGATAAATTAGTTTTTAACACGTGTCCTTAGTGTAATTAAGTTTTATAAATAGCTAATAGATTTGTCGGAAACATTCAGCCACCACGATTGTCTGTTCTGACAACACTTTCCAACTATATGCCCACAATAATAGTAATAATAATAATAATACTTCAAATTAATGGCCGGCGGAGACCGAGTCCAGTTGCTGCGGATCTATGTCCTTGGCATTACTCTCACTAAAATAAAAAAAAAAAATATGTCCTTAGCATTAGGCTTAGTCAAAAAAAAGAATGTCCTTAGCATTGGTCCCTCCCCGGCTCCCCAAAAGATACAACTTAAACAATGCTCACTGTCATTGCTCAAGAGTGCCATATCAACTAGCTATCTGATATTCAGGCCTGATAGGTATCTTCCGTCAAAAAATAAAGGCTTGATAGGTATCAGATGGTGATTGCATACATGATGACTATCTCTCCTTCCTCTCTCTGACAGATGGTGTCAAATTCAAGATACTTATACTTTCAATATTTTTTTTGTAGAATACAAAATTTACTAATATAACTATTTTTTTTGACAGAACTAATATAACTGTTTTTAGCAAGAGCGCTAATATAACTGTTGAAATGAGATTAGATGAAGTTTATAATATTTTTGATATTTTATCGTATTACTTTATTTTAATTTATAACATATTCAAAATATAAGCAAATGTTTTTTTTTGAAGATAACATACTTATACCATTTCATTCAAAATAAGAGCAGAAATACAAGAGGGAATTGAATTAAAAACTTGGTGGCTAGCATAAAGCTTGGATGCTCTAGCAAGACTATGAGCAACAAAGTTTGCTTGCCTCCTAACAAAATTAACCTCATAGTTATCAAAGTATGTCAAACATTGTCTACAATTATCAAGGATAGATCCAAGCTCATTGTTGTAGATATGCTCATCCTTTATATCATCCACCACTGCCTTGTTATCAAGCTTGAAATTCATGGTGGTATAGCCGAGTTCTTGTACCCATTTCACAGCCTCTAATAATGCCACAGCCTCAGCTTCTTTTGGTGGGATAGAGCCATGGAACCACATTGATTTGGCTTTTATGAAGGCCCCAAATTGCCCCTCGATGCAGAGTCCCACTCCAAACAGTCCCTCCAGAGCAAACAAAGCAGCATCCATATTGCACTTAAGTTCACCTGGCTTTGGAGGCTTCCAAATAAGATCAACGTCGCCTGCTATGTGCCATGTACCACCGGCAGTTCCTTTCCTCACTTTAGCCCAACTGTGCATGAATTCCCTGGACATATCCACTGCTAAGTTCGGTCGAAGCTCCTCACCTCTCCACACCTTGTCGTTCCTTCTACGCCAAATGGACCACACTAAGCTAAAAAACTCAGGTATGAGCGAGGGCTGCAGTTTCTCCAGCAGCTCAAATGTGGCCTCGGTGAATCCTTCTGCATGATAGATGGTGTCGCACATGAGTGTCCACAAGCCTCCCACCTCCCAACACTCCTTTGCTTTTGGGCAATCATAGAAGACATGCCAAGTATTCTCCTCCATGACGTCACAGTGAGGGCACAACACCATGCAGCTCACACCTCTTCGAGTAAGGTTTCGCCGCGTAGGTAAGACATTTCGCAATGCGCGCCAAAGGAGAAGCTTATACTTTTGAGGTACCTTTGCTTGCCATAATTTTTGCCACTGCCCCGGGACTCGCAAGTTAGAGCTATCAATCACCTCATTCATCAAGTGGTGGTATCCTGAACGAACCGTATATGCCCCTGACTTACTGTGCATCCAAATTAATCTGTCGTCCTCTCCTCCATGTGTCAAGGGTATGCTGCCAATGGGGATCGCTTCCTGCTGCAGGAAACAAGCCGAGAGCCTATCAAACCTCCAAGTTCTTGTCTCGTGATCAATGAGGTCCCCCACACACAAATCCTCCATACCATGGATGGTGGGGCTCTTCACATACGGGTCATTACCATGTCTAAGCCAAGGCTCACACCAAACATTTATATTCCGACCATTTCCAATTTGCCACCGTGTGCTGATTTAACCACTACCCGGGAAGTGTAGATACCGTGCCATACAAAACTTAGGTTGTGACCCAACCGGGCCCCCAGAAAATCCCCCTTTGGGAAATATTTGGCTTTGAAGACTCTCGCACAAATGGTATCTTGGTTGTTGGCTATTCGCCAACATTGCTTCCCTAGCATAGCTAAATTGAAGCCATGAAAGTGACAAAATCCTAGTCCACCATATTCCTTTCTGATTGACAACTTCTCCCAACTCATCCAATTAATCCCCCTACCACCTCCTCTATTGGAGCCCCACCAAAAGGAGTTGATCATCCATTCTAACTCATCCCCCAATGAAGTAGGGATGAGAAAGACACTCATACAATAGGTGGGAATCCCCTAAGCAACTGATTTTACTAATACTTCACGTCCTGCTTTTGAAAGATGTCACCAGACCAATGCTGTATTCTCTTCCAAAGTCTATCTCTCAAAAAGCTAAACAGTGCTTTCTTATTCCTACCGATCATCGACGGAAGGCCAAGATACTTCCCCATTCCCAAGCATTCTTCAACCTCCAACAAGCCTGAGATTGCCTGCCTATCCTCCTGGGATGTATTCTTACTGAAGTAGATCTCTGACTTATGCATGTTGATGGCTTGACCGGACGCTCTTTCATAAGTCTCAAGAATCTCCTTCAGGTGCCTACACTCTTGAACATTTGCCCTGCAAAACAAGAAACAATCGTCAGCAAATAACAGGTGTGTGAGGATGGGAGCTCCCCCACACACTTTTATTCCATGAATATATCCTCTCGCCTCCACTCTTTTAATGAGTGTAGTAAGTCCCTCAGCACACACAATAAAAAGATAAGGGGACAGTGGATCCCCTTGTCTAAGTCCTCTCCCTGGAGACACACCTCCCACACTCTCCCCATTAAGTTGCACAGAGTAATTCACGGTTTCAAGGCACATAGATATCCACTTCACCCATCTCTGCTCAAAACCTAACCTCAATAGCATCCCATTTAAGAAGTCCCAGTCAACCCTGTCATAGGCTTTGCTAATATCAATTTTCAACGCCACCTCTCCCATCTTGCCATTGACTTTACAATTCATGTGGTGGATAGTTTCTATAGCTACCAAAACATTATCCAATATAGAGCGATTAGCCACAAAGGCAGATTGCTCCTGGGAGATGCATTTGTTAAGAAGAGGCTTCATCCTATTTGCCAGCACCTTCGAAATAATCTTGTAAAGCACGTTACATAAAGAAATAGGCCTCAAATCCTTCATAGACACGAGATTCTCAACTTTCGGAATGAGCACAATGTTAGTTTCATTTAATTGTGGGGGGAACATACCTTTTTCAAGCCACTCCACCCCTGCATGAAAAACCCCTAACCCCGCAAGATGCCAAAACCTTTTAAAGAAAGCTGGATTAAGGTCATCCGGCCCCGGAGCCTTATCAGAGTGCATCTCAAACAACACCTTCTTGAACTCAGTGATAGTAAACGCCCGTATAAGGGCTTCATTGTCCTCACTAGAAATACGTGAGGGTACCAAACCAAGGACCAGATGCATATCACTTTGCTTATGTTGGAAAAGAACATCAAAGTAATCCTTTGCCACTCTTCCCATTCCCACTCGGTCGGTAACCTCCAAACCCTCCTCGGTTGTAAGTTTTGAAATGGTATTCCGTTTCTTCCTCTGACTTGCCATTGCGTGAAAAAACTTGGAGTTCGTGTCTCCATCACGAAGCCAATACACTTTTGCTCTTTGTCTCCAGAATGCTTCCTCTTGGGCTAAAAGGGTGCTAAGCCACTCCCTTAGAGAATTAAAATGAGCATCCTCCACCGAACCTTCACGGGCCACCTCCAACTCACGCCTACAACCCTCAATGGCATCCTTATAACGAGTTCTCAGCTTCCTTCCCCACGAATTCATCACCTCTGTGCAAGCTTTCACTTTATCCATCAACTCGCCACCTTGATAAGTGGCCCACCCTTGTTGAACTACATCCTCCAGCCCCTTCTCTTCCAGCCAGGCGTTCTCGAACCTAAAAGGTCTTTGAACTCTCCTACTCTCTCTCTCTCATACAATCTCAGCAAGATGGGGTAATGATCAGATCTATCAATGACCAAAGACTTGAGGGTGCAAGTGGGGAAAATATCAAGCCACTGCTGCGTTGCAAGGGCCCTATCCAACCTTTCCTCCTTAGCATGATCTGTGCCTCTGCTTTTAAACCATGTGAACTGATATCCTTGGAGAGGGATATCATGAAGCCTACTATCCATCACTGCTTCCCGGAAACCCCTTATCTGCCACGGCGGATGGTCCACCTGGCCTCTTTTATCCTCATTAGATAGTATGTCGTTATAATCACCCATGGTACACCATGGTAACAAATTGTCTCTTGCCAGAGTCCTAAGAAGGTCCTAAGATTCCCTCCTACGACCAGAGTCTGGGTACCCATAAAAACCTGTAAATCTCCAACTTGGTCTACCCTGTTGAACCAACTCCGCATTTATAAAATTCGAAGAATAGCTAATAATATGACAATCAAAGGGGTGGCGCCACAAAATTGCTAGCCCCCTCCTCTACCTACTCTATCCACCGCAAATGATCCATCAAAACCCAAACGAACACGAACTTCCTCAATTTTGTTTGAATGCACCAAAGTTTCACACAGAAAGACTACATCCGGTTGGTGCGACCGGACCAGGGCCCGAAGAAAGGGAATTGAACGGGGGTGGCCTAAGCCCCGTCAATTCCAACTGAGAAGACTCATGACCCCTGGCAGGCTCCTTTGCCAGGGCCCGCCACTAAAAAAGAAATCTCCTGTTGAACCTTACCTGCTGTTGCGGCTATATCCGTTACTGAATGGACTTGCAGCTCATGATCGGCCCTAGCCTTTTTTAATTCCTCCCGTTTTCTCTTTTTATCCACATCCTCCACCTCATCTGCCACGTGGTCTTCATCCATCGATTGGGTTGTGTCAGTGTGCGTTTCATGGCCTGAATCGGCCTCATTGTTGCCCGGATTAGCATTGGACTGAGACTTCATATTCGGGGCCCACTTACTGCCTTGTGCTCCACGTGAGAATTTTGTAGCAGAATCTTTAAAAAAGGAAACCATAAGATCACGTCTTTTTTGCACCTCATCCTCATTATTCGAATCCCGCAAATTGCGCCCTGCTTCATGCATGTCTGCACCCGCACGTCCAAAACTTGCGTACCCTAGTTCTCCTGGTTGCCGCCACTCCCCCTGGCCCTCCTCACGCAGCCACTTCGCCCCACCACTTCCGTCACTCTTCTGCAGGTCTGCCCTTAGTTCCGGCCCCCACTGTCGCACCCCATCATCCTGAGTCATCGCAAAGAACTTGTCGCACAGGTCCTCCATGTGCCCCAACATACCACAAAGATAACAAAAGCTACCCAGCCTCTCATACTTGAACTGAACAACATGAGCCTCCTCATCTTTTTTCTTTATTCTTTTTGTACGCTTCAGAGGAACCCGAACATCAACCAACACTCTTATCCGCATGTACCGACGCCAAAGATTCGAGTTATTCTTTGCATCATACTATAGGAAACTACCCACAAAGTTGGCGATGCTTTCACCCACCGCCTGAGACATAAACCCCGTTGGAATATCATGAACTTGAACCCAAAAAGGCACCGTGAATAATGGCACTTGGTGTGGCTTCTCCCCATCCTGTAACACACCCAGTATCAGAAGGTGTTTATCGAAAGACCAAGGACCCTTATTCATGACCCTCTGCATGTCTATACGATGGAAGAATTGGAAGATAAAAACGCCAGCACATGCCTCACGAATAGACACCCCAAACTTCAGACACCACACTCCAGCGATCCTTTCTTTCATAATTTGCACTCTGATAGGCCTCTCAGTGAGGAACCGCCCCACCAGAAATAACGACGTTTGCTGCTCCACCGCTCCTTCACCCGAAACCACCACCTCCAACTCATCGTCTTCACCTCCCAGGGACAAACGACTCATATCAGCACCCGCCATGATAAGAAAGACTCGAAAAAACGAAAGGAACCCACCACGTAACGAACCCGCCTTGAAACCCTAAAAAACACTCACAACTCGCATGGGAGAGGGAGAGACGCTCCTCACTCAGGAGAGAGAAAAAAGATAATTTAGTGAATAGATAACATATGTGCAAATATTGTTTTTCTTGTCAGGTGAACATTTGCAAATACATCACATAAGCAAATGTTTGTTAAGTAAATTATTATATATCTACAAATATCTAAATTATTTGAATTCTTCCATATATCTTCACACGTGCCATGAAGGATTTAAGGAGGGGGATGCGGTGTCTCCAAGGCCCTTGATTCCTGCAGCCCACTTATTTGTTGGCCACACCCCCCACTCCTCTAAAAATTTTAAAAAACCCAAAATACCCCCACTCACTTATGTTCCGACAATTCAGTTGCCGGAATACATTTTCAACAGCTTCCGGTAAAACCCAAAATACCCCCATTCACTTATGTTCCGGTAATTCAGTTGCGGGAACATCATAATTTTGGAAAAATATGCTTTCGGCAACTCAGTTGCCGGAATACATTTTTAACAGCTTCCAGTAACTAGTTGCCGGAAGCTATTGAAAATGTATTTCGGCAACTTAATTGTCGGAACATATGCAGTCTGCGAAAAAAACAAGAATTGCGAAAACGAACATAAGTACCTCCGATGGCCGCTGGGTTGGTCGCGGTGGCCCCTTGGGAGGTGTTCCGGTGTTGGGAGTGGAGCGATGGCTCAAAAATTAAACGAACATATGCAGTCATCAAAAATTAAAATATTCATTAATACTATTGTGAGAAGATGACTATTATGATTAATGACAGTTTAGTAAATATATTTCCTTTTTTATATTAAATCAAGAAAATTAAATACACTTAATTATCATTTTTAATAAGTGTGAAAGTTATGTATTTTTGCTTATAATTCAACAGTTTCAAGTGTGATCCTTTTTGCTTATATGCCGGAATACATTTTCAACATTTTCTTGAAAATGTATTCCGCCAGCTGAATTGTCGAAAGCATATTTTTTCAAAATTATGATATGTTCCGACAATTTAGTTGTCGGAATACATTTTCAATAGCTTTCGGCAACTAGTTACCAGAAGCTGTTGAAAATGTATTTCGGTAACTGAGTTGTCGGAACATAAGTGAGTGGGGGTATTTTCGGTTTTACCAGAAGCTGTTGAAAATGTATTCTGGCAACTAAATTGCCGAAACATAAGTGAGTGAGAGTATTTTGGGTTTTTCAAAATTTTTAGAGGAGTGGGGGGTGTGGCAAGCAAACAAGTGGGGCGCAAGAAGCAAGGGCCCAGTTACAATCTCTTCGGTAATGTGATACTGTTTAATGCCATCATCCATTCAATCCTTTTTAGGGATTTGCTAAGGACACCCCACAATTTTCTGGGGGCACCCTACAATGGCATTGACTTGACGAAAATACCCCCGGCAAAATTGAAGCATTTTTTTTCCTTTTGTCCCTTCCTTCGCAAATTTGAGTTGAATATTTTTTTTACTAGCAAAAATGGAATTTGCGAGTAAAAAAAAAATACTCCACTCGCAAAAATGAAATTGTTCACTCGCAAATTCCATTTTTGCGAGTAAAAAAAATATTCCACTCGTAAAAATGAAATTTGCGAGTGAACAAAATTAAAATTTTTGTTCACTCGCAAATTCCATTTTTGCGAGTAGAGTGAACAATTTTTTTTTTTTGAAAAATATCAACAGATGAGTGCGACCGACACATTTTAAACGGTTCATATCGCATCAAGCGTTCTATAAATAGAACCATTTTCACACACCCAAGAGTGGCAAAACCCTAAATCGATTTCATCATCCCTTAGCCCGCTCGTGAGTCATGTCAGACATTCAGCCAACCCAATTCTCGATGGATTCGAGCCTTGCCGTTGTCTATCACGGTGGCAGAATCACAACAAGTGCTGATGGCATGGTTTTTGAATGCGATGTTCCAAAAATATTTAGGATCAAGACATCCATCACCATTGAAGAACTAAAGCAAAAGATACGGCAAAAGCTCAGAGCTGGATCACGTATGACTAGGTCATGTAATGTTTGTTTTGTTGTTGCATTCGGTGATCATGTAATGTTGTTTTGTTGTTGTTGAATGAGTAGTTGCGTTTAACAAATAGTCACGATTAAGTTTGTTTTTATTATTTTGTTTTGTATTTCTAAACTCACTAATAATAAATAATAATAAAACTACAGCCAATAATAATAATAATAATAATAATAATAACATTCATAAAAAACAAGTGTTCGCATAAAAAAATACATAAAAAGAAAACTACTCAGTGATCCTGATCCTCCGCTATCCGAAGCACTTCTCGAAGGTAGTCACACATGTCATCTCCCTCCTGGGCATAATCAACGACTTGATGCAGCATGGCAGCAATTCTATCCAACCTGCCTAGCGTATGAACATAATCCGCCGACAAATGACATAAATACATTATAGCAAAAAGTTAGATAATGTTACGAATGGACATAATATATACAATGCAAGAACTTATTATTCCTTACCCGAGGGGCACAATCAGCATGTGCATCATGTGGAGCCTGTGGAGGTGGAGCCTGTGGAGGTATCAACAGTGGATGCGAGTGCCTATAGTACCAATCCAGGTACCCCCGGGCGCACTCAGTTGGATGAGCGGCCTACCTCAACCGAAATAGGTATCTAATAAAGTACAGTTGAGAGGATATACAATTAAGACTAATATCCTCAGCTGAGGGACGTCGTGGTGGGTGTCGAGGAATCTCCTGCCTGTACCCGAACTGTCGTAGTACCCTCTCCGGCAGGTACGACACTATGGTGTTCCCACATCGCAGGTACCCCGAAAAGTATGCCACGTGGTCGAATGGGCAACGCTGCCTATCGGTGGCCCACGACATCCAACACACGTCATCGGTGGATAGCGCATCCAGTGCTTGCCTGTATGGAAGCACCTTCCCATGACCCTTCTTAGGTCTCCAGCGGCAGGCGCGTGCACGCTCACCCTCATAACCCTCAACGCGCCTCTGATCTATTACAGAAGTAGGAAAATACTCGTAGATCCACGCCTATCACAAATAATGAATCAGTTACAAAATCGTGTCATAGCTAAAACTATTGTAAATTTAATTTTATAATTTAATAACACAGTGGTTCCTGAAGAGTGTCATGTAGCCCGCTAACCCACGACACTCGAACATGCTGGCATCGCCAAGATAACCGTACAAGTGGCATCGGGCTATCGCTCCCCATGACCGCTGTCCAACCTGGTCCAACCGATGCACAAGCTCCATATATCTACAGTCAATACAGGTGTTAGTCTTGTCCGTCAAAATAGTCATCCCGAGTAGCACCAGTATCAACGCCCTTGCTGCCTCGTCCATCCGACCCTCATTCGTCGGTCTATCATAAAGGTCCTGCAGCCAAGATAAACGGACAGTAGCCCACCCATAAGGTCCCACCTCCTCCTGGGCCTCCGCATGAGTTACCCCCAATAATGACTGTAGAGTAGATATAGCAAGATCTGTGTCCATCTCAGGGGATATAAAGGGGGTACCTCTGACCGGTATGCCCAGTATGCATGACACATCATCCAGCATGATGGTCATCTCTCCGACTGGAAGGTGGAACGAGCTGGAATCTGTGTGCCACCTCTCAGAAAACGCAGTCAGTAGCGCATTATCAATCATCGTGTAGCTGCAATACATCGGACGACTGAGACCAGATCGATAAACATGCTCCCGTACTTTAGCTGGTAGTGTGTGACACAGCTCAAACCACTTCTGCCACTTTTTGCCGTGAACAAAAACCCTAAGAGGTACCGGCCGGTCCTGCACACATAAAAGTAAAAGCATTGTCATTAATTACACAACTAAAAGGAAAACCCTTAAATGTTTTAAAATGGTAAACAATAATTACCTATCCGCTCCACAAGTGGTAAGCGATGTGGTCCCTGAATGAAGTCAGCAACGATGTATCGGAAGGTCCTCCAGGAAATGGTCTCTCCCTTACTTGTGCATCTATATGCATCTCAACTAGTTCCTCGTGAGGAACCTCATGCTGATATCCCTCGTGCTGATATCCTTCATCCTGATGTCCCTCGTACTGAGGTTCCTCGTACTAAGGTTTCCGTCTACGTCGTCCCTGTCTACTCGGGCCAGGTCTACTGTCAACCATTCTTCGACGGTGTGACGCAGTCATGGCCTCCCGATGCTCTCGACGCTGTCGCTGAGCCTCCTCTCTCGCAACCTCAACCCCCTATCTAGTAGCCTCCATCTCAGCCTCCCTGCCAGCCAGCCAAGCTGCTACAAAAAAAAATTAAAATCAAAACTTAAAAAAAGAAAACTCGCAAAAGTGGTTTTTGCGAGTGAGTAAAATTTCCTTCACTCGCAAAAATGGTTTTTGCTAGTGGGATTTAGTAACTCGCAAAAACCATTTTTGCGAGTGAAGGAAATTTTCCTCACTCGCAAAAATGGTTTTTGCGAGTGGGATTCAGTAACTCATTTTTGCGAGTGGGTTGGTTTTTGCAAAAACCTGCCTCAAATTTGTAAAAACCAGAGAATAAATTTTTGTGAGCAGAAATTGCACAATTGCGAGTGAAGGGATGAATAAATTTTTTTTTTCACTTTTAATATTTTTAGTAAGGGTATTTTAAAAAATATAGGGTACCCCAACAAATTGTGGGGTGCCCTTAGCAATTCCCTCCTTTTTTATCTTAGAGTTGAACATGATATTGCATCTAGAATTATAGAGTATATAATTTTTTCTGTCATATTCATTTTATAATGTTATTTGTATAATAAAGTGGGACAACTTTTGGAACAACAATTCGATTGTGATTAATGCAGTTGAAAACTATGGTTGACAATGTGTTGAACTTTGTAAATGGTGCACATGTAGGAAATTAGTAACCATTAACCATCCACCGATATATCTATTAATGGTTACTCCTTCTGTTCCTTTTTATTTATCGTTTAAGGTTAATTTACAATAATCAAAGAAATTAATAAATTTTATTGTTTTTGATGAAATTATTAGTCTTTTTCCTATGATACCCTTTTTCTCTCTACAATAAATAGTTAAGGGTATAATTGACAAACAAGTAATTAATGTAACTTTAAACTTTGATAATGACAAGTAATTAGAAACAAATTTTCTCTAAAAAATCGACATGTAAAAAGGAACGGAAGGAGTAATACAGTTCATTAGATAGTTAATGAATTACTTATTTACCACATGTGTAAAGCCATTAACTAAACTCAACATATCATTAACCACAATTTTAAACTTCATGAACGTTGTTCCAAAAATTGTCACTTTTTGTTGTACAAATAACACAAATATTTTCATAGCTAAATTATACTTTTAGTCCCTTAAGTTTATTTTAGGTTTCAATTTGGTCCCTTATGTATTAAAAATTTTGAATTGGTCCCTTATGTATAAAAGTTATACCAATTTGGTCCCTTTTATTTTTTTTTGTTTCAAATTGATCATTTATGTTACAAAAATTATACCGATGTGGTCATTGTTTTGTCCCTTATTTTACAAAAAAAAAAGGACCATATTGGTATAATTTTTATAACATAAGGGACTTCTTCAGAACAAAAAAAACAAGAAGGACCACATTGATATAATTTTTACATATAAGGGACTAATTCGAAACTTTTAATACATAAATAATCAAATTAAAATATAAAATAAACTTAAGGGACTAAAAGTATAATTTAACCTATTTTTATTTAATATTTTAAAAAAAGGAACGAATTTTATAACTAGAAACCGACATACTCCCTCCGTTTTTTTATAATAAAAAAAGTACAGCTCAACTTAATTATATCCGGTATTATTTTTTTTGACAAAATTATATCCGGTATTATATTTATTTGTTTTGGTGGAATCTACCATCATATTTATATTCGGAGAAAAACAAACAAAAAAACAACTCACTAAAATTAAAAAATCCACGGATTCTTTATTAAAAAAATCCACCTGTATATAAAAAAGCATGTAGTGATTTTCGGTTAAATAAATTATACTAACAATACTAATAAAAATAAGTTTGTCGGTAATAATTGAGAGAAAGGAGGAAATCTGAATGAGAAGAGGCGTGTTGTTGAGAGTTGAGGTGAGTGAGTCCCTCCCGTACCAGTGAAAATGGCGCCAGTGTCAGCTCTTGCAAAGTACAAGCTGGTGTTCTTGGGGGATCAATCAGTGGGTAAAACCAGCATCATCACTCGCTTCATGTATGATAAATTTGATAACACTTATCAGGTATTCCTTTCTTCTCGTGATCACTTTAAGCATTGATCTGAATCACGTGTGTCAGATTTGATTCATGCATTGTATTTTGGTTTTGAGTAGCAGGTTAAACAGATCACGGTTTTCCTGTGGGCATCATGATTCATGGGTTTCACTTTGCTATGATTGATCATGACATTTTGTCGCCTATAAAATAATGCTGCTAATTTAGATTGGTGATGACTTTTTATGCAATTGGGATATGTTTTGTTGGTATGCTAAGTGAGTGAAAAATCGTATGGTGTATAAGGCACTTTAAGGGGAGCTTGTGTCGTGAAATGGCTGAAAGGAGAGGGAATTGGAAGTTTTAGGGAGACAGAATGATTTCAGTTACAGATTCTAACTAGGTTCTAAAGTGAAGTGAAAATGTGACCTTTTTGTCAACAAATCTTTTATTCTAAAGGCTTAAGCTATTTGGTAGAAGCCCCATTCATGATTTATATCTTTTGCATGCCCAATTCAACAATGGGGGTGGCAAGGATTGAGCCACTCGGAGATTCTGATACCATGTCAAAGAACTAACTCTCCTAAGCTCAAGTAGTTAGGTTGAATTGTAGAAGCCCATGAATTGCTTATATTTCTAACACTTCTGTTTTTTTTTTCTTTCTTTTTGGTTTTTTTGTTAGGGCGTAATGTGAGACCTTCTGATTTAAGTTTTGCATCTTACATCTTGAAACTCTGACCAACTGTTAACTGTAAATTATCTGATCTTGCTTGGGTTGCCCTTTTCTTACTGTTTATGTGAGGATGAGAATAGGATCTGCCGCTTGAAATTTTCCTTCGATAATTTTTGTTTTTTCTCTTTTCTTCCTTTTATAATATGCAAAAGAATATATGTATTCTTTTTCTTTTTAATTCCTTTTCCATCTGCAAAGTGAAATCATAATTAACAATAAATATATTTGAACATTATTTGTCAGTGCAGTTCAGCCATTCTACTTTACTATAGTATATGCATTACTAAGTTGCTTTCCATATATTAATCTGGGTTATTTCATTCATTTTCATTCTTTACTTCCTTATGTGTGCACATGCATGTCTGCACCATATGCTTCTCATACAACTAGGTTGTCTTATAAGCATAGCGCGCTTGCAAATTCGTGCACCATATGCATTTTCAAAATGGATTATACATTTATCTTTTGGCTTGTACTCAGACTTATTACTATTAATTTTCTGGACAGGCTACAATTGGTATTGATTTTCTATCAAAAACTATGTATCTTGAAGATAGAACTGTTCGGCTGCAGTTGTGGTAAGACGTGGCATGAAATGATCATTTTAGGAATTCTATTGGGAAGGGGAAAGAATGGTATTTGGGAAGAAAAACATAGGGAAGGGGAGTGGGGTAGCTTCCCTCCCATTGTTTGGTTATTTTAAATGGAGGGAAGGGGAATGCTATTACTGTAAGATCTAATTTTGCTCTTCTTAATTGAATATAAAGAGATATTGGTATACTAGATTTGGGAATTTGTAAAGCTTTTGGAGAACAATATTTTTTTTATTTTTTATTTTTTTATTTTTTTATTTTTTGCTTTAAAAATACGTGAAGGATGTAACAGTTGCCTATTGGGATGATATGGCATGATATTGGGTACTCTTGATTTTTTTCCCTCTTAAAAAACTGCCATGCAAGTTGGGGGAGCATAGTTATCTTTCCTTTGCCTTTATAGTTTATACTCATCCACTAATCTATAAATGCATCATAGTTCAATGTTTGTCTTTTTTATCCTCCATTTGATTCACCTTGTTAGAAGTCCCACATGAAAGAATGAGATGACCTGATTAGTGGTTATAAGTGGGGGCAACCCTCACCCTATGAGCTAGCTTTTGGGGTTAAGTTGGGCCCAAACCCAAATTCTTAATATGGTATTAGAGCCTATTATAGATCCATTTGTTGGGTTACCCGTTATCGAGCCACTCGGGTCACGCTCCAGTTGTCTAGTCCTGGGCGTGAGGGGGGTGTGTTAGAAGTCCCACATGAAAGAATGAGATGGCCTGATTAGTGGTTATAAGTGGGGGCAACCCTCACCCTATGAGCTAGCTTTTGGGGTTGAGTTAGGCCCAAACTCAAATTCTTAATACACCTATCGTATTTAATACTTCAAAGGTTTATTCGGTATACTGGGAATGCCTTTGAGGATGTGATATTTTATGAATATTAGCACCGGAATTCTTTCATTCACCTTTTGAAAATTCTAACAATTTAGTATTGAAATCATTTGACATATCTGATATCTCACATCTTTTAGTCCCTACAATGTTCCATTTGCACTGGCTCTTAACTATTTTTAATCATTCCACTCGTGTGTTCATCTGAATTTTGATTTAAAACATAAAAGACGGGTTTATGAAGTTGATGGATTTAATGCTAAACATGATCCTATTGGTATGCTGGCACCTTTGAATCTGCAGAATTTGGTGCTTATAACTGTTAGTTAGCTACTATAGATAATATGCTTATCTCTTATTCTTATAATTGGGGTTGTCTTTTATTAGGGCTTTGAATTGTAATGATATTTAAATATAAGTTCAGAAGGTTGATGAGAGGAATCCTCCCAGGAAATTCCAAGTATTTTAGAGTTCAAATATACCTTTACTATTTGCATCTTGTTTAGCTTCATGCCCTACTTCATGTGTTCACAAATTGCTGCCTATTTCCTTCATCATTTAATGTGTGTCTATGTGTTTTTTTCTTCCCCAAACCTTTATTTTTACCTTAATGTGTGTGACATGTGGTGACAGGGACACAGCTGGACAGGAAAGATTTAGAAGTCTTATTCCAAGCTACATTAGGGACTCGTCTGTTGCTGTTATAGTTTATGATGTTGCAAGTATGCCATTTAGAATTTTTTCACCTGTTCCTTTCTTTTCAGTTTTCACTGCTTTTGCATTATAATAATATACTAGTAGAGTTCCTATAGGGAATATGCATGTGGCATAAGAAAAGTTTTTAATGTTTTACCTTACATCAATGATTCCTTTGTTTTTATTTTGGGTAGAAACAAAATGTTCATTTTTCACATCCCAGGAAGCAAAGTAATCCCCTCCTGGTTTCTTTTTCCAAGTATAGATTACAATAAAGTGAGTGAATACATGGACTCCTGAAACATAATCAAGAACCAAAACTGTGTCAATTAACTGAAACATTGTTAAGAACCAAAATTTTCTCTAAAAGTAACCTTCTCTCACAGCTGCAACTTATTTTTCATGGTCACCTTCTTGGATCTTTCTAGATGGTTTCGATCATCTGTCGATAGTTTTTTTTGGGTATTTGTGCCTGAAGACTTTGAAGGTTGCAATCTGACTATTCAGTTTTCTATATAGGCCGTCAAACTTTCCTTAACACATCAAAGTGGATTGAAGAGGTGCGCAGTGAGAGAGGCAGTGACGTTATTGTTGTTCTTGTTGGGAACAAAACTGACCTTGTCGATAAGAGGTAATAGCTAATCAATTGTAAAATGACTTAGCATATGACTTACACTGGCCTTTTTCATTGCATGGCTGTTTTGGTTTCTATTAACTAGTACCTCTTTGCTTTGTATCAATTTTTGGGGCATTTTTAGTCTTTTCTTTTTATCTATATAATATTTATTTTCAGATATGTGTGCATATGAGAGACATTGGGCCGGGGGAATTGGGAAGAGGGACAGTAAAAACCGCTATGCACAAATTTTGTCCAATATGACCTTCTGTACTTTCAGTGTGGTTGATTAAATTGCCTGGAAAACTGTTAAAATGTGATTTTCCAACACCATCCCCCCTTAAAAGAAACTCCTAGCTGAACACTAGCTACAAAATATTGTTTCCTCACTCGGTGAACTTGGAAATAATTCATTCTCCTATGTCCTAACCAGTGTTTTGTGAACATTGCATATGTTTTGAAAACCGCCGGCTGTTACTATACTAGTATACTGCACAAGATTGTCCTATGAGAACTTTGTCACGTGATTGTCCTATGAGAACTAGATTTTCTCCTAGGCTTTCCATGTGTACTCTGCACTGTTGTTTTGATCTCTTCTGCAAGTGCACTTTCAAATTTTCTTTCAGTTGCTCATTGCGGGTGTAGACTTATATTTATGGGCAATATTACTTGCATGTATCTACAGGCAAGTCTCTACAGAGGAAGGGGAAGCTAAATCTCGTGAGCTAAACGTCATGTTTATTGAAGCTAGTGCCAAAGCTGGCTTTAATATAAAGGTAAGCCTCTCTCTTCTTTAGTGATAATCACGCGATAACTTCCTTTTTTACTTTCAGCCTGAAATGATTAATAACAATTCTATGCTCATTGGGCTCTGTGTTTTTCTTTCTGATTAACCTCGCAAGAATAGTCTCTTTTTTTTTATATCATTAGTAGCAGTGAACTCGTGCAAAAACACTGATTTTGAAGGGAAAAAACACTGTGGCATGAGAATTTTTAACAATTGGTTGTTTCTACTAGTCACATAATCTTTTCCCGAAAAAATAGATCTCCGTGATCTTGCTGCTGCAGTTGTGATGGCTTTTAGAAGGCAAATTGTTTCAATTACGGGATTACCTTCATTTGCTAGCATACAACTCTAGACTTTACCTATGATTTCTGACTTTTTGTGTATTGCTTTGCGAAACCTACATTTAGGCCCTATTTCGGAAAATTGCTGCTGCATTACCCGGAATGGAAACACTATCTTCCACAAAACAAGAAGATATGGTTGACGTGAACCTAAAATCTTCTGGTGGTCATGAATCTCAGCCTCAGTCGGGTGGATGTTCTTGCTGAATGTGCCTTGTTATCTTGAAGTTCTGTATCTTTATGCTCCATGCTATTTGTTTTGAACTGTACGTGCCTCAAATCTGTAAAGGTTCACTAGTGTTTTAGACTTTTATCAGCATTATTTGAGAAAAATTAGATAAAACAAGTAGAAGAACTAGTATTAATACAGTTGGTTGGATTATTAGTTGGCTATTCATTATTATTCATTGTATTTGGAATATATTCGCCGACAAATCATCGCGATTGTTAAAAGTCATCTGGTGATGCCCAGTCATGAATGTGGAGATGCGTGCACGAGCTATTGGATGTGTCATCTAAATTAAATAATCTAATATATGATCAATTATACAGGTATTACATGTTGAATCAAAAGAAAGAAGATAGACAAAGGATCAGGTCGTGTCTAGAAGTTTTAGGGCCGCGAGACTAAAAAGAAATTGGGCTTTAAACATAACAAATTGAATAGAAAATAATAATTTTTTTTAAAATAAATATATAGTAAAATTAATCGTTATTTTTGTCTATCCCAATTTATCCTTTATTTGTAAATAGTGATATATGTGTCGTGTACAAATTAGTTTTTACTTTCCTAAAAAGTCTTCTCATTATTAACACGAGGCGGGAGTAATTAGTTAGTCTATACCTATAATTATGCACGTGTGTTAGCCGTTGAGTGCATACAAGTATTATCATTATGGTATTGTTTTTTGTTTTCTTCATAAAGATAAACATATACTAGTACTTTTGTATATTTATTGGGGCATTTCTTTTTCAAAAAACTGGGGCTTTATACTACTCCTAAGATTTGAAAAAAAATTGGGCCTTCTAGGCCTAAAACAAATGCTTAAATCGCCTAATGGTAGCCATGGCTCTGCAAACGATGCAACTGCTTATGTATGGTTTGCTTTAATAGTATAAATTTTTTTATATTATATAATTTGAGTTAAGTAAGATAAATAGATTCACAATGATTATCACATGTTTATTTGCGGAGCATGTGATTAAAAACAGAGAGGCAGTGTGGTGTTGGGAAAGAATGAGAGGGGGGGGGGGTTGAAAAATTGATTTTCTAGTTTGCCTTTTGATCCACCAATGCAGCACTGAACAAGTAGTGCATGGCAAAATTCACCGACGTATTTTAGTTAAAGATAAAACTTAGGTCAAGTTCTAAGTGGCCAATTGATTTTGTTCCTCACTCAAAGAGACAATTTTATTTAGTAAACAAACACAATGAAATAGTTTCAAGATGTACTTTGTGAAACAGTTTGTTGTAATAGTAATCTTATATTTTCAATAGAGAATAAGATGAACTTAACATTTAAATCTGTACGACTCGATGCCTTCACCCGTTGATAGACAAGTTATGAAACATACTTTTAACGTGAAAACAAGAAATGAAGTAAAAACAAAAAAATACTGCCTAAAAAAACAATTTTATAAATAAAAATCGAAACAGATAATAGAAAATAAAAAAGATTTGTAAAAACATACATATCCTTGAAATACCGGATATACCACATGTTCTACGATGGACAAGTCAATTTTGTCCACCATAAATAAATCCTAGGAGAAAAATTTAAAAAGAAATGAAAAAAAGGTAAGAATAAGTGCGTGGCATATGCGCCATGTGATTTTGATTCTTTGGCAGATTCCATGAACATTATTCTTCTTGCTGCAAAGTATAACTACCTCTTTCTCTCTTTTCTCCCAAACTCATCTCTCTCTCACCACAGGAACCTAACATTGGTAAACCATGACGGCTTCTTCTGAGAATTGCGTCGAAAGGTAACATTCTCGCTTCCTTACATACCGTCATTTCCAACGTTGTTGATTTCATTGCCATACAGTGTTTGTTTTTGAAATCCAAGGACATGGGGTATTTTCTTCGTTGTATTATATCATCTTGTACGTGCGATTGCTGAAAATTTCCCATTTTTCTGTATCCCTCTCTAATGTATATCTTGCTAACACTCTTCATTCAGAGGCCTCTGTTGGTGTTGGTTTATTGATATATTCATCATTCTTTCATTATAATAAGGAACTGTTATTCATATTTTTCATTTCTATCATCTTCTGTTCTGCTCTGTTGTGATAGTATTGTTTCACATGGATCAATTCACTCCAACAGTGACCCTGCTTCATCCCCTTAGGTTATGCTCCTTTCATCCAAATGATGGATGGATCAGTAAACCAACCCTTTTGTTCAAAAACAAAATTGTGGATTCCTGGCAATTATTTTTTTTATTTTATTATTTCTAATTAAGATCAAGATCATATAAGAGAAGGGGAGATGAGGAGGATCGAATTTGCACCAAAAAATTAGATATCCTGTTTGAGAATTTACCTTTCCTCATCTTGAAAATTCAAACAAAAACGCTTTTCCTTTGTGATGTATTCATGATTTTGAGCCACGAGAAAAAAAAAAAAAAAAACATGTATGTTGGATTTACGTGCAAAGTGCCTACTACTATTTGCTAAGGTGATAGGATGTGTGTGTATTTATAAGAACTCAAGTCGATGAATCTCTTTACATGTTATTGAAGATGTAGCGAATTTAGGGATCTGCAGTGAACCATCAATCTGTGCCATTTATGATAAGTAGGTGCTAATTCATGCTGTGATTGGTAATTATGTATAGTAGTACCACCTGTGGCTTTGCACATAACTTCTGCTAACTAGCTGAAAGTGTATGTAGTAGTGGCGTCAATGTCAACTGAGATTTGTTAAGTTGCTATGTCTTGAAGCAAAGTAGCAAATCTCCGTGTAGTCATGTTGTGTATGTCAAGTTGCTATGCCTGCTTCCAAATTTTGTTAAAGTGCCCTATATATCCAATAATCAGCTAACATATTATTTATTTGCATTGGTTTACATGCCTTGCCTTCACACTGTGATATATCAGATTCTTTTTCATAGTTTTCACATTGCTCTCTTCTTGTTTAATTCACCACCCGCAAAGGGGATGGCATGCTTCTAATTGAAATACGCTTTTCATTGTTAGATATAAAAGTCATTATGTACCTTAACCCAACAGCTTAAGTTTTTGGGGATAGTTGGTTTATAACATGGGTATTAGAGGCACAGAGCCTCTATGAACAAGTGGTCTAGAGTTCAATCCTTGTTATCTCCCATTGTGTATATAAAAGTTAAATTTCAACACAATATAAGGTAGGCCTGTGCGTTATCTAAACTATAATCTAGAGGATTCGTTCCTGAGGAAGCGTGTTAGATCTAAAAATCATTCAAGTGCCTTCACCCAACAACTTAAGCCTTTGAGCTTCATGACATGATTCGTGATAGAAACTTCATTATATAGGCATATCCTGTTTTATCTTTTGCTGCACTTGTCACCCATTACCTTCATGTTGTGGCTGCAGCAAGAATGCTCTGACCAGACTTGCTCCACTTGAGGCAGTGCTCTTTGATATAGATGGAACTCTTTGTGATTCTGATCCACTCCACTATTATGCTTTCCGTGAAATGCTCCAAGAGGTATAGTGTTTTTTTCTCAGTAGAGAAGTTTTAAGGCAAAATATTCTGAATATAGATATTATAGTTTTTTATTGCTATATTCCTGTTATCCTATTTATAAATCACCATGACTAAGCACATGATCAATAGCTATTAGAATTAACAAACTTTAGTGTTTGTCAGATTGGTTTCAATGGAGGTACTCCTATAACAGAGGAATTTTTTATTGAGACTGTTGCTGGCAAGCACAACAATGACATTGCCTTGGTCCTCTTTCCCGGTGATCTGGAGCGAGGTTTAAAGTTCTTAGATGATAAGGAAGCGATGTTTCGGAGGTAAACCCTGCTTTCTCTCTCTTTCCTCTTCCCCCTTGTGCTTCATTTGAAGATTCAGAAGATAACTCCATGATGGACTATCCAGATTGGCGGCTGAGCAACTGAAGCCTTTAAATGGCCTTGATAAAGTGAGGAAATGGATTGAAAATCACGGGTTGAAGCGAGCTGCAGTTACCAATGCTCCAAGAGCAAACGCAGAACTCATGATCTCAATACTTGGTCTGACAGATTTCTTTGATGCTGTTATTATTGGTGGTGAATGTGAACATGCCAAGCCTCATCCTGACCCCTACTTGAAAGGTCTTGAAGCTCTGAAGGTGTCAAAGGACCACACATTTGTATTTGAGGTCTGTGTTTTTTTTTATGCCTTATTCTAGAATTTGTTCTAGTTCTGCTTCTCATACACCTTTTTTGTTGTCATAGGATTCGGTTTCAGGAATCAAAGCTGGAGTGGCAGCTGGGATGCCTGTTATAGGTTTAGCTACCCGAAACCCAGAGGAATTACTGATGGAGGCAAAGCCTGCCTTTCTGATTAAAGATTATGCCGATCCAAAATTGTGGGCAGCTTTGGAAGAACTTGACAAGGCTGGTGCTCATTAAAATTTTGAATAATTACTAGTGCGACTGACAGAATTTATTGGTAAAAACAAGTAGCAGTTTTCATATTCAATCACCGGATCACCTGCATAATTTTGTTGCAGGGGGCGATATTATAATACTAGTCCATTATCAGTGTTGCTTTGGAATCGAAAGCAAACAGCTATATTTAATTTGTATTTTGTAATAATGTCATACTTGACAAATACAAATTACACGTATTGCATATTTAATTCAACACTCTTACATTACTCATTACTTTAGACAGATTATGATTTTTATTCAAAACACAACTCTTTGTTCCATATGTTATTTGGTGATCAATGCTCCATCCAAGCAATTTTGTAACGTAAATGGTTTGATATGCATACACTGGACAAAGCAATGTGATGTTTGCTACAATAGCTTTTATACTATGTGCTCTTTGCTTTGCACAGAGACACTTTGACACAACAAATTTTGACAAAATAATTTTAATATTTTTCATACTATGTGATGATTTTTAATTTTATGCTAATATTCTAAGATAAACTTGGATCCTTTGCAGCAATAGAGCCATTGGATCTGGGTTTAGAGTTTCTCTCTCTCAAATCCATCGGCTCTGCGGCGGCTGTACCATGTGCAGTGCTGGAAAGGATCCACGGTGTTCTAAGATTCTCTTTTTTTGGGTCAATGGTGTTCTAAGATTCTAACAATGAATAAAAAGCAATGTGATGGACCCTACAACTTTTATTGGCTTCCCAAATAGTTGTTATTTTTATATATTTAAAAATTAAATATTATATTTGAAATTAATTTTGATAAAGGTAAATAATAAATTGAAAAATTTTATGTTGATAATATTTTTATCGATATGAATCACGCGAGCTCTGTATCACATAAGCAATTCATCAAATGTCCATATAAAAATAGATGGTTTAAATATTGTTTTCATCCGTGTAAATATGGGGTACTTTGGTTTTAGTCCCTGTAATTTTTTTTTTCCCGTTTTCATCGCTGCAATTTTGAAAGTTTTGTTTTTCATCCCTCACGGTTTATCTCAGTTAAAAAAAGATGATGTGTCTAACGGAAAAAGATGACGTGTTTAACAGAAATGCACGCTGGCATTTCCACATCATCAAAAGGCTCTCAGTCTTTGAGAAATATCAGAGTAGCTTGGACGAGGCCGAGGGAGAGAAACATTGGACTCTCTCTTCTTCCCTCATCCTCCACTGCCGCCGTGCCACTTTCTCTGCCTTCGTCCGGCCATGTTTGGCCAAAATAACCACAGATTTAGACTCCCTACGTTCTCCTCTACATCTTCAACTGGTTAGATTTTACGTCCAGAAACATCGACGGAAAAATCACCGCCACCTTCCTCCGCCCATTTCGTTGTTGTCTTGCATCGGTTGGCTGCGCCTTCCCCACCACTATTCTCCTCTCTTCAAACTCTACAAAACTCTCCCAAGTTTTGCATGAATTGGCGCGAAAACAGAGTAGATTGGAAAAACACTCACCACCGCCTTCAAGGCGATTTTCCGGCCACCACAGGCCATGTTTCAGAAAGCCACAACCACCATCTTTCTCTCCTCTCCGAGCCCTACAAAACCCACCCAAGCTTCGAGCAAAACGGAGTAGATCTGAAAACCCACCACCGCCATCTTCTCTCCTCTTTTCCGGCCACCATAGACCTCCAATCGGAAAACGAAGTTGATATTTGGGATCCTCTCGTCGTCTCCAATAAAACCCCTCAAGAAAATCCACGATCAGGGTACCCTTCGCCGGACCACCGCAATCCACCGTGCCGGAGTTCCCTGCAGTATCGAATGTGCCTAGCCAGAGACGGGTGCGGTTCTTTGGGAGTCTTATCTCAGCAACCCACTTCCCCCAATGCCGCTGTCATTTTTGTCTCGGATTAGTGTTTCTGCTTCTATGTTTCCCATTCACCTTTCTGCTTCTCCGTCTCCATTTCCTATTTTTTCATCTCCGAGTTTCATCGGTTTCGTGGGATTGCCAATGTGCTTCATGGGAACGAACTTTGGGGTGAGTAGTTGTTGGTGTTGTTGGCGGATTTGGGTTTGGATTTGAAGGATTTGTGGTGTGGTGAGTTGATTGAGTCCGATGGAGCTGGTTTGGGTTTGTAAATTGGGGAGGGAATTGGGTGAAAGTGGAGAATAAGAGATGGAGGTAAGGTGTGATAATGGTTTAGTTAGTGAGAGAAAGGAGGAAGGTGCAGAAAATGGAACAGAGGAACATGGGGGAAAGGGGGGTGGAGTGACGACAGTGGTCGGTGGAGAGGATAAGGGGGATGGAGAAACCCTGGACTATTTTGTTAAATTGATTTTAAAAAATAATAATTAAAAATGAGTCATCAAAGGTGACTCAGCGTAATTCCAAGTGACACGTAAGCCCCGTTTGCCAAGTCAGCATTTTTTTACTGAGATAAACGGTGAGGGACGAAAAACAAAACTTCAACTATTGCGGGGATGAAAACGAATTTTTTTTTTTTGCTGGGACTAAAACCAAAGTACCCCATATTTACAGGGACAAAAACCATATTTAAACCAAAATAGATCTATTATCACATAAATCATGTATCCATGGTAAAGACAAACAAACAAACAGCAGCAGAACAACCAAGCCTTAGAAAGAAAACGAAGAACTAATGCAGCCAGTAGTCTAAACTCTCACTATCTGTGTCTTAGTTTTCTACTGAAATTCCCTTCAATGCACTCGTGATTCAGATTTTTTCCCGGTCAACCAATCGTGATTCTCCCAATGGAGATGTGTTTGGTCTTTATATATAATATTCATTTTCATTTTGATCCTAACACTGCTTTAGAAAGTGGAGACTTTGAAAGAGGCTTTCTTGGTGCTTCAAAACTATTTTAGTATTTTACCAATCATAGCATAAGTATATAAAAAGTATTGAAAGCTATAAATCTATTTTAGTATTTTTACCCCATGCAGCTACTCTTCGTTCTGGTTTTAAGAGTTTCGGCAGTTTTTTCTGATACTAGCAATGAGGAAAAATCTTGGAAATCAGGATGTTGCCTTGTCAGTTGTCACCTATCAGTAACATGTTTTTGGTTGCATAGACAGCCTCTTTATATACAAGTGTTAGGCCACAAATATTTTGTTTTCTCCAGACACTATAATAGTGGACGCAAGTGCACTAAGCTGTATTTTTCATTTCCAAAAAATAGCTGTAACATCTCTTAAACTGGCGGATGCAATTTATCATCTGATTAGAAAATGAGAACCCTCCCATTTTTTTACTCCTTTCAGCCTCATTTTCTTCCTCAAATTTGTAGCAACATATCTTCTACTTGTGGTTCTAATCTATCTCCTGATGAGAAAACATGAACTCTACCCTTCACTAATATCCAACTACATCCGGGTGCCTTCCTCACACCTTTCATCCTCATTTCTTTTCTTAAACTTGTCTCCTCAATGTGCCTATCATTTGCTGCATATATGTTACAAAGTGCCACATGACCTGGTGCATTCAGAGGATCCAACTCAAGCAATCGTTTCGCTGCTCGTCTAGCAACATCTTCACCTGTTTTACTCAACCCACATACTCCAACCAGTGCCCCCCAAATGGCATGATTTGGTTCAACAGGTAGCCTCAAGACAAACTCCTCTGCATCCTTCACTTTACCTGCTCGGCCAAGAAGATTGATGATACTAATATAATGCTCCATGCCAGGTTGAAGTGCATAATCATTGACCATAGCATTAAATAACTCCCACCCTTTATCAACAAGACCCGCATGAGCACATGCTGTCAGGACACCAAGGAAAGTAACAGCATCTGGGTAAACCCCAAATTCAAGCATAGTTTCATATATCCTTAAAGCTTCACTCGCCCTCCCATGATCCGAAAGGCCCATGATCATGGTGTTCCAAGAAATTTTGTCTCGGTAAGTCATGTTAGAGAATACCCTATATGCATCGTCGATCTCCCCACATTTTGCATACATTGCAATCAGAGAGTTCTCAAGATGCAAATCATATTCATATATCGTCTTTAACTGCATACCATGTAATTGCCGCCCCTGATCAAGATATGCAACGGAGCCTATGGCGCTGAAAAGAACAGCATATGTGGAATTTACAGGAGAAACACCTTGAGCCATCATTTCAGCAAATAAGCGAATGGTTTCAGCAATTAGCTCATTTTGGACATACCCATAAATCATTGAAGTCCATGCAATGGAATCCCTATCAGGCATTTTATCAAAGAGATTGCGTGCCTTTACTACTTGTCCAGCACTAAGATACCCAGCAATCAAGCAAGTCCACGCAATTTTGTTTCGAATGGGCACCATGTCAAACAACTCTTGAGCCTTTTCTAACTGATCAACCTGAACATAACCATTTATCATAGAATTGAAACACTGATCATCACAATTTTTCAGACCACCTTCAAACATGTTGCGCGCAGAGTCCATAAGACCACACACAGAATACATCCTAACAAAACTTCTACGTAACCTACCATCATAATCGTCAAGCTTCCAGCTATTAACAATCAGCTGAGCATGCAATTGCTTGCCAAGACAAGGAAACCCCAAACCAACAGATGCATAGGCAAGAGAAACAAAGGTCTCCCCATTGGGTTTTGCATCAGAAAGCATCATCTGAAGAAACAGCCACACTGCCTCTTGATAGAAGCCATTCCAAGTGAACCCACCAATCATTGCCGTCCAAGAAACAACATTTTTTTCCGGTATAATCCGGAACAAACAATAAGCCTCATCCACGTCACCCACACGACAATACCCGGATATCATGCTAGTCCAAGTGATCACATTCCTATACTCCATTTGATCAAACAATGCCCTTGCTTCATCCATTTTACCATTTTCAACGTAACCCGCAATCATAGCATTCCAAGTCACCACATTTTTACAAGGTGTCTGCTCAAAAACCATCCTAGCTTCCTCTAAATCCCCATTCCTAATCAACCCCGCCACCATCGAGTTCCACGAAACAACATTCTTCTCCGGCATTTCATCAAACACCTTCCTTGCATCTTCAATCCTCCCCGCATCGGCATACCCACTGCTCATAGCGGTCCAAGAAACAACGTTCCTCGCCGGCATGTTGTCGAAAAACCGGCGAGCGTGGTCGAGCATCCCAGATTGGAGGTACCCTGACAACATTGCGTTGTGAGTGACTATGTTTCTGTGGGGCATTATGTCGAACAACGTTCGAGCTTCGTCCACGTAACCCTGTCGGGCGTAGTTAGTGAGCAAGGATGTCCAGCGAACGACGCGGGCGTGGAGGTCTCCGCCGGAAAAACTGTGAAGGATCTTTCGTGCTTCGTGATGCCATCCACTCCTTAGGTAGTGAAGGAGCTGAGACTCGTCGCAGTCGGATTTTTCAGTAAACGGTAACGGAGCGTTCAAGGGTTGAGAATGGTTGTTGGTGCGATAGTTACACTCATACTCAACGTTTGAAACAGAGAAGCGCCTCAAAATCAAAGTAGACCTGCGCATCAACAGCAGGAGTATTGCTGAGCGGTGAAGAAGCATGCCCAATAAACGACAGGCCGTTTATCGTTTATATTTCATTTTATGCTTAAATATGTTTTTTGTCCATCAAATTATAGCAAAATTCGGTTTTAATCCCCCAAAAATAAATCGTAGCTTTTTAGTCCCCATATTTGAAAATGGTTTTTTCGTTTGTCCCTGTATTAACTCCGTTTCCAGCATTGCTTATTTGAGGGACCAAAACCGAACTTTTCTATAATTTGAGGGATCAAAAACATATTTAATATAGATGACACATAAGCAATGCTGGAAACGGAGTTAACACAGGGACGAACGGAAAAACATTTTCAAATATGAGGGACTAAAAAGCTACGATTTATTTTTGGGGGACCAAAACCGAACTTTGTTATTATTTGAGGGACCAAAAATATATTTAAGCCAGCAAGATTCAGCTCTAGGAAAACCCCTCAACATTGACCCCTTTATCTCTGCTCTGAAACGTCTGCTGATGATGCTTCTGCTTTCTATGGCGGAGGAAACACCAATGACGACTATAAGAAGAAGAACAAGTTGACGGGTGGAGTTTTGTTGGAGTCGTCCTTAGATTTGTGGTGGGTCTTTGGCCAGCGTGTTTCATTTGGAATCCTTTGTGTAGGAACAAGAATGTCAGAAGCCACCCCTTGAATCGCCTTACTTGTGTGCTCACTGAGAGGCAGGAGTTGAGGCATATCCTCAAGCTGACCCTTTGGCCACCAGCAAAACCGCTGGATCATAGAGAATGAAGAGTGGATAGTAAGCTGGACTCAACTGATGCTGATGATGGTAACCAATGAAGCATGGAAAAATGAAGAATGGAAAAGAGACAGTGAAAGGAAATGTAGGGGTGGTAAGTCATGGATGCTCGCCAAATGGGCCAAACCCGACCCAACCCAACCAAACCCAACAGTGTTATGGCTCTAGGAAAATCTCAATTACATGGCGGGCTTTGTTATCTAAACCTCCCCCATTTAATTTTCCCACCACCCCCCTTGAAAAGACCTAACTACCCCTACTTAATCTCCCTAACCCCATCGTCATCGCTTTTTTTCCCTGAAAATTTGAACTTCACGTCAACTTGTTGATGAGGCTTTTTGTCAACAAGTTGATGCTCGTGTTAATAGTAGTCCTCTCGTATTCATAACACGCTCATCAACTTGTTGACACTTGTTGACGAAAACCTCGTCAACAAGTTGATGAGCGTGTTAATGGTAGCTCTCTCGAATTTATAACACGCTAATCAACAAGTTGATGAGCGTGTTAATGGTAGTCCTCTTGTGTCATTAACATGTTCATCAACGTGTTGATGAGGATTGTCGTCAACAAGTTGATGAAACCCCTCGTCAACAAGTTGATGAGCGTGTTAATAGTAGCCCTGTCTATTCATAACACGCTCTTCAACTTGATGGGGATTTTCGTCAACAAGTTGATGAGCGTGTTAATGGCAACTATATGAATATTAATACCTCTCGTCAACAAGTTGACGTGAACCCTCATTAACAAGATGACGAGAAATATGAAAACAAAAAAAAATAGGGATGTGCGATAGAGGAAAATAGGAGTAAAATAGTATTTTTAAAGGGGAGGAGAGGTTATAAAATTAAAGAGAAAGGCTTACATAACAAAGCCCTTACATGTCTCTATTTTGGTATGTGCGTTAGCCTTTTGTTTAAGACTAGTCCTACTTAATTGTTGGTGTCTTTGGTAGATATCATCACTCGTTTCGATAATTTTTATTGTTCTTGCAACATGTCCTATCTTATATTGTTGTATTTGTGTGAGACATATCATATGTTGTTTAGCTGGGGCTATACTCATGCAATAAACCTGATATCCTTGACCAAAATAAAAATCATTATAAGAGAACATAAGTATAACTCATCAACAAGGGTAGTCCACTAGAACTCGCCACCATAATAATATATATACAAATTATTTCAACATCCGAACTCAATTATAAGCAAAAAAAATGTCACAGATTTGTGGACTCAAATATAAGCAAATTTCAACTAACTTACTTATATTTAATGTCGTTGTTCTAAAAATATCCTTAAATTAATTCAATTTTTGTTTTTAAGAAAAGTTGTTCCAAAAATAACTTATATTTAATGTCGTCGTTCCAAAAATACTCTTATAATTAAGAGTAATTTAGTAAATATGGCTCATATTTTAAATGTAATCAAAAAAAATTAAATACACTTAATTATCGTTCTTAATCAGCGTAAAATTAGATATTTTTTACTTATAATTAAGTCCGATGGAAAGGAGTTATAAAGTAATTGCATTTTCTCTTCCAAAATGACGGGCAATTCAAATATTGGTAGATAGGACTATTTTGTGTGAGGGAGAAAAGTGATACATTTATTGTTATTTAAATATCTAAGCTTGTATAACTCTTGCCTTCGCAATATCTGATTATGGATCCGTCCTACTTGAGACTAGCAGATGCACTTCAATTGGTATCCATCCAGTCCAGTTCCACATAATGGTTATTCAGCGTTCATAATCTTCTCATTATAATAATCTTAAGATGTAAAATACACCGAAGTACATTTGGAAAGGGGTGCGTTTTAAAGTAGCGTAAGAGGATCAATTCAAGCCAAATTAAAATACAGCTAGTGAACATGTAAATAATGTAAAGACCAACCAAACTATCTCCAAAGTAAAATGCAGGAGGAATTAATTGGAAAATCTCGATGGTTAGAAAACTATCAAAGCCAAGTTCATTCTGTTCTGTTGAATCCTGAAAAATGACACTGGTGTGGTATGTCAAGAGCTGTTACACCCTAAGAATTGGTCCACAAGTTTAGCCACACAGTTGGCTAGGGTATCTGCTGCTTCCTGCGTGGATGCCTCGGCATATACACGAACAACATCTTCAGTGCCAGATGGTCGCACAAAGCATCGACTTTGAGTGTACTTGGCTGTAAACAAGAAAAGACAAGAGAACAAGTTGCAATGATAGCAAACTGAAATCCTAAAACTATTTTAATCTTCTTAGTTATTGGTAGATGGATCGAACTGACTAATATTCACCCTTGTGCAATTTTGCCAAGCCAATTGGATTACACAACATCATTAATATAATCCAATTAACAATGAGGCAACCAAATTTTCAGGAGTTTTCCATGGTAAAATTCGTTTTCTTACCCTCTCCCTCTCTCTCACACTGCTATTCTTCCTTCTTTGGGGTAAAAGGAAGCAACAATTGGTTGTTCGTTTCACAGATAAAAGCAAGCGACCGATAATGAAACTAATACTAATGTCAGTGCTTTCGAGTAAAACAATGCAACATACATACATATTTAGAAACAAGCCTCAAACAGATCTTGCAAAATTGGTCTGGAAAAATGCCCCTAGTCTCCCTCCTCAAATTCGTGGGTAGAAATGCAACTGGCCTCAATGTTAAAATGAGTGGTGCTATGTTATATTATTGTTTCTACACCTTATTTTTTCACTAATCCTAGAAGTTTCTTGACATCTACATAAAAGTTGGTGAATCACATTGGTAACTCAAACGAACATTTCATGGCAACAAAGAGAAAAAGAGAGAGCAAAGAAGATACCAGTTTCTGCATCGATGGCTTCCTGTAAACCAAGGGGTCTCACAACCACAGATTCTGCATTTGCTGTAACTACAGCAGTTCTGTCAGCGACTTTAATCTGACAGTTAAAAAAACAAAGCAAGCATTCATTTAGAATTGAAAAAGGTAGTTAGTATAAAAAACTGACAAAAAAGTGTTGTCACTTATATAACCAAAGCAGGCACCATGGTCAAACTACCTGCAATAACATTAGTGGCAAGTAAAAACAAAAATAAGGAAGGGAAGAATAAAACATTTTAATTGATTAATAACTTTGCGACCAAAGTGAAATGTGAAATTTGGGTGCCACCGAATTGCAAATGTTAGCAGTTGAGACAGAAAATGAGAAGAGGATGTGAATTGAACCTGATCCATGTTAAAACAAAGCCTTGCTAGCTAGCTATGTTTAAACAGTTGATTAACATAACTAATAACATTTCAGGCATTGCAGGACCATTGAATTAAAACTACAGTTATGAACTTCACTGTACAAAGATATTATTAAGGAGTGCGCGCACACACACGCGCGCATATTCAAAGCTTCTGACAGCATTGCAAAATTTCTAGCCACAGAAAAGATAAAGGATAATAAAAACTGACCTTCAGCTGCCTGCTGGGTAAATCGCAATAAAGTTCATTCCATTTATCTATCGACCATCCCATGTGCTGTAATATGACTTCCACCAAGAGCAATCCACTCAAAGCATCTCCCACTGCTTGGTTGATCAACTTACTGACTGCCAATAATCTCAAAGCAGCCTTTTCTGCTTCTGAACCTGAAACAAACAACCAAAAGATTTCTGTTTCGTTCTGCAGTTGAATATTATAATTGAAGTGAGATTAGTGAGAAACCACTGAATAAACCTTTGGATCCTGAGGAAAGCTCATTACTTCTGACCTCTAACCACCCTATGAAAGATTCTGAAAATAAGACAGTTCCATGGCCATTTGCCTCAAAATAGATACCAATATCAAATTCAGCAGCTTTTTCATGCAGATATTTCACTCCTGTTGGAGTAAAATTGACTTCAAGTCCCAAATGTTTTAGGTAATTAGTAGAAGCCCCATTTGCGTATGCAGTCTGTACAATACCAAGACGGGTATGGTGGCAGTTTTTTATGTCTTCTTTCTCGTTAAGAAAGCTTAGTTGCTCCCTAATAAATAAGGCAAACAGGGATAGTATCTTGTCCCCATCAACAAGATCAATTTTACCATTGCTTTCAGGTAGTACAGAAAAATAAACAAGCCGATCAGCATCTCCATCCAAACTAGCACACCTGCAAACTAGAACTAACTAGCTCCATTAGTAGGACCATAACAAAGAACACCAATATAGCAACGCTAAAACAATACATCTATTAAATCAAAGGTAGGGCTAAGTTATCCAGTGCGGATTGATTAGATCATTCATAACATAACCTCTAGTTAAAAATATAATCTCAACCGTTATAATGGAAAATTTTCTGGGTTGTAGATATACATTGCATATTTCTATTACAATTCTAGAATGCAAACGTCACTTATGGCATCAGATGATGAACGGACTAACCTTATCCCAGCATCTTTAGAACCAAAGCCACGTGGAACAATCTTCTCTTTCTGCACGTAATCAGCGCCAACTCCGTCATTCAGTACACCTTCATCTTCACTGCTATTTCGAACCTCAATATGCAAAACATTCAACAATTCTTGTAAAACTTTAAGTTTTGCTCCACCAACACCATTAGCTCCATCCACAACCAATTTGTCATTCATACCATCAAACTTGCTTCTCTCAGTTGGGATCAAATCCATTAAGCACCTGATCCATTCACATAATGATCCTAAAAGATGTGTTCAATGATGATTTTACTATCAATAACAAAAAGGAACACCAAGGACTAATCTCTATCTATCATAACAATATATAGAATGCACTGGACTAACCGGAATGAGCTAGAAAGCTGTTCAAAGTAATCCTGCTCCGAGGCTTTCATGCCCTTATTTTTAGCACGAACCATCCAATGTAGTTGCGGAGTTGTCAAAATTCCCATATCCGCCGCAACAGCTCCCACAATCGAAGTAACTCCCTTCATTTTTATCCAATTATATGCTGTTAAAATTAGTGAAAGAAAATACAATAAAAGGTCATGCAAGCTGAATATTGTTTATGGCTCCCATACTTGTCTAGCAGCTTCAAGCAAAGCATCTCCGCTCGGCCTCGTGTCTCTCCCCAAAAGTATTTCTGCCTGCCTGACCCCATCCAATGGAATCCTTTCTTTCTCCACAAATTCATTTATCAACTGCCAGTCATAGAGAACCACATTCCCAGGGAGTTACTTTTTCAGTGATGTTAAAAAGCACCTCAGCAAATCAAAACAACACAACATCAACGGAAATGCAAACTTAAAACCACCAATGGCTCCACCACCAAAATCTCGTTGTAATGCATAAATGAACTCATCAAAAGAAAAGATTTAAATAAAAAGTAAAAGGAAGAAATTTTTTGGTAAACCTGGAGGAGTTGTTGGGGAGAAGGGGCATTGGCGAGGGCGTCAGCGAAGGGCTCCCAATGCTGAGAGAGCATGCCTCCATTAGGGTCAGCGATTTTGACCCCGTTGTCGGAGACCTTGTTGTGTGAGGCAGTGATCATGACGCCGATCACGGACTGGGTCTTCAGCGATCTGAGAGCTGCCAGGATTCCCACCCTGTACACCGTTGATGACAAAATCGAAGCATCTGCCCTAAAGCCGGCCGTGCCATACGATAGGTTCACTCCTGCAAACATCCGAACCGTAAGTGAGTAAAAAACAACAGCAGCAGCAGCAGCAGCATCGGATTATTACTGTGAAATGGAATTGCGAACCTTGAGGGATCAAGAAGCGCGAAGATGAGTTGAGAAGTAAAGATTGTTGTTCTTCGTTCATGGCAGCAGGGATCCAAATTACTGCTTCTGATTCTGAATGCTACCGAGTAGCATCCCTCCCTCCGCTGTCTTTCTAGTTGTAGTTTATAGCTGCGGTATTGGTCACTTAGGTCCCTGGAAATGTGACTCGGTGTCACTTTAGTCCTTAAAAGCATATAAACTTTAAAATAATCCCTGTAAGTGTGTTTCGTCTGTCACTTTGGTCCCTGCCGTTAATAATTTCATTGACTCCGTGAGTAATTGGTCACATTAGTCCTTGAAAGTGTAACTCGGTGTCACTTTAGTCCCTAAAAGCATATAAAATCCAAAATAGTCCTTGAAAGTGTTCTACGTTTGTCACTTTGGTCTCTATCATTAGCCATTATTTTGGAACGAGAGATAATCAAATCCCTAATGGTAGGGACCAAAGTGACAAACGTATAACACTTTCAGAGACTATTTTAGAGTTGTTACTTTTCCAGGGACCAAAGTGACACCGAGTTACACTTTCAGGGACTAATATGACCAATTACTCACGGAGTCAATGAAATTTTTAACGGCAGGGGCCAAAGTGACAGATGAAGCACACTTCCAGGGACTATTTTGGAGTTTATATGCTTTCAGGGACTAAAGTGACACCGAGTCACACTTTCAGGGACTTAAGTGACCATTACCCCTAGTTCGAGGTGTACCATCGATTTTTTATTTAGACCAAAGGGACAAACTGGTACATAACATATTTACACTAATCATTTTGGTCCCGAGGAAAATAAAGTTATTTCAGTAGTCCTTAATATTTTCAAACATGAGACACGTTAGTCTCTCTATCAATTTCTATTCAAAAACAACAGTAACAGAGTTGACGTGACCAGTTAAATGTCGAGATGTGTCGTTAAGTGGTGACTGTGTGTCATTTAATGACAACGTGTAAAACATTGGCCATTTTAGTCCTCAAGCAAAAACTTGATAATCAGATTCAAAAAAGGGGTAAATTAGTTCCTATACCGGTTAGTCCCAAAATAGTCCATGTTCCCTCAACCTTGTGAATGCAACTCATTTCCATTTTGTTCCAACATCACTAACCTAGTTGCGATTGAGAAGAAGGTGAATTGGTGAACCGAAATGATGAACACCGAAAATTGGCAAATCAATCAAGTGAAACACATCGAGAATAAGGGGAATCAATCAAGATGAGTCTCTATTGTGATTATTTTGTTATTTTTTGCGATTCTGTTGTGGTCCTTGTTTGCGATTTGAGTTTGTGATTTTAGGTTGTTTTGCGAAAGTGGTTTGCGATTTGAGGTTGTCTTGCGGTTTCACTTTGTGGTCATGCATGTTTAGTCTCCCTTTCAGTTTGGATTTTATACACTAATGTGGTCTTGCATGTTCCCCATTTTTGGACTATTGTGGTCCTACACGTTCAGCATTTTTTCTTCTATTTTGTGTTAAATAATGTGGTCATGTGGTCCCTTCCATGGGTAGTAGTCCATTGTCTGGTCTCCATTCCATAGTTAGTGGTCCATGCTTTTTGGTTCTTTTGTGTTTCCTTTGTTTATTTCTTTATTTCTTTGTTTATTCATTTGTTAGTTTACAACTGTTTACAAGTGCTCCACTATTTTTATTCCCTTGTTTCATTCTATTAGTTTGTTCCTTTGTTTACTGGTTTAACTGGTTTACTGATTTGCTCTCATATTAAACATGTTTAACTGTTTTACTGCTCTCATATTAAACATGTATTTATCTTGACTGCTTTACTAGTTTAAACATGCTTTTTCTGCTCTCATATTAAAGGTGTTTATTGTGTTGCTCTCATATTAAACATGTCTTTATTTGTTTTCATTTGCAGATGGCAAATTATTTTACATCCTTCTATCACCCCCTAGGTAAATTTGTAAGAGATGAAAATCGAATACTCTAACATGTGAGTGGTAAAGTAGATAACATACCTCCAATGGACGTTGATCTTGTAAATTATTCCGACTTGGTGGTGTTATTCAAGAACTTGCGTTATCATGACTTGAAGGCTATGTATCGGATGCATCCGGAGCGTACTATTCTTGATATTGGGATAAGACCATTCGTGGCGACAGTGACATTAATCTTATGTGCGAGGCAGCAATAAAGGCAAGTAGCTCAAATGAATGTAACATGCATCTATATTTTGAGCATCCAGTGTTAGGGGTTGAGGATGTTAAAATTGTAGATCCTAATGGGGTTGAAGACACTAATGTGGTTGATGGAACCAATGAAGTTGAGGTTTTAGGCATTATTCTGGTGTCAATTGGTGCAAAGGTCATTTTGGCCCTAAATCATGCCATGTTTTGGTCATTTTACACGGTGGCAACAGTTAACAGTACACCTCAACATTTAACAATACACATCAGCTATTTAACTGATGTTTTTTGAAAGAAATTGACAGAGGGATTAACGTGTCTCACATTTGAAATCTTCGGGAACTATTCAAGGACTTTATTTTTTCAAGGGACAAAAATGGGTCACTAGAAAATTGTTAGGGACCAAAATGGGCCTTTATTCTTCTATTTAACAAATTTAACTTCAATAATAACACGTGCTTTTGATGCATGTCAAAAGCTCGTTCATTTGTTTTTTTTTTGCAAAAAAAACTATTTTGCCACAAAAAACACAATTATACTATAGGTTCCCTTTTTTCATCACACATGCTCAGCACAAATTCTCCCAATTAGGTAATTAAAAAACAATAATAATAAATTATTTTCATAGATCAAATTACACAAACTACACCACAGTAATCGAATGAGATCGGACGACACTTCAGTTTAAGTGTACGTTTGGATTCTTTTTTGGGAGTGCCAAAAGTGATTCTAGAGACATAAAATTGTTTTTGGCATGTTTGGTTGTTCCCTTGTATAATTGATTTTACCTCTAGAATTACTTCTAACTTGAAGCTAAGATTTGGACCTTTTGCCTCTCAAATTTATTGTTCAATTCACTTTTACATGAATGTATCTAAACATAAATCATTTTACGTTCAACTCACTTCTAACTAAAATTAATCTTCATCACCGCAAAATCAAACACATCCTAAATAATGTATTGAGTTCGAATATGCGTCTTAAATGAAATGGATGTATGTATGCTTTTATATAATTATAATATTAAATTAAAAAATAAAATCAATCTAAACCTAACATTGATCAAGACTTGCAAATATTTTTCTTTTAAGCAAAAAAAGACTTGCAAGTTTTTACGAGTATGTATGTATGTTTTTATATACACACACTAGTAGAGTACTCGTGCCTTTGCACGGGTTGCGCTCGTTGTCACTCATGTTTTAAAAGAATTTGAACGCATAATAAAATATTGGTTAAGAATTAAACATAGTTAAATATATAAAGTGATCCGAAGTGGATCTCAGAGTTGGCCGGAGTTGGGTCACGAACGGCGGAGCACGGCAGAGATGACGGTGGGGGGTGTACCTGCACACACTCCGATGCTTAAATCAGTATCGGAATAAAGTGAGGTAAGAAATGAACAATGCGTATCTTTGTTGCTGAGGTCATGGACCTTTTATAGGTGAGGTCAAGATGCTGACGCATGTGGGAGCTTTCTGGTAACCCTAGATCGATTGTTAGTTGTCGGATACATCCAACGGCCGATGTGGCTTCTAGGGTTTACATTGCCAGAAGGTCGTTTTTAGGTCTAGTGTCGCAATGCTTGCGTTCTAGGGTTTCGCACCATGGCGAGTGTAGTCTCTACAGTTTATTACCCTGAGTGTAGACCTCTTGGGTCGGGTCGGCTACTGCGAAGTGAGCCTTGGGCCATTTCGGTATGGATCCCCAGGTCGGGTCGGATTAGCCCATTACGGAAAGGGCCTTGGGCCATTTTGGATCATAAAGATATCAAAAACTTGGATAAAAGCTTTAATTTTAGCTATCTTTTTTCTTCTGGTGTTGTTTTGCATTTCGTTCCACCAAGTATGGAAAATGCTTCTCTAGTAAGTTATTTTATGTTGTATCTGGTTGTCCAAGTGAAAAAATAGATTAGGTAAAATGCAACTCCAAATAGGACAAAATGGTGAAGATAAGCTTTATATAACAGTGCTAACAATAAAGTTTAATTTGTTCAAGGAATCCAGAAGCTTCATTTTCAGCATTCTTGCATGTTTCTTGTAGTGGTGCTCTGCTTCAATAGTCGAAGAAATTGCTTAGAGGTACATATAGCAACAACCATGTCTAATTTCGAATAAAAATTGCAATTTTTAGGAATGAACAGTAGGCAATGTTGAACATATTGTGAAACACTTGTGATCTAATATAGACATTTAGCAGTAGAGAAGAATAATACATAGTTTATTGCCTAAAGTTAATATCCTAAATATATTAATAACTTCTGTCAACATATATATATATATATATATATATATATGTGTGTGTGTGTGTGTGTGTGTGTGTGTGTTAATAACTCAGATATTGTAATAAACTCAGCTGCCATCTGTGATGCATCTTTGTGCTTCATTGCTTCCTGGCAAAAATATGAACATACGATAAGAATTGACATATACACCACAAGACAACAACAAATTCATGCAAAGGGGAAAAAATCAGTTGAATTGACTTGGCATATACAACATAAGACAGCAACAAATACATTTGTTCTCACACATGTTTTAAAAGAATTTGCATACAGTATAAAATATTGGTTAAAAGTCAAACATCAAAGATGGCTATATAGTATATACAGGGCTATCAAAATTTGTTGATGATATTTTGAAATCTGCACAAAAACTTGCATAAGAGCTCTAAATTTAATGCTTAATTAACACTTTGATGCCTTTTACTGTTATATAGAGTATATAACATTTTGTTTTGAATTTCTTCAAAATAATTTAATTTGGGATTAGTCAACTTAGTGGAAGCAACAATGAGACAACACAAGTTATATGTGCATACATTTGAGAAGACATAGAAAGGAATTATAGGGTGCTAAGCATTATCTTCACTATTGCCTACTGAGGCATTAAAATTACCAATTCATTGTCGTGAAGATGCACTTTAAAAAAGTAACTTCCGGCATACAAAAGTGTAATTAGGCAAGCTCCAGATTAAAAAGGCAGCAAAATAGGCCAACCTCCATTCCCTAAATCATTTTTTATAACATAAACCCAATATAAACCACAACAAACATACAATCATTGATTTATATGCTCAGTTCCTAGGAAACAAAAAGTAAGTTTCATACTCAGGGAGTCCACAATTGTGGCAAGCTGTAACATTAGGGCATTCTCTAGCATAATGACCACGCCTCTTGCAGTTTCTGCGCAGATTGTCTTAGTTGACCCATAAAAAAAAAATCGCTGTTACCTATAACACCCTGACTCCAATTAGGGAATTACTTACAAAATTAACAGAAAACTGAAGTTAACGTAATAAAATTTTTCGCTTCACATAATACAATAATAAATGAACCCTTTTGAAAAATAATACTTTGTCTAAACAGCTTTCCTTGATCACATCAAACATTATCATACAAGGCTAACAATAAAAGACATTAATCCAAATTACAACCAAATCAAAGACGGTGCAGAAAAACTTATAGCAATTATGACTCCAATCTGGACTACCAAACTTTAGGTTAAACTTATGCTAAACTCGAACGATATAAAACCAAACTTGACTCTTACATAAAACTTAAAGAAATAAAAGACGACCCATGATCCGGTATGAAATCGAAAGGTCTCGCCGCGAAGGCAAAACTGAGCACAACTCCATGCTCTAACTGCTTCATTATACTTGTACCTGAAAACAACGCCCAAAAACATAGTGAGTTGTAAAACTCAGTAACATAGACTTAACATAAAAATCATTTACCGTTGTTTTCAGCTATACGTGGTGTGCTACGTATGGAAAACTCATCTCCTCATATCACACTATTTTGATAAACATACTTGAGGCATTTAAGCCCACAACATTTTTTTCTTATACAAACATAGACACATTTGTGAGAACATTTAGCATAAAAACATATATGTCAACTCTTCATAACTTGCTACATCCAATAAAATGAATGTACTTAAATGCAATGCAACTCAACTAAGAACATAAAGTTCTTCTTTACTTTGTGCTTAACACATCTTAACTATTCTCTTGATGGTTAACTTCGTGATTAATCGAGAATCTATGTTACTGGGTTTGTCATAGGCTTTGACCCCTAGACCCCAAGCAACATAACTTACAGTATGGTGGTTAGACGTCATTAACCTCCAAGTGATTTCCCACGAAACTAACCATACCGAACTCTCCTCTTATGAGGAATCTTGTGTGTCTTTTAAGCATCTTACTCTTAACTTATGCATTATAAATGCATGAACATAATGAAATGAATATGCAATTCAATCATTTAACTATCAAACTTTCTCCAAAGATATCCAAAAGAAAATCAAGGAGATTAACTTAACATATATTTGAGCAACCCACATTCACATCATGCATCTTTAAGAAATTACATGATCAAGACACTATAATTCATAAGCAATCATCAATGATCATAAACTTGAACATCTCTAATCTTATCTATTTCTCATGCTTTTCCAACATTCTAACTTGCACCAAACATTCCAAGTGGAGTCCCATGGAACTCACATTTGGGGCAACCATCATATTATTCTATAACATTCTTTACTTATTCCAAGACATTGACTACAAGATCAAATAATTCAACTTAACATGCATTGGAACCCTAAGCTTTCGAAACATGTACATTCACTTATACATATAACCAAGACAAATACAAATTCATACGAAACTTATCATCACATTTGAGGTATAGACCCTCATGAATCAAAAACTCAATCCCATTGGAGCTCTATGGAGCAGCCAATGGTTCAAACATCAAGCATACAATTTGTGGGGGGTTGGAGGCAGCCATCCAACCTCTTTTTAACCAAACCCACTCAACTATCACTATTTCTACTCAATATACATTCAAGTTTAGGAATTTAAAATAAACCCTAGAACACCTTAAGAGAGGTTTTGAATTGGGGAAATCTATGTTACCTTGTTCCCAAGTGCTTTGGGATGGAAACCCCCAAAATCCTAGGGCTTGGCTTGCTCTCAACCTCCATGGAAGCTTGAGTCAAGCTCCATCTTCATCTCATCTTCTTCAATCTTCCATCCTTAGGTCTTGATGTTCTCCTCCATCTTTCTCCTCTTGGTCGAGCTCTTCCTCTTCTTCTTCTTCCTCTGGAGTTCCTCCAACTTCCATTAAAACTCAATCTCAACTCTCTAACTCTCTATTCAAGCAAGAGATTGAAGAAATCCAACATGAATCTCTTCAATCCTTCTTAAACCATGAAACCCTAGCTCACATCCTCTCTTTCTCCTCTCTAAAATCGCCCTTCCTTCCCCTTTTTTTCCTCATTTTTCGTTCTGTTCTGATCTGCTGTGTTTTTAAGCATTTTTGCAGCTGTGAATCGATTCATAACTTAGGTGTGAATCGATTCACACAGGCAAAAATGTGACAGCTCGAATTTAAGTGAATGAATCGATTCTTGCAGCTCTCAATTCGACTCCCAGAGACTTGTTTTTTGCATGAATCGATTCACGGAGTGTGTGAATCGATTCCTAACTGCTCCAATTCGATTCCCAGAGGATTGGAAGTGCTTGAATCGATTCAAGCTGTGTGGGAATCGATTCCCACTGCATAAAGATCAAAGAAACTCAATTCTAACATCCAATCCTGAGGCTTTCTCCCTAAACCAACTTCAATTAACTCATAATCTATACTTCCAATCATTTTAGGATCAAATCCAACTTATTTTTTAACTCAAAATCAACCACTTACATCTTAAAACTTCATGTAATTATATTCACTCAATTTGAAACCAAATTAAGCTTAAATACAATCACACAACTTCTTCCAATTTATTCTCGAACTGAGTTTAGGGAATTTTGGAGTGTTACATTACCATTGTGTGAAAAATGCCTATACATTCCTAAAGTCAAATGTCTTCATGTAAGCTACTTTGGTACTCATAATTGATATGTTTCAGAAGCATTGCATACAATTTAAGCTCTGAACTAATCAGAACAGTAGACAAAGTAGTAAGATAGCATACTACGATCAAAATGAGACAAATGTTGTCCTTTTGTAAATAATTAAGGGCAAGTAGAAATTCTCCCTCCAGTATTGAAATGTAGACGAAGAATTATAAATAATGATATAATATCTAATGCTATATTCCTACTTCTCTGGCATTCAATGCCTTTGAATAATAATTTCAACAGAAACCTAATGGAAGTAAGAAATTTGTGAAAACAATCACCATAAAAGACTGCCATTCAAATAAGTCAGTTTTGCTCTAGTGTAAACCAACTGAATTCCAACTCCAAAACATACATTTATATTTAAGATATGGTTAGCTTTCAAAGTCATCATGACCCTAACATGTTTAAAAACAGACATGGAAAACAAATGACAGTTTGCTATTTCTGGTTGAACATTAAGCCAGTATATGGAACAAATTGGAGAAGCCAAGAAAGATATAGGGAAAAAGTATTCAATATGAGATGAAATCTAAAGTAGAAGAGCACAAACTGAATTATTAAAAACTGATAGACCAAACAATATTAAATCTACCACTGGTATTATATATTGTGTTTCTAATCTTGTTATCACAACACTTAAGGTTACTTATTACTAATTTATTATTGGATTATTGCAGAACAGATAAATAGATCATTGAATCAAATTTAATTCACCTTAAACATTTGACATCACTCATGAGTGGTTAAAGGACTAAACAGGATTACTTACAACAAAAATATTATTGAGTGAGTCATATGACCGCTAGAAAATTGGTAGTATGCAAAACCAAATTCTGCAGCTGCGAGAAATAGGCATAAGGGAGGGTTTAGAAACAAAGTAACATGACATCATTGCAGCTGAAAACATACATCTCCAAGTATGGAAATTAGCAAAATACCTCCAAAATTAGAGAAGTTTTGTTTGTTTGAATACTCAGCAAAAATCAGAAAGTAATACTGACAGAAAGAATTAAGCATAGAGTTTAATTTATATGCACTGATAGTGTAAAAATTTTTTACACCATCATCCAATTATATCTCATCATGTAGATATTTGTTGAGATATTTTAGGAAATGATATAACAAAGTGGCACAATAGTGAGATATGATTGGATGATGGTGTAAAACTTTTTTATACTGTCTGTGCATATCAATTAAACTCTTAAGCATATAATAAGCAGTCAGTTTTCATGAATATGACATTAGAAGTGTACACAATAAAGAGGTACCATGTTGTGAGTGTAAGCCTTAGAATTATACCCATCTATATATTACTTAGGCATACCACTCATGGTTGAATTGAAGTAATAAAATTACTGCAACCGATTAGAAATTAGATATGAACAAAGCACACAATCCGCATGTTTAATGGTTAAGGAATAGCTGCACTTAGTAGAACTTGGAAAAATAAAGTGACTTGTAAATTTGGAACCATAAGTAAAACCCAAAGAAAAGTAGCAAGGAGTATGTTGAGACAGCGCTGAACCTGTCAATTTCAGATGGAAACAAATAATCATGGATAAAAGAAACACCAAAGTCCAAGATCAGCCAAACAGAGCATCATTAGCTCATTTGCTCCCGTGGCTCCTCCACTCATAAATATATGGTCAGGATCAAATCTGACCCTACCATTTTTCACTTTTGACATAAAATTTGTCACAACCTGTATAATAGTGAAGCTAAAAAACTCATTCACTGTCAAGCTCAGACAATACTTTAGTTTTCCATGTATTCCTCCGCACAGGCTTCTGCATTTCAGACAATACAAATATCATGGTTTGAAAACATACCACTAAGTGAAAACAAAAACTGAAGTGTGTTTTAGTTTCTTTCTTCATGAAGCACCCAAAAACAATTGCGAAAACAGTCATTCCAATTTAAGATTAACATGTTTCGCCCCACAATCCAGCACACGATCACTTCATAATTATACGTGCATAATTCTCTTCAAAAATATATATAGTATTAAAAGAAGAATCAGAGAAGAGGCAAATCCTTTTCAAGGAACATAGAGACTACATCACTTCAAATCTGAAAGTGAGCAAACTATACCATCAAGCTTTATAGGTAAGGGTACTTATATTTGCGATTCCCTCAATAATTTTTTTGTTCATTTGAATCACCCGCATTTCCTTCCCATGATCATGAAGATTCATTATCATAAAACTGAAAAAATCACTTCTTTGAAAACAGAAAAAAATACAAAACCAAAAACAGAAAATGGTAGTTTTATGTAGAAAAAAACATATTTTTATTGTTCCAAAAGTTAAATAACATAAACATATAACAAATTATAAACACCTAAATAACATAAACATATAACAAATCCTAAACACCTATCTTCAAGTGCTCAGCTTTTATAACCACCAAAGTGCAACCAACTTCTCCGATTTGCGACAACCATCCTCAGCAACAAACATTTACAGTGCTGCAAATCCAAACCCAGAAACGTATCAACATGTCAGAGCTTAAATCAACTCATGATAAAAGAGAAAATAAATAGGAGCAGATGCAGAGGAGAATTAACAATCATCTTCACAGACCAGGAACATAAACGGTTATTGAAATTCCCAACCAAAGCTGATAACGAAGTGAGCAAAACCAACGAAGCTGACCAAAATCCCCAACCAAAGCTTAGCCGAAACATTTTACTCCATCTAATTTTGTTTTCCATTCCAACCGTGGAAAGCTTTTTTGAATGGAAAAATGAAACCCTAACAACCCAAAAAAACAAAAGAAACCCTAACAACAGGCAGTAGGGCAGCAAGGAGAGGAAACAATGAAATAAAAAGGAAAAAACCAAATGCAGATTCGAAAACCATAATAAATTCATAAAGATTCAAACATATAATGTGTAACCGAAGAGAAACTGCATAGATCAACCTGTTACAGTAGCAAAAGGAGGTTAGAGGTGACTTGGAGAAGAAGGGGAAGAGGGAGGGGCTGATGAAGATCTCATCCTCCATCTTGGCTAGTAGCTTGATCGTTCTCCATTTTGCCTAGTAGCTTGAGAGGAAAAAAAAAGCTTTTAAAAAAAAGAGGAAGAAGAAAATGATGAAAATGGGAGGTGAAATAGGAGGGGATGAGAAAGAGAGAGTAACAAATAAGAGAGTGAAAGTGAATTTCAAAAAAAATTGAAATGAGAAGAAAAGAGAAAAGAGGGAAACAGATGAGAGAAGAGAGAAAGAATTTTTTTCGGTGAAAGTGAGTCAACCATGTGAAAGTGATATATAAAATTACATTTTTATCCCCTAAAAATCTAGTTGTCTTTCATATAAGAGCTCAATAATTATATATTTGCTAGTATATTGTTTGATTAGTTATATAATAGATAGATAGATAGAATAGCAAAAGGAGGTTAGAGGTGACTTGGAGAAGAAGGGGAAAAGGGAGGGGCTGATGAAGATCTCATCCTCCATCTTGGCTAGTAGCTTGATCGTTCTCCATTTTGCCTAGTAGCTTGAGAGGAAAAAAAAAGCTTTTAAAAAAAAGAGGAAGAAGAAAATGATGAAAATGGGAGGTGAAATAGGAGGGGATGAGAAAGAGAGAGTAACAAATAAGAGAGTGAAAGTGAATTTCAAAAAAAAATTGAAATGAGAAGAAAAGAGAAAAGAGGGAAACAGATGAGAGAAGAGAGAGAAAGAATTTTTTTCGGTGAAGGTGAGTCAACCATGTGAAAGTGATATATAAAATTACATTTTTATCCCCTAAAAATCTAGTTGTCTTTCATATAAGAGCTCTATAATTATATATTTGCTAGTATATTGTTTGATTAGTTATATAATAGAATAGATAATAGATAGATAGATATATAATAGATAGAATAGATAGATAGATAGATAGATAGATATAATAGATAGATAGATAGTGTGGAGTTTAGAGTGCCTTAAAATCAGTTTGGAGGGTCATGGAATTGCTTAAAAGTGTCTCTTGAACACTGGGAATCGATTCACTATTGTTATGAATCAATTCAAGCATGTTTGAGTCTCACTGTGAATCAGAAATCGCCCTCTGTGAATCGCATGGGAAGCTTGCGGGAATCGATTCACTTCATTAATTCGTCTGAGTGGGCCTTTTTAACTAGGTGAATCGATTCACCTAATGCGTGATCGATTCACGGTCGGGTTTTTATAAACGGCGATGCAAAGTGTCGATCTGACGTGCAGTCTTTTCTAGGGTTGTGTGCAGCCGTTCTTGACGTCTTTGTGAGGTTTTAGAAATTTGGGCTGAAACAACATTAAACACCTTGGGATCTTAGGAAAGAGTAGAGGGAGGATTGAAGGCTTTCTCTATTGTTGTTCTTGAGAGTTTATCATAGAGGAAAAGAGAGAGGGATTGGGGACTCTTGGGTTTATTTTTCTTGGACATTGTAAAGGGGTTCAAAGCAATTGTAATCTCTTGTAAAGACTCGTTGATAGTGAAACGGAGGGCTGCTCTCTCCCGCAGACGTAGGTCATCTTTTTGGGGTCGAACTGCGTAACCAAACTGTGGTGTTACTCTTCCTATTCTCTACTCGTGTTTGATTAACTTTATTGTACTGTTGTGATTGCTATTAAATTTAGTATTTGATTGCCTTTGATATTTGTTCAATTTATTCTTGTTAGAACTCAACAAATGGCACCGTCTGTGGGAAACAAATAATTCAATTGTGCACCATGGGTACTAAATGGGACATTGAAAGTTTCATTAATAATGACTTGATTACATGGAAGGTGAAGATGGAAGCGATCCTTATTCAGCGAAGTGCTTTGAAGCCTTGAAGGGGTGAAGCGAATAGGCCTTTGTCTCAAGCGGAGAAGAAGGAGATGATAGATAAAGCGAGTGCCATTATCTTATGCCTTGCCTTGGCGATAAGGCATTGAGGAAGTTGCAAGAGAGAAAGCGGCGGCGGAGATGTAGGCAAAGTTAGAATCGTTGTACATGACAAAGTCATTGGCCCCGAGGTTATGTGCGAAACAACATCTCTACTCGTTCAAGATGGTAGAGACCCAAACCTGTTGTGGAGCAACTAGCGAGGAATTCAACAAATTATTGATGACTGCGAGAACATTGATGTGAAGCTTCGATGAGAGATAAGGCTTTGCTCTTATTGAATTAGTTGCCTAGATCCTTTGAACACTTTAAGGATGCAGCTCCTGTGGCAGAGTCCTTATTACTTTGGAGGAGGTCCAGCGATCTATTGGGACCAAGGAGCTAACAAGCTCCAAGACACGAAAGTGGATGATAGTGGTGAAGGCTTAAGTGTGTCGAGGGAAGAAGTGAGAGTAGAGAAAACCACGAAAGGGAAGAATTCTGGAGTCGAAATCCAGTCAAAGGGAACAATAAAGTATAAGTGCTTGATTGTCACAGACCATTCACTTTAAGAAGGGCATCACGAGAAAGGGGCGGGGTGATTCTGTGGATGTTGCAATTGCTATGGAGGATGGTTATGAGAGTGCGGGGGCTTTAGTGGTGTCGAGTTTGGAATCTGAAAAGAACTGGGTCATGGACTCGGGATGTTCTTATCACATGTGTCATAGGAAGGAGTACTTTGAGACTTTGAAGCTTAAAGAAGGTGGAGTCGTTCGCTTGGGTGACAACCGAGCTTGTAAGGTGCAAGGTATGGGTTCGATTCGTCTCAAGATGTTTGACAACCGTGAATTTCTTTTACAAGATGTGAGGAAACAAGGAATTAAGAGACATAGGACCGTGGCAGGGACACCGCAACAAAATGGTGGTCAGCGAGCATGAGCGGGACTATCTTGGGCCGAGGTCAAATGTATGCTTTTTGGGGTGGGCTACCTAAAAGTTTTACGGGGTGAAGGTGTAGTGCAGACTTACTTGATCAGCGGATGCCCATAGCGCCTTTAAACTTCAGAACCTATGGAAGTTTGGAGTGAAGCAGCCGAGAATATTCTAAGTTGAAGGTTTTGGGGCTTTGGCGTTTGCTCGTATCAGACAAGACAAACTTGAAGCGAGTGTGAAATGTGTCTTCATTGGCTATCAGGAAGGTGTGAAGGGTACAAGGCTGTGGAAGATGGAGCACAGGGATCGAGATTCATAATAAGCGAGGATGTGACTTTTGATGAGACTCGTATGGGGATGAAGTCTGAGGACACGGAAAATAGTAACTTCGAAAGCAGTAGAGGCTCGAGTTTGAGGTGGAGCCTTCCACTTAGTGAGGCTGGGAATGATGAAGAGGAGAATAGTTCTCCACCGAGGTTCTAGAGGAAGACAACCAACAGTGGATCTGGCTGCTCAGTTGGCGAGAGATAGGAAAGGAGAAGCGTGGCACCTAAGAAGATATGGCTATCTTGATTTAATTTGTTATGCTCTAAATGCAGTTGAAGATGTATAGGGCTGAGCAAGAAGACATTGAGGAAGCGATTGAGAGCGAAGAAGGGTGAAGTGGTTAGAGGCAGTGAATGAGGAAATGAATTCATTGGAGAAAGAACGGACACAAACTTGTGAAACTACCTAGAAACAAAGGGTGGTTGGATGCAAGTGGATCTTGAAGAAGGAAGGCATTCAGGAATTGAAGAACCAAGATATAAAAGCAAGACTTGTAGCGAGGGTTTTACGAGGTTGAGGGAATTGATTACAGCGAGATTTTCTCATTGGTGGAAACATTGTTCCATAAGGAGTTCTTATAACGTGAACCAATACGATCTTGAGTTGGAACAAATGGGCGTGAAGACCAGCATTCTTTACATGGAGACTAGAAGAGACAATCTACATGCATGACCCAGAGAAGGTTTTGTAGAGAGACAAGTCTAAGGTATGTCTTTTGAAGAAATCCTTGTATGGGTTGAAACAAAAGCCACTGAAGCAATGGTATCTTGTTTGGCGATTTTCTTACGAAGGCGGGATTTGTGAGAAGTAGATGCACGGCAGTTGTGTGTACATTTGAAGAGGATGAGAAAGTGGTTCTCTACTGCTTTCTGTGTTGATGACATCTGATAGCGACTCACAACAAGAGGAGATTAACATTCTTAAGGAGAAGCTAAATTCGGAATTTGAGATGAATGAAGGACCTTGGGGCGTAAGAGGATTCTTGGGATGGATATCGTGAGGGCCAGGAAGAAGGGTGAATTATTCTTATCTCAACATGGGTACTTGAAGAAAGTGGTGGAAGCGGTTTAGGATGCATGAAGCTAAAGCAGGTTAGCAACTCCTTTGGGTCATCACATAAAGCTCGGTGATACAAGCTCCACGAGTCAGAAGAGGAAAGAGGAAGATGGATCTTACTCCATATGCTAGTGGGGTAGGAAGCATCATGTATGGCATGGTTTGTAGTAGACCAGGACTTAGCATCTGCGGATTAGCATAGTGAGTCGGTTTATGGCAAATCCGGGCAGCTCATTGGGAAGCAACTTGAAGTGGGTTACGAGGTATTTGAATGGGTCACTCGAAGGTGGTTTGAGGTACACAAGAGCAACTCAAGGAAAGGCGGCTTTGGAGGGTTATGTAGATCACTGATTATCTTGAGGAAATGTGGATCTGAGAAATCCTTATACGGATTTGTATTTACATTGTTTGGAGCGGCAATAAGTTGGAAGGCTAATCAACGGTCCGTTGTAGTGCTTTATCTTACTTTCGAGGCCGAGTATACCTAGTTGAAGGGGTGAAGGAGGCCATATGGTTGAAAAGGTATGATTGGGGAGCTAGGAATTACACAGAATGTGTGAAGGTACATTGTGATGGTCAAAGTGCTATCAGGTTGGCAAATCACCAGTGTATCATGAAAGGACAAAAGCACATTGACATCAACACATTTCATTAGAGGCGTCGTAGAATCTAAGAAATTGTGGTTGAGAAAGGTTGCGTCGGAGAGGACAACGGCGGATGTATTCACGTTATTACCTAGATCAAAGTTCAAGACATTGCTTGGACTTGATGAATTTCTCTGAGGGCGTAATTCGATAATGGAGAAAACGATTTAGTGGTTGATGGATAAAGTTGAGCATCTGCGATTTGAAGTCAAGATGGAGAATTGTGAGTTTAGAGTGCCTTAAAATCGGGTTTGGAGGGTCATGGAATTGCTTAAAAGTGTCTCTTGAACACTTGGGAATCGATTCATATTGTTATGAATCAATTGAGCATGTTTGAGTCTCTGTGAATCGATAATGCGCCTCTGTGAATCCTTGCGGGAAGCTTGCGGGGAATCGATTAACTTCATTAATTCGTGCCAGGGGGCCTTTTTAACTAGGTGAATCGATTCACCTATGTCGTGAATCGATTCACGGTCGGGTTTATAAACTGGCATTTGAGTGTCGCGATCTGACGTCTCGAGTCTTTACTAGGGTTGTGTGCGGTAGTTCTTGAGCGTCTTTGTGAGGTTTTAGAGGTGAGAAACCTTTGTTAAACACCTTGGGATCTTAGGAAAGAATAGAGGGAGGATTGAAGGCTTTCTCTATTGTAGTTCTTGAGAGTTTATCATAGAGGAAAATAGAGATGGATTGGAGACTCTTGGGTTTGTTCTTCTTGGACATTGTAAAGGGGTTCAAAGCAATTGTAATCTCTTGTAAAGACTCGTTGATAGTGAAACGGAGGCTCTCTCCATGAGACATAGGTCATCTTTTTGAAGTGTGGCGACTATGCTTAGCAAGCTGGGTGTTACTCTTCCTATTCTCTACTCGTGTTTGATTAACTTTATTGTACTGTTGTGATTGCTATTAAATTTAGTATTTGGTTGCCTTTGATATTTGTTCAATTTATTCTTGTTGGAACTCAATAGATAGAATAGATAGATAGATATAATAGATAAGCTAATGGTGTATAAAATACAATTTATATTTTAAAAGTGACAAAACTAAAAAAAGGATTCTTAAATATTTTAACACAATTGAGAACTACATAAAAATAATAATAATAATAATAATATCTATGAAAATATACGTTTTCTTCAACGATTTTATGAATTTGTTAACTTAAAAATTTAAGGTAGTATTTACTTAATGTTCAAACATAATACTATGAGTTATATTTTATAAACTTAATATATTATATTTTAATTTGGTTAAATAATTTTATTGTTACTAATTAATATATGACTGAATTTGAATAGTTTTCAATTGAGTTTTTTGAGTTACGAATATAACTTCAATTAATATTTATTTTTCAATTGAGTTATGAATATAATTTCAATTAGACTCACAAACAGTAGTTACTAATTTCAACAATTCTCAAGAAGATATTTCTGAATTTGGTTCAATTATGACTGAATGTAAGTCTTTTGTTTCTTCTTATTTGTCAAACTCTTTGGTAAAGTTCTCTAGAAAGCAAGTCAATAAAACGACTCACACTTTAGCTAAGGTGATTTTATATACGGCTATTGCTCAAGTTTTTGATACAATACTATTTGTATTGCTCATATTATTGAAAGATAAATGACATAACTTTCCATTGGTGGAAAAAAAATTCAATTAATATTTATTTATTTATTTATTTTATCATTATTTTTTTCCCACGTTAAGTACACTGTGGCGGTTGGAAAAACGAAAAGACTGGAATTACTGAAAGGGCAAGGAAGTCATTTGACGAAACAACCGAGGATGTGGTGTATTGCGTTACATAATGGTAAGCTGATGAAATGAAATCCCTAGTTTAGCATCAATATACATTCAATCCAATCCTAGAGAGAGAGAAACGGAGGGGACAGAACCTTGCCTTAAACTGAACAATGGGTCTGCTGTGGTGGCGGAAGGAGAAGAGTTCTCAACCCGAAGCGAAGTCGTCGACTGAGAAGGCGAAGAATGGCGGTGGCACTGGCACTGGCACTGGCAAACCCCCCGCAGAGGTGCCGGGCATGAACCGTGCCATGGAGGTTCCTCGACCTCCCAACACTAGCGTCTCCGTTTTCGAGTTTGGCTCCGTCGCCGCTTCCAACGACAAGGTCACCCTCGCCGGCTATTGCCCTGTTTCCGAAGACCTCGAACCCTGCCGCTGGGAAATCCTCCCCGCAATTGAGTCCAACGCGCCGCAGTTTCGCGTCGTCTTCTGATACCTACCTTACCCAAACTCATGTTCACTACTCTGCTTTATTTTTCCAATTATCTGGTTTATCGGACAAAAATTGATTTGCTTTTTGGTATAATAGGTTTGGCTTGATACAAAATTGGCCTCTCTTTCTGTTGCGGTTTTCGTTTTTGTTGCAGTTTTCATTCATTCAGTGGATGTAATAGATTTACTAATCATGTTTGCCTTTTTCTTTTTCATTATTTATATATAATCTGGTTGTTTGAGTCAGGAATTAGCGTTAATTATCGTTAGTCGTGTAGTTTAGTTCCTAAATTGTATTCCTCCTGAACTAGGGATTTCAAAAACTAAAAGCAGTAAGAACTTGAAAAATGTTTTGCAGAATATCTCTTTCTTGAAGAAGTGAAAAACCTGCTCTATAGGTTTTCCATATGTTGTGGGTTATTCTCTTCCATAAGGTGCTTAGCGTGTTCCTCTTCCTCTGATGAGACACTATCTACTTAATTATCTAATTTTAGTTTAGTGAGATTTGCTGTTAAAGTCAAATGAAACTGCTTGTTGGAAAACCGTGATGTAGTTCGTGGCATTCCTGTGATTGGCAATTGGCGTGTTTGTTTTGAACCCTTCGGTGGCAATAGCGGATGTTTAGATTACAGATTTTATACTTTTGACCAAAAAAGGAAGATTAAGATTTTATACCTGATCTTTCGGTGCTGCTGAATCTGAGTAGAGAAAATTAGAGCGAGGAACAAGTGGAGGAGGAGGAGGAGAAGGAGAAGACATTAACCTTCAGAATGTTAGATAATATATTAGTTAAGCTTTTATTTATCTTAAGGGTAATTTAGTCTTTTGTCTATTGTTATACTCTCTCTGGAACCATTTATAAGGCAAAAAGTTATTTCCAGATTCGTTAAAAAATGCATGTATCTGGTCTAATTTTTGGGTTTAAAGTGAATGAAAGTGACAAATGTATTTATTACAAATCAGAAAATGACATTTGCACTATCATATGTCTCTACGTAGACGACTTACTCATATTTGGTTCAAATATTCATGTTGTGAATAATGTGAAATCATTGTTGTGCAACAACTTTGATATGAAAGACCTCGGAGAAGCAAGTGTAATCCTTGGCATTAAAATTACTAGATCGGAAAAAGGAATTTCTTTGGATCAATCTCATTATATTGAGAAGATCTTGAAGAAATATAATTACTTTGATTGTAAACACAGCCAGACACCATATGATCCAAGTGTAAAACTTTTTAAGAACACTGGTGAAGGTATTAGACAAACAGAATATGCGAGCATCATTGGCAGCCTAAGGTATGCCACTGATTGTACTAGACCCGACATAGCCTATGTCGTGGGATTGTTGTGCAGGTTTACAAGTCGACCTAGTATGGAGCACTGACATGCCATTGAAAGAGTCATGAGATACCTAAAAAGGACCATGAATCTCAGATTACACTATCAGAGATTTCCAGCTGTACTTGAAGGGTACAGTGATGCTGACTGGAATACTCTGTCAGATGACTCCAAAGCAACTAGTGGCTATATATTTAGCATAGCTGGTGGTGTTGTATCTTGGAAGTCTAAGAAACAGACTATACTAGCACAATCCACTATGGAGTCCGAAATGATAGCACTAGCTACAGCTAGTGAGGAGGCAAGCTGGTTGAGATGCTTGCTAGCTGAGATTCCGTTATGGGAAAAACCGTTGCCACCGTGTTGATCCATCTGCGATAGTCTGTGGCTATTGCAAAAATAGAGAATCGTTATTATAATGGTAAAAGCGACAGATACGTCGTAAGCACAAAGATCATGAGAGAATTCCTCTCAAAAGGAGCTGTGAGAGTGGATCATGTACGCATCGATGAAAACTTAGCCGATCCTTTGACGAAAGGATTAGCTAGAGAGAAAGTCCAAAATACATCTAAAAGGATGGGACTATCGCCTTTGGAACCATGAGTCACTCATGATGGTAACCCAACCTAAAAGACTGGAGATCCCAAGAATTAGGTTCAAAGGGTAATAACAAGTTGTGATGTGATAAGAGATGAACATGCTATTATAAGTCAAGAGGCATGATTCTGGGCGATTAAAGGATGAGGTAATAGAAACTCTTAATGAGATCTATGCTCTATGTGGAGTGAAGTACCTAGCTACAGGAGTACTTCGATAGACTCACATATGTGAATGTGGAAGTGGGCCGCTTCCTATGGAATCTTAGGCGAATTCCTAGAGCATTCACTATCTTTGGGATAGGCGTGCAGGCCATTAACGCATCGGGCATGTGAAGAATACACCTATTGATAAGAGTGTGTGTGATTTTGATGTTAGAGATAGAGTTCAAGACTACGAGTCACTCTTGTTAAATCTAAATCCTAATCACTATGCAAAGGTTCAAGTCGGAAGACACCTCGGCTTATGCACAATCTTAATGAGGCGTTTGACGCTACTTCTGAAACATTTTTTAATTCAAGTGGGGGATTGTTGGAACTTGGAGTAATGAATTGAAAAAATTGGGAAGTCCCACATAGGAGAGAATAGACACTTTATGAGTGCTTATATATGTGGACCTCACCACTTTGGGGTGTGCCCCAAGGGGTACCCAATTTATGAACGGGAAAGGACGCACACAAAGTGACCACCACACACGCGCGCGCGCACGCCGCCGCCGTCGTCCGGTCGGGCCGGGCTTGGGCTTGGGCTTGGGCCTTGTGGTGTATTTATTTTTTAGTACACGAAAAAAAATTAAAATTTTAATTTTAAATTTAAACTGTGCTGTGCGACTTAGTCAGAGTCACTACTCCATCTGATCCGAAAATCCCTCAACGTGCAGATTGAGTCAAACCACGATCTTTAAATCTATCTCCACGATCAACGATCCGGATCGGATTTTAATTTCGTGTTCAACAATCCAGTTTCGCCTATAAATTTGAAACTCCGCTCGCTTCAAAGCGCACCTAACTCGACGCACTTACAAAGTACTCTCTTCTCCCTCCCGCTTTTATCTTCTTCCATCGTGTGCAAACAACGACCGGTTTTCCTAAACCGTATCTGCGCGTGGTTTAATACCATCTTTGAAGGTGTATCCTTCGTGAGCAATTTCCGCGATGCAACGGAATTCGATTTTAAATGAGCTGTTTTATCCTGGGGCGTCGTGGTTGTTAGCGCTTGCACCTTAGAGCGATGCTCGAAACGTCTTAAAGAGAGCGACCTAGTCCGCGACTCATCTCGATAATTTCAATCGGTGATTTTCGATATTCAAATTTTTGATTTTCAAATACTTTCGAATTTCAGATCTAACAATTTTAAGACGCTTCGAAATCAACCATGGACACCGTTGAAATTACTGGATCTGGTTCCCGCCGCTAATGACTTCAACAAACCGCTTTGGCTGAGGATCTCACTTAAGCGCCGGGCAACAAAAGATGCAATTTTTCTTAACCGTTAAAAAGGTTGCCAACGCGTCTGACAGATGACATTCCGGTGTTGAGCGAAAAAGTCAAAAGGAAGAACGAGGATAAAACAAATAAAGAGATACTCCTATGGAATGAGCATGACTATCTCTGCAAGAATTTCATTACGAGCAGTGCGAGTGATGAACTCTATGATTACTATGGCACTCGTAAGACCGCAAGAGATATGTCGGGATGCTCTCAAAAGAAATATGATCTTGAAGAAGCGGCGCTAAAAAATATGCAAGAGCCGCTATATAAATTTTAGAATGTCTAACGACAAATCTGTTGAGGTTCAATCCCATGAGCTTGAGAAAATTGCTCACGAAATCACTTACGAAGGTATGACCCTGGATGAGCAGATTTCAGTGGGCATTGTTCTAATTGACAAATTACCCCCTGCGTGGAAGGATTTCAAAAATACTTTAATGCACAAAACCAATGAACTGTCATTGGAAGGCCTGATTACCCGCCTTCGAATTGAGGAAGTATCCAGAAAACAAGATCAGAAAGAAGAAGTCTTAGTTGTTTCAAACAAGAAAACCACTGGAGCGGTTCTGAAGCCAACTGGCAAATCTTTTAAGAATCAGAACCGTACTCAGCCTCAAAAGAACCGCAACAAGAATGGGAACCCTCCAAAGGTCCCAAATCAGAAACCTCAACCATCTCCTGAGAATGATGCTGCTCCACAATTCATCTGTTTTAATTATGGCAGACCAGGTCATATGGCACGAAAGTGTAGGAACAGGCCAAGCTCTGCTGCGCAGGCTAACCTGACTGAAGAGCCTTTTATGGCTATGATTACTGAAATCAACGTAGTTGGTGGATCAGATGGTTGGTGGGTGGACACTGGCGCCTCTCGCCATGTCTGCAATGACCGTGCTATGTTTAAAACATACACTGCTGCTGAAGATATGAAAGTGCTGTTGGGCGATGCTCACACCACTAATGTTGCAGTCTTGGAGATGTCGAGTGAACTTCACTTCGGAAAAACTCTCATTCGAAAGATGTGATGCATACTCCAAAGAATAAGGAAGAATCTAGTCTCTGGCTTCCTTTTGAACAAGGCGAGGTTTACTCAGTCTATTGGGGGATTTGTACACCATTACTAAAAATGGTATTTTTGTAGGAAAGGGTATGCAATCGATGGCATGTTTAAGTTGAACATTGAAATGAATAAAATTTTCATACCTTATATGCTTTGTGATTTTAATATTTGGCATACTGCTCGTCATCATGTGAACAAACGCATTATTTCTAATATGTGCAACTTAGGATTTATTCCAAAATTATCGTTTAATGATTTAGAAAAATGCTAATTTTGCAGTCAAGCTAAAATTACGAAAACGCCGCATAAATCGATGGTGGAGAATCAACCGTTAGATTTAATTCATTCGATATATGCGAGTTAGATGGAACGTTGACCGAAATGGTAAACGATATTTTATCACTTTTATAGATGATCGCTCAGATTATACTTTTGTTTATCTTATGAAAAATAAAAGTGAAGCGTTTGAAATGTTCAAAGTTTTCTTAATCGAAATTGAAAATCAATTTAGGAAAAAGATTAAGAGACTTCAAGTGATAGAGGAACGAGTATGACTCCCAATCATTTAATGATTTTTATAAATCAAATGGAATCATACATGAAACGATCGCACCATGTTCACCCAAATGAATGGTAAAGCAGAAAGGAAAAATAGAACGTTTACTGAATTAGTTATTGCTATTATGCTCAACACTGGCGCTGCACCTCACTGGTGGGGGGAAATTTTATTAACTGCTTGTTATGTGCTCAACAGAGTACCTAAATCCAAGAATAAAATTTCTCCATTTGAGATATTAAAGAAAAGACAACCGAATGTGTCTTATTTTAGAACCTGGGGTTGCCTGGCCTATGTCAGGATCCCGGATCCAAAAAGAGTCAAACTCGCCAGTAGAGCCTATGAATGTGTATTCATTGGGTATGCAGTAAACAGTAAGGCATACAGGTTTTATGACCTAAATGCCAAAGTGATCATAGAGTCAAATGATGTTGACTTCTATGAAAATAGATTCCCTTTTAAATCAAGAAATAGTGGGGGCACCGGAACTAGTCAAGGTTCTGTGCCTAGGAACATTGAGAACAATGAGCAAAGGGAAATGGAACCTCGTAGAGGTAAGAGAGCACGAGTTGCTAAAGACTATGGACCTAATTATACGGTCTATACATTAGAAGAGGATCCATCTAGCATTCAAGAAGCTTTGTCTTCATTGGATGCAGATTTGTGGCAAGAAGCCATAAATGATTAAATGGATTCCCTAGAGTCTAACAAGACCTGGCATTTAGTGGACTTGCCTCCTGGTTGCAAACCAATAGGTTGCAAATGGATCTTGAAAAAGAAGCTAAAACCTGATGGAACTGTTGATAAATACAAGGCTCGCCTTGTAGCCAAGGGTTTTAGACAAAGAGAAAATATAGATTTCTTCGACACATTTTCACCCGTTACAAGAATTACATCCATCAGGGTACTTATTTCACTGGCTTCTATTTATAATTTGATAGTACACCAGATGGATGTCAAAACTGCTTTTTTAAATGGTGAATTGGAAGAAGAAATCTATATGGAGCAACCTGAGGGTTTTGTAGTCCCTGGACAAGAGAGCAAGGTCTGTAAGCTAGATAAATCTCTGTATGGTCTCAAACAAGCTCCTAAACAGTGGCATGAAAAGTTTGATAATTTGATTATCTCGAATGGGTTTAAAGTGAATGAAAGTGACAAATGTATTTATTACAAATCAGAAAATGACATTTGCACTATCATATGTCTCTACGTAGACGACTTACTCATATTTGGTTCAAATATTCATGTTGTGAATAATGTGAAATCATTGTTGTGCAACAACTTTGATATGAAAGACCTCGGAGAAGCAAGTGTAATCCTTGGCATTAAAATTACTAGATCGGAAAAAGGAATTTCTTTGGATCAATCTCATTATATTGAGAAGATCTTGAAGAAATATAATTACTTTGACTGTAAACACCTTGTACACCATATGATCCAAGTGTAAAACTTTTTAAGAACACCGTGAAGGTATTAGACAAATGTAATATGCGAGCATCATTGGCGACCTAAGGTATGCCAATTGACAGTACTAGACCCGACATAGCCTATGTCGTGGGATTGTTGTGCAGGTTTACAAGTCGACCTAGTATGGAGCACTGACATGCCATTGAAAGAGTCATGAGATACCTAAAAAGGACCATGAATCTCAGATTACACTATCAGAGATTTCCAGCTGTACTTGAAGGGTACAGTGATGCTGACTGGAATACTCTGTCAGATGACTCCAAAGCAACTAGTGGCTATATATTTAGCATAGCTGGTGGTGCTGTATCTTGGAAGTCTAAGAAACAGACTATACTAGCACAATCCACTATGGAGTCCGAAATGATAGCACTAGCTACAGCTAGTGAGGAGGCAAGCTGGTTGAGATGCTTGCTAGCTGAGATTCCGTTATGGGAAAAACCGTTGCCAGCTGTGTTGATCCACTGCGATAGTACCGCGGCTATTGCAAAAATAGAGAATCGTTATTATAATGGTAAAAGGCGACAGATACGTCGTAAGCACAGCACTGTGAGAGAATTCCTCTCAAAAGGAGCTGTGAGAGTGGATCATGTAAGCACTGATGAAAACTTAGCCGATCCTTTGACGAAAGGATTAGCTAGAGAGAAAGTCCAAAATACATCTAAAAGGATGAGACTACTGCCTTTGGAACCATGAGTCACTCATGATGGTAACCCAACCTAAAAGACTGGAGATCCCAAGAATTAGGTTCAAAGGGTAATAACAAGTTGTGATGTGATAAGAGATGAACATGCTATTATAAGTCAAGAGGCATGATTCACAGGCGATTAAAGGATGAGGTAATAGAAACTCTTAATGAGATCTATGCTCTATGTGGAGTGAAGTACCTAGCTACAGGAGTACTTCTGATAGACTCACCTATGTGAATGTGGAAGTGAGGCCGCTTCCTATGGAATCTTGGGCAGAATTCCTAGAGCGTTCACTATATTGGGATAGACGTGCAGGGCCATTAACGCACGGGTATTTGAAGAATACACCTATTGATAAGAGTGTGTGTGATTTTGATGTTAGAGATAGAGTTCAAGACTACGAGTCACTCTTGTTAAATCTAAATCCTAATCACTATGCAAAGGTTCAAGTCGGAAGACACCTCGGCTTATGCACAATCTTAATGAGGCGTTTGACGCTACTTCTGAAACATTTTTTTTAATTCAAGTGGGGGATTGTTGGAACTTGGAGTAATGAATTGAAAAAATTGGGAAGTCCCACATAGGAGAGAATAGACACTTTATGAGTGCTTATATATGTGGACCTCACCACTTTGGGGTGGGCCCCGAGGGTACCCAAGTTATGAGCAGGAAAGGGCGCACACAAAGTGACCACCACACACGCCTTGCCACAAGACGCCGCCGTCGTCCGCCCGGTCGAGCCGGGCTTGGGCTTGGGCTTGGGCCTTGTGGTGTATTTATTTTTTAGTACACGAAAAAAATTAAAATTTTAATTTTAAATTTAAACTATGCTGTGCGACTTAGTCAGAGTCACTACTCCATCTGATCCGAAAATCCCTCAACGTGCGGATTGAGTCAAACCACGATCTTTAAATCTATCTCCACGATCAACGATCCGGATCGGATTTTAATTTCAAACTGCACCTAACTCGACGCACTTACCGAGTACTCTCTTCTCCCTCCCGTTTTTATCTTCTTCCATCGTGTGCAAACAACGACCGGTTTTCCTAAACCGTATCTGCGAGTGGTTTAATACCATACTGAAGGTGTATCCTCTGTGAACGAATTTCCGCGATTAGTCGAATTCGATTTTTAAATGCAGTTTTATCCTGGGGACGTCGTGGTTGTTAGCTGCTTGCACCTTAGAGCGATCTTGCGAACGTCTTAAAGAGAGCGACCTAGTCCGCGACTCATCTCAGTAATTTCAATCGGTGATTTTCGATATTCAAATTTTTGATTTTCAAATACTTTCGAATTTCAGATCTAACAGTAATCCATTTGCAGTAGTTGGGGTTCATCTCTGTTCAACAGATTGGTATTTGATTCTCTTCTCTCTTCATTGTTTGTTAGTCTCTTGGATACGTGATAATAGTAGCGATGATGGGTGAAAAATATGATTCTCTTCAATCTATTAGTATGCAATTGAATGAACAGTTTCAAAGGTTTCTCACCTCACTCGTCATCATCTTCAACATGACACAATTTCTATATCTTTTGTCTCTTCCACCATGCAGATTGCTGACTTCTTCACCAAATCTCATTCTATTAAGCGTTTTCGTTTTTTGACTGACAAACTCTCGATGCTCCCTGTTAACGAATCGTGAGTTTGAGAGGGGATGTTTGATAATATATTAGTTAGGCTTTTATTTATCTTAAAGGTAATTTAGTCTTTTATCTATTGTTATATATATATTTACTCTGTTGCCTTGTATTGCTAAGTACTTTTGAGCATTCTAAATCTATTGGAACCCTAGTCTCCTTTCTCTTTCTCCTCTTTTCTTCTCTATGTATTCCTATTGTTAACACAAAACATCTATCATCCCATAAGAATGCAAGATCCAAGACTGGGTGTCACAGGATATTTTACCTATATAGTTACTACTACCATTTACTATTATTTACCATTGTAAGAAATGCCTTAGAGCATATGAAAGTCACTTTTTGTTTGTTAGTAGTAGAATTGGGGGTGGCAATAGCAGTGCCATTTTATTATATAGTGACAGATGAGAGATGAATGAAATCATTCAACATTTACACAAAATTTTCTCTTCTCTCTAAAACTCTCAACTCTCTTAACTTTATCATTGTATTTACTCTTCTGCACCAGAACCTATTCTCTAAATTGGGCTCTCTACTGATTAGTATTGGATTTTACCGGAATCACTCCCTAGAATCCAAATTCCCGTCCCAATTAAAATGCATAATGATTAAAGAATTAACCCCAGAATGGACAAGTGTTCCATAATTCAAAAGCTCCCAAGAGCATAGATTCAACATACTGTTAAATGCATAATTATCGTGCTAAATACCAATCCTGGGCATGACTTTGAACAAATCAAACAAAACACCATCAGGCCCATTATTTGTGTATACAGTAGTGATGGCGTTCCAAATAGTCACAGGGCTTTTGGGCATATTATCAAACACTTGGATGGTAGTTGGCAGTGTAGTTGTCAGCAACATAGAGGAAATAATAGCTGGGTATTGGGTTGTTGTACCCTATATGGTGGAAACCGAGAGAAACAAATTGAGGGAAGGCGTCGAAGCGGCAACTCTATCAGGTGGTTCCGGAGGCGGTGGGTGCCCGATCATTTTGTTCGAAACCTGAAACAACCGCTTTCTTGAATACTCATCTCTTTCTGCAGAATGAACAGAGTTTGAGAAGGATTTGATGATTTGCATGAACAGCGGCCGCACTGTGGTTGCCAACGCAAATTGCATCAACCCATAACGTGAAGAACGAGCCGATACCAGAATATGCAGTGGAACCATTTCCATCCGTTTGTCAACGATCTCAGGGACATCATCAGTAATAGGATCGTCATTAAGTATTTGAATTGATGGTTTCTGAAAATCGAATCGTGGGAAATCGGTCTTCGAAATGCCGGAAGAGTGCTGGGTTTGGTTCGAGATCTGTAATTTATTGGTGCCGTCGTCACCAAACATCAACGGATCGGAGGGAAATGGAGGTGAATCGCACGGGAATGGGATTTAGGCTGGATCTGTGGTTGGGGTTACCGTCTGTAATTTCTCTTCATCTTCATGTTCGATGTGTTCCTGGAGCACCTTATTTAGGGGTTTCGAAACACTGTAGGTTGTGTTTGGATGGCTGTGGCGGTGGATGCAGTGGAGGTGCTGAGATCTAGCTATTGATTCTCGTATTCTACTTGCTCAGGTTCGTCTTCTTCCTTCTCCAGCACAATGATTTGAATGTTCTTGTGTGCTGGTTGGTGTTCCACAGTAAATTGTTCATCACAAAAGAAACATAAATTCATTTCCATCCTTTTACCCACTTCTAGGGCACTCAAAATTCTATTTGTAGCTTCCATAAATAAGCACTAGGTCGATGCTTTGATACTAATTGGGACGAGAATTTGGATTCTAGGGAGTGATTCCGGTAAAATCCAATACTAATCAGCAGAGAACCCAATTTAGAGAATAGGTTCTGGCGCAGAAGAGTAAATACAATGATAAAGTTGAGATAGTTGAGAGTTTTAGAGAGAAGAGATAATTTTGTGTAAATGTTGATTGATTTCATTCATTTCTCATCTGTCACTATATAATAAAATGGCACTGCTATTGCCACCCCCAATTCTACTACTAACAAACAAAAAGTGACTTTCATATGCTCTAAGGCATTTCTTACAATGGTAAATAATAGTAAATGATAGTAGTAACTATATAGGTAAAATATCTAGTGACAAGCCATTTTATTATATATTGACAGATGAGAAATGAAAGAAAGGAATCAGCATTTTAGAAAATATATCTTCTTCTTCCTCTTAAAAACTCTCTCAAATATTTCTGCATTTACTCTTTAGTTCCGGAATTCATTCAAACCATTGGGTTCCCTACTTCTAAGTACTGGATTTTTCGGATCATTCCCTAGAATCCAAATTCTGGTCTCAATTGGTATCAAAGCATCGACCTGGTGCTTGTCTATGGAAGCTGCGAAAAGAATTTTGAGTGCCCTAGAAGTGGGTGACAGGATGGAAATGGGTTTTTGTTTTTTATGTGATGAACCATTAACGTTGGAACAACAATCGACTCATAAAAATATTCGGATCGTTGTGATGGAGAAGGAAGAGGAGGAGCCCGATGGTGAAGACGCAGGACCAGATCTGTTCAGCAAAATAGACAAGTTCGTCGCTCTCAGACATAAAGAGATTGCTCCATAGGTCCTTCCCAACCACGACATTACCAACTTCCATGAGACCCTTGGTGACGAACCCGTTGCTAATCGAGTCAATGAGCTCGTGGATGAAGATGAAGAGCAACAGCCGAAGCTTGGCCTCTCCACCATAGTTCCAACCACAGTTCCGGCCAATACCCCTTTCCCGTGCAATCCAACTGCATTTTTCTTCGATCCGCCATTGACCAGAGACGATGGCTCAGAGAAATCACTGATTGAAGACAACACCGCCGCAAATCTGGCTTCAAACATCCCCAAAGATCAACCTAGCTTGGATAAAGATTCACCATCAACTCAGAAAGGGCAGAATGGGGCTACATGGGTTACCAAACAAGGGGTATATGTCGCCCCTATCGTGCTAATAATGCCAACAATTCCGCCACCGAAGCCACCGGACAGGGTTGTCGTTCAGGCTCCATCACTGAAACCGTCTCTGTCAATGACCACCCTAAGGGGTCTCGCAGCAAGACAACACCCAGATGTTTATTCCTACTCAACGTGGCTAACTGCCCTCCAAATGTTTGATGTATGGACTACCATCAATATTGGGTGCAAGGGTAATGATGAAGACAATTTTGCTTTTGGTTTGTTTAAAGACATGCCTAGAATGGATATTGGGCATAATAATTTGAGTTTGGATTTTTTGGAGCTTTTGAATTATGGAAGACATGTCCATTTTCTGGTAAATTCTCTTATCACTGTGTCTTTTATCTGTAGTTGTGATTATACTGCTGGGAATAATGTGATGATGACCATGAATCCCTGCTATGGGAATATGGGTGAGGCTCAGAATGTTTTCAAAAAAATAGAAGAAAGAAATTTTGCCTCGTGGAACATAATGCTATCACTGTTAGTTCAAAAGAATATTAATGATGGAATAGGCTTTATCTATTTGAAGATGAGAATAGTGGAAATTGAACTTGATGATTTTACATTTAGAAATCTGCTAGTTGCCTTGTCTGCATTACAAATAATGGGAATGCTTCACTCCTACCTATGCAAAAATGGTTTTACGAATGTTGGAGTTCTAAAGGCATTGGCTGTGTCATACTATAAACATGGAAAGATACATTATGCCTTTCAAATACTCTATGGTTTTCCCTATAAAAGGTTGATATCCTGGGTTATAATCATATTTGTTGTAGTACTTAAGATACACAACAGGCCAAATGTATATTCTCTAAATCTTGTCTTGAGCATTTGTTATATCACTTTAGCCATGAGTCATGGGACACAAGAACTGGTGAGAATCAATGATGGAATGAAGAGGGAAACACCAAATATTTATGGACCAACGGATAGATATCTGTCTTGTGGTGTTTCTATAACAAGTGGTATCCAAGGTGCCTATTCTCATGCTTCTGTCATTGGGGTCACCTTGGATAAAGAAAGTGGTGGTGATAGTGTGAAAAAAAGTGATGCATTTATAAAAAAGGCTGCTGGAGGGGTTGATTGGTTCGTGAATCCTGGGCTTTACTCCTTGGATCGGCAGGGGCTGAATTTAAAAAATGTTTCCCTGGATCATGAAGATGATTACATTTCTGTGATTATATCTGAATGTCAAATATGTCATGTTATGGCTGTTTTGTTTTGCATAGGAAAATGATCCACAGGGGCAGTGTTCAAGCTATCTCAGAAGCATTATTTGAATTATTTAATGCATGGTTTGTTGTTTATTGCAGGAGCAACCTTGTTGATGTGACACTTTCAAATTTTAATGCACTGCAGAACCATCCTCTTTTTCTACATGCTGTTTTCACTTACAATATCTTATCCAACATCTATGTGGTTGCTTCCAAATTTGGGATTGATTATGGCAAGGTATGTAGGTTGGATCCGATGGAGACAGTGTTGTTTAGTAGAGTGCAGCGCACTAATTGCAAGCCTGCTGTTTGGAATGAACTATTCCATCCCCAAGAGGCTTCAATGCTCAAACACATTGCATTCCTTCACAACATAGAGATGCACCAATTGTTCCTGCTATCCCAGTTGAAAGTTTCCCGAGTGCTAATATTAACCATTGTTAAACATTCACAAGGATTTCTGCAAGTCCTTCAAAGACATGGTTATGTGGCTATTTTTCATAGGAAAATGATTGATAGGGGACGAGTTCATGTTCCTCCTGTCTTACTCAAATGGAAGACCTTACCTCTTAAGCATGGCACTTGGAAATATTCATCCTTGAGGACAAGGATGCTTGAAGGGGAGGGTATTGTTACAGGATATTTCACCTATGCAGTTACTAATACCATTTACTATTATTTACCATTGTAAGAAATGCTTTATAGCATATGAAAGTCACTTTAGTTTGTTATTAATAGAATTTGGGGGTGGCAATAGCAGTGCCATTTTATTATATATTGACAGATGAGAAATGAAAGAAAGGAATCAACATTTCAGAAAATATATCTTCTTCTTCCTCTTAAAAACTCTCTTAAATATTTCTGCATTTACTCTTTAGTTCCAGAATTCATTCAAACCATTGGGTTGCCTACTTCTGAGTACTGGATTTTTCGGATCATTCCCTAGAATCAGGTTACTTATAATGCTATGAATGAGGTTGAGAATTATTTTTTGTGCATGGTTGAGCAGGAAATGGGGAAAAGTCCATATTTAATCTCTATTGGGTCTTATGCTTTACTTTTGTTTCTTCATGGCATGGATTTGTATACACTCAGTGAGTTAGGAGCTGTTGCGATTGATCCAGATGACCAAATTCTTTTTGCTGATGACTTGGCTGATCAAATAGCGGAAGTGCTGAATTTTTTGGGTCTTAGTGCAGTCATGTGTTTGGGAGTAACTGCTGGTGCTTACATTCTTACCTTCTTTGCTATGAAGTATAGACAACGTGTTCTTGGTTTGATACTTGTTTCTCCTCTATGTAAAGCACCATCTTGGACTGAATGGTTGTATAATAATGTCATGTCAAATTTACTCTACTTTTATGGCATGTGTGGGGTGGTAAAAGAAATATTGCAAAAAAGATACTTTAGCAAGGAAGTTCGAGGCAGTGCTCATTTGCCAGAGTCAGATATAGTTCAAGCATGCCAAAGGTCATTGGATGATAGACAGAGTCTGAATATGTGGCGGTTCCTTGAAGCTATTAATGGGAGGTCTGATATAAGTGAAGGATTGAGAAAATTACAGTGTCGTTCTCTAATCTTTGTTGGGGATATGTATCATTTTCACTCTGAGGCTCAGAATATTTTCAACAAAATGAAGGCAAGGGATTTTGTTTCATGGAACATAATGATTTCAAGGTTTGTACAGAAGAGTATTCATGGGTTACTGTCAAATGCTTACTCCCAGCAAGGGTTAGAGCAATTCTCAGCTTTTAACGTTGATTTGATTGAGTTGCTGTATGAAGAAATTGCTTTGATTGATTTTGGCACAACAGACATGTTTGATCCAATGGAGGCTATGCTATCAACTATGTTGCAACACACTAAATGCAAGCATGCTGTTTGGAATATCCTATTCCAGCTCCAGGCTTCAATGCTTAAACCCACTGCATGTGTTAACTTTTCAGAAATGCACCAATTTCTCCTGGTATCCCTACTAAAAGTTTACCAAGTGCCAACTTCCACCATTGCATACATGGTTGTTTTGCACAGAAAAATGATTGACCAGGGTCGAGTTCTAATTCCTCTAGTTCTGATCAAGTGGAGGGATTTACCTCCTAAGCATGGTACTTGGAAGTTTTCTGATGACGTTACTGTTTTGTGGCTACTCTTGCCATAACTCTTATCCACCAACCATTTAGACATCAACTTACTCCTGAAAATTACTTGGATCCTTTGTATACATTCCTGGTTGTGGTTCCTCCCGAACTCAGGCATGCCATGGGAGCATTAGTGGATGATAACTTGTTTACTCAATAGCTCAATAGCTTCCAGTCAGGTTCAGGTGGTGACAATGATCATTTCAAGAAGTTTATTCCTTTTTCATCCTTGAAGACGAGGATGTTTGAGGGGGCGGGTATTGTCACAAGATATTTTACCTATATAGTTACTACAACCATTTACTATTATTTACCATTGTAAGAAATGTCTTAGAGCATATGAAAGTCACTTTTTGTTTGTTAGTAGTAGAATTGGGGGTGGCAATAGCAGTGCCATTTTATTATATATTGACAGATGAGAAATGAATGAAATCAATCAACATTTACACAAAATTATCTCTTCTCTCTAAAACTCTCAACTCTCTCAACTCTATCATTGTATTTACTCATCTGCACCAGAACCTATTCTCTAAATTGGGTTCTCTACTGATTAGTATTGGATTTTACCGAAATCACTCCCTAGAATCCAAATTCCCGTCCCACTGGGTGTAATTTTTTTCCATTATTCAAACTCATCTAAGCAGGTGCTCAATAAGTCTCTCTATCACACAACAAATCAATGATTAATATGTATAGAGACATCAAACAAACCCGACACACATATTTGGTCCCCAACAGGATAAATGCAGAGACAAAATCTAATTTTAAATATTTCATGTAAGTATTTAATCCCAACTGTTTTATAAAGAATTAATTGTGTTAGGAAGGGGTTGCACGGTTGCACCAGTGGTCCTAGACTTGAAGGGACTTCCTTAAAGTGGCTCCACTCTAAGATTTTTTTTTTCAGTTAACCCTCAATTGGGTTCTTGAAGTATCACTGTCTCTCCTATTTGGTCCCTAAAGTATGTAAAAATATTAAATAGTCTCTAACGCTTTTTCTCATCTGTCAAGTTAGTTTCTCTGTTAATGTGGGTCCGTTTGAATGCTGTTAAGTGTCATGTTGACAATTTTCTCTCTTCTACATGTATCCTAAATATTACCTAAAGTCCATAAAATACATCATATCACTCCATACGACGTAAGTCCTAATTCTAATTCATAAACTAGAATTTTTTTACGAGTAATTTATAAACTAGATGCTGCCTTTGACCACAACACGTGGCTTAGAAAGGAAAATTAAATGACACATGACCCATCCAAAAAATAATTGCTAAATTATTTAGGGCTAAGGTTAGATGTCGAAATCAATTTCAGAATCGAGGTTGTCATAATTAGGGACAAAAACGAGGGATGAAAATCAAAACTCGAATAAGGAATGAAAATAAGGAGACGAACCAAGGAGGGGAGCTTGCCTCTAAGTGAGTGATGGAGATGAAAGTGATGGGTAATAAAGTTTAGGATCTGACTTGTTTGCACGTAAGAGAGAGAGTGACTGACCGAAGGACTAAAATGATGTATTTTAGGGACTTCACACTAACAGAGGGACTAAATTGATGGACGGGAGAAAACGTTAGGGATTATTTAATAGTTTTATATAGTTTAAGGACTAAATAAGAGAAAGAGTGATACTTGAGGAATCAAATTGAAGGTTAACTTTTTTTTTTTTAAGAATGTGACCAAATATATCTCAGTGCAATGTTGTACGCCAATGCCAATATGCTCCATGTTTGAAAATCACACTAACTGTCCCTGTCTCAGGTAGGTGGCTCAGTGATTGAGCCAAGGGACATGAAGAAATTGCAAGCAGGAGGTACAGAGCTCAGATTCTTGCCACTAACAAAATCTCCCTCCTCTCTAACAAAACTAACCACTAACATGTTGAGGTGCAAAACAAAGTCCTACATAGGATAAACAGGAGGAAGAACATGGGTTTATAAACAAGGAAATGTCTCATTGGTATGAGGCCTTTTGGGAAATGTCCAAAAGCAAAACCATGAGGGCTTAAAGCCCAAAGTGGACAATATCATACCAATGTGGAGACATATAATATCCCTCGGTACCCTACATAATATTTGCTTATAAAATAAAAAATAAAAAAAATCACAATAACTATTCACAACCTCCAATGCTACCGGTTTTCGGACCAAGCCTTAGGTGCTTCCCTATTCTTGGGTCTACGTGTTTACTTCTCTGTAAATGGATAAATGATGGACAGACAAGATAATGGAAAGCTCAATCAGATGGTATTAGTCGAGTGGAACATGCAGTTCGGATTCTCCCCTGGCTTTGCAGCTCGTGCAGCCTTCAAAACTGTGATTTTAATATGTTTTATTAATTCTTTCAAACATTACTGTGTTTTATGATTTCCTGCTGCATGAGACTTCTATTTTGATTTCCACAAATTTTTAGTTTTCTGAAATGCAAGTTTACAGTATAGGTTTGAAGGTGTTTTCTGTATCAGCTTTCAACTGATGCATATTTCTTTTAGAAATATTATGCTCTATCTATTTACATTTGAATTTTGTTTAAAACGTTTTACTGCTATTCCTCATTTCAGTTTTAAAACCTTTAGGTCTTTTTGAGGTTAATGTGACTACAACTCTGTTGCTCATTTGAATTCTGTCCTCAACTCTGTTAAACATTTTTTAAGTTTTTTATTTTTCTATTCCCTTTTTTATCCCAAGAGAAGCTACTGCTAACCACTATCATTGATGCTACGATGATAATTACATTGTATAATCCTTATGAGTATTGCGAAAAATCATGCATATGACAGAAAGAGTAATGAAGAATTTGCACTCAAATCCTTATAAGAAACCGTGCAATGCACCGGTACAGGTACTGTAACTTGTCATGTTCATACATGGGTGTGTGTGTGTATATATATATATATATTGTAAAAGGTATATTATATTTTTAGGATTTAACTGATTGAAAACAAGTAATTTACTTTAGAAGATAAATAAGTGATATAAACTATTAATAAATAAATCATATTTTGATATCATATGTACGCACATGACAAACTATAAATGTGTTAGAATATCTCTAACATCGGTTGTTAATTTTTCAATGAACGGTTGAGATGTCTTATTTTATGAGAACTTAATTTAGAGAAGTTAAATCCATGTTTACTTATATTTTGTTGAAAACTCCTACAATTAAGAGATCAAGAAATCTTTGTTGAACGCAATAGTAGAGGTTGTCAATATTTCAAATGGGGTGGGGGGCAATGTTAAGGGGAAGCTCACAAAGGCAAAGATATCAATAGCACACAAAAGGAACAAATATATTTTTACACCGATGAAGCAATCCCCGCGGAACTCCCATTTCATAGCATACTGTAATCATCTTCACCACTCATCCACAGGAAACACAATATGGCGAATACAAACACAAAGAAGGAAGAGAGTTCCATTGCAAAGGCTCCCCAGCCAATAACCCCAGCATGCTTTAATATGCTCGGAATGGCAATGCCTCCAAGAGTTGAGGTACCGGTCAAGAACTTGGCAAAATTCACCCAGCTGCTCCACCATTCAACATATCACAAAACAAAAATGATAAACCATTAATCCCCCATCTCTAGAATAGGATTTTATATTCTTTTCCTTCTGAAAGCATTCAGATCTTACTTTAATAAAAATCAAACTTATTAAACAAGATGCATGATAAAAGTTGAATGATCCTACTTTTAAAATTAGCCAACACATAATGGCTAACCTAATATCAGATTCAGAAAACATAGAAGAGCCATCAGACCCCGCGAAGAACAGCAAAGGCATTGGAAGAAGCACATACGTTATCGCTGCAAGAGAACCAAACACCAGATGTAATAACAACCTAGGGGATGTTCTCCCCCTACCAATTCCATTAATGAATAGAAATAACTACACAGTATACTGGAATCAAATTTCGATGATGCTTTATCTCACCACTTAGCATCGGCCACCAATTATTATACAAAGCACATGCCTGACAACATAACACAGATGTGAGTAAACAGTTACATTTTGTCATCTATTTATGTACTATAAATCAGGAACAAAAATACAATACCGACCAAAATTTGCAAGACGATTCCCCCTGAGACCAAAATTGCCAAAAAGGCAAGCTTCCCTGTGTTCAAACAGGAACGTACATATCCTGGTAAATCATCCATCTTCAACTCACCTCATGATACAGAGAGCAATATAACTGAAGCAAAAATCTTGTTAGCATAACACTAGTTTATTGGATCAGAAATCAGAAGCAAATACTACACGAAGAAGCAACGCTGACAGACACATGATAAATGAGATTATGTGAAACAACAGTGGCAGTCTATATTCAAAGTTTGTCATTATCTTAATTATATCACATATTGATCATATATAGTACACAATGACTGTCTAAGCACAGAGAGAGCAAATAAAGTAGCTTAAGATCAAGAACAGGCGAGTCAAACACCATGTTGGACAACAACAACAACCACCAATGAAACCAATGATATCAAAAAGAGAATAAAAGCCATATTTTATTGTGAACCAACACCATTAAAAGCAATATGATCTTAATCCAATTTGCTTAAAACAACACAATTCCTTCACTCATAATTTGGCATAAAAAGAGACCACCTCCATCTAATAATTGAACGACATTCAACACATTTTTACAAGTCTATGCGTATCTGAGACACTTAAAAGACCTTATATTAAATTAAATGACCCGAAACCAAAGCGTACAAAAATTTGAACATTAAATCACCATGTCACAAATCATGCCACTTGCCAGTATAATGATGATTCATGTGATCATATTCAGAAGCAGTACAAAACATCTTCCTTCCCAGATTTATAAATTGGATAAACGAAGGAAATTTATTTATTGTATTTTAGATTTTTAGTGTCTTAAATAGCTACAGCAGCAGCAACAGTTTAGAATATAGGTAATCTACGAAATTGAATCGATCAAGCAACCTAATTGGATAAAACGATAACTCGTGTGAGAGATTGATAATCCAGAACTAAAAGCTCATCCAAGCAGATAACTAAAAAGAAAGAAAATTGAAAATAATGCACATTTAGGGTTACCAAAAAAAAATGCTAATTTCCCTATGAATATAGAGTGAGAAGAAGAGATTCAGAAAAGGCAACAGAGGGGGATGAACGTCGAACAGGAGGTCTTGAAAAGTGAAATAGCGTTGAAATCCAGGCGTGCGTGTTGATGAAAATCAGAATCCGAAGAGAGCTAATTCGTACCTCAAAACCAACACGATTTTTCGTTGCAGGTGCTGCGGTTCTGATCTTTGAAACGGTTTCCCTTGGGTTCTCAGAGTCACTACTTCTTTATTTATAACTTATTTACACACATCCACACCATCGGTGCGAATCTGCTACTCGGGTCTCCAATACAGAGCAGCGCAGCGGTCCAATCTTGGAAGGATCCTCTGTCCTGACCTTACTTTCTGGATGGATTTGACAAGGATTTTTGTTCATTCGTTTAAGTGAGGGACCCCCTTTTCAGGTTACCGGTATTTTTGTGAAAATTAAAAAAATATAAAGAATCATTTGATAAAGGCTTAAATACATTTTTAGTGCCCGAACTTTCTCAATTTAGCGATTTTGATCCTATTATTTTATTTTTTACGATATTCATCCCCTAGCTTTTTCAATTTGGCAATTTTGGTCCCTATATTTTTTTAACTGTACTTTTAGTCCCTCAAAAATCGTGGATTGTGCAGTTTTTGCCCATCTCTTTTCCAAAATCTAAGATTTTTTGAAACAAAAAATGCAAAAAATTCATTATTTTGAGGGATTAAAAGTGCAATTAAAAAGTATGGGGACCAAAATTGCCAAATTAAAAAAGTTGGGGACCAAAATACCCAAAAATAAAATAGAGGGACCAAAATCGTCAAATAAAGAAAATTAGGGGACCAAAAAATGCAATTAAACATTTGATAAAAGAACATCAGGAATGATGTCCCGGGATTTGGTTGTTTAATTATAGGCTAAATTATATTTTTTGTCCTCCTATTTTGAACAATTTTATATTTTAGTCCCTTTATTTCTAAATTCTGACATTTAATGCCCCTATTTTTAAAAATTTGGCTAAATTATACTTTTGGTCTCTTATCTTTATTTTAGGTTTCAGTTTGGTCCCTTATTTATTAAAAATTTCAAATTTATCCCATATGTTACGAATATTATACTAATGTGGTTTCCTTTTTTTTGCATAAAAAAGGACTACATTGGTATAATATTTGTAACATAAGGGACCAATTCGAAAAAAAACAAGAGGGACCACATTTTATACATAAGGGACCATATCGAAACTTTTAATACATAAGGGACTAAACCGAAACATAAAATAAACATAAAGGACCAAAAACATAATTTTGCCTAAAATTCTGACATTTAGTACATCTGTTAAGTTATCATTCAAAATCTAACAGAGTTAGTGACGTTGCTCTCGTTAATTTTAGCTGGCATCTGACTGGGTGATACACTTTGGTACAATGTCATCAAAGCAGGCCATCTCACTAATTTAGAAAATAAAAAATAAAACTCTAATATCCTAAAATCCCTCAAATTTAAAAAAAAACCTAAAATCCCAAATCATTCGATGATCCCAAATCATTCAGATACCCAAAATCATCTTCAGAACCCAATCGCGATTTTGTTATTGAGAAAGGGAAATTAACAAAAAGCAAGAAGAAAGCAAGATCATCAACCATTTAGAGAGGGAAATTAACAGAAAGTAAGAAAAAGATCATCACTCATTCCAGAAGAACACAGATCAAATACAAATCAAACCCAGAAATCAAAAAAATAAAATCAGAAAAATAAATTTAACACCAAACCGAATGTGTGAATCATATCCCAAAATCACAAAAATTACAAACCCCTAAATCAGAAATATCAAGAGTGGGGGGAAATCGTCTCGTTCGTCGCCTCTAACCCGTTTTGTTACAGATCTTCAAATCTGACCTATTATCCATAGGAGATCTTGAACGACGAAGCAAGTGTAGATCTTGAAACGGAAGCAAGTGCAGATCTCGTCGCCTGGTGAAGGGTCAACGACGAAGCAAAAACCAGCAACAATAGAAGGTCCTAGCATATGCTTCAGAACCAGAAAATGATGAAGCAAAACCAGCAACAACAGAAGGGAAATGACGAAGCGGAACCAGCAACAAGAAACGACGAAGAGGAGAAAGGGATTTCTGTAGAGACGGAGCAGAAATGAGAGTGGGGGAGGCAATCACGGTTTTGTTATTTGATGATCCCAAATCATTCAGAAACCCCCAATCTTCAGAACCCAGAATCATCTTCGGAGAAGGAAGCTGAAGAGTATTGAAGAGGTAGTGGAGTTGATGATGACGTTGCAGTGGCTATGGATTCATCGGAGCTCGAGTACGCTGCTATTTCGGTTTCTTCATGGTTGTTTTTCTTTGATACGACGTCGTTTGCATTTGGTTGAGGATGGAAGCTTTGAGGGCGAGGTTAGGGATGATGGTGGTGAAATTGGGGGTGGCCGAAGGAGACGATCACAGGGTTGCAGTTCTGAAGATGTCTGAATGATTTGAGATTTTAGGGTTTTTTTTAATTTGAGGGATTTTAAAATTTTAGGGTTTTTTTTAATTTTCTAAATTAGTGAGATGGCCTGCTTTGATGACATGGCACCAAAGTGTATCACCCAGTCAGATGTCGGCTAAGATTAATGAGAGCCACGTCACAAATTCTGTTAGATTTTGGATGGCAACTTAACAAATGTACTAAATGTCAGAATTTTTAAAAATAGGGGGACTAAATGTCTGAATTTAGAAATTGAGGGACTAAAATAAAAAATTGGTCAAAATAGGGAGACGAAAAATGTAATTTAGCCTTAATTATAAGTGTAGAGACGTCGTTAAATTATATCCGAACTTAAAGGTAGAGTTTATTAGGAAACAAGCTAATGTAGCAGCTCATACCCTTGTAAGAGTGGCTACATCTTGGACTAGTCTCCAAGTTTTTGATATCGTACCTACTTGTATTCGTAAGATTATTGATTTAGAAATCCTATGATTATATTCTTGTCAAAAAAAAAAACTAACTAAACTAACATTCAATACACTTGTCCTAAAAACCAAACTAACATGTCCCCTTAGGAATAGTAGAGATTACAAATTTGGAAACAACAATTGAGCTTTTCCCATTGGTTGTGCCATGGTTTGAGGGGCAAAACCGAGTGGTAGCCAATACTCCATCCGTCTCAATACATATGTCATATTTGGCTAAATCACATAGTTTAAGAAAAAACAATAAATGAAAGAAAGAGTGATAATTTCACCAAATTAACCTTATTAACCATTGATGTATTAACTATTGTCATAAACACAAAGTGGAGTATTTGAGGAAACATTACATATTATCGGTATAAATGATAATTTTGCTTCTTAGTCTTTACGGGAAAATATTACAAGTTGTCAGTGTAGTTTTATCATCTTTAAACACATATCAAATATATAAATGTTTTTATAATTTATAAATGATTATTTTGCTTTTTAGTCCATATGAGAAAACATTACATGTTGTGGGTACAGTTTTATAGTCTTTTAACACATATCAAATTATTTGTAAATGGTTATTTTATTTTTTAGTCCTTACGGGGAAACATTATATGCCGTGGATATAATTTTATCGTGTTTGAACACATATCAAATTTTCAAATGTCTTTATCATTTATAAATAATTATTTTGCTTTTTAGTCCTTACGAGAAAATATTATATGTTGTCGGTGTAATTTTATTATAAATAATTATTTTGCTTTTTAGTCCCTACGGAAAAACATTGCATGTTCTGATGTAATTTTATTATCATTAAACACATATCAAATTTATAAATGTATTTATTATTTACAAATGTATTTAATTTAACTTTGATATTGTTTTATGGCTATTAATGCATAAAGGTAGTTCAGAAAGATGCTATTAAAATTGGTATAAGGACCACTGTATCAAGATATTTGTCAGGTCAAAAGACATAGCAGCTAATATTCAATTTTAGTTGATGTATGTAAATGCTTTAGAAACATTCATTGCAACCAACATGGCGCAACCCGTGCGGATGCATAGGTATTCTACTAGTTTATATTCGAACTTGAAGGTAGAGTTTATTAGGAGAATATAGCAGCTTATACCCTTGTAAGAGCGGCTACATCTTGGACTAGTTCCCACGTTTTTGATTTCGTACCTACTTGTATTCGTAAGATTATTGATTTAGAAATACTATGATTATATTCTTGTAAAAAAAACGCCAAACTAAACTAACATTCAATTCACTTGTCCTAAAAACCAAACTAACCAAACTAACATGTCCCCTTAGGAATAGTAGAGATTACAAATTTGGAAACAATAATTGAGCTTTTCCCATTGGTTGTGCCATGGTTTGAGGGACAAAATCGAGTGGTAGCCAATGCTCCATCCGTCCCAATACATATGTCATATTTGGCTAAATCACCTAGTTTAAGAAAAAACAATAAATGAAAGAAAGAGTGATAATTTTACCAAATTAACCTTATTAACCATTGATGTATTAACTATTTTCATAAATAAAAAGTGGAGTATTTGAGGGTATAATTAGCAGAAAACATTTAATATTATATTGAAAATAAAAAAAAAATATTGAGACAATTTTTTTAAATGTTACATATATATATATATAGGGACGGAGGGAGTATAATGGGAATCTCAAATTAAAACTATAATTATTCCTTCATTGGCACTAACACCGATAATTGGCATGATTTGGCTAATCGTGCGATTTGTTTTTTGTTTTTGACAAAGTGGTACTTACCACCCTATCAAAAAGAACATTAGAGGTAGGGATGTTATTCACATCATTACTTGTTCTCAGAATTACCATTGTTTTTTCCCCACTTCATTTGGGACCATTTTCTAAGGATATATTTATTTCTCCTCAATTTCTTCCACACATGGTCAATGACAAACAAGACTTGAGGCTCCACGGTCTTAAAACTCACCCAGTTAAGGATTATATTTTTGACTTATGCAAACACAATTCGACCATAAGCGGTCTCATATTTGTCCAAATTGACCACATGTTTGGGAGCGATTTGTCGAGTGGAGAGGATGTTGAGGTTGGCGGAGGCCACCATAAGCTTTGCGCACAAATTTCTGTTCCAAAAAGTCAGCCACTCTCGGGGCTTTTCATCGAACACCATAGGTACAAACTTGAACAGAACTAAACTTAAAAACAAAATACAAAAAGAGACAACAAATAGGGATCACATGAACACTGGCAAGCACACAATCATAGGATTTTAACTAGGCAACATTAAAAGAAACAAACCATAACATTGCCACGTAGGTTTCGGTGGAGGACGATTGAAGCCTGGATCTGCAGGTGGGCTAACGACCATGGAGGAGGATGTATCAGTTTCACCGCGGGAGAAGCTCGCTGTGGTGGTTGATGACGAGTGAGCAGGGAGAATTGGCACCCATGGTCCAATCATCTATGGTGATGGTCCCATCAATAACATCGGAGCTCAGAGAACGAGGCCAACTGAAATCGATACTCAAAGAGGATGGACAACCACACCAAAATTGAATCGTAAATCAGCAAAACATGGGTGGAAAAAAGGGAACACAATACCGGGTGGGAGGGGAACCAAGAGAGTTTGGGGAGAGACCAGAAGAAACTGGAATAAACCAGAAAAAATTGGGGGAGACCACCACATAACCCCATCCTCAGCTTGGGTTGGGAGAGAAGGTGGGTTTTTTTTTTCTGTACCATAGCTTTTTTTTTTATTTACCGATGTACCATACTTTTTCTTTTAAGTACGAGATTACCACAATTTTTTTCCTGTTGAGAAATCGGTCCTGGAGGACCCGATTTCTCAACACAGTTTTTTTTTATTTAAATTTTAGTATGGAAATCGGTCCCTCTGGACCCGATTTCCCTTCGTGTTTTTATTTTTTTTAAAAAAATTTCCTAGTGAAATCGGTCCCTCTGGACTCGATTTCACTCCTAATTTTTTTTTTTGGTTTTGTAGTTGAGAAATCGGTCCCTCTGGACCCGATTTCTCAACGTGTTTTCTGTTTTTTTTTCCTGAGCGTGATTTTAATTTGTTTTCTGTTTCGTTTATTTTAATTGGGTGGTGGTTTAGGGTTTTATGTGATGGTTTAGGGTTTTGGTGGAAAATTTTGGTTAATTATTGTAATGGTTAAATATTTAAGTTAGTTAATTAACTAATATAGTTAATTTAAAAATAACATTGGCCTAAATAATTCTTTTAATTATTTAATTTAGTTAATTAATTAATTATTTTATTTGTTGGTTAATTAATTTATTTATTTTTTCCAGTTAAGTAATATTAATAATTTTAATAAAATTGGTGTTTGTATTTTTTAATTTAATTAACTAAATATTAAAATAACTAAAAATATAATTGGAAGATAATTAACTCAAACTGATTAAAAATTAAAAATACCGACACGAAGGAGTACAAATACAGATATAAAAGGGGTATAAATAAAAACACAAACGAGTAAATATTAAATTAAATTAAATTATTCTCCAAAATGATGCTCAGTCCCACATAGGTTTCCGGTTACGTGCAGGGTTTTTCCGCCGAGGTGGTTCGGTAGGTTGTTCTTCCTCAACAATGATGAGTTGCTCTTCTTGATGCAACGCCTCATTGAGATCAACATTTGTTGGATTCAGTGAAGAACTAGCACCCGCTAGGTTAGGAAAAGCTGGAACACCGAATGAGTACAAATTGTCCATATACTGAACCGATGCTGGCGTATCCATCCTGACACCAAACAAGTTGCTCACAAAATCGACATCGCTGGAAGCAATAGAGTGTCGATGAGCGTCGTAATGCTGAGGAGCATCTTGTTGGGTTGGTGTAAAGGCAAATGAATGGTGTGGCGGTTCTGGGGTGAAAGAAAATGAGTGTCGGGGGCCCTCTTGGTCTTCATCTTCTATGGGTGTCGGGGTGCTGGGGACGGGCCCTCGACGCCTACTATGTCGAGCGCGTCGTTGGGTTGGTTGGGGGGCATGCTGGGCCCAACATCTGACTCTTCTTGAACATTACCCTATGGGTCTCGCAATTGTGGCTGAATTGATAGGTATAGGTTAGAGTTAGACCTCAACCACACCATATACTTGTTAGTGGGCAACACATGACCATGAATTGGTTGTCCCGTAAGCACCCGACGTCTGCGTTCCTTCCAAAGTTGGATCCACTCAGCATGTACGTGTTTCCAGTTTTCAGATTGATTGCCTCGCATGTCCACATCGTGTTGTGCATCCATATTTACAGGCTCGTTTGGTATTTCCTGCAAAAGACCAAACTGGAGCTTAACTCTGTCTGTTTGATGCCATTCTACATTCTGAAAACATATTAATGCGGTGTTGGCAGTCCATATTTCAGAACCCCTGAATGCTACTTCTGGTAGGTAGCCAAGAAGATCTCTGTAGGTCATCCATAGAAACTGCAAAATTAAGCTACGTTAGTAATATGAAAAGGTAATTGGTTGCACAGTGTATAAGTGAATATATTGAACAATGATATTTTTAACCTGATGACTTTGCATGTGATCTATACGTGATCTGTAACCGGTAATGTCACCACGAGGTGTTCCGATATAACTCATTCCCCCGAGACTCCATCTAGTAAAATACATACACATTTATAAGTTAGTATTGTATAATCAATAGAAGTGTAATGAGCTTTTATGCTGTAGTTTTTATTTACCGTCGTGCTAGTGGAAATGATGGTGTATGGCCGCATTGTGGTGCAATGAATGGCATGCGGTACCATACCCAAGATCAGAGCAAAGATCGTACATCCACCCATAGAATTATATGATGGTAGAGTTGCACGACACATTTCTCTGTAGAGTGTTGCCAAACAGGCTGAGCCCCAGCTGTAGCGTCCAACACTTTGGAGATCTCTCAATTTAGGTAGATACATTAGGTGTACTCTATTGCCTGATTTGTTCGGCATCAAGACCCCCCCGATCAAGCGTAAAATGTATGCTCTGCAATGAAATTGTAGTTATTCCTCTGTTGGATCTTGTGGTATAGTGGCGAATCTATCTTTCAGCCATCTTAATTTGACACACTGTCCCACCATTTGATTGGCTGGAGGAGCTTCACCCAAAAGTTCTACGCACACGTCATTCCATTCACACATACTGGTTCCAGTGACCGGTGGTCCGTTAACTGGCAAACCTAGCTGTAGCGCAACATCTTCTAGAGTTATTGTGCATTCTCCAGTTGGAAGATGAAACGTATGTGTTTCATCCCTCCACCGTTCTACCATAGCAGTCACCAATGCCTTGTCCACCTTACAAAATCCCAAAATTGCAACAGTTGAAAACCCAGCTTGTTCCAAGTACAGAACCAATACTGGGTTTGGTTCCTCTACACTTAGATGGTATATGTCAATCAGATTCTACAAGTTGAATCAAATTCGTTAGTACAAGATGATAAAGGACAAGTATAAAAATACAACAAATAACTAAAAAGTAAGATCACTTACCGTTGAACCTCTTTGTGATGATCTATGATTGAGTCGGTTTCTTAGTAGTGCCATTGAGTGTGTGATGGGTGTGTGCTCGTGTGTTTTAGAACAAAAAAAAGCACTGAATATATTTAGAAAAATTTGTGTGTGATGAACTGATGAAGAGTGTTGGTATTTATAGAATGTATGGGGTAGTATTTTTTTAGTGTCAAGCATGTGATGTGAATAATGCATGCCATGCTTTTGTCTCCTGAATAGGCTTATACTAGTAGTGCATAAGAAACAAAAATGCAAGGCTTAAACCATGTGCATGCCATGCTTGATTTAACGTGACTTGATTTAACACATCCAAAGATTCAATACATGCCATGCTTTTGTCTCCTGAATAGGCCTATACTAGTAGTGCATAAGAAACAAAAATGTAAGGCTTAAACCATGTGCATGCCATGTTTGATTTAACGTGACTTTTGCAGTGGGCATCCAAAGATTCAATGCATGAAGTATTGGCTATGGCTTTAGCTTTAGCTTTATCTTTTAGAAAAAAAAATATGGCTATGGCTCAGCTTTTTCCAATGTAAGTCCACGACTTTGGAAACATTTGTTATGTGTTTACTTCTATGCTTTTCCAACTTTAGAAGATATCTATTCGCATGTTTAATTACATATTAACAAAAAAATCAAATTAATTCATATCTTTGCTTTTAACTTCTGCATGCAAATTTCAAGTTTAAAATTGTAATAATTATTTGGCAAATCATTTTTGCTTTTTTTATTTATTATCTTTTTACCTATTTAATTTACCAAATAAATTTTTTATCCGAGTATCAATATTCCAAACAAATGTGATTCAACATGTGCATGCCATGTCTTGTTTTGCTATCTGATACATCACTTTGTGCATGCCATGCGTGAGTTGCTTAACATTACTATTCAATATTCTTTTTCAATTATGTGGTGCAAAAAAACAAATGTGTTTCAATTATGGGTGCACTGATGCAAAAGAACGTGCATGTTATCTTCTCAGTGAATTCCTTACTTTTGTTTTTTTTATTCAATGTTAATAACTATTTCCAAAAAAAACTATAAATATGCCTAAGTTATTTCTACCTAAGTGAGCTATTTCTTCAGTGAGCTATTTCTACCTAAGTTAAAACGTTCATCTCTATTTCTTACCTAAATCATGCCTCCAGCAGAGCTATTTCTCTCTGTCTATTACAATGGACATGTTGGCAGGACTGATACAGAAGGTGTGGTCTTTGCATGCAATCATACAACATTGCTCAAAGTGAAGACAAACATGAAATTGCATCAACTTATACAAAAAATCTAGAAGAAGATTCAACCAGACAATACAAGGAGGGTGGTCGGACTTATTTATCGATACCCTACAGCTCTTGCACAGGGATATCATCGGTATGAGTCATTGAATCTTGTAGGAGATGATGACGTACAATTGATATTTGACATGTTCAGGGCCTGTAAACGCCTTGGTGTTTCTGCCGCTGAAGTGTATGCGGAGCTGGTAGATGCTCCCAATGATGACACCCAAACCGAGCCACCATATTCTGAACCCATAGACCTCAGTATCCCAACACAAGAATTCACCCACTTTTTACCAAAACACAACCCCACCATCATCACTCCATGCCTTCTTCGTCAACCTATAACCCAACACCATCAACTCAGGGCGTTGATCTTAACACCACAATTGATCTTAACATCCCAGTTGATCGTATTCCTATCAGTGTTGTGGCTGGTGTCCACAACGAAGAAGTCGGTGACTTTAGCGACAACGAAGACGACCTTCTTGGGCTATATGCAGCCGCCTGTGATGAAGATATGGAATCCGGTGGGGGTCCCTCGTCAGCCCTTCAGTTCTATGACCTGCCCTCGCATTTTCGCAATGTGACCTCCGACGAGGTGGATAACTCAGACCCAAAATTTGGCCATCCTATGTCCCACACCCGCACGTACCTTGTTCCGAACTCTGATAACCTACAAGTTGGGATGACATTTCCCACAAAAGCAATGGCCCAACATGCCATAAAAGAATACCATCTGAACAAGTCCCAAAACTTCATTGTAGAGTACTCCGATCAAGACAAATGGATTGTTTGTTGTGAAAACCAAAACTGTATGTGGAGGTGTCGAGCTGCATACCGCAAAAAATTACAGCTTTGGGAGATCCGAAAGCTGGAAGCACCGTATACATGTGCATCAACACGGCTTTCACAAGATCACCGTCAGCTATCCTCAGACTTTATTTGTGAAAGCATCCTGCAGCTGGTAAAGGAAGATCCAACAATATCAGTTTCAGTGTTGATTGCACTCATACGATCAAAATACACATATACCACTACGTACAGGAAGACATGGATGGCAAAGCAAAAGGCTGTTGAAAAGATATTCGGGAACTGGGAGGAATCATACAAGGAGCTTCCACAGTTTATGCTCGCTTTGCAATTCTATGTTCCAGGCACTATTGTCGATTGGCAAACAATGCCCTTCTACGAACATGGCCAACTAGTTCATGGAAAGGGTACCTTCCATCGACTCTTCTGGACCTTCCAACAGTGCATCAACGCGTTTCCTTACTGCAAACCTGTTGTTTCAGTTGATGGAACATGGTTGTATGGCAAGTATCGAGGGACGCTCTTGATGGCAATTGCTCAAGATGGGAGGAATCAACCCATTCCTATAGCATATGCCCTTGTGGAGGGTGAGACGGCAGATGCATGGTATTTCTTCCTCGAACGCTTGAGAATGTTTGTTACACCTGACCGACCTCGCTTGATTTCGGATAGACATGAATCAATAAAGAGTGTCGTTCGGCGCCTAGACAGTGATTGGCATCACGTCTTCTGCATTCGTCACATCGCACAAAACTTTATGAGGACTTTCAAGAATGCGGACATGAGAAAAAGTGTCATCAATATGGGTTAGTATACCTTTCATATACATTGATGCTTATCCATTCCTTTTTATTCTATCGTTACCAACCTTGACTTTTGTTCCTTCAAACTCTTCAGGATACTCAATGACTCAACCGGGAGCCGCATACTACAAGAGCGAAATCAGTGAATGGAGTGAAGAAGCCGTCAGGTGGGTTGACAACATCCCAAAGGAACAATGGCTCCAAGCATGGGATGAAGGGCGGCGTTGGGGGCACATGACGACTAACCTTGCCGAATGCATCAATAATGTATTAAAGGGGACGCGCAATCTACTAATCACTTCGTTAGTCCGATCAATCTATCACAGGTTGAATGCAAAATTCGTTGAAAGGGGGAGACAGACCCAAGCAATGATGACATCCGACAGAATTTATACAGACATAGTCATCGAAAAACTTGAGATAGAGCGGGGAATGTCCAACTCTCACCAAGTTCAAATTTTCAACCGAGAGCAAAGTATTTTCACAGTTAAGGAGTTGAGACGCCCCCATCAGGCCGACCAACAGGGACATTCAAAGTAGATATGGGAAAACAGTGGTGTGACTGTGGTGAATTCCAGGCACTACACTACCCATGTTCACACGTCATCGCTGCTTGTTCCCATGTTCATCACGACTACATGACATATGTGCCTCCCAAGACATCGCCATAATATGTTTTCAACGTTTATCGCGAAGAGTTCCAACCAGTGCCTCACGAATCATACTGGCCAAAGTACAATGGAGTTGAATTGTGTCACAATTCAGCCATGCGGAGAGATCCAAAAGGTCGTCCACAATCCACACGTATTCGTACCGAGATGGATCAAAGGGAAAAGAGTCGTCACCCCAAGAGATGCGGATTGTGTCGAAATGAGGGACATAGCAAGAATAAGTGCTCAAACCGTTCTAGAACTCCTGAGCAAGAATAAAAAATTTGCCTCGTTTGTATTTTATTTGTACCCCTTTTATATCTGTATTTGTACCCCTTCGTGTCGGTATTTTTAAATTTTAATCAGTTTGAGTTAATTATCTTCCAATTATATTTTTAGTTATTTTAATATTTAGTTAATTAAATTAAAAAATAAAAACACCAATTTAATTAAAATTATTAATATTACTTAACTGGAAAAAAATAAATAAATTAATTAACCAAAAAATAAAATAATTAATTAATTAACTAAATTAAATAATTAAAAGAATTATTTAGGCCAATGTTATTTTTAAATTAACTATATTAGTTAATTAACTAACTTAAATATTTAACCATTACAATAATTAACCAAAATTTTCCACAAAAACCCTAAACCATCACATAAAACCCTAAACCACCACCCAATTAAAATAAACTAAACAGAAAACAAATTAAAACCAAGCTCAGGAAAAAAAACAGAAAACACGTTGAGAAATCGGGTCCAGAGGGACCGATTTCTCAACTACAAAACCAAAAAAAAAATTAGGAGTGAAATCGGGTCCAGAGGGACCGATTTCACTACGAAAATTTAAAAAAAAAAAACACGAAGGGAAATCGGGTCCAGAGGGACCGATTTCCATACTAAAATTTAAAAAAAAAACTGTGTTGAGAAATCGGGTCCTCCAAGACCGACCGATTTCTCAACAGGGAAAAAAACTATGGTAATCTCGTACTTAAAAGAAAAAATATGGTAGATCAGTAAATAAAAAAAAAGCTATGGTATAGAAAAAAATAAGCCAGAGAAGGTTGGAGAGACTCTCTAGGTATCCTCAGAAATGCTCTTCTAGGTTTCTCTTACATCTGAAAGGCATGTTCCAACTCTGTACCTTGATTTTCTTCCGACTAATGGGAGTCGATTTCAATGAAAGAAGTTATTAGAATATCCGTTGTTTATAAAATCATTTCATATTATTTTTTTAATAAGTACTTGTATAAAAAATTTGACAAAGTGACTTGTTCATTGATATTTTTAAGGCTAAATTATAAAATTGGTCCTTTATATTTATTTTAGGTTTTAATTTGTTCCTCTATATTTTATTTATTTTATTTTGATCTTCTATGTCTACCAAATATGTACTTTAATTTAATTTAATTTAATTTAATTATTATTACTAGTTCCCTGCCTTAGGGGCATACCTACCAAGTTAGTACGATAGAAAGGAGGAGGAGGGAAACTTGTTTGGGTATGAATCGGCGAAGTGAGTCGATGCGTGGCTCCGTTGCGAAAAGTTCAGGCCGTTCGGTGAAATCAATAATAGAAAAAGAACCCCCTCATAGTTTGTTTCCCTCGAAGCACGAATTTCCCAGACTCGTCGTCGTGCTTGCCGTCGCATCACTAGTTGCTTGGACCTGCAACCTCCTTTTCACCTCTCTTTTCCATCCACCCACCAAACCCTTTTGCGACACCAACCTCGATTCTTCTGATTACTTTCCCGGTGAGTCTCTCCCTTTCAAATTCACTTGCATATGAATTTCGTTGCGTTGCATTGTATTGCTTCTCAAGTTTCTCTCTAATCTAAGTTCACTAATTTGTAATTTTTATTGGCTTTTTTCCTTTATTTGCGTTTTAAAGCTGTTTATTATACTAGCTTTAGAGAACTTTTTTTTTCTTTTACCTTTTTTTTTCTATAAAAGAAGAAAGCATAAAGAGTAAATTAATACTGTGAAAGGAAAAAGGAAAATGAGAATGAGATATCCTCCTTTCAAGACTGAACGTCACATAGAAAAATGGGCTTATTTTTTGATCGGCAGATAGAAAAATCAGTTGATAGTTGATACAATAAAATCAGTTGATAGTTGATACAAACAAAAAAGACAAACAGAGATGAACAAATTGATCTGTTTTCCTTCTTTATTTTAATTGTATTGTGGTTTTATGTATGGGTGTTCCATTTCTTCTGTATTTAGATGTTTATTTTGAAATGCTGGGCATCATTTTGTTGTTTTTCTTTTTTAATTCGGTAGGATACAGATGCCTTTTTAATGCAAGCCCCAAGCGATGTTTATCTGCTTCCTATTACCTCTAATAGTTTTCTTGTGAGTTCGTTCTCTGCCTTGTATTACCAATCAAATATTGTAGTTTCAACATGTAGGTTTCTGCAAATTATTTGTTTCTTGTGTAATTTCTGATTACTGGAGTGGAAATTCTTACAGATAGTTGTGAACCTTGTCCAAGTAATGGAGAATGCAGTGATGGCAAGTTGGAATGTCTTCGTGGTTACCAAAAGCATGGGAACTTGTGTGTAGAAGATGGAGATATTAATGAATCTGCTCGAAAAATTGTGTGTTCCTAGAGTGTGATTTGTTGTGCTTTACTGGTTCTGAGAAATAAATACTATTATTCTTTTCTTTGGCCTTCTTTGCATTTCATTTATATCATTCTGATTGCTACTTTGTTTGTGTATGGTTTGAGCACAGGTGGAGAGAGTGGAACATCACCTCTGTAAAGATTATGCTCAATATTTGTGCTCTGGAACTGGATCAATTTGGGTTAGTTTTGTCACTTTTAGCCCTTGGATTGTGCAGTTTATTTGCAATGTACTTTTTACTGCTTGAGTTCTTCTATTATTGCTAGTTTCAAATTCCCATTTGCAATCCCGTATCAGGTTCGCGACAATGATTTGTGGAATTATTTTGAGCCAGTGGGAAATGTCAAAGCGGACAATGCACTTTATAATTATACAAAACAAAAGGCATTTGATACAATGGGTGAATTATTGGAGATGAGGTTAAACTCTCATGGGTACATCACTTCTCTTGCTTTTTAAGCTCTGAATCAACAGTGGCATTATGACTTTTAGCCGTATGTTTCCTACGAGGCTAAGACTTCTGCTTACGATGTTACTTATGTTTCTTATAGGATGAAGGAATTTAAGTGTCCAGATTTGCTAGTGGAGCATTACAAGCCATATGCCTGCCGCTTTCGTCAGTGGATCTCACAGCATATCCTAGTCGTTTTGCCCATTTGTGTCATGGTATCTCTTTCCTAAAGGCATACTTTAACATGCGCGTGCACATGCGCGCACACACATTACATAAGTACATACGTATGTTATCAATGAGTAAACATGTTAACATTGCTAAAATTAAACAGCTTGTTGGATGCACAATTTTGTTCTGGAATGCCCGTCGAAAGCTGCGCATATCAAGACGAGTTGAGGAGCTTTACAACAAGGTATAATGAGATATATGTGTGTGTTTTATTGGACATAATATAACATTAAAACATTCTAATAGAATACTTGTGTTAGTAAGAGTTCACAAAATAGTATGATTTCTGTCAGAGGAAGGTTTGTGTGGTGACCAGAGGGTTCATATGCCCCACTTTGTCCATTTGATGTGCGTTAGTATTACAGTTTTGTAGGTCGTGGGGATTGAAAAAATATCCATATTCCCGTATTTTTGTAGGTAGAGTTTGTATAAACTACGATTTTGTGTAATGTAGTGGGCCAATGGCTTAGATGGCAAAGTAAGTCTGTCGTGTGTTTTTTTTTTATCAAGTACATATATAAATTAATTTGTATGGCTTTTATCTCCTGTTAACTACCATTACAACTGCTGTGCACTGGTTCTTTTTTGTATAGATGACCATTGCGGTTTTATTTTGATTGAATCTGTGGTAAAACTTCTTTGTTGCTGATGTTATAGGTGTGTGAAACACTTGAAGAGAATGCATTGACATCAAAGAGTGTAAATGGTGAATGTGAACCCTGGGTTGTTGCTTCTAGGTTACGGGATCACCTGCTTTTGCCAAGAGAGAGGAAGGACCCTTTATTATGGAAAAAGGTAATTTTGAAGTTGCCTTGGAATTTGTAGCTCTTGATTGTCCTGTATAATCACAGAAATGATTAATCAAATAGCAAATCAGAGCATACTGATTCATTTTATCTGCCTTAGTTAAATCAATGCTTCAGTTGGTTATCGGCTGCAGAAGTTGCCCTTGTTCATGGCTGATTTTGGTATTCAAGTTTCAGCATAGCATTTCTATATGTGCTGAAATCCTGCATTCTCTCTCACTATGTTGCTTCACATTTGTTTTACCTTCCACTTAAAAATTCTTCCATTCTTGAGGGATATCAGTGAGGATCAAGTTGTACTTTATCATGGCATAACCTTGTAAATCAATAGAGTTTGGTTGTAGTTTCTTTCCTCATTGCACATATTATTGGCAAAGGGTGTAATCTTTGATCCCCAACTATCTGTAAAGCTGCTGTTGGTGAAATCACTTTGTCCTGTAATTAAAGTTGAATATTTCAATGGATTTTTACAATAACCTAAATGGATGATTGTTTTTGTAATAACTTTGTTTGGGATTACAGGTAGAAGAATTGGTTCAAGAAGATTCTCGTGTAGATCGGTATCCAAAGTTGGTGAAGGGTGAATCAAAAGTGGTATGGGAATGGCAAGGTACATGGGTGTAGTAACATGTTTGAGTAGTCAATGCAAACAAGATGTTCGGAATAAAATTACATCCAAATTGGGGAATTTTAGCTAAATTACTTTCACTATTCAGTTCACTTCCAATTCCAAGTATAAATATGTTAGACAATATGGTGAAAATCTATTCCTTCCAGTACTCAGAAAAATTCTAATGCATTGTTGTGAGACAGTCTTTTCAGCTAACATTCTGATTATGTTGTCTGAAGTATTACTAGTTATTTTAAATTTTCCTTGCCTTTCAGTTGAAGGCTCTCTGAGCGCCTCAAAGATGATGACTAAAAGAGATGCAAGCAGAACGAGGGTCACCGAAAACATGGACCTGAATTTTCAACAACGTCCTACAATGAAAACAGGTCAGTGGTGTTAATGTGTTATGTTACTAGCTTATGCTTTGCAATCATGTTTGTTTTCTGATGTAGTCAAATTGGTTTGCTGTTCCGTAAATTTGATGCAGAGCCCATGAAACCGCTTTTTTGATACGGAGACTTCTTTGAATAGTGACTCCTGACCCTGTGCCGTGTAAATTATGGTGTAAATTATGGTCTAAACTCATGTCTCAGCTGAAGCGTAGTCTTAACTTGTTTGCATAGAGAAGGTTGGGAAAGAATGTACGATATCTTGTTTACCTTTGCAGCTGCATGGGGCAATATGTGCCGCATTGGTGTGAGTGTGACTTGCATTTAAAATGGCATCTATTCGCCAAAAAAAAAAAAAAGAGTAGATTCATGGACCTGCATGGTTAAATTATGGAATGTAGCTTACTAGTATAGCAACCCGTGCCATGCACAGGTATAAATTGGCTTTTGAATATTTGTATAAAATAATTTAATTTTTTATATAATTTTTTTGTTAAAATGAGATTGAGACATTATCTACGAAAAATTATATAAGCGTATTTTTTTTTCAATTATGTATCACAGAGTATGACAATCTTTAAATAGTAATTATTATTGTCTATTATAAAGAATTGGTTAAATATGTGGCTGATTATCATATTTAAAATTGAATATAGTGAAAAAAAATATAACTTATTATTGACTTAATTGACCTAAGAGAATAAAAAATTGTTATGAACTTATATTTTTTTACAAAACTAATTGTAAAATGAAATTTTCAAATTTAATAGACTTGACTCTTGTATTGCAGGGGTTATACGTCGGGATACGATGAAATGCACTCAATAGTATGTTGGTTCGTCCTACGCATGGTGTATATTAAAAAAATATAAACAAAAAGGATCATGTAGAACTTCATAAGAAATTGTCTAAATTGTACATAAAATGTTTATAACGAATTTGTTTTTCATGTAAAATATGCATTCCCGTGTATTATATTTTATCTATTGTTTTCATGTAAAATATTCATTTTCGTGTATTATGAAAGATAAACTAAATTTGCTTCGATTAAAATAAAACTTCAATAAATCTAAATTTGCTTTCACGTAAAATTGTATCCCCACATGTAATGTTTTATCTATGATTTCTATATTGATTAATTTACCTATAGATATTAATACTTTTTGTGTAAAATATTGTGTTTAATGTAATTTTTTCCTTTTTTTTTGTAATATGTCCATCCCCGTATACTAAAAATATAGAATTTTTCTTTGATAAAAATGTTTAATAATTTTTTATAGTATATCTATAGGTCCGTGCTTCGTACGGTATATACTTAAAAAAATTGTTATAATCATACACATAAGGTTTAGAAGAATCAACATTCTTGTAAATATTTAGATAAAAATTACAACTAAAAATTTTATTTTATTTTATATTTATAGTAATGTGTATATAGTTTGAAACCTTTCCACCGCTACAACTATAAGTATTTTTTCTTTATAATTAAGATGTTAACATATTTTTTTTGTCAAAAAAAACTTAGTTTATATTTTCTTATAAACTTATAATGTTCTCATATTTCTTTTCACCATTTTAGTCATATATTCATTGAACGTAGTTATATATAAATTTTGTAACCTTCTATTAATGTTAGTAATCTATTTTTTTTTTGTTTATATGTAATGTTAGAATTAATTTTTTGCTGTCTCCTTTATTCAAAAGCATTATACTGCCTTAATTTCTATTTCCTTTTTTATATTGTGTTGGAATTGTGTCGGCTTAGATGGCTTATATTTCATATCACCAGACTTAGCTTTAAGTTCAACCGATAAGATTAGACTACTTCGAAATTTTATTTGTTTATTGAAAAGCCATGTGTTCAAGGAGATGTAACAATGTCACCAAAACTTTCATGATTGATACGAAGGTGAACACATTTCACCATGAAAAGTAAATATGATCAATAACACATTGTTCTATTATGTACATGAAATCGTTGAAATATCCAGCCTAATTTAAACCTCACAACCCACTAAAACTCATCATCTCTCAAGTTTAGTATATCGCTTATGCCAAAGAATTTAAACGTGAGTCAATCACCATACTTGTAGATCCCTCACCAACTCATTTAACTTAGTTCAGAATATGACTCTATTATTTCCATGAACCACGATCTCTTTAAAGTAGCCAAAAAATAATCGATAGCACCTGCAATTCCATTAGCATTGATTTGTAACAAAAAAAAAACATAATATTTGTCTTTGCAAAGTAATTTAGCATTCATGTCTCTACAAAAGATGGTGTCCAAGAAAAGGATCCGACTTCAAAGCTGAACCCATTAATGGCATTAAGAATAAAAAAAGTAACTAAAAATAAAAAGAAAAATATGAAAGGTGTATAAATCTTAATCCAATTAAGTTCATAAAAAGAGTCGGGGGCAATGTGTACCCAGTTAGAATATAGCATCCTGTACGGTGACGGATTATGCTTAAGTTGTTCCTGTATCTGATGGAGCACGTTGCAAATTGACATCTAAGAAGTAAGATAGAAATTAACATCAAATTAGAGTCAGAAAATAGAGATATAAAATGTTTATCCGGTTAACATTTTTTTGAATATGCAAAAAAAAATTATTCAACAAAGAAAATTTATAATAGCACAAGTAGTGCCAAATTCATGGTACACACATCCATTACCCAAATCCCCTTACAATTCCACTCCAATCCTCGGATGGTCTAAGAGCTTAATACTATAGTTTTACGTTCAATCAGTAGCAGAGTTTATCCTTGCCTTTGTGGTCTTCATGCACTCCTTTCTCGGATTTCCTATATCCTCCCATGACATAATCGGCCACTCCCCTGACACACTAAACCCACCAATCATTTCACCTTCCTGTTGCACATATATCATAAAACAATCCTTATAAATGCCCCTCTGCACCTACTGCAACCGATCATATATATTGACATCATAACAATCAAGAGAAGTTGTTGCACTCCAGTTAACATTGAAATGATAAAATATGTGGCTGAAAAATAATACTCTAATCACAAAACCATAAAAGATTCCAATTGCTTCAAAATTTCCAGTTTTTCAAGATACCATGAGAATGCTCCAATACATGAAGTTTTAGTAGAAAAACATGCAAGATAAAATGTAGAAACAATTTATCACTTCAGTATAAACATTTATTTTTGTTTCGTATCAACTTATATCATCACACCTTGTGGTTTTGACATTTCCCTCCTTATGCCTCTTGTTTTTATGGTTGTTATGGCTTGCCTTTCTTGCATTTTTTCTTGTGCTTCAGCAGGATCTGATCCTTCCTTAAGCATATCTTCAGATGGTCATAGTTGACTCATTCAGTTTCCATCCCCCACATATATTATTTCAAATTAAAAGAAAAAACTTTAATGTCAGGGCCATGAAAATCCAATCTCTCAATTATCGTGCATATGATCAACTAATTGTGTAGTGAGAAACATCATTTTTAACATTGGAAAACAAATAATTTTAGCCAAAAATTTAAATACAAAATAAAATGAAAAGATGTACCTTAAAACGCGCAAACTTAAGCTCGAGAAGATAGACACAATGGTCATCCCACTTGCAAAAATGGCGTTCATGATCCTCGGTGAAGAAATGTGTTGTTTTCTTCATTGTCAATGATTTATAGTCTATTTCATATCCTAAAATTACATCAATCATCACGAAAATGCATATTAATAATATTGAAAAATATATGACATGAAGGTTGCCTGGGAAAATGTGCTTCTGGTCTGGGAAAAGGACCACAATAATTACATATACCTCCGAGAAACCAAAATGGGTGGGAAAGAGGAGAGGATTTGGAGGACTTGATCCAGCTCATTGTGATCTGGGTAATGAGGATTCAAGAGGACCTTCTTTGCCCTCAAACTGTCAATCTTCCTAAGTGCTTGAGATTGTGTCAGAGTCATTTTCTCTTCTATATTATATTCTATTCAATTATTCCACAACACAAAACAAAGAGAGAGTGAAATATATGATTTTGAAACAAAAGAAAAATGAATATCTGAAATAATGAAGAATGAGAGAACGTGAAAATGAGTCATCACCGTGAAAGAGGATCCACTAATGTGAAAATTACAAAGGACGAAACAGACTCAGAGCAATTGCGGGAGGAAAATAAATTAGAGGCAACCGATTTGAATACCATTTTGCATTCAAATTAATGGAAAATGTATCCAATTAATCAACATGCACAGATTCGGCGTTATTATGATGATAGCGTGTTTCTACCTTTTTTTGACAGATTCTGCCATTTTTATTCTCACTCCATTTATTAAAAAAATAACGGATGACATATATAATTCATATATATTATTACTCTATTTATATTTTAATATTAACATCAAAATTCAATGTTAGTTTGAATTTAACAATTCTTCTTCCCTGGTTTGCCATTTTCGGTTAATTTTTTTTTTCATATATAATCTGCAAAATTTCTTAAATGGAAATGTATTATTTGGCAAACTAATTATGGAAAGGTTTTGTGTATCACTATTTTGACAATTAAGTCATGATAACTATAGGAACTTATACCACACAATTTTTTTTTTAATTTGATAGCTTCAAATATGTGCTAAAAATTTTGTAAAAAAACAATATGTGATAAAAATGGGAATGAGTCAGCAAGTTTAAATGTAAAATACGTTTCATCTTTTTTTTGACATATCTCTGATTGTATGTTCCGTTTTTAATGTAACGATATTACAATAAATTATTTTACAATCGAAATTACTAAATTGTTGCAATTGTACGTTAAATTACTATTATGTTGATGGTATAAAAAATCATTAATAGTATTGAATATTTTTTGACGCATAATACTCTCATTGAATTTATTATTTAAAAAATGTTTATTTTTATTAAAAAATATTAATATTAATCTCATTGTAGGTAAAAATTTGATTTTGTATTGTTAATTAATTTAATAACTATGTAGTATAGATATTGACTACTCACGTTTTTTTCAGGAATGACTACTCACATTTTAAAATTTGCTAAATACTTTTTAATTTAAATTTGTCATACAATTCAATATTAAGAAATCAACCATTTTTAGTCAAAAAAAAAATCAACCATTTAATATTTTGATAAGGTTTCTTTAATTAGACATTACACACTTAATTTGCTTCCAAAAAAACGATTGATTGCATTAATTTCATGTTTCTTAATTAATAAATAATTTTCAGTTTTTAGAATTTTTTGTTTTAATAGTGTACATGACATAAATGTCATTTCATTGCTCCATGTCACTTATTTTTTAACCACCTAATCGATTTTCTTTTTTTAAAAATGACACATAAGTATTATTTATTGCTAATTCTCCTAGAGATTGTCATTTGGAAGATAATCAATGAGATTATTTTGATTTGTATATAATAGAGATAACTTAGGGAGAAAAATCACGTTCTTGAAACTCCTTACCTTTGCGGACCATGGGTCTTGATTGACAGTAAACAAACTAATTTTGTGGTGCATAACAAATTCAACTCAGCATTTTTTTTATGAAAGTGCTACTACTTCATTTCATTGGAAATAATAGAAGCGATACAAAGTGGTAAATGCTCAAAGTTTTGGGGGCTAGGTACAATAGGAGTCATATTTGCTAAACAATATGCTAAACAATGAGCAGCTCTATTGACTTATCTTCTAATAAAATTTACACTAGTTTGTTGACAAAGACATGAGACTACAACAATCCTAAACAATAGAGCCAAATTCTGATACGTCATACTTAGGATTGTTGATACTATCTTTTGAAAGACAAAATCCAATATATTAAAACGTACAAAGAGTAACATGATATAATATGTAGAAGAGTTGATCTTTTTTAGGAAGGGTTAAATTAAGGCATAGGGATGTGAGAACGAATGCAAATGAATTTGGGCCCGTAATCTTTGCGGAATTGACATATTATAACCTGTTTACTCTTCAGCCAATGTTAAAGTCTTAACTCTTGATAATGAGGAACTTTTTATTATACTTTCTTGCACTTTAAGAGATTTTTTTATATGAAACTCAAATTATTAATTTAAATTTTTCATTCTTTTAATCTCAATTTTCGTAAGATGATTCTTCTTAAATTATTTAACGTTAATAATTTGTTCTCATCCTAAATTTTAGTTATTTATATTTTAAATTATTTTTTTTATATTTTTTACATTAAAATATGTTTTTCAAATTATCTATTTATTTATTTATTTATTTATTTATTTATTTATTTTATTTAGGGGAAATAGCCCCCAGCTCTGTGAGATATGTTTATATGATAAACACTCAACTCATAATACATGGGAGGTGGGTAATTGAGGGCACATCAATATCTTCTTTTATAGAAAAAGAGGGTGTAGGTGTAATTAAGCATACCTCACGAAAGGTAAATGAAATAGTTTCTTTTAATTATGTATATTTTCTATAATCTTAATTTTTTTTAAAATTGTACTTATATTTAAAATATATGTAATATGCGAGATATCTATTAGTTTTATGTGAATACAATAATTTTCTATACACGAAAACCTGAACTCTTCATGTTATGCTTAGTTCATTAATCTCAATCTGTAGCATTTGGGGATAGGTTTTATCATTCTTTTTATAAATTCACTGACAATTCAATCAGTATAAACACTTGATTCATTTCTTCATTCTATTGTGTTTAAGTAATATTTTGTTTAGACTATTAAAGAAGGAGTAGTAGATTAGATATGTATATTTAATGAATCGTGTGTCTTAAAGTAAATGAAATATATATTTCAATACAAGGCTAATGGTTTGTTTGGATTCAAAATGCGAAATGAGATTAGGGGAAGTAAGAATTAAATTACTTAGGTCCGTTTGGTTTAGATTGCGATAGAATAGATTGTGTAGAATCTTGTTTAGAAAACTGAGTTTTAAAAAATGGAGTTTAAAAAAATAATTTGTGTTTGGTAAAAATATTTTAAAACTGAGTTTAGAAGAATTGATTTGTGTTTGGTTGACAAAGTAGAATCACTTTTGAAGTGTTAAAATACCCAAACGGAGTTTTGCAAACCCAAAAAACAACATCACACCTCCGGCAACAAAACGACGTTTCGCAAACGGAAAAGGCAAACGAGAAATTTACCAAACGGCAAAATAAAAAAGCAAACCACGTTTTGTTGCCGGAAATGGCAAAACACGCTGCAAACGGCCGTTTGGTCACGTAACCAGTGCATGTTTGTATAAGATTCTGGAGTTCCAGAATCTCGTTTGACAGAAGAAGGTAAATGGTAGATTTTTTCCAAAATATCTCGTAACAGAGAATTTTCGTACGGATTTGTACTGTGGCGTTGAAAACTATCGGCTAAATTACAAAATTGATCCTCTATGTTTATTTTAGGTTTTAATTTGGTCCTCTATATTTTATTTGTTTCGTTTTGGTCCCTTACGTTTTAAAAGTTACAACAGGTTAGTCGCTTTCACTAAAATTAATTGTCCGTAGCTAAAAGCCAAATAACATTTTGAAAAATGGACTTCTAGCTACGGACAATTAACTTTTAGTGACGGAAAGAACCAAATTGAAAACTAAAATAAAACGTAGATGACCAAAACGAAACAAATAAAACATAGAGGACTAAATTGAAACCTAAAATAAACTTAGATGACTAATTTTATAATTTAGCCAAAACTATCTCATACAAACATGCTATTATTTGCTGTTAATGGAAAAGGTCTGTTTGCGTTGGGGGGATAATATTAAGCCAGACAAGTACGTACTAACACCACTAAGGTGCTATTTATGTTTAAAATGACATGTTGTTATTATTATTTTCAACTTTGCTCATAAAAAAAAATTATTATTTTCAACTTTATAGTGAACTAAATTTAGTGTTGTCTACCATTTAAAAAAAAAAATTCCTTATAATCACGTTGGAAAACCAACTATTGTTAACTAAATAAAGTATGGCATTTTAAACAACTGCCCGTCTAGCTCAGTTGGTAGAGCGCAAGGCTCTTAACCTTGTGGTCGTGGGTTCGAGCCCCACGGTGGGCGTTAATTGTGCTTTTAACTGTGTGTTTTTTTTTTCCACTTGCACGCTTAAATTTCCTACATAATCTTTTAATCAATTAAGCTTATAAACTAATCAACTTTATCAAAAGAACACATAATTAAACGTAAACATATTCTTGTGTCAAAAAAGGAAAAAAAAAAACGTAAACATATTCTCATCGGATACATACAACTTTATCTGTGGATGCGGATGTGGCGATTGGACGGAGCGACTGCACCTGCAGTGCACCACCCCTACTGGCCACACTATTACCGATTTGAGTTTGAAACCAGAGACAGAGAGAGTTCCATAGGAATGGTCAAACAAAGTCCATAGCTCTGCGACAGTGTCCCGTCCCTATGTTCTGCTCTGCCTCATTTATTTGTCTCTTTCCATCTCCCACCGGTTCCACCCCGTGCATGCTCGACAAATGTACAAAGTGGCAAAGCCAACATTTTTGCTCCGCTCCACCTTATGTACTATATGGGTAATAAGCAAAGTACTAGTCAGTACTACTAGATAGCAACACCCTGCAAAACCAGCACGCGAGTTTTAAAAATTGTAGAAACATGCAGGCAATTAATTTTGCCTATGGTGTCGTGCTATTAAACCGTTAACGTTCACCAGCGAGCGAGATACACTTTAATTGGACGGTCCATACTCCTTTCTCAGTAGCCAACGCTAACCATGTCACCTACCAGTGCTGTACTAGTATTTCCTAAGCTTTCTATTACTACCTACTACTACTACTACAAAAGAAAAAGCACCGATGCGGGGACACCCAGCTCGTTGATAAGAAATTCTACATTTTAATTAAAGACACGTTCAGATAAATAGTTTAATTAAATATCTGTTTAATATATAAGTAATTTTATATGGTTTAATTAAGCATTTTTGTGTATAAGTTATTTTGGAAAATTTATTGAAATAAACTGAAAATAATTCATAAATATGTTATAAGATATTATTATAAATATGTCCAATGCTTATTTTATGAGATAAGTTCAAAAAAGATATATTTGATTTATATGATTTTGTTTGGAGAAAAAGAAAGAGAAAGAAAAAGTAGGTAGAATGTTTTTCTTCTTGATTTGTTTTTTAAAATATAAAAATTATGTGATAAATGGTAAGTAAATAATTTAATTTGATTTCTATTCCATGAACTATATCCCATGTAACAATGGATTTGGTTCGTCTAAAGTGAATCATATCACTTTAGGGAGTAAAGTGAGTACATTATGACTATCAATTAAATTTAACGACCCCGATGAATACACATTTAGAAAACCAAAAACAGACGTCACCACCCACCATCAATTCAACTTGTTGACTGTGTTGTCTGGAATGCCAATTAGCCGCAGATCGGCTAAATTCCAAAACAGTGATTCCCCTTTCTTCAAGCGATTACGTCAAGGAGGGAACTCTGTTCCTTAGCTATGGGTTCCTTAACTCAATCCAGAAAGGTTTAAGTCGATGAACTAAGATAAAAATTGGGACATAAAGGTAAACATAAATGCGACTGAATAAAAGTTTGAGCGAAAAATAAGTTGTTTGATTGATTGTTCTTTTAAACATGTATACAACTTAGGTATTTATAATAACAGCTAAGAACTACCCCTATCTGCCACATTTGGTTGGCTAACAACGATATATTCCTAGTTGGCGGTTACTTGGCTGAGTGGTGCCATGCTCCACTAACCACGATCCTAAAAACTAGGCGCACTAGTACATTATGGTTGCGCCACTTCAACCAACGGTCCTCTCCATGTAAACCTCTCCTCAGATTTCTTCGCCCAGCTCCTAAAACTATGGAGAACAATTTTGACCGGTTTTACCTTAGATATTTAATTAATTCAAAATTATTTCCACGTCATTCGACTCGTGGAACAAGAATCTGATCCAATATGTGACTTCATGCTAACCCAATGGACCCAAATATCTTCCTTGAAGCCCAGTAAACCCAAGGCCCATTTTTCACTGATTTCCTCGTCATGCTCACACCGCAAGATCGACTATCATGCATTTCTACCGACGCCTAATCCGCTTATTTGATCCATTCTACTGGTGGCTTTGGCTAATTCTAAGGAATATTTTTAGGTGTAAACACATGCCCCCTACTGTCTTTAGCCAGAACTTTAAATTTAGGTCAAGCGGCGTAATGATTCAAGTCAAATCACTCCTTTTCATCATAAATGCAAGGTAATCCATTTGCAACAAACTTTTAAACAAAGGCAACTGTCGCCTCATCCATCCGATTTAAGTACCTTTAAATCCCACTATCAGTGATTCTTCCATCTCTTTAAATACTCACTAGCCGAATTACCTCTCACGTTTACTACCAGCCCTAAATCCTATAGCTTTCACCATCCTCCAACTTTTCGTCTTTCACCTACAAACCAGACCCACCATGTCTTCTGCTTCTGATTCTCAAAACCAATCCTACGCACACGATGGCGAACAGTCTTCTTCCTCCTCTGTGAACCTTGACCGCTCCCTTAGCCCCCTTGAGGCTCTTGGTTCTGGCCATCAATCTCCCCTGTTCGAGATTCAAGACTCTCTTTCTTTGGCTCCTTCCACTTCAGATATGGGTGAAGGAGCGGTCTTTCTGAAGGAGTACATGGCCCCCTCTCTCTACTCATTACCAATCTCATGTGATTGGTTCACCACGAAGTCCAAACCCACTGACCTTCGTTCATGGCCTCGTTCATCTCAACCCTATCTTGATTGGGTGGATCGGCTGAAGGCTGCCAAATCTGATAAATGGAAACAGTGGAGTCTCTATGACATGATTATGTTGTCGACTCAAGACATTCCCCTTAACCTGGAGTTGCTTTATGGCTTCTTCGGCTATTGGAGTATTGCTACCAACACCTTTACCTTCCCATGGGGCATGGTTTCCCCTACTCTCCTGGATGTGGCGGCTATTCTGGGGCTTCCGATCACAGGCGATGATGTCCTCTCTCACTATTTCTTCAAAATTCCAGAACTGGGATTCCACTTCTCAAAGAATACTTCCAGGTATTCCAATTTCCTTGCCAATAATGCCAAGTCCAGAGGATCTGTGTCAGATGCTGAACACAACGCATTTCTTCTGTACTGGTTCAGCAAGTACTTTCTCTGCTCCAGCTCTATTGCCGTGGTTCAAGAGTTACAGCTTTATGTGGCCCTTGTCAACTCTGATGGCAACTTCTCCTGGGGAACCCTTTTCCTTTCATACCTCTACCGCTGCCTGTTTACCATTATGGATCGGCTGCAAAGAGGCGAAGACATTAGGAACGTTCAGGGACCACTCTGGTTCTTACAGCTCTGGATAGTGCTCTACTTTCGAGAGTTCATCGACTCACGTTTCAACCCTAGCGTTCTTCCTCGGGGTGCAAGCGTTTTGGGTACCCACTCACAACCCGAAGAGGCCATCTATGAGGCTCCCCGGGTGCCTTCGCCTCCCACAGCTCCTGCAGTGGCTATCTCAGAAGAAGAATTGACAAAGTATTTTACCTCTGCTGACCCCTACTCAATGGCTTCCTCTCCCATCTCCAACCACTTGGAGAGAGTCAATGCCGCATTGATGGGGGAAATACCAACCAACAGGAAACAGGTTGCTACTTTAAGAACTTCTTTGTTCAAACTAGCCAATTCGGCTGATATCCCTGCAGCTAGCCAAGAGGTGTACAACACTTTGGCCCTCCAACTGAGCAGTTTATCTCACCAATACGGGCGTTCCCGGGAAGTTCATGTCATGACGTCTCATGACCACCAAAGATTGAGGGACCTCCAGGCGCAAAAAACTCATTTCCAAACCTCCTTCATGATCTTGGAGAATGATCCGCTGTCGCGCACGGGTCAAAATAAATAAAATAAGAATGTAGTAACAAGGCAGTTAACCTTGGTCGTCTCACAGGGATCTCTAATTAACAATAACCAATAACAAGAACACGCAAAGAAATAAAATTGGGGGGATTTTGATTTAAGAAACAGATTATAAAAGATGCAAATATCAATATATAAAAACGACTAATCCACTGGTTCAAGGTAATTAATACTTGGATCTATCACGGGTTTCAAATGATTATTCTATTTCGTGATTCTATTCTTGTTTGACCATAAAATTAACCAATCAAGCGTCAATTAATTCTATAAGAATTCCTACTGGATTAAGCATCACAGAATTCAATTAATCATGAACAAGGAATAAGCGTCACAAGAGCACAATTAATCTAATAACCGAATTCAATCAAACCTACAACTAAGCATTATAGATCCTAATAATCTCTATTCGAAATAAACTAAAGCAAGCGTTCAATTTAATTCAAATAATCTCAAATCAGAGAGCAAAAACGAAGTTGATATGATTAAGCATCAATACCCAAAACAAATTTGCAAACAGAAATCAAAGAGATGAAAGATCAAAAGGAAAAGAAATAGAAACACAAAAATCGAAATTAACAATAATAATCAAACCTCAAGATCCTTATAAAAACTCCCTAACCAGTGAATTAATCTAAGGTCTTAGCCTTCCATAAAAGGATTTGACAAAAACGAAATTAAGAAGGGGAGAAGGAGAAAAGATTGCTAAAACTAAAAAACGGCAAAATATTCAAAAGTAATCAAAAGGTAAATCCTAAGACTCTAAAAATCCTATTTATAATGTCTCCTTAGGTTAACCTAGGTAACCTGAAGTTTATGACCAAAGAGAAGGGCCCAAAAGAGATTAATTAGCCCAATAACAACTAATCACATGAGTAATTGATCCAAAACTCGCATGATGAACCTCGCCCGCAGTAGTAAAGTGGATTTTTGACCTTCAAAACGGCAGAACTGGGCTTCGGTGCCAACATAAGAATTGTAGCTCTGCTTCTTAGATTTCCAACGCCATAAAGAACACTGAAATCGGACAAGTATAGCCCAAGTTATGGCCTGTAGAAGAGACATGGGTCAGGATGTAATAAAATCCGAAAATTAGCAAATAATTCCACTGAAGCCCAATCAAGACCCAAAGATATAAAACCATGTTAAAAAGTAGTTGTTGGGCAAAACACACAATTAAGAACACCAAGTGCAAAGCTATAAAAGATGCATTAAAATGCGTTGATCAAATTCTCCCACACTTAAGCTTTTGCACTCCGAGCAAAACTCATGGTCAAAACAAAGCAAAGATGCATTTCCAATGAATCCCAAGGATGCATAGTGGCAAGCAAAATGCTTATTCAAGGTTTCAAGGACTCATGGCAATCATGAACAACATCTTATTACTTTCAAAGCAAACAAGAGGATAGAATAACCAAGAAATGCATCAAAAGTGATAGAATCCTCACAGAAAAATATTTCTCTCAAACTCTCAAGTGTCTAGGCTAATGTTTACACTCAAATCACATCATGAAAGCTAGCACTACCATAGGCTTGACAAGACTCTAACATCCACACTTGAAACACATGCACACACAGATCAAAAGGTCTTTATTAAGGTTATAATGAGGCTAAGGTCAAGGTGGGATAATTGAAAGGGTAACTAGGCTATAAAATCAAAGAGGATAGAGGAGCAATGGAAAACAATTGCCAAATAATCATGTGGGGCAATTCAACCAAATTTCAATCAATTTTCCACTTTCACACTTTTCTTCTTTTTCTCTTCTTTTTTACCAAAAGTTGTGCTCCACTATTTTTATTTTTTTTTTTCTGTTTTTTTTTACTTGCCAAAATCCCAATGAAACACAACATTACATTAGATATTCTATCACTATCACATTTTTGAGCCCCCCCACACTTATGCAAAATTTATTCTCATTTTTTTTTCAAAGCTCCTTTATCCCCTAAGATTGGGTCATATCATGGTTTTTCACTTTTAGGCTTGTAATGAGCTATAAAACAAAGAATGAGATAAATAGGCTCAAAGGGGCTAAACAAAGGGATAATTGCAAGGTAGGCTTATTTGGCTAGTGGCTAAAAAGAACAAAATTGCCTAGATCATTTCAATACATGCATGTGAACAAGAGTTTCAACAAGAGTCAAGTCAAGTTCTAGAGTAACCAACAATCATGAGTGAAATCACACAAGAAAGAAAGAGAATGGGAAAATGCATTCCATCCATTATAAGGCCCAAATCTCACCAAGGAAAATGATCTATCACAAAAGATGCACAATTTAATATTCCAATCCAACTTATCACACTAAGAATGCAAGGAAGTCATCCATATCATGCCACAAGACCTATAGTCCTAGAATAGTGAAATCACTCCCCACTCATATAAACCTAGAAATCCAATGAAAAAGCATGGAATGTTTTTTATAATAACAAAAAAATCAAAAAACAAAAACAAAACTACGCTAAAAGATCCCCCCCACACTTAAATCACACATTGTCCTCAATGTAAGCAACAAGTATAAAATAAGAGTAAGGAGTAAGGAAAGAAAACTCCCTCTTCAAGGTGGCTTTTTCAAGTGGAGCTCTTCTACAGTCTCCTCTTCAAGTGCGGGGCTCTCATGGAAAAGCTTGAGGCGGTGTCCATTGTCTTTGAAGACTTTACTGGTGGCTTCACTTTTTATTCCCTTTGCATCATAAGGAAAAATTCTAGTTGCAACAAAAGGGCCAATCCACTTGGATCGAAGCTTACCCGCCATGATTTTAAGGCGAGAATGGAACACATGGAAGTGTTTGATTTTCTTCTTCTTCACAACATCCTTCTTCTGCTCAATGGAGGGAAGTATCTTGGTGGATGGAGTTACATCAGAAGTTTGCAGTGTAGCAACATCATTTGTAACATTAGCAGACACAACCATGCAATTTGTAACATCAGAATGAGTATCTTCAACTAAGTCAGCAAGTACTTCTATTTGAAAAAGAGAAGGCTCTTCCATGGGATGCTTCATAGTAGCATTAAAGATGTTAAATTTAACTATGCTATCCCCAAATTCTATGGAGAGTGTTCCAAAGATGGACATCAATCTTGGTTCTTCTTTGTTCTTAGGAATGGTCTCCTAGGATGATAGGTGCCTGCTGGATTGTGTCTCTCCTCCATGTCCGTAATGTAAAAATCTACGGAAAAATCAAGTCATTAACCTTAACAAGTACGTCCTCCACAAGTCCAAAGAGGGTGAGCATTGCTCCTGCTTGCCAACCGAATAACAACACCAGATTCTGCAAAGGTCCAAGAGTCGAGAGTTAAAAATAGATGTAGGCATCACATTAATGGAAGCACCTAAATCCAAAGATGGCATTTTCAAATTTACTCTTGCCTATGGTACATGGAATAGTAAAAATTCCTGGATCCTTGCACTTTGCGGCATCATGGGTTGTATGAGTGCGTAAACATTGCGACTCATGTTGACCTTTTCATTTCCCTTCAGCCTCCTCCTCCTTTTGTGTGTGCACTCTCTTTGAGGAACTTAGCATATCTTGGAATCTGCTTAATCGCTTCAAGGAGAGGCATATTCACTTCAACCTTCCTAAATGTGTCCAAGATTTCCCTGTCCTTATCTGCCTCATCCATCTTCTTAGTTATCACAGCCCTTTGAGGAAAGGGAAGTGGTATAAGTTGTGTATCATCATCTTCATCAAGAGGAGAACTAGGTGCAGAAATTGGCTTATCATTTTTTCTGCTGCTTCCACTTGCATTTTCTGCTGGAGGAGGTTCTAGAGTGTTAACAGCTTTTCCAGATCTAAGAGTGATTGCACTGACATTTGCACTGACATTTGGATTCACTACTGGTTGAGCAGGCAAATTGCCCGACCCTTGAGACTGCATCTGATTAATGGAAGTTGCTAGCTGTCCAATTTTTGTCTCTAAATTCTGAATGGTTGAATCTGTTCTCTGTTGAAATTGGAGATTTTGGAGTGTCATTTGCTTAACAAGGTCTTCCAATGAAGGTTCAGATTTTTCTTTGAAATTTGGCGATGAGGCGGAGTTCTTTGCTGAAAGGCTTTCTTTGTGTAGAGGCATCTCCCCATCTCAGGTTTGGATGGTTTCTCCAATTGGGGTTGTACCTGTTGGAAGACAAATCATAGTTGGGCTGGGGCCTATCATTGAATATATTTGCTGCATAGACCTGAGGAGTATTAGCATTGTCACTCTTCTGCAATGTAGGACATGCATCTATAGGGTGCTCTGCCGAGGTGCAAATACCACAAACTCTCGCTGCTTGAGTTTTAGTTACAACTAACTTTTCCACCAATGAAACAAGTTTATCAAGCCTGGTCTCTAAGTTCTTGTGTTCAAGCACTGTATCTCATTGATCGCTTTTGTCGGCACCAATCAATTGTTTACGGTAGTGAATCACGAGAATTAATGGACATGTTCTCAATCGTGCTTCTTGCATCTGGCCGAGGTTTTATCCACAAGTGCTCCTCCGCTTAGCAAAGATCCATGATGTTTCGGTCCATAGCAAAGAAGCCTTCATAAAAATACTGGATGAGCAGCTGTTCAGAAATATGATGGTGAGGGCAGCTTGCACACAACTTTTTGAATCTCTCCCAGTATTCATGCAAAGATTCATTCGTAATCTGCCTGATGCCACATATTTCTTTTCTGATTGAAGCGGCTCTAGAGGCAGGGAAGAATTTCTCTAGAAACAACTTCTTTAATTCATTCCAGCTTGTCACAGAACCTGGTTGAAGGTAGTACAACCAGTCCTTGGCAGTGTCTTGCAATGAGAACGGAAAAGCCCTCAGCTTTATGTGGTCTTCTGGGACACCTTGAGGTTTCATGGTGGAGCATACAATATGGAACTCCTTAAGATGTTTGTGGGGATCTTCACCTGCAAGACCATGAAACTTAGGAAGCAAGTGTATTAAGCCAGATTTAAGCTCAAAAGGCACCTCAACATCAGGGTATTCAATGCATAAATCATTATAAGTGACATCAGGTGCAGCAAGTTCCCTTAATGTTCTAGCAGCCATTGTATCAGAATCAAATAGATTATGACTAAAGATGCTGTCACTATCACTATCACTAACTTCTATATGATCCCTAAGTCTATGATGCAATGTTCTCTCAATTTCAGGGTCAAAAGGATGCAAGTTAATAGTATTGGACCTAGTCATGCACTGTATATAGCAAGGAATAGGAAAATGCAACAATTCTAGAAATACCAACTATGTCCCTACGCTAAAATGAATGCAAAAAATAGAAAACGACTAAAATCTAATCTAAAAATTATAAAAATACCACGAAAAATCTAATTAAATCAAAAGAAAGATATGCAAATTTTTTTGGATTTTTTCGGAGATATGAAAAATTAAAAAAAATAATTAAAAATAGAAAACAAGGGAATTTGGGATTTTGAGCCCGTTGTCCCTAATGGGACTATTGATCCTAGATTTTTTTCGGATTTTTCAGCTGTGGTTTCGGAGCAATCTGACGAGATTGCCCGAAAACCAATTTTTTTATTATTTTCGCCTACAAACCCTAGAATCAACAGTCAGCAGTCTCAGCGCCTACAACCTGTAACAAGACCTGGAAACACAACAAGAAAAACGCAAGAAACGTCAGTAATTAGTGGGTCCTGAGATTGGTAATCTCTAATTAGAGATCCCCGGCAACGGCGCCAATTTGATCCGCTGTCGCGCACGGGTCAAAATAAATAAAATAAGAATGTAGTAACAAGGCAGTTAACCTTGGTCGTCTCACAGGGATCTCTAATTAACAATAACCAATAACAAGAACACGCAAAGAAATAAAATTGGGGGGATTTTGATTCAAGAAACAGATTATAAAAGATGCAAATATCAATATATAAAAACGACTAATCCACTGGTTCAAGGTAATTAATACTTGGATCTATCACGGGTTTCAAATGATTATTCTATTTCGTGATTCTATTCTTGTTTGACCATAAAATTAACCAATCAAGCGTCAATTAATTCTATAAGAATTCCTACTGGATTAAGCATCACAGAATTCAATTAATCATGAACAAGGAATAAGCGTCACAAGAGCACAATTAATCTAATAACCGAATTCAATCAAACCTACAACTAAGCATTATAGATCCTAATAATCTCTATTCGAAATAAACTAAAGCAAGCGTTCAATTTAATTCAAATAATCTCAAATCAGAGAGCAAAAACGAAGTTGATATGATTAAGCATCAATACCCAAAACAAATTTGCAAACAGAAATCAAAGAGATGAAAGATCAAAAGGAAAAGAAATAGAAACACAAAAATCGAAATTAACAATAATAATCAAACCTCAAGATCCTTATAAAAACTCCCTAACCAGTGAATTAATCTAAGGTCTTAGCCTTCCATAAAAGGATTTGACAAAAACGAAATTAAGAAGGGGAGAAGGAGAAAAGATTGCTAAAACTAAAAAACGGCAAAATATTCAAAAGTAATCAAAAGGTAAATCCTAAGACTCTAAAAATCCTATTTATAATGTCTCCTTAGGTTAACCTAGGTAACCTGAAGTTTATGACCAAAGAGAAGGGCCCAAAAGAGATTAATTAGCCCAATAACAACTAATCACATGAGTAATTGATCCAAAACTCGCAGTGAACCTCGCCTGCAGTAGTAAAGTGGATTTTTGACCTTCAAAACGGCAGAACTGGGCTTCGGTGCCAACATAAGAATTGTAGCTCTGCTTCTTAGATTTCCAACGCCATAAAGAACACTGAAATCGGACAAGTATAGCCCAAGTTATGGCCTGTAGAAGAGACATGGGTCAGGATGTAATAAAATCCGAAAATTAGCAAATAATTCCACTGAAGCCCAATCAAGACCCAAAGATATAAAACCATGTTAAAAAGTAGTTGTTGGGCAAAACACACAATTAAGAACACCAAGTGCAAAGCTATAAAAGATGCATTAAAATGCGTTGATCAAATTCTCCCACACTTAAGCTTTTGCACTCCGAGCAAAACTCATGGTCAAAACAAAGCAAAGATGCATTTCCAATGAATCCCAAGGATGCATAGTGGCAAGCAAAATGCTTATTCAAGGTTTCAAGGACTCATGGCAATCATGAACAACATCTTATTACTTTCAAAGCAAACAAGAGGATAGAATAACCAAGAAATGCATCAAAAGTGATAGAATCCTCACAGAAAAATATTTCTCTCAAACTCTCAAGTGTCTAGGCTAATGTTTACACTCAAATCACATCATGAAAGCTAGCACTACCATAGGCTTGACAAGACTCTAACATCCACACTTGAAACACATGCACACACAGATCAAAAGGTCTTTATTAAGGTTATAATGAGGCTAAGGTCAAGGTGGGATAATTGAAAGGGTAACTAGGCTATAAAATCAAAGAGGATAGAGGAGCAATGGAAAACAATTGCCAAATAATCATGTGGGGCAATTCAACCAAATTTCAATCAATTTTCCACTTTCACACTTTTCTTCTTTTTCTCTTCTTTTTTACCAAAAGTTGTGCTCCACTATTTTTTTATTTTTTTTCTGTTTTTTTTTTACTTGCCAAAATCCCAATGAAACACAACATTACATTAGATATTCTATCACTATCACATTTTTGAGCCCCCCCACACTTATGCAAAATTTATTCTCATTTTTTTTTCAAAGCTCCTTTATCCCCTAAGATTGGGTCATATCATGGTTTTTCACTTTTAGGCTTGTAATGAGCTATAAAACAAAGAATGAGATAAATAGGCTCAAAGGGGCTAAACAAAGGGATAATTGCAAGGTAGGCTTATTTGGCTAGTGGCTAAAAAGAACAAAAATTGCCTAGATCATTTCAATACATGCATGTGAACAAGAGTTTCAACAAGAGTCAAGTCAAGTTCTAGAGTAACCAACAATCATGAGTGAAATCACACAAGAAAGAAAGAGAATGGGAAAATGTATTCCATCCATTATAAGGCCCAAATCTCACCAAGGAAAATGATCTATCACAAAAGATGCACAATTTAATATTCCAATCCAACTTATCACACTAAGAATGCAAGGAAGTCATCCATATCATGCCACAAGACCTATAGTCCTAGAATAGTGAAATCACTCCCCACTCATATAAACCTAGAAATCCAATGAAAATGCATGCAATTTTTTTTTTATAATAACAAAAAACTCGAAACAAAAAACAAAAACAAAACTACGCTAAAAGATCCCCCCCACACTTAAATCACACATTGTCCTCAATGTAAGCAACAAGTATAAAATAAGAGTAAGGAGTAAGGAAAGAAAACTCCCTCTTCAAGGTGGCTTTTTCAAGTGGAGCTCTTCTACAGTCTCCTCTTCAAGTGCGGGGCTCTCATGGAAAAGCTTGAGGCGGTGTCCATTGTCTTTGAAGACTTTACTGGTGGCTTCACTTTTTATTCCCTTTGCATCATAAGGAAAAATTCTAGTTGCAACAAAAGGGCCAATCCACTTGGATCGAAGCTTACCCGCCATGATTTTAAGGCGAGAATGGAACACATGGAAGTGTTTGATTTTCTTCTTCTTCACAACATCCTTCTTCTGCTCAATGGAGGGAAGTATCTTGGTGGATGGAGTTACATCAGAAGTTTGCAGTGTAGCAACATCATTTGTAACATTAGCAGACACAACCATGCAATTTGTAACATCAGAATGAGTATCTTCAACTAAGTCAGCAAGTACTTCTATTTGAAAAAGAGAAGGCTCTTCCATGGGATGCTTCATAGTAGCATTAAAGATGTTAAATTTAACTATGCTATCCCCAAATTCCATGGAGAGTGTTCCAGCATGGACATCAATCTTGGTTCTTGCTGTTCTTAGGAATGGTCTGCCTAGGATGATAGGTGCCCTGCTGGATTGTGTCTCTCCCTCCAAGTACGTGTTGGAATCAAGAGGATTCAGAAACAATAACCCTTTAATTGTTTTGATGATAACAAAAGATTAAGAGAACAATTTATTCTCTAACATGGTTATAAGTGTGCAGAAAGTATTTATATTCGGAAAAATTCTGCTTCAGAAGACTTAGTGAAATCTTGAATTTCACTCTGGAAAGCCCGGCTCTGGCTCTGGTTCTTGGCACATAGAATCTGTTTGGTCAACGCCCGTGTAAGTCAGCGACTCACGGTAGATCGATCTAAGAGACTACACTGTTTGGTCAACGCCCGTGTAAGTCAACGCCTGGTAGATCACCTAAGAGACTACACTGTTTAGTCAACGCCTGGTCTTCACCAACACTCAACAGATTGTGTTATATGTGCTCCATGATAGACTTAGTGCTTTCCTACACGATTCTGTCATTTGATAGCCCATTAAATTCTACACACAAGAATCACGGTGATCTGTGAAGCTCGATTCGATAGTAAAATTCAAGTACCTTGTTATACGAGGTATCTTTAGACAAGAAGAATGTCAAAGGATAATATCATCAAGGAAACTTGTGCTTGAAGTGTCTATATTTTTGAAAAGGTCACTAAGGACAAAGTTACTGACATTGTGTATAAGACTCAGAATGCGTTTCGGCTTGGAAGCGACGTATCTCCGCAAAAGCGAACTTCCAGGATGTGAACTTTGCTTTTGGACAAAATTTGGACAAAAAGAAACGTTGTGCGGACAAAAAGAGACGTTGTGTCACAACGGCACTTTTTCAACCCTAGCTATATATCCTACCTCATACACTGAAGTAAGATAGGAATTTGAGATTTCAACAAACGATTTTCAACACGGTTATGCGCAATCTAGCAACTTGAATATTTTTCCGAGTAGTGAGAGCATCAACATCTATCTTCTCAAACACTACCCAATCAAGAGACGGTGAGCAATCAATAATTCATCCAAGTCTCTCGAGATCGTTGAACAAGGCACTTATCGCTTTATTCTTTCTTTTAAGAAAGTTATTTTGTGCTAAAAGTAGTTTCATTGTAAATTCTCTCCAAGAGAGTTATCTCTATATTGTTTCAAAAACTCTTATTTGAATCAGACTTAGCCCAAGATGGGTCACATACCTTAGAGGCTCAATCTGTCTTGAGTCGTTTCTAAGAAGTTGTGAGTATAGCCAGTTGGCAGAAATATACTCTCAAGTGTAATCGGTTGATTATAGTGGAGAAATCCTTCAAGTGAGTGAAGGGACTAGACGTAGCTATCAGGTGATAGTGAACTAGTATAAATCACTGTGGCTCTTTCTTCTCTCTACTCTTTATTCCTTGCACGCTTTATTCAATAGTTTTTTTTCATAACCATTTGTATTTGCGAAAAAGTTTTTTAAAAACCCAATTCAAACCCCCCCTTTCTTGTGTTTTGCCACGTTCAATTGGTACCAGGCTCGGCCTCTTGGTTGAGCACTTAACAGGTGAGAGGAAAAGATCCTATACTATCCTATGGCAAGCAACGAACCCGGTGGTCATGTTAACCGCCCCTTTGTTCATCGGATCTAACTATGACTACTTTGGAAAGATAAAGTGAAAAACTTTTTCGAATCTCAACAGTTTGAACTTTGGGATATGGTTCTAAACAAGACATCAACGATTGACTCCAAAAGAAATCCTATTCCTAGGGAGTCTTGGACCGATGATCATAAAAGGAATATACCTTGCACCAAAAAGCAAGATACTTTCTTGTATGTGCTATCTCTGAAAAAGAGTATGAGAAATGTGGCAATAACAAAGATCGCCAAAGAAATTTGGGACTCACTGGCTTTAGCCTATGAGGGTACTTCCCAAGTACAAGAAACCAAGGCTAATATCTTGGTTAGACAATATGAACTCTTCAAGATAGAAGAGGATGAAAGCATCGAAACTATGTTTGGAAGATTTCAAACATTAGTTCATGGCTTGAAGGTTCTCAAGAAAAGCTATACCATCACGACCATGTTAAGAAAATCTTGAGAAGTCTGCCAAAGAGATGGAGACCCAAAGTCACGGCTATTCAAGAAGCCAAGGACTTGAATGAATTACGTCTTGAAGATCTCTTGAGTTCTCTAAGAGCTCACAAGCTTGAGCTTGATGAAGAAGAACCTCCCAAGAAAGCAAAGACGATTGCTCAAAACTTCAAACAAAGCATCTACTTCCAAAGCTCTCCAAGTGAGCTTGAAATCAAGAAGCTTCATCCGATGAGAGTGATGAAGATATCGATGATGAAATCTCCCTTATTTCAAGGAAGATTCAGCGCATGATGAAAAGCAAAGGAAGGTTCGTAAAGAAGTTCCACAAAAGGGACTCACGGGAAAGACAAGATTCAAAGGAAAAGAAGGACTTCAAGGACAAGAGCCAAGTGACTTGCTATGAGTGCAAGAAGCCTGGTCACTACAAGTCTGAGTGCCCACAACTTGAGAAATCAAGGAAAGGTGGCTTCAAAGGTAAGAAGAAGAAAGGTCTCATGGCTACATGGGATGATTCAGATTCATCATCTTCTGAGGATGATGAGGAACAAGCAAACATGGCTCTCATGGCTACCATAGGCTCAGACAGTGAAGAAGAAGATAAAGAGGTAGATTCTAACACATCTTCTAATATTCAAATAGCTTTTGATGAACTGTTAGATGAGTCCTCAAAGCTCAACAATGAGTACAAATCTTTGAAAAAGAAATTCTTAAAACTCTCTAAAGAATTTCAAATACTCACTGAGGAGAATGAGAAACTCAAACTGAAACCACCATTTGGTGAGTAATAGTTTTAACAAGAAGAATAAGGTTGAATGCAACTCTTCAAAATATGAAGAGGATTTCAAAGATTTCTTGCTGAATGTGTCACACGAAGCAAACAAGCATCTATGATCCGGGAGTAAGTCAAAATGGTAAAAAGGGTCTTGGTTATAACCTTGAAGAACCAACTTTTCAAAACACCAATTTGAAAACCAAAGACTCCAACAATCACAGTGACTGTTTACTTTGTACTTTCTGCAATAAGAAAGGGCACATTAGGAGTACTTGTTATGAACTAAAAAACAAGAAGGACACGTCTCCTTCTAGGACTAACAAAAGAGGACCCAAAAAGATTTGGGTACCTAAGGATAAAATTATATATGTTGCAGATTTGCTTAGCAACAGAGTTACTACACCAGTCCTGGTACTTGGACAGTGGCTGCTCACGTCACATGACGGGAGAAAGGCGTATGTTCCAAGAACTCCATCATGAAGAAGGTGGAAATGTTGGTTTCGGAGGAAATCAGAAAGGTAAAATCATTGGAAGTGGAAAAGTTGGTAAGAGCTTTCTTCCTTCCATTGATAATGTATTATTAGTGGATGGCTTGAAGCATAACCTACTAAGTATAAGTCAATTATGCGATAGTGGTTATGATGTTGCCTTTAATGACACATCATGTATAGTCAAAAGCAAGAAAGATGGATCTATTCTTTTCAAGGCAAAGAGAAAAAATAATATTTACAAAATTAAACTTTCTGAGTTGGCAAATCAAAATGTAAAATGTTTTTTGTCAATTGATGAAGAGCAATGGACTTGGCACAAAAGATTGGGTCATGCCAGCTTGAGGTTAATCTCAAAGCTTAACAAGAAAGGACTTGTTAGAGGCCTACCAAATCTTAAGTATCAATCTGATGCTCTTTGTGAAGCATGTCAAAAAGGGAAACAAACGAAATCTTCTTTTAATTCCAAAAATATTGTTTCCACCTCAAGGCCACTTGAGCTTTTACATTTAGATTTATTTGGACCAACCAGAACTACCTCTCTGTCTGGAAAGAAATATGGTCTAGTCATTGTCGATGACTATACTAGATGGACATGGGTAAAATTCTTAACCCACAAGGATGAGTCTTTTACAGTGTTTTCTGTATTCTGCAAACAAGTGCAAAATGAAAAAGGCTTTTGTATTACTACTATTAGAAGTGATCATGGTGGTGAATTTGAAAATGAATTATTTCAAAAATTCTATGAAGAACATGGCATCTCTCACAATTTTTCATCCCCTAGAACACCACAACAAAATGGTGTTGTAGAAAGGAAAAATAGATCTTTGCAAGAAATGGCCAGAACCATGATTCACGAAACTAATGTTGCAAAGCACTTTTGGGCAGAAGCAGTAAACACTGCATGCTATATTCAAAATAGAATCTATATTAGACCTATCTTGAATAAGACTCCTTATGAATTGTGGAAAGGAAGAAAACCCAACATTTCATATTTTCATCAATTTGGGTGTGACTGCTTTGTTCTCAATACAAAGGACAGTCTAGGAAAATTTGATTCTAAATCACAAAAAGCTATCTTTTTGGGATATTCTGAACGCTCTAAAGCATACAGAATATACAACAAAGAAACATTAATTGTTGATGAGTCAATACATGTGAAATTTGATGATAAGAAGCCTGATAATGACACGTCAGAGCTAAATGAAGCTTTTGCAGATTTACAAATTTGTAAGGAAACAAAAGCAGATGTCACAGTCTTGACTCGATGATGTCTCCGTGTCGACTCGGTGAAAAAGGAATATCCATAACAGACTGGAAGTTCAAACCTGATCACCCAAAGGACCAAATAATTGGTGAACCGAGTGATAGAGTTAGAACAAGATCTTCTCTTAGAGATCATGCTGATTTGGCACTTCTATCAGAGATAGAGCCAAAATCTATTGATGAAGCTCTAACTGATGATGGATGGATTATTGCTATGCAAGAAGAGCTCAATCAATTTCAGAGGAATGATGTGTGGAAGCTTGTGCCTCCTCCAGAGAATAAGCTAGCAATTGGAACCAAGTGGGTCTTCAGAAACAAACTTGATGAAGATGGTAAAGTGGTAAGAAACAAGGCTAGACTTGTTGCTCAAGGGGAGTCACAAGAGGAAGGGATTGAGTACACCGAAACTTTCGCCTCCTGTAGCTAGACTTGAAGCCATTAGAATTTTGTTGTCATTTCTTTGCACATCATGGCATTACTTTGTACCAAATGGATGTAAAAAGTGCATTTTTAAATGGTTTCATAAATGAGGAAGTGTTTGTGAAACAACCACCTGGTTTTGAAGATATTGAGTTTCCTGAACATGTCTTCAAACTTAAAAAGGCACTTTATGGTCTTAAACAAGCTCCTAGAGCCTGGTATGACAGATTAAGTTCCTTTTTAATGTCAAATGATTTTGAAAGAGGACAGGTGGACACTACTCTATTTAGAAAATCATCTAAAAAGCATTTCATTATAGTTCAAATATATGTGGATGACATTATCTTTGGTGCTACTAATGAGTCTCTTTGTAAGGAGTTTTCTAAGCTTATGCGAGCAATTTGAGATGAGTATGATGGGAGAATTAAAATTCTTCCTTGGTATTCAAATCAAGCAATGTCAAGATGGAACTTATATTCATCGGACTAAATATGTGAAAGAAGCTATTTGAAGAAGTTCAAGCTAGAGGAAACCAAACCTATGAGCACACCAATCCATCCAACATGTGCTGTTGGCAAAGATGAATCAAGTAAAAAGGTAGACCAAAAGGTATATAGAGGTATGATTGGTTCACTCCTTTATCTCACATGACCTCAAGGCCTGATATTATGTTTAGTGTGTGCTTATGTGCAAGATTTCAATCTGATCCTAGAGAATCTCACTTAATGAAGTTAAAAGGATATTTAGGTATCTTAAAGGAACTACTAATCTTGCTTTGCTTTATAAGAACTCGAGATAATTACAAGTTAGTAGGTTTCGTGATGCCGACTTTCTTGAGACAATTGAAAGGAAAAGCACAAGTGGTGGTCGCCAATTTCTTGGAGCAAATCTTGTCTCTTGGTCCAAAGAAAAGACAAAGCACAATTGCACTATCCACACAGGTTTAGTACATATCTCGCCGCAAGTCGTAGCTCACAACTACTTTGGATGAAGTATCAACTTGAGGACTATCAGACAAAGAGAGTAAAATCCCTATATACTGTGATAATACTTCTGCTATATGCTTGACTAAAAACCCTATTTTGCATTCTCGAGCCAAACATATTGAAATTAAACATCATTTTATTAAAGACTATGTTCAGAAAGGGAGTCTTGAAATGAAATTTATTGATACGACCATCAATGGGCAGACATCTTTACAAAACCCCTTGTCAAGATAGATTCAACTTTATAAAAAGAACTTGAATTTCCTTCTTATAAAGGAATAGGTGTTTGATCTGAATATAGTTGACTCTGTTTGACTAAGTTGACTCTGTTTGAATTTAGTTGACTCTGTTTGACTAAGTTGACTCTGTTTGAATTTAGTTGACTCTGTTTGACTAAGTTGACTCTGTTTGAATTTAGTTGACTCTGTTTGACTAAGTTGATTCTGTTTAAATATAGTTGACTCTGTTTGACTATGTTGACTCTGTTTGAATAAAGTTGACTCTGGTTGAATAAAGTCGACTCTGTTTGATGTGTTTGACTTGTTGACTCTGCGTGAGTGTGTTGGCTATGTCGTAGTTAAATCTGTTGATTCTGTTGATTATCTTATCTCGTTATATTCTTTTCATTAACTGTTCGTATGATCATTGCATAGCTGTCTCTGGGAATCTTAAGTACACGTGTCTCTCTGAGACTGGTTGATGCGTTAGTGAGTGACATTTGCTTTTACTGAGTCATAATTGATTTTATCACAAGAATGACAGCTTTATCGCGCTTTTCAATTTTGACAGCTACTCTTTGGAAAAGACAAATTTATTTTAATTCATTTCAAATCGGGCGTATGGTGCTTAAACTTCTCGAACACGCTTATTACCCACTCACTCACATCACTCACTACCCACTCTATCTCTCAAAGAGAAGTCTACACATTTCGTAACCCTAAACCCTTTCATCTTTGCACTCTGTGTTTCTCCGATTTCAACAATGGTCGCTCCACAAGTAACGCTGAAAATCTTCAAACCTCGGACCTCAAAGTGTTGGTGGAACACGGCAAGGTTCGAGGATATGGCAAATGAAGGATACGACTTGAGCTGATTTCATCGACATGGGGATAATGGATTTCTTCTACATGACCAACTCACCTATGAGAATCGTGAAGGAGTTACGGACTTATGCTTGGAGTAAAGATAAGACCATTCGAGTCATGTTCAAGGCAGGCGCATTGTGGTCACTCAGACCTAATTCTTTGAAATCACCCATTGCCCTAATGATGGAGCGGTTGAAACCGCTGGTTGGGAAAAATGATGCTGGTGGTGGGATGTCGTGAATGAAACCATCTATGAGAAGTCTGAGGGACCAAGGCAATGGACATGAAGAACGTGTTTCGAGCAATCGCTCGTAATCATCATGAACCGCTTGGTGCCAAAATCCGCTCTGTGGATACCGCCAAGAAGACCACAAGTTCATAATGTGGAATTATGAACTCAAAGCAAAAATCAACCTTCCACAGATAATTTTTGAACATCTGCGAAGAGACTTAATGTACTCGAGAAAGGAAATATATGAATATCCCTTATGGAAAGCTGTTGTCAGCAATTATGGAGAACCAAGGTCTTATAAATCTTCTTCAAGGTCTCAACACCTTGGAAGCAGGGCTTGCCCTGAAAACGATGGTGATTCCTATTCTCTCTTCAGACAATCTAAGGAGAATGGGACTCCTTTCCAAGAAGGTTATTGCTGCAATTCAGCAAGGTGAAGAAGGAGCAAGGAAGAAAGTTGTGAAGAAGGGGAAGAAGATTGTGGTGGACTCTGGTGTCTCTACTGGACCAACCAGAAGGGTCACTCGAAGCACAGGCATTCACATTGCCTCAGAATCCCCTCAGCTCACTCTCCCTGTGAGACCTACATGCATGCCCTCTATGCTTACAGAGGAAGAAGAAGAGAAGAAACTGGAGATTGATCAAATGATAAAGGAAAGGTTAGAGGAAACACGACTATATCATGAAGCAAGCTTGGTCAGCAGCCTTGTGCAGTGAAACCTTTGCACCTCCAGATTCGTGCTCCTACCTCCGACCCTAGAGTTGGCTATTCTCGCCGAGCCCGCCTCTGCTGATCCCGCCGTAAGCCACCCCAAAAGGATACACAAGGTTGGAGATGCCCTGGGTAAAGGAAGAAGGCACTTGATAAGGTAGTTGATTTATATGATACTACTTATCAATCTGGTTCTGTTCCTGTTGCTTCTACAGTTGTTGAACCCCCTCCATCACAATCCTTGCCCAAACCTAAACCCCAATCTGTCTCTGCACCCAAACCAACACCTACCAAAAAGCCTTTGCCGTCTTTACCCTCAGACTCATCTTCATCGATGAAGATGATGTTGCTCCCTCGAGGACTAGACAAAGACCTCAACCACAGGTTCAAATTCCTATATTGAACCTTTAGCCTCTTTACCCCAGATTCCACTATACCTCAAACCCAAACACCTTCACCACCTAAATCACCACCCAAACCAGCTTCTCCACCTAGAACCGCTTCACCCCCTCACCAACAACCAGACCTCAACATACCATGTGAGACTGAGTCCATTTCTGAGGAACCTGAATCTGAGTCAAGGGTTCAAGAGTCTTCATCTCTTGAATCTGGCAATATGGTTGTGTGTGAAACTCAACCTCTTCGCATGTTGCAACCTCTCCCGACTCCTCTTTCGCACTTCCCATAATGGTACCCTTCATGTCTCAACTGTTCTCTCCTCCAAATTCTCCTCTCCAGAAGAACCGAGAATCTGTTGCGTAACTCCTGGGGATGATCTTTGATGATCTCTCTCTTGAGCCTCTGCCACTTCTTCTCATCGCACCCCTGGACCCTCCGAGCCTGGTCTTCGAACCAAGAATTGTGCCCAACGTTCTTCCCAATTTAATTGGTAGCATTGAGTACTTCAAAGCCGAAAGATTCAGTGGAATCTCGTTTACGGGGTTTCCTTGGAAATGACAGATTTGATGAAGTAATCAATGATCTTCTTTGAAGAAGATCGGTATGAGAACCGGGTGTCTGTGGAACACTTGGTTTGACAAGCACAGGCAAGAGCAAGAAGAAAGAAAGCAGAGATGGCATCTTTTCGACATGGAGAGTTCCTCCAAGAGAAGAGGTCACCGTTGTTTGGGAACCGTAACCTGCACCTCCTCCTCGTCCTCCTACTCCTCCAAGAGAACACCTCAGAACTCCACCACCGCACACAATGCTATGGTTGCATCTACTGGATCGGCTTCACATGACAGTCAATCAGTAGTTGTGCCAAAAGAAGTTTTTGATAAATTTGGTTGAAGAAAACAGGCAGTTCAGAAGATTTATGGAATCTACTGATCAAAGGCTGGAAGCCTCAGAAAAGAAGCAAGATTTGATGACTACTCTGCTGCGGCAAATTTTGGAGAGGATGGAGCAACCCTAGAAAACCTTAGGATTTTTTTTTCCCTTTTGATAGATTTGCTTTGAGTTTGTTTTTGTTCACTCTGTTTTTATTTCTAATGAAATTTATGACACTTGAAGTTTTCTCTTTATCTTTCTTTATACTGTTTTGACTGTGATGTTCTTTATTTCTGTCTTAATCTTTTTGTCTGATGACAAAAGGGGGAGAAGAATATAGAGAGTATAAAGCAATTGATGAACCTAGTGTATCAACCAAGTGTCATCATGCATACATTATGTGTTCTGATTAATATATTCCTGTATGCTCAAACTTATATGTCAGAATATCTCATGCTCTGTTACACTTAGAAATATTTATATATGCTTAATTCAAGGAGCCTCAAATCATCTCAATAAATATTTTTTATAAAGAAAAATTGTTCATCAATATATGTATTTGTCATCATCAAAAAGGGGAGATTGTTGGAATCAAGAGGATTCGTAAACAATAACCCTTTAATTGTTTTGATGATAACAAAAGATTAAGAGAACAATTTATTCTCTAACATGGTTATAAGTGTGCGTAAAGTATTTATATTCGGAAAAATTCGCTTGTAAGACTTAGTGAAATCTTGAATTTCACTCTGGAAAGCCCGACTCGCTCTGGTTCTTGGCACATAGAATCTGCTTGGTCAACGCCTGGTGTAAGTCAGCGACTACGGTAGATCGATCTAAGAGACTACACTCTGTTTGGTCAACGCCTGGTGTAAGTCAACGCCTGGTAGATCGCCTAAGAGACTACACTCTGCTTAGTCAACGCTCTGGTCTTCAGTCAACACTCAACAGATTGTGTTATACGTGCTCCATGATAGACTTAGTGCTTTCCTACACGGTTCTGGCATTTGATAGCCCATTAAATTCTACACACAAGAATCGTGATCTGTGAAGCTCGATTCGATAGTAAAATTCAAGTACCTTGTTATACGAGGTATCTTTAGACAAGAAGAATGTCAAAGGATAATATCATCAAGGAAACTTGTGCTTGAAGTGTCTATATTTTTGAAAAGCTCACTAAGGACAAAGTTACTGACATTGTGTATAATACTCAGAATGCTTTTCGTCTTGAAAGCGACGTATCCTGCAAAAGCCGAAATTCAAGGATCTGAACTTTGACTTTGGACAAAATTTGGACAAAAAGAAACGTTGTGCGGACAAAAAGAGACGTTGTGTCACAACGGCACTTTTTCAACCCTAGCTATATATCCTACCTCATACACTGAAGTAAGATAGGAATTGAGATTTCAACAAACGATTTTCAACACAGTTGTACGCAATCTAGCAACTTGAATATTTTTCTGAGTAGTGAGAGCATCAACATCTATCTTCTCAAACACTACCCAATCAAGAGACAGTGAGCAATCAAGAATTCATCCAAGTCTCTGAGATCGTTGAACAAGGCACTTACTGTTTTATTCTTTCTTTTAAGAAAGTTATTTTGTGCTAAAAGTAGTTTCATTGTAAATTCTCTCTGAAGAGAGTTATCTCTATATTGTTTCAAAACTCTTATTTGAATCAGACTTAGCCCAAGAAGGGTCAGATACCTTAGAGGCTCAACTGCATCGAAGTCGTTTCTAAGAAGTTGTGAGTATAGCCAGTTGGCAGAAATATACTCTCAAGTGTAATCGGTTGATTATAGTGGAGAAATCCTTCAAGTGAGTGAAGGGACTAGACGTAGCTATCAGGTGATAGTGAACTAGTATAAATCACTGTGTCTCTTTCTTCTCTCTACTCTTTATTCCTTGCACAGTTTATTCAATATTTATTTTTCATAAACATTTGTATTTGCGAAAAAGTTTTTTAAAAACCCAATTCAAACCCCCCCTTTCTTGTGTTTTGCCACGTTCAGTACGTCCTCCACAAGTCCAGTAGGGTGAGCATTGCTCCTGTTTGCCAACTGAATAACAACACCTGTATTCTGCAAAGGTCCAAGAGCCAGAGAGTTAAAAATAGATGTAGGCATCACATTAATGGAAGCACCTAAATCCAACATGGTATTTTCAAATTTACTCTTGCCTATGGTACATGGAATAGTAAAAATTCCTGGATCCTTGCACTTTTGCGGCATCATGGGTTGTATGAGTGCAGAAACATTGCGACTCATGTTGACCTTTTCATTTCCCTTCAGCCTCCTCCTCCTTTTGTGTGTGCACAGCTCTTTGAGGAACTTAGCATATCTTGGAATCTGCTTAATCGCTTCAAGGAGAGGAATATTCACTTCAACCTTCCTAAATGTGTCCAAGATTTCCCTGTCCTTATCTGCCTCATCCATCTTCTTAGTTATCACAGCCCTTTGAGGAAAGGGAAGTGGTATAAGTTGTGTATCATCATCTTCATCAAGAGGAGAACTAGGTGCAGAAATTGGCTTATCATTTTTTCTGCTGCTTCCACTTGCATTTTCTGCTGGAGGAGGTTCTAGAGTGTTAACAGCTTTTCCAGATCTAAGAGTGATTGCACTGACATTTGCACTGACATTTGGATTCACTCTTTGGTTGAGCAGCAAATTGCCCACCCTTGAGACTGCATCGATTAATGGAAGTTGCTAGTCGCCCAATTTTTGTCTCTAAATTCTGAATGGTTGAATCTGTTCTCTGTTGAAATTGGAGATTTTGGAGTGTCATTTGCTTAACAAGGTCTTCCAATGAAGGTTCAGATTTTCTTTGAAATTTGGCGATGGGGCGAGTTCTTTGCTGAGGCTTTGTGTAGAGGCATCTCCCCATCTCAGGTTTGGATGGTTTCTCCAATTGGGGTTGTACCTGTTGGAAGACAAATCATAGTTGGGCTGGGGCCTATCATTGAATATATTTGCTGCATAGACCTGAGGAGTATTAGCATTGTCACTCTCCTGCAATGTAGGACATGCATCTATAGGGTGCTCTGCCGAGGTGCAAATACCACAAACTCTCGCTGCTTGAGTTTTAGTTACAACTAACTTTTCCACCAATGAAACAAGTTTATCAAGCCTGGTCTCTAAGTTCTTGTGTTCAGCAGCCTGTATCTCATTGACTCCTTTTGTCGGCACCACTGAATTGTTTCTGGTAGTGAACTGCTGAGAATTAATGGACATGTTCTCAATCAGGCTTCTTGCATCTGCTGGGGTTTTATCCACAAGTGCTCCTTCGCTAGCAGCATCCATGATGTTTCGGTCCATAGGCGTGCCTTCATAAAAATCTTTGGATGAGCGGTGTTGAAATCTGATGGTGAGGGCAGCTTGCACACAACTTTTTGAATCTCTCCCAGTATTCATGCAAAGATTCATTCGTAATCTGCCTGATGCCACATATTTCTTTTCTGATTGAAGCGGCTCTAGAGGCAGGGAAGAATTTCTCTAGAAACAACTTCTTTAATTCATTCCAGCTTGTCACAGAACCTGGTTGAAGGTAGTACAACCAGTCCTTGGCAGTGTCTTGCAATGAGAACGGAAAAGCCCTCAGCTTTATGTGGTCTTCTGGGACACCTTGAGGTTTCATGGTGGAGCATACAATATGGAACTCCTTAAGATGTTTGTGGGGATCTTCACCTGCAAGACCATGAAACTTAGGAAGCAAGTGTATTAAGCCAGATTTAAGCTCAAAAGGCACCTCAACATCAGGGTATTCAATGCATAAATCATTATAAGTGACATCAGGTGCAGCAAGTTCCCTTAATGTTCTAGCAGCCATTGTATCAGAATCAAATAGATTATGACTAAAGATGCTGTCACTATCACTATCACTAACTTCTATATGATCCCTAAGTCTATGATGCAATGTTCTCTCAATTTCAGGGTCAAAAGGATGCAAGTTAATAGTATTGGACCTAGTCATGCACTGTATATAGCAAGGAATAGGAAAATGCAACAATTCTAGAAATACCAACTATGTCCCTACGCTAAAATGAATGCAAAAAATAGAAAACGACTAAAATCTAATCTAAAAATTATAAAAATACCACGAAAAATCTAATTAAATCAAAAGAAAGATATGCAAATTTTTTTGGATTTTTTCGGAGATATGAAAAATTAAAAAAAATAATTAAAAATAGAAAACAAGGGAATTTGGGATTTTGAGCCCGTTGTCCCGTAAGCAGTCCCTAATGGGACTATTGATCCTAGATTTTTTTCGGATTTTTCAGATGTGGTTTCGGAGCAATCTGACGAGATTGCCCGAAAACCTATTTTTTTATTATTTTCGCCTACAAACCCTAGAATCAACAGTCAGCAGTCTCAGCGCCTACAACCTGTAACAAGACCTGGAAACACAACAAGAAAAACGCAAGAAACGTCAGTAATTAGTGGGTCCTGAGATTGGTAATCTCTAATTAGAGATCCCCGGCAACGGCGCCAATTTGATCCGCTGTCGCGCACGGGTCAAAATAAATAAAATAAGAATGTAGTAACAAGGCAGTTAACCTTGGTCGTCTCACAGGGATCTCTAATTAACAATAACCAATAACAAGAACACACAAAGAAATAAAATTGGGGATTTTGATTCAAGAAACAGATTATAAAAGATGCAAATATCAATATATAAAACGACTAATCCATCGTTCAAGGTAATTAATACTTGGATCTATCACGGGTTTCAAATGATTATTCTATTTCGTGATTCTATTCTTGTTTGACCATAAAATTAACCAATCAAGCGTCAATTAATTCTATAAGAATTCCCTCTTTGGATTAAGCATCACGTAATTCAATTAATCATGAACAAGGAATAAGCGTCACAAGAGCACAATTAATCTAATAACCGAATTCAATCAAACCTACAACTAAGCGTTATAGATCCTAATAATCTCTATTCGAAATAAACTAAAGCAAGCGTTCAATTTAATTCAAAGAATCTCAAATCGAGAGCAAAACGGTTGATATGATTAAGCATCAATACCCAAAACAAATTTGCAAAGAAATCAAAGAGATGAAAGATCAAAAGGAAAAGAAATAGAAACACAAAAATCGAAATTAACAATAATAATCAAACCTCAAGATCCTTATAAAAACTCCCTAACCAGTGAATTAATCTAAGGTCTTAGCCTTCCATAAAAGGATTTGACAAAAACGAAATTAAGAAGGGGAGAAGGAGAAAAGATTGCTAAAACTAAAAAACGGCAAAATATTCAAAAGTAATCAAAAGGTAAATCCTAAGACTCTAAAAATCCTATTTATAATGTCTCCTTAGGTTAACCTAGGTAACCTGAAGTTTATGACCAAAGAGAAGGGCCCAAAAGAGATTAATTAGCCCAATAACAACTAATCACATGAGTAATTGATCCAAAACTCGCAGTGAACCTCGCCTGCAGTAGTAAAGTGGATTTTTGACCTTCAAAACGGCAGAACTGGGCTTCGGTGCCAACATAAGAATTGTAGCTCTGCTTCTTAGCTTTCCAACGCCATAAAGAACACTGAAATCGGACAAGTATAGCCCAAGTTATGGCCTGTAGAAGAGACATGGGTCAGGATGTAATAAAATCCGAAAATTAGCAAATAATTCCACTGAAGCCCAATCAAGACCCAAAGATATAAAATCATGTTAAAAAGTAGTTGTTGGGCAAAACACACAATTAAGAACACCAAGTGCAAAGCTATAAAAGATGCATTAAAATGCGTTGATCAAATTCTCCCACACTTAAGCTTTTGCACTCCGAGCAAAACTCATGGTTAAAACAAAGCAAAGATGCATTTCCAATGAATCCCAAGGATGCATAGTGGCAAGCAAAATGCTTATTCAAGGTTTCAAGGACTCATGGCAATCATGAACAACATCTTATTACTTTCAAAGCAAACAAGAGGATAGAATAACCAAGAAATGCATCAAAAGTGATAGAATCCTCACAGAAAAATATTTCTCTCAAACTCTCAAGTGTCTAGGCTAATGTTTACACTCAAATCACATCATGAAAGCTAGCACTACCATAGGCTTGACAAGACTCTAACATCCACACTTGAAACACATGCACACACAGATCAAAAGGTCTTTATTAAGGTTATAATGAGGCTAAGGTCAAGGTGGGATAATTGAAAGGGTAACTAGGCTATAAAATCAAAGAGGATAGAGGAGCAATGGAAAACAATTGCCAAATAATCATGTGGGGCAATTCAACCAAATTTCAATCAATTTTCCACTTTCACACTTTTCTTCTTTTTCTCTTCTTTTTTACCAAAAGTTGTGCTCCACTATTTTTATTTTTTTTTTCTGTTTTTTTTTACTTGCCAAAATCCCAATGAAACACAACAATACATTAGATATTCTACCACTCTCACATTTTTGAGCCCCCCCACACTTATGCAAAATTTATTCTCATTTTTTTTTCAAAGCTCCTTTATCCCCTAAGATTGGGTCATATCATGGTTTTTCACTTTTAGGCTTGTAATGAGCTATAAAACAAAGAATGAGATAAATAGGCTCAAAGGGCTAAACAAAGGGATAATTGCAAGGTAGGCTTATTTGGCTAGTGGCTAAAAAGAACAAAATTGCCTAGATCATTTCAATACATGCATGTGAACAAGAGTTTCAACAAGAGTCAAGTCAAGTTCTAGAGTAACCAACAATCATGAGTGAAATCACACAAGAAAGAAAGAGAATGGGAAAATGTATTCCATCCATTATAAGGCCCAAATCTCACCAAGGAAAATGATCTATCACAAAAGATGCACAATTTAATATTCCAATCCAACTTATCACACTAAGAATGCAAGGAAGTCATCCATATCATGCCACAAGACCTATAGTCCTAGAATAGTGAAATCACTCCCCACTCATATAAACCTAGAAATCCAATGAAAATGCATGCAATTTTTTTTTATAATAACAAAAAACTCAAACAAAAAACAAAAACAACACTACGCTAAAAGATCCCCCCCACACTTAAATCACACATTGTCCTCAATGTAAGCAACAAGTATAAAATAAGAGTAAGGAGTAAGGAAAGAAAACTCCTCTTCAAGGTGGCTTTTTCAAGTGGAGCTCTTCTACAGCTCTCTTCAAGTCTGGGCTCTCATGGAAAAGCTTGAGGCGGTGTCCATTGTCTTTGAAGACTTTCTTGGTGGCTTCACTTTTTATTCCCTTTGCATCATAAGGAAAAATTCTAGTTGCAACAAAAGGGCCAATCCACTTGGATCAAGCTTACCCGCCATGATTTTAAGGCGAGAATGGAACACATGGAAGTGTTTGATTTTCTTCTTCTTCACAACATCCTTCTTACGCTTCAATGGAGGGAAGTATCTTGGTGGATGGAGTTACATCAAGTTTGCGGTGTAGCAACATCATTTGTAACATTAGCAGACATAACCATGCAATTTGTAACATCAGAATGAGTATCTTCAACTAAGTCAGCAAGTACTTCTATTTGAAAAAGAGAAGGCTCTTCCATGGAATGCTTCATAGTAGCATTAAAGATGTTACATTTAACTATGGTATCCCCAAATTCCATGGAGAGTGTTCCAGCATGGACATCAATCTTGGTTCTTGCTGTTCTTAGGAATGGTCTGCCTAGGATGATAGGTGCCCTGCTGGATTGTGTCTCTCCCTCCATGTCCAGAATGTAAAAATCTACGGGAAAAATCAAGTCATTAACCTTAACAAGTACGTCCTCCACAAGTCCAGTAGGGTGAGCATTGCTCCTGTTTGCCAACTGAATAACAACACCTGTATTCTGCAAAGGTCCAAGAGTCAGAGAGTTAAAAATAGATGTAGGCATCACATTAATGGAAGCACCTAAATCCAGCATGGCATTTTCAAATTTACTCTTGCCTATGGTACATGGAATAGTAAAAATTCCTGGATCCTTGCACTTTTGCGGCATCATGGGTTGTATGAGTGCAGAAACATTGCGACTCATGTTGACCTTTTCATTTCCCTTCAGCCTCCTCCTCCTTTTGTGTGTGCACAGCTCTTTGAGGAACTTAGCATATCTTGGAATCTGCTTAATCGCTTCAAGGAGAGGCATATTCACTTCAACCTTCCTAAATGTGTCCAAGATTTCCCTGTCCTTATCTGCCTCATCCATCTTCTTAGTTATCACAGCCCTTTGAGGAAAGGGAAGTGGTATAAGTTGTGTATCATCATCTTCATCAAGAGGAGAACTAGGTGCAGAAATTGGCTTATCATTTTTTCTGCTGCTTCCACTTGCATTTTCTGCTGGAGGAGGTTCTAGAGTGTTAACAGCTTTTCCAGATCTAAGAGTGATTGCACTGACATTTGCACTGACATTTGGATTCACTACTGGTTGAGCAGGCAAATTGCCCGACCCTTGAGATCGCATCGATTAATGGAAGTTGCTAGTCATTCAATTTTTGTCTCTAAATTCTGAATGGTTGAATCTGTTCTCTGTTGAAATTGGAGATTTTGGAGTGTCATTTGCTTAACAAGGTCTTCCAATGAAGGTTCAGATTTTTCTTTGAAATTTGTGATGGGGCGAGTTCTTTGAAATTTCTTTGTGTAGAGGCATCTCCCCATCTCAGGTTTGGATGGTTTCTCCAATTGGGGTTGTACCTGTTGGAAGACAAATCATAGTTGGGCTGGGGCCTATCATTGAATATATTTGCTGCATAGACCTGAGGAGTATTAGCATTGTCACTCTCCTGCAATGTAGGACATGCATCTATAGGGTGCTCTGCCGAGGTGCAAATACCACAAACTCTCGCTGCTTGAGTTTTAGTTACAACTAACTTTTCCACCAATGAAACAAGTTTATCAAGCCTGGTCTCTAAGTTCTTGTGTTCAGCAGCCTGTATCTCATTGACTCCTTTTGTCGGCACCACTGAATTGTTTCTGGTAGTGAACTGCTGAGAATTAATGGACATGTTCTCAATCAGGCTTCTTGCATCTGCTGGGGTTTTATCCACAAGTGCTCCTTCGCTAGCAGCATCCATGATGTTTCGGTCCATAGGCAGCAAGCCTTCATAAAAATACTGGATGAGCAGCTGTTCAGAAATCTGATGGTGAGGGCAGCTTGCACACAACTTTTTGAATCTCTCCCAGTATTCATGCAAAGATTCATTCGTAATCTGCCTGATGCCACATATTTCTTTTCTGATTGAAGCGGCTCTAGAGGCAGGGAAGAATTTCTCTAGAAACAACTTCTTTAATTCATTCCAGCTTGTCACAGAACCTGGTTGAAGGTAGTACAACCAGTCCTTGGCAGTGTCTTGCAATGAGAACGGAAAAGCCCTCAGCTTTATGTGGTCTTCTGGGACACCTTGAGGTTTCATGGTGGAGCATACAATATGGAACTCCTTAAGATGTTTGTGGGGATCTTCACCTGCAAGACCATGAAACTTAGGAAGCAAGTGTATTAAGCCAGATTTAAGCTCAAAAGGCACCTCAACATCAGGGTATTCAATGCATAAATCATTATAAGTGACATCAGGTGCAGCAAGTTCCCTAATGTTCTAGCAGCCATTGTATCAGAATCAAATAGATTATGACTAAAGATGCTGTCACTATCACTATCACTAACTTCTATATGATCCCTAAGTCTATGATGCAATGTTCTCTCAATTTCAGGGTCAAAAGGATGCAAGTTAATAGTATTGGACCTAGTCATGCACTGTATATAGCAAGGAATAGGAAAATGCAACAATTCTAGAAATACCAACTATGTCCCTATGCTAAAATGAATGCAAAAAATAGAAAACGACTAAAATCTAATCTAAAAATTATAAAAATACCACGAAAAATCTAATTAAATCAAAAGAAAGATATGCAAATTTTTTTGGATTTTTTCGGAGATATGAAAAATTAAAAAAAATAATTAAAAATAGAAAACAAGGGAATTTGGGATTTTGAGCCCGTTGTCCCGTAAGCAGTCCCTAATGGGACTATTGATCCTAGATTTTTTTCGGATTTTTCAGCTGTGGTTTCGGAGCAATCTGACGAGATTGCCCGAAAACCAATTTTTTTATTATTTTCGCCTACAAACCCTAGAATCAACAGTCAGCAGTCTCAGCGCCTACAACCTGTAACAAGACCTGGAAACACAACAAGAAAAACGCAAGAAACGTCAGTAATTAGTGGGTCCTGAGATTGGTAATCTCTAATTAGAGATCCCCAAGAATCCGCTAATTTGATCATTTGTCGCGCAGGTCAAAATAAATAAAATAAGAATGTAGTAACAAGGGAGTTAACCTTGGTCGTCTCACAGGGATCCCTAATTAACAATACCCAATAACAAGAACACGCAAAGAAATAAAATTGGGGGGATTTTGATTCAAGAAACAGATTATAAAAGATGCAAATATCAATATATAAAAGCGACTAATCCTTTGGTTCAAGGTAATTAATACTTGGATCTATCACGGGTTTCAAATGATTATTCTATTTCGTGATTCTATTCTTGTTTGACCATAAAATTAACCAATCAAGCGTCAATTAATTCTATAAGAATTCCCTCTTTGGATTAAGCATCACGTAATTCAATTAATCATGAACAAGGAATAAGCGTCACAAGAGCACAATTAATCTAATAACCGAATTCAATCAAACCTACAACTAAGCGTTATAGATCCTAATAATCTCTATTCGAAATAAACTAAAGCAAGCGTTCAATTTAATTCAAATAATCTCAAATCAGAGAGCAAAAACGAAGTTGATATGATTAAGCATCAATACCCAAAACAAATTTGCAAACAGAAATCAAAGAGATGAAAGATCAAAAGGAAAAGAAATAGAAACACAAAAATCGAAATTAATAATAATAATCAAACCTCAAGATCCTTATAAAAACTCCCTAACCAGTGAATTAATCTAAGGTCTTAGCCTTCCATAAAAGGATTTGACAAAAACGAAATTAAGAAGGGGAGAAGGAGAAAAGATTGCTAAAACTAAAAAACGGCAAAATATTCAAAAGTAATCAAAAGGTAAATCCTAAGACTCTAAAAATCCTATTTATAATGTCTCCTTAGGTTAACCTAGGTAACCTGAAGTTTATGACCAAAGAGAAGGGCCCAAAAGAGATTAATTAGCCCAATAACAACTAATCACATGAGTAATTGATCCAAAACTCGCAGTGAACCTCGCCTGCAGTAGTAAAGTGGATTTTTGACCTTCAAAACGGCAGAACTGGGCTTCGGTGCCAACATAAGAATTGTAGCTCTGCTTCTTAGCTTTCCAACGCCATAAAGAACACTGAAATCGGACAAGTATAGCCCAAGTTATGGCCTGTAGAAGAGACATGGGTCAGGATGTAATAAAATCCGAAAATTAGCAAATAATTCCACTGAAGCCCAATCAAGACCCAAAGATATAAAACCATGTTAAAAAGTAGTTGTTGGGCAAAACACACAATTAAGAACACCAAGTGCAAAGCTATAAAAGATGCATTAAAATGCATTGATCAGAGAAGGACCGCCAGGAAACTCTAACCCAACTTAAGGACACGGATGAAAGGTTATCCGTTTTGTCGGCTGAATTAGAGAGGGTTAAGAAGGAAATAGCGGAGTTGACCCCTCAATCGACTGCCTTAACTGAGAAACTCCGTTCTAACTCTCAGCAACGTTATGGTCTCTTCAAGCAATCTTCCTCTTTAGACCGTGACTTAGCAGTATTAGGCGCTCAGAGGACGTGCCTAGAAAAAGATCTTGAAACTAGCAGCGCTGGGTTAGCTGAGGCCACTCAAGCCTGGAACTCCTTTAAGCATCAGCTGGATGAGATTAGGAGACAGGAAGCTGTTGTGGCAGCCGACCCTCCAGCCACCCAACAAGGCGATTCTGAAGGTGCTACTGTCCCACCAGTGGAGGCATTAGTTGACGCACCAGCACCTGAGCCCACCCTAGATGTAGCTGCAGCTTCGGCTACGACTGATGCTCCTGCATCGTCAGCCGATCCAGGTCCTGCCCCAATTGAAGAAAAATCAAGTGATGATCCTGAGGCTGCAGCTCCCTAGCTTTTATATCTTGGGCTAAACTTTTGTAATTTTGGCTAGGTGGCCAGCCTGTGGTCACCAAAAACAATTGCACTTTTATGTTAATGCAACTACTTTTAATTCTCCAATATGCCTTTCCACATAGTGGAATAGTATCTCTTAAGATGTTTTCCATTGATGCTTCTATTTAGTTCTTCGCCTTGCATGTTAACTAGCCGATAAGCACCACCATGATAAGATTTGCTAACAACAAATGGTCATTCCCAATTTGGTGACTATTTCCCAAACTTGGGATCCTTGATCCCAATAGGTAGTATGGTTTTCCAAACGAGGTCTCCTTCAACAAACATTTTTGGCTTCACATGTTTATTATAAGCCCTAGCCATTTTTTGCTTGCTATGCTCAATTTGGTCTAAAGCCATGAGTCGATCTTCGTTAACCGAATCTAACTGCATTAGCATGGCCTGTTGATATTCATCCAGACTTAGCAGGTTTTGCTTTGCTACCCTTAATGAAGTCACTTTTATCTCTAAGGGTAACACTGCATCTTGACCATATGTCAGCCGATACGGGGTAAAACCAGTTGCACTGCACTTGGAATTCCTCATGACCCATAATGCCTCATTCAGTGTTTCATGCCACTTCCTTGGCTTGTCCTCAATGTTCTTCCTGATTATATCAATAAGAACTTTGTTGGTTGCCTCTGCTTAAGCTTGAAATCAATACTGCTTGAAGGATCTTTAAGATAGTCGATTAACTCTTATTTCCAGGAGTCGATCGTTCATATAGGTGCACACTCCCAGATTGGGTATTCTTCCTATTTTACTTCGACTATCATGTCTTTGTACCCTGAAGCTTGTTGAGCCAAATCATTAGCCTCTTCATTCTCTTCCCTAGGAATGTGATGTACTACTGCATCAGCAAACAAGCGCAATAGCCTGCTAGCCATTTCATAGCACTCTTTCAAGTTAGGGTTATTACATCTATATTCCCCAGTTAGCTGTTTTATCACCAACTGTGAATCTCCCATGACTTGAACATAATTCGCTTTCATGGCTGCCAGGATCTTAAGCCCCAAAATCAGAGCTTCGTATTCTGCCTGATTATTAGAATTCCCAAGATCCAGCTGACACATGAATTTCCAACTTTTCCCTGCCGGGTCCGTAATGGTGATGCCAGCACCTACCCCTTTTTGCGTTCTTGACCCGTCAAACGTCGGCGCAAGGTTTCAAGTTAATACACGCAACGTGTTCGACTAACGGGTCATTGACTTCAACACAAGGGTGTTGAGCCAAGAAATCGGCTACTGCCTGACCTTTCATTGCTCTCAATGGAACGTATTTCAACGCAAAAGCATTTAACTTAATGGCCCACTTCATTAATCGACCCTGTAAGACAGGCCTATTAAGTAAATACCTAATAATATCAATTTTGCACAAAACCAATACTTCCTTAGGCAACAAATAATATTCAAGTTTTGTACAAGCATTGAACAACGATAAACATAATTTCTCAATAGGGGTATATCTGGTTTCGGCATCATTCAAGATGCGGCTGAGATAGTATACAGCTCTTTCAGTCCCATCATCAGCATCCTGCGCGAGCAGGTAGCCGATTGACTCTTCTTCTGCAGCTATATACAATTTGAGTGGCCTTCCTGACACTGGAGGTGTTAGCACAGGAGGTCTGACCAACCCTTGCTTAATTTGATCAAAGGCCTGTTGTTGCTCTTTCCCCCATACCATATCCTCCGTATCCTTTAATTTCAGCAAAGGGGAAAAAGCCTTCATTTTTCCAGCCGAATTAGCTATGAACCTCCTTAGGAAATTGATCTTGGCAATCAAACTTTGCAGTTCCTTCTTGTTCCTAGGAGGTCTGGCCTCCAGGATAGCTTTCACCTTGTTCTTGTCTACTTCTACTCCTTGATGGTGGACCAAAAATCCTAGGAAATTGCCAGCTGCCACTCCAAAAGTACATTTGGCAGGATTCATTTTCAGCCCATGGGCTCGCATCCTCTTTAGGGCATGCTCTAGATCTACTAGGTGGCTTTCAAAACCCTCAGACTTGACAACCACGTCATCTATGTACACTTCCATGGTCTTGCCGATCAAGTCATGAAAAATGGAGTTCATGGCCCTTTGATAAGTGGCTCATGCGTCTTGAGCCCAAAAGGCCTGACCACCCATTCATAGATCCCCAATGCTCCTGGACACCTGAAAGCTGTCTTGTGAGTATCTTCTTTCGCTAGAAAGATCTGGTTATACCCTGAGTATCCATCCATAAAGGTGAGAATACCATGTGTGGCTGCCGCATCGACTAACATGTCAGCCACAGGCATAGCGTACTCATCCTTTGGAGTGGCCAAGTTCAAGTTTCTGTAGTCAATATATACTCTTATCTGGCCATTCTTCTTGATGACAGGGACTATATTAGATAGCCATTCAACATACCTGGCTGTTCTTATAAAGCCTGCCTTCAGTAGTCTTTCAATTTCAGCTTTAATTTGAGGCATCAGCTGGGGATTGAACCTGCGAGGCGCCTGCTTGAAAGGTTTGTATCCTACTTTGATAGGCAACCTGTGTTCCACCAATTTCCTCGCCAAACCAGGCATTTCGAAGTAATTCCAGGCAAAGCAATCTTTGTACCGCTGGATTAATTCGACTATCTTACCCCGTTTGTCTTCCTCAAGCAACCCACCCAGCTTCACAATTTTGGGTTGTTCTGACGTACCCAAATTGATCTCAATTAAAGGATCCTCTGCCTCAAAAGCAGGAGCCGTCTTGTGAAGAGGGGAGTCCAATTCCATAGGCTCAGCTGCACACGCCTTATCAAGCTCAGCTGCCGCACCTTCCTCCTTGGAGAATAGGACCTCCTCTTCCTCTTCAGTATCATAGTCTTCCATCATGGCATCCATCACTTTGGACTCGGCCTTAAAGATTTCTAGCCGACCCAAAAGGTCTTCGAGTACCTGTGGTGCCCTATTCATTAGTCACCTGCGCATTAGGCCGTGGCTCGGCCTGAGATCTTAGCTTGAATCCCTCATTAGTAAGGTTGCATGCTTTCCAGGCGCCTTCTTCATAATCCTCTGGGATGGCAATAGGACCTAGGTGTGGGGAATAGAATAAGGCTTCTAGCATCTTTACTTCAGCCGAAAAAGGATTCTTGTCTGCTTCGACTGTCTCAACATTGTCTCCAACCCAAAACATAAGCTTCTGATGAAGTGTGGAAGGGACACGCTGACTTGTATGAATCCAATCCCTTCCCAGGATTATGCTATAGGAGGGTTTGCCATCAACCACAAGGAAAGCTGCTTTGATGGTTTTGGGGCCTACCGTGACTTCGGCTATCAAGACTCCAAGTGCTCTGGAAGGTTCCCCCAGGAAATTGGACATTTTCATGTTGGTAGGGACTAGGTCCTCAAGACTTTTTCCAAGTTTCCTCATGGTCGTCACAGGCATGACATTTAGCACAACCCCTCCATCCATGAAGACTCTTCCAAAGATCTTCCCGTTGATATAGGCCTTGATATAAAGGGGCTGCAGATGTTTCACCATTTCTTCTGTAGGTTTCTCAAACACTACCTTGGTAACCTCATCAGCCGGTGTATCGGCTAACGTGGCCCATTCTGTCTCCTCAGCAAACACGTCTCCCTCCAAACCTCCTGGTTGTGAGTTGTTTGCCCAAAACTCTTTTGGGAATAAGCTAATAGCCTCTATCTCAGCCAGTAGGCCATCAGCTTCTTCATTGAACAGGAGATCCAACAAGGAATCTTCCATGATATCGTCCTTCTCCCAATACCTCTCTGGGATCACTGAACCTTCTATAGTGATTGCCTCTTCGCCTATGTCGACTGAGGCGATAAGACCTCTACGCTTGAGAACAGGTTCTGTTCGATGTCGGCTCTATACTTTCACACTTCCTCTTTCCCAGCTTCCTCGGCCTCGGCTTTGGGAAAGCCTTATCCGATGCTTCATTCACGGTTTCTAAGGGGATCTCGCTCTTTTCATCGTTCTTTACATCGGCTATCATCTGCAGAGTTTGTTTCATCTTCCGGATGCACCTCATTCTCTGCATTCTTCTCTTTTGGGGTCTTGATAGCACGGTATCGCTTTTTGTCTTTGGCATACTTATTCAAGAACCAGTGCCCTTCTTTGACGTTAGCCGGGGGTTTTAACATTCTCTGAGTCCTCAACTTCTCATCATTCCTTACTGTTATCTTCAAGGAAGGCATGCCCCCTTCTACCGTGAACTCAGCTACCCTTCTTTTATCCTTGGGGACAGGTTCCTCATCCATCTTGGGCAAAGATAGCCTACCACTTTCTCTGAGGGTTAGCCGATCTTGCCCCCCAGTTTTAGCGATGGGTGCCTTACTCTTCTCCTTGTCAGGCTTCCCTGTTAGGGCCTGGCCATGTGTAATGTACTGTTTTACTAATTCCTGGGTGAACCTACCTGGTTTAGGTGGCTTGCCCCCTGCCTATGTCTTACCTCTGGTTAGGGTTTTCCCAATTTGTCAAAAGCGAAACCACAGCGACTGAGGTTTGATCGATCAATATGGGTTGAATCGGCTGATCCCTTTTTTGGCCTCCAGACTTGTTGTACAGATATCCTGTGCTTGTGGCTGGGTCCTTCGTCATCGAATCCTGAGAATGGGACCAGGCTTATCCCAAGGGCAGGGAATGGATCAAGATCCACCGTCATTTCGTGATTCCTTTGTCCATGACTTGAACTCCCTCTTTTATCCCCTTCTGAATGGCCTTCCTGAAAACCATACAATTTAGAGTCGCATGATTATAAGAGTTGTGCCACTTGCAATATTTCTTATCTTTTAACTCCTCAGCAGGTAGGATCTTGTGCCCATCCAAAGAATTAATCGCTTATCCTTAAGCAAGATCAATATTTCCCGACCATTTTCTGAACCTTTCCACAAAATCGTGAATGATTCATCTACTGTTGTCTCGGGTTCATGAGGTCGGCCATGATGACTTCGGGTTGGGGCGATGAGAATCTGTCATGAAAGCACCTCTCCATATCGACCATGTTTGTATGGAATTAGGTAGTAAAGAGGAATACCATGTAAATCTTTGTCATTAAGTGACAAGGGGAACAACTGCAACTTGTGATATTCATTCCGGTTCCCTTCACCACATTGGGCAGTAAACCTGCCTATATGCTCCATAGTCGATTTGCCATCCTCTCTGGAGAAAGTAGCGGAATGTGGAGTCTTATACCCTCTGGCGGAGGTACCAATCTATCTACCCACTCGGTATGGTTTCCTATAGATTGGACGATCCAAAGGCTTCAAAGAAGACACCAAAGTATTTCTTGATGGTGTCTGCAATGATGGTGGGTCTAGCATTTGTGAACCCCTGGCCTCACTTCTCCCAAGTTAGGAGCGTAGTTTGTGGTTCTTTGTCTCCAAGTTGGGGATGTGGTGGGATACTTGTTACGGAGGATTGGGGCGACTGGTTGATTAAACGATGGAGGTGGGTAAACCCCATGGTCGCTCCATGTTCCGCTTCACCAGGTGCCCTGTATTGAGTTCGAGAACGCTTGTGTTAAATGGTAGAGGTGGGATCTGTCCCCATGACTACTCGCCATCAAACCAGGTGCCCTTGGAGGAGTTGACCCCATTTGGCGCTGCAGACCGCCAGATAGGATGGATAGAATGGAAGGTTAGTCGATCTGGTGGAACATTGTTCCATGATCGCTCTGCATATCCCCCAGGTGATCTTGTACCACCCATTCTTGGGCCAAGAGTTTGCCCCCCAGTGTACTGTGGGTTAGTCGCCTGCACAGCAGAACCATAAGGCTGAGCACATGGCATAGCTTGCGGCATACCAATTGGTCCCACTGCATCCGGTGGCCTCCTAGCCATCTGCACCTGTCCAAAATGAAGATTAGCCTGGTTAGTCATGTCATTCGCCACCTGTTGACCTCCAGTGTTCAACGTGGCAAAAGCACCATGCTGGGAATTACTTGGATTAAAAGGTACCTGTACTATATTCGGCTGAACCTGAATTGGTCCTGCCTGGGTAGGGTACCCCACTTGCGTTGGGATAGTAGAATTGATAGAGCTTTCACTTGGGTGAGCCCTCTTAGCCTCTATCTCCCTGGCTTGCTGCACTTCGTTATGTACCATGGGTTTCACAATATCAGCCAATTGTTGTGACACTTCGTACATGATATCATTGATTCCCAAATCGAGTTGTTGGCGTATAAACGAAGTGGTCATCACCAGCGGGGTCTCATTGGGCTCGTTGGGTTGAGTTTCAGCTCCTATCTCCACTTGTATTTGCTCTGCTGGTGGAACATGGCTTCCATGGGATGGGCTTCCTTCAATCGGTTTCTTAGGATTGCTTTTTGCAGTCATATTGCTCAAACTTTTGCCCGAACGCAAGTGCATACGCCAATGGTAATCCTGACCTGGGGATTCGAACATGTTGATTCGTTCACCTTTGGTCCCGCCGGGCGTGCCAATTTTGTTGTCTGGAATGCCAATTAGCCGCAGATCGGCTAAATTCCAAAACAGTGATTCCCTTTTTCTTCAAGCGAATACGCCAAGGAAGGAACTCTGTTCCTTAGCTATGGGTTCCTTAACTCACTCCAGAAAGGTTTAAGTCGATGAACTAAGATAAAAATTGGGACATAAAGGTAAACATAAATGCGACTGAATAAAAGCTTGAGCGAAAAATAAGTTGTTTGATTGATTGTTCTTTTAAACATGCATACAACTTGGGTATTTATAATAACAGCTAAGAACTACCCCTATCTGCCACGTTTGGTTGGCTAACAACGATATATTCCTAGTTGGCGGTTACTTGGCTGAGTGGTGCCATGCTCCACTAACCACGATCCTAAAAACTAAGCGCACTAGTACATTATGGCTGCGCCACTTCAATCAACGGTCCTCTCCATGTAAACCTCTCCTCAGATTTCTTCGCCCAGCTCCTAAAACTATGGAGAACAATTTTGACCGGTTTTACCTTAGATATTTAATTAATTCAAAATTATTTCCACGTCATTCGGCTCGTGGAGCAAGAATCTGATCCAATATGTGACTTCATGCTAACCCAATGGACCCAAATATCTTCCTTGAAGCCCAGTAAACCCAAAGCCCATTTTTCACTTCTGATTTCCTGCCTGCGGCTCTGTCAGCTGCAAGATCGACTATCATGCATTTCGGCTGACGCCCAATCGGCTATTTGATCCATTCGACTGTGGCTGGCTTTGGCTAATTCTAAAGAATATTTTTAGGTGTAAACAGACTGAAAAGTCGCAAACCACCATTGTTTTCTGCAAATTTTTTTTTAAAAAAAAACACTGAAGCATCGTGGAAAACACTTTCGTGCTCACTCTTGTTCTCGGATATCGATAATGCAACTTTTCAATCTGCAGACCTCTATCGTGTTTTTGGTAAAAAATAAATTCCTTAAAAGAAGAGAATTAGATGTCGTTCGCCGAACATGTAGCCGATGATTTTGGCTCTTTCACAGTGGATGGTTTGGAGTCTCTCGCAATGAGGTTGAAGATGATTCTGGGTGGTTTCTGGAAGTGTGATTCCCATGATTGTTTTTTTTCAGTATTTTGAAATTATAAAATTTAAAAATAAAGCATGAGATAATAATGACCGTTAAAATTAATTGATGGCTAGGATGTACTTACTTTACTCATGACTCACTTTCGAAGAGCCAAATCTAGCAATAATAGTGCCGCCCTCCACATATATGTTCTTTATTCCTCAAATATAGACATTAATTATGTCATTGTGTTACTATCTTTCAAAAGTAACACTACAATAAGTCGGAGTTTTCATTAAAATTTTACATACATAAATAAAACAGACCATTTTTTGAGTTCAAAATCATGTGAACAGAAAAAATTGCTCTCCTCAAAATCTTTCTCCTAACCTAACAAATGAAGAAGTATAAGTGTATATGAGTCGGTTTAAGTCAAGTTTTGCTACATCATTACATATGAACTAATCAAAAGCTTCGGTTTTATTAAGATCAAATTCTTGTGTTTTTTTGTTAAGCTCGAATTAAACCAACCCAATCAAGAATGAGTTATTTCGGGTCAAGTCTATCGATCGGGTTAGACGTTATTCTCAATTTTAAAAACCTGTTTAAAAAAGTTCTAAGAAAACCTATATTTACATGTCACTGGATCATGTGTTCAGGTTGGGTCTATATATCTGTTAGCTACTTAGCTAAATTCTAATTAAATAGACAAAGCCTTTTAAAAAGAAAGTAATTATATACCATCAGGTTTGTATGATTGGTTAAGGTTTGAAAGTTGATTAAAACTTGTTACCTGAACCAATCGAGCTTAAATTTGGTCAATTTGGTTTGGGTTCGATGCAAACAAGAATGGGTGTTTGGTGAAAAAGAATAGTAATTTCTTATTTCCCACAAAACACGGCATTGAAAGTGTACTCGATCGGGATGGAGGAACAGAGAAACACACACACACCCACCCTAAGACCCTTGCCATAAGCATCTTTCTTATAATTAACGTCTCGCAATAAGTCACTGACCCACAAATAATTTCGTGATGTAACCGTAATCTGAAATCTGAATAAAAACCTCACTTAATTATATAGTTTAAATTTGGGGTATCCCGGGGCATCTTCGATTAATATATAGAGACACAAGATAAGTAAAATTTTATGGTTGCATAAGAAAATAAGGGAGAAGCTGCATGACTATTTCTCTATAAGCGTTATTAGGAGTACGATTATCCCAATAATGTAAGGCATGATCCGTGAGAATATAATAATTTCCTAATAGAAATAGAAACGAACAAAAGGGAAACCAAACTCACGATCGAAAATACCAAGGTTATATAGTAAATGTAGCGAGGTGTGGAAAAGGAAAAGTAATTGTAATGACGTGGCAACAAAATCAACCAGATAGATGGGGCCCTTTAATTCAACTATCAACTATATATGGCAGGACAAGCACACCTTAATTAGGCGCTATTTTGAATTCCGGGTGTCTATGCTACAATAATTAATGGTCTCAAGTCTCAATTCTAAACACCGGTGAAAATGATTGAACCTTTGAAAATATGGAAAGGAGACAAAGATCTGGCATGATCTTATATGTGGGACTTCCACTGCTACCTCGAAGATAAAAAGAAAAGCAACATACGCAAAGCCCTCTGTTTTTATTTATCTACCGTTGCAAACTGTGGGCGATGGTTTGGTGAGTAGTACTACAATTTACTAGCTAGCGGGTCGACACTGCTCGCTCCACGGTTCAGCATCCATTGATATCTTTTCTGGATTTAATTCCTCTACGTCTTTGTAATACCGACAGTTTGATGTAGTATATGCCTAAATTGGAATCAATGATTTTGACTTGGATGATGAAGACGTAGCGATGTAAAGTAATACAATAGGTTTTATAACGAGTGCCCTAGCTAAAAGCATTAGTTAATGGAATTTACACTATTTTTCGTTTAATGACCTGATCCGAATGTGTCTTCTTTAATATCTATATAGTATAGGAGGTGGTTTTCACGTGTTTTAAAATAAGCTTTTTCTTAATAATTTGGTTTTGAAATACAGTTAAATTTTTTCATATGAAAAGGGGGTAGATTAAACCTACATAACACATGGACACAGTTACACCATTAATAAACCTTAAAAACTGATTTTATTTTTTTTTGCAAATTGCCAGATGTATAACATCTATTTGTTACATTGATTATTTGTGTCAAATCTCGTAAAATTTGAACAACAATAAATATATGATTCCTATTTTCAAATATATCATAAGTTTATATGACTTTAATCTTCACATATCTCTCAATAACATATTAAATGGTCTTATATTAATATACAATTTTTTTATAGTTATTAATATACTATTTTATAGATGTGATATATATATATAAATAAAAGAAGGTTGTCTAGGGGCAACATTGAAAATTTTCTTTGTCCATTTATGGGTTAATTGGTAATTTTACAATTTAATTAATAGTTTTAAAATAAAAAAATATAATTATTTTTAATTAGTGTTCTCAATTAGTTTTTATTGCATTAAATTGTAACAAAAAATTAACAATAAAATATATGTTTTGTCAAAATAACAATAAAATATATGTGCAGTTCAAACATAAGTTTGATTTTTATATACAAAACTAGAAAAGAACAATACCGTCAAAAATGAAATAACCGTCGAACAAAAAAAATGACGTTACATATTAGAATATAATTTGTTAATTTAAAACGAACACCATTAAAAAAAATTACAGCTAAAAATAAAGACAAGTGTATTTTTTTAAAAAAAAAAATTGCAACAAAAAGGGAAAATATTTAATTTATGTTAATTAAACTAGATATTTCATTAGTATTTTTTATGTAAAACTAGATATTTGATTACTAATATAATATCATATGGAAAAGTTAAGTTTTTTCTGAAGAATATAATATCATAGGGAGAACAAAGAACACAATACATTGAAGTGAAGAAACGCATATAAACCATATATGTTTGTTTTGGTACCTTATATTTTATTTTGGTAAAAATAAATGGCATAAAAATTCAATTTAAAACGGTAGAGCTATTATAAACATACTACATGTGTAGAAGATGTATTTGTAGGTGTAAACACCCAATTTGGGGTATTAATTGGTTTTAATATGTAATTTTAATTTAGTTTTATCTATATTTTTTAATTTTAGTTTCAATTTCAATTTTAACTCTTTATTTCATTTTTACGTTCATTTATTATTTTAATTTTAATCATATTTTTATTTTATATTTTATTTTTAGCTTCAATCTTTAAATTTAATTCTGTTTTTATAAGCTTTAATTTTCATTTTTGCATTTATTTAGTTCATTTACGTCCATTCTTTTTTATAAAATAAATAAAAAGTTAATGTGATTTTGGGTTATTTTTACTTCTCAATTTTAAATTCATTTTATTCTATTCTATTTTTTCAAGTTTCGTTTTTGAATTTTAATTTTCTTTAATTTTCATTTCATATTTTCATTTTATTTATTTTATTCAATAAGTTTTTAGATTTTTTTATCAAATTAAGTTTTCAGATTTAAAAAATATATAAGTGGGTGTCAAATGTTTAGTACAAATGTGTTGGCTCAAGTAAAGAACATATATGTTTCGAAAAAATACTTACATAATAAAAATTAAATAAAAATAGATATTTGGCCTTCAAAATCCTTTCTTACATTATATTATGAATTTAAAAGGAAATATTTCATATTAATAAATAAAATACATTGTTTATATAATTTTATTTTCTCACATTTGTAACAATTATTAATTTCATGTCATTTTTGCACAACATAGGCCAATTATGAAAAAGTATTTGTCAATTTTCTACAACCTCTATGATGGAATGCACAAGAAAACGACTAATAAACATGAATATGTGAACAAATATACTTTATGTGGTATTCAATTCTAACCAATGTTCACAAAAATCTATTTTATTTACCATTAAATACATTTTTTTATAAACAATTATTCATAGCTTCCAACATCATTTTTCTAAAATTAAAATACAATAATTGTACTCCATTATACTTTTTAAGCATCTTTCATTATAAAAATAGAAAAACAAAAAAAACAAAACACATGTGCATCGCACAGGTCACGTTCTAGTATATATATAAAGGAATATTGTCTAGGGACAATATTGAAATTTTTCTTTGTCCATTTATGGGTTATTTAGTAATCTTACAATTTAATTAATAGTTTTAGAATAAAATAAATAGACTTATTTTTAGTTAGTATCTTCAGTTAATTCTTATTGCATTAAATTGTTTTAACTAATTTATGTAATAAGTGTTTCAATTAACTTATGAATTGATGGTTTTAAAGGAAAAAATATTATAAATGATTGTGTTAAAAAACTTTATATGATAAATTTAATTTATTTATATTATTATATAAACCTAATGCTTAATTACATTTTTTTTATTGAACCAATAAATTTATATTTTTTTTACAAAATTTATGTTTATATTATATGCTATATCAAGAAACATTTTTAAAATTCTTAAAACATTATTTTAGTTTAATATAACAATATAACAATTTTTAAAACATTTTTAATTTTTATTTATTTTATTTTTTTATTCCAAATTCATAAGTCAAAAAAATATTTAAACATAAAACTGAAGTCTAAATGTTAGCTGAAGATGTTAGTTACACTAATTCCTACAAAAAATATAGATAAATAATAAAATGGTAAAATAAAAATATATTGGTAGTTAAATTTGTTTCATCTTCGATAATGATTTCTATTTAATTACTTTTACTATATGTAAAGTAAATTATTATAATTGATTAATCTCATAAACAAAATGTAACCGATGAAGTGAGAAAAGAAAAAAGGCATTGAAATATTCAGTTATATAAGGAAGATAATACATAAAAGAATGAGCAAAATACTATCACCAATTTCAAAAAATTTGAAGAAAGGAGAGTATGCAAATTACAATACAGAGAGAGATTTTGAGTAAAAAATGAAACATGGAGAACTAAACTAAAAGGGGATCACCACAAAGAAAACATTAGACTATCTCCCTCAAATCACCCCTCACAAGTGGCTCACTTCCATCGAACTCACCCATAATCATCTCTTCCATCATTCGGCAACCAGAATACTGATCTCTCCTGCTAATTTCTCCACATTGAAACCACTGTTACATTATGTAAATAGAGGAAGAAGTATCACTACAAGAAAACGCGGGGATACCGACGGCCAAAACCCATCGCCAAAAAATCGGATTTTTCGACGGCCAACTCCGTCGGTACGTCCAATCTGTCGACATGTAAGAAATAAATGGTTTACCTATTCATTCTCTGAGATCAAAACACGCAGCTTCGTCTATGAGACCCAACATCAATGCCTCGCTTTGCTAATTGGTCTCTCGTAGGAAGTCTTGCCTGCATCATTCTCCAAATCAGCACTGAGACCTTAGAAGGAACAGATGTTGTCCACACACGTTGAAAGATTTTTCTTAAATTTTGATCCGTCTCCAACTCTCTTAGATATTGTAACAAGTTTGCATATGCAGACTTTACTGTAAAAACACTAGAATTTTCCCATCTCCAACTCCATGCATCTTCCTTATCCATGGATGGTGTAAAATCAGCAATAGTGACTTTCAGTGTCTCAAATAATTCTTCCTCCCAACTGAATAAATTTCTCCGCCATTGCCATTGCCATGTCCATCGAGAACCGACCCAAGTCCTTGCATCTGAAACAGTGATATCTTTTGATTGCACAATCTGATAAAGACGAGGAAAACACTCCTTCAATTTGCCTAAATCAGTCCATGGATCAAACCAGAAATTGACATTAGAGCCAGATCCAATGTTCAGCTTGATTGACTCTTTAAACCATTCACAATCCAGTTGCATCAAGTCTCTCCACCAAATTGATGATCTAGTCCCTATATTAGCTGATTCCATAACAAATGTGGCAAGATTACCATATTTATAGGACAATAAATCATGCCAAATAGATGAATGGTCAGTTAAGAATCTCCATTTCCATTTTACCAACGGATTCTTATTAAAAACATCCAAATTTTTAACCCCCAAGCCACCCAAATTTCTTGGTAGGCAAACCTTTTCCCAGCTCACCCAACATATCTTAGTTTTATCTTCATTGCCTCCCCAAAGAAAATTTCTTTGAATTGCCACTAGACTTGATATCACTTTTTTTGGCGCCTTATAAAACAAAAAATAATATAGGGGCATGCTTGTAAGAACCGAATTAATCAAAGTTAGCCTACTACTCATAGAAAGATGACGACTTTTCCAATTGGAGAGCCTTTTCTTCATTGAATCTATAACCGGCTTCCAAGTGCTCTCTCTTCTCGGATTTGCACCCACATAGACACCCAAAATTTTGAAAGGAAGGTCCCCAATAGCGCAGGCCAAAAATCTGGATGCAACCACCAAGAAGTGATCGTCTAAATTTACACCGAACAGGTTGCTTTTGGAGAAGTTTACGCGCAGCCCCGTAACTAGCTCAAAGCTTCTCAGAATCGTTTTTAAGCACCAAAGGTTATTCCAATTAGCTTCACACATCAATATCGTATCATCCGCATATTGAAGTATTGGATAGGAGATACTTGGACTCACTTTTTACCCTTTAAACCAGCCAATGACAACTGCTTTTTTAACCAATCCAGTTAAACCTTCCACTGCAATTAGAAACATTAACGGGGCCAACGGATCGCCTTGTTTCATCCCTTTCTTTATTGCAAAATCAGTTGTTGGGCTTCCACTAACGAGGACCGAAATAGAGTTGGAACTCACACATGTCGTTATCCAATCTATCTAGCATATAATCTAGATAACTCTAGGAAACGGAGTCGTAGGCCTTCTTGAAATCCAGCTTCAACATCAAACACTTTTCCTTTCTTCTCTTAACTAGGTCAATTACTTCATTAGTTGTTACCACCCCATCCAAAATTTGCCTTCCAGGAAGAAAAGTCGTTTGAAATGGTGAGATAACTCTCCCTAAGACCTTCTTCAAGCATGCTGTCAGGATCTTCGAGAGTATTTTATAGATACTGCCAATGAGAGAGATAGGTCGAAACTCATTCAGTGACTACGGGTTGTCTTTCTTTGGAATTAGAGCTATAAAAGACATTGTGGTAGCTTTAGGAAGATGAGCTTTAGAGTGAAATTCCTGCACAAAAGAACAAATGTCAGTCTTTGTTACCTCCCAGTTTGATTTGAAGAAGTTAAGACTGAATCAGTCCGGGCCGGGGCTTTTATTTCCATCACAACACTATATAGCTTGCTTGACTTCCTCCTCTGACAAAGGTGTCGTTAAGGCAATATTATCCTCCCCTGATATTTTTGGAAACATGATGCCATCTAAGACTAGCCTCTTCCAAGCTGTATCCTCATAACAATTCTCGAAATGTCTCTTAATCTCCTCTTTCATTATACCAACGTCATCCACCCACTCATCTCCAATTTTCAGTGCAGTGATCCGGTTCTTTCTCCTCCTAGCATTTAGACAGGCATGGAAAAACCGTGAATTGCAGTCCCCATTCAGCACCCACTGTGCTCTAGATTTTTGGAGAATAAGGCTCTCCTTTGCATGCAACTTTTGCTAAAATTCAGTAGTTAATAACTTCCTCTTCTCTGTATCTGTAGTACCCCCCCTCCGCAGCATCTCCAATTTTCAGTGCAGTGATCCGGTTCTTTCTCCTCCTAGCATTTAAACAGGCATGGAAAAAACGTGAATTGCAGTCCCCATTCAGCACCCACTGTGCTCTAGATTTTTGGAGAATAAGGCTCTCCTTTGCATGCAACTTTTGCCAAAATTCAATAGTTAATAACTTCCTCTTCTCTGTATCTGTCGTCCCTCCCTCCGCAGCAATGGCATCCAATTGATTCATCTCATCTACAATTTTTTCTATTGTCAAGTCTACCACACCAAAGACTTCCTTATTCCGCCCTTTAATTTCTCTTTTATGTGTTTCAATTTCTCTTTGAGAATATACCCCTTCCAACCTATAACTTCAATTGAGCTCCAATAGTCTGAAATAAATTTAGCGAAATCCTTGTACTCCATCCAACAGTTATTGAACTTGAATGGTTTAGGACCCCAATTTTGTTGTGAGGTCTTTAACCATATTGGGCAATGGTCTGAGATGTCCCTCTTCCCAATCCACTGAGTATCAACCTTCCATTCGACGACTAGTTCTTTAGACAAGAGGAATTTATCGATTCTACTCATAGATCTACCATCACTACTGAACCATGTAAATTTCTTTCCAAGACACGGGATATCTACCACCTCCATTTTGTCTGCAAAGTCTCTAAACTCACCAATTTCTCTCATATTCTCTGAGCATCCATTCCTGCCTTTTCTTTCACTGCTCTCCATGACAACATTAAAATCACCTGCAATGCACCAATTCCCTCTTGGGAATCCCCTTTTTGACATGACTAATTCATTCCACATCAGTCTTTTGCCTTCCATGTTGCAAGGAGCATATATGTTAACTAAATGGCAAGTATTTAACCCCCCAAAAAAAAATATTTGAATACAAATACCAATAAAGCCAGAGAACTGAAATTTTACTTGGAACAAATCATCCTTCCACATCATAAGTAGCCCCCCTGAAAGCCCTATAGATGGCTTCGCAACCCATGCAACATCATTCCCACCCCAAATTCCTTCTAACATCTGATTACTAAACTCCTCACATTTTGTTTCCTGAATTTCATTGGCTTAAAAAATTACGATATTTTAAATTCAAAAGATTAATTTAATTATAAAATATTTAAAAATTTAATACAATCATACATTAATAATTAAAAGACTCATTAGATAATTTACTTTAAATAAAAAGCAAGTGTGTGTATATATATATATATATATTGTTATATTCTTAATAATAAGTTTAATTTTTAATTAATAACTGTAATTTTAAGAAAAAGTTTCATACGCAAATTTTTTTGATCAAATTTCATACGCAAATTAAGTTACGTTCATGTTCGTATGAAAACAAATAGGCTAGATTACACTTTAGTCCCTCAATTTTATTTTAGTTTTTAATTTGGCCCCTTATGTATTATTTGTTTCGTTTTAGTCCCTTAAGTTAACACTTTATACCATGTTAGTCCTTCTGTTATTAACGTCGTGAAAGTAAGTTTATGTGTCAATTAAATGGTGATTTGTCAGCTGAGGTATCACTTGAAAAGACCAAATCGAAACAAAAAAAATAAGATAAGAAACCAAATTGACGAATGGGTCGACTTCCCCAAATTAATGTTTAGGGTTTCTGCAATAATCTTCTTCTTGACAATGCTTGATGATTACAGGCTCTGGAAATTGTTCAATTAAAAATTCAAAACTATGATTGATTGATAAATCATTAAAATTATTCTGCATTTTTGCTGATAAAAAATTGATTGAAACTGGGGTTTATGGTTTTTCATTTTGCCGACAGAATTTGATTTTGACATCCCAAAACCTTGGCTTGGATCTGCCTTAGTTTCTTCTTCCTGGGATAACAGCCGTAAAAGGTTTGATTTGATTCTCCTTAATCCAAGTATTTATTTTTTTATTAATTTTGTGAGATAAATAACCTTTTTTCATAGGGCTATTTTGACTGAAGTTCAACACAGATAAAGCTAATTCAATCAAACACATTTAATATATGATGATATATGTCTATCAATTTTCATGAACAGTGAGTGCTATTATTTTCAGTGATGTGTTTATTTTTGTTTACTTTCTACGAGCTGGAGTGTGTCTACCAGAACTTCTAATGGGGGTAGACAGAGCAACAGAAATGTAAGATTTTATTGAAGTCAATTTTTATCAACAAAAATACAGAATAATTTTAATGATTTATCAATCAATCATAGTTTTGAATTTTTAATTGAACAATTTTCAGAGCCTGGAATCATCAAGCTCGTAAGAAAGAAGATCATTGCGAAAACCCCAAAACATCAATTTGGGAAAAATGACCCATTCGTCAATTTGATCCCTTATCTTATTTTTTACGTTTCGATTTGGTCCTCCAAGTGACACATCAGCTGACAGATCACCGGTTAACTAACACGTAAACTTAATTTCACGGCGATAATAATAGAATGACCAATGTAATATAATGTTGTTAATTTAAGCGACCAAAACAGAACAAATAATATATAAGAGACTAAATTGAAAACAAAAATAAAGTTAATAAACAAAAAGTGTAATTTATTTTAAAAAAATAAGTTACGTTCATGTGATCGGTCACAGGACTCGTAACTGTCACGGGAGTAAAATTCGTGCCTTATCAATTTTCGACGTGACACTTTACTTCAGACCACCCTCAAATTTCTTTGCTTAATTTTAAGGCACTTGTTATCGGAATAAAAAAGTATTTAAAAATATTTAAATTTAAAAGCTATATAAAGATTTATTTTAAGTAATTATAATAATCATTCAAAACAAGTCAAGAAAAAGAGAATCCTTCAAAAAAAGTAATTATTATAAGATAAGATCATAGGAAGTATTTAGGATCTTTGATAATTTTGTTTACAGTAGGATCTTTTATATATGAAAAATCTAAACCCACACTAAACCAAATAAATATTTGCATGAAATTATCTAAAAAATTAATATTTGCATGACGATTTTTTTAAGTTAGATAACGCTTTAAAACATTATGTGTTTCCGCGTCATGTGACGGACGACATATAACACTTTTAAAAACACTATGGTTGAGTTTGGTAAAAATAAGCTATAAGCTAGCTTATAACAGAAAAATTAGCTAATTAAAATTGACGTGTTTGATAAAATTAGCTGTTTAAGTAACCGATAAATATAAAACGACGAAAAATGACAAGATTTTATCTTTATTTTAAATTTAAAAAAAGGATAAAGAATAAAATAATGAGGATAAAAATTGGAGAAAAGATAAAAAGCTATATACTATAAGCTGAAATGCTACTTCAAGTAGCATCTCAAAAAAAGCTATAAGCTAGTGTGATAAGTTTGTTTACCAAACACTTTTTATTCGGTTAAACAAGCTTGTAAACTAGTCTAATAAGCTATAAACTAGCTTATTAACCTTACCAAACTGAGTCTATGTGATCGGCATCTACAATAATATTTACTCAAGGAAACATTATCTAATGTAATTTTTTTATATATTTTCTTTTCATTTAGCATTTCACACTCCTGTCCCGATCTCCCATGGAACTTTCACATTCTTTAATCCTCAATTTCCTGCAAAATAAACAAGCAGTGACATCCATTCTTAAAAAAATAAAAAGCAAACAAATAAGGAGAAAGTTTATAAATTGGTAATTGCACAAAAATGAATGCAAGGACAACAATTGGTTACGCCTTGTCTTAATATTAGTACATGCACGAACACGAGCACAAAAGCGATTCTTCAAGCCGTTAAGAGCACGAATGCGAGCAGATCTATTACCACCATGGAGCTCCACCGCATGCAAGTATGAACACGAGAAGATTTGTTACCATCATGGAGCTCCACCACTACAATAATGAAGGCAAGATGCAGGGATGTGAGAAGGTTAGAAGAGTGCTGGTATGTGAAACCGAGTGAGAGGGAGAATGAAAAAAGAGAATGAAAATTTAGAACGAGAGGAAAATTAGTGCGACTAATGGTGTCTAGAGGAAGGAGTTAGGTTTTTTTTATTCAATGGTCAGGATATAATAGTCTGATGGGTTGTTTTAATCTTAACTGTTGATTTAAGTGGGCATTATATAACATTTACACAAGAAAGCGTTATTTGGGCGACTACCTCATATAACGATTGTCCGATTAAGCATTATTTGGAAGAAGAAAAAAAAAACAAGATTGAATGATTATATTAGACAAATGTTACGTGAAAATTCTGTGTTTTTGTTTCATATGACACTTGATTAGACAAACGTTATCTAAGTGCTTCGTATTTTTTCAGATAACGCTTTCATATCGAAACGACATCTGAACATTGTTATCTGGACATATTTTTGGCGTAGTGGTAGAATTAATAGCTATTTGGTAATCACATAAATTTAAGACAAATTGAATCCATATACATTAGAATTATATATATTTTTTCTTTCAAAATTATGCTTTTCTTTAACTAAATTTTAGAATAATCATTATATAATATATAGGGTTAAATATGTTTTTTATCTCCAAAATTAATAAATATTCGATTTTAGTCCCTAAAGTTTAATTTTTTTTCCGTCACCATTCTTTTGAGATGTGTCTCAATTGCTTTCATTGTTTTGTCTTTGTTTCTGTAATAAATTTTTTCACTGTACAAAGCCCGTAGATTCCTTGCGTGTCAATTTTTTTTATGGTTACATTAATTACAACTACAAGCCTGTAGTGAGTGATTGGTAAGTGAAGTGGAACCGGGTGCTTGTGATTAGTACACCTAGCTTACATTATAATTAACGAACTAACTACCTAGACATGCTTAAGCAACTCCGCAAGCTTGGGCTGGCGATCTTCAATTACCAAAATGACCTTTTTTACGTCAGTTGCGATCCATGACTTTCAAGTGTCGGTATGTGGTAAAGATTTTTTTTTTTTACCGATGACTGACGATAAATAAATTTGTAAAATGCAATTTCCCTTAAATAACATAACGAAAAAAATTATAGTTGCACCATATTTTTTGTTTTTTTTTCCTTCAATTATGCAATATTCTTTTAAAATGTTTGTACTGTAATGCGACAAATTATTTATCAAAACTTGTGGCATCTTTATCCAGTTCTAGCGTCTATCAATTTCAAGACTTTTTTTTTTTTGACATAAATCAATTTCAAGACTTATTCGCACATTATGAAAATGTGCCTGAGAGTCAATTTACGTATCGATATTTGTCTATAAGCCGTGATTAGCTGTATTAGACTTGAAGAAAAGTCTGCTAATATTTTGTGGAGAAAGGGAAACTCCCTTGGCAATGCCTCACTCAGAATTGCGCATCATGGTCACAACTTATTATCTATTATTTACTGATTGTTATTTAATTAGGAATTAGTTTTATTAAACTAACTCAGTTTAGCTTAGCTGTCATACAAACAGAATTGGTATTAGCATAGCTGTCAATGTAACAGTAGCTGGAATAGTTTTGACTTTGTATAAATTGATATTTTGTAACTAATTTCTCATTGAGATGAATATACAGAAAATTCCCAATTCTCTTGTTCTCTGTCTCGAGCCTTCTTCTTCTTCTTTTTCTATGATTCCTTGAATATTAACACAACTCACAATGGACGAAATAAGAAAAGCAAAACACTATTTGGACGGGTCAAAAATCATAATCATTTTATTTTTAGCAATTATTGTCACGTTGATTCAGTAAAAAGAAATTCGTGATTATTGTCTTTTGAGGTGTTCTGAGGAGGTTACCTTGCCCAGGCCAAAAGTATACTTTTTTCTGTACCTTTTGCGGTGGGGCTAACTTGATTTGGGTTTTTAGTACAGTAAACACACCATACATCAGCGTGAATAGAGAAGATTACGTAGACTAAACAAACCTATGCGGATGCTGCTGAGTCTTGATAATTATTTTTAAGCTTTTAACCAAGAAATCAATATTCCTAAAAAAAAAAACCAAGAAATCAATAAACTCTTGTTTGTTTATTATTATAAAAGCATGTGCGTATTTTATGTAAAGTGTTCCACTTTTGGATAATGCGAAATGCTCGCCATTACGAACGATTGTACTTGAACTTGGAAGCACTCTCTGTCTCTATCACACACACCCACTTTAATATGGGTAGGGGAAAGAGTTTATACGGGTGGTTCCTGGTTAGTAAAAAAATATTTTTGTTTTGTTATTATTGGATAAAATTGATTTTGTTTATAAATCTTGATTTTATTAGAAATAATAAAAATTAAATTTTATGTTAGGTTGAAATTTTTTTTTATCAAATTTTAGGTTTAAATATTTTTTTACTCCTATAATATACCCACTTTTTTATTTTGGTCCCTTTAAATTTTTTGTTACAAAGTGATTCCAGCAATGTTATTTCATTTTAGTCCTCGTTAATTTGTTTTAGTCCATGTAATATATTGTTTTTGTTTTATTTCTCATGAAACTTGGTTTATGTTTAATTAGTCCTTCTATTTTGGTTTTGACCCACAATATCCCGCGGGAAAGAGGCCCTTAGACTAATATATGTTCCGCCAGAAGGTAAGTAAAGTCTGACCACAGATTGTTCAATTACCAGATATTAGTTCTTTTATGATACTCTCCCCGATCCATATTATAAAAAACAAAACCCTAATTTATACAGACAAAGAATTTATATTGAAATGTGTTTTTTCTAATTAATACTCCTCGAGATTGAGTTCCCCCCCCAAACTACCATTTTTATGAAATGATATATAGTTAATGTATAGAAAATAAGTGCATTTCGTTAATATAAAGTCTCACTTTATTTAAGGGTAAAAACGAAAATTATCAATTAATGCATTAGAAAATCGATATTTGTTTCTTATAATTATGACATAAAAAAGGATTTTTTTTTGTTCCTTATAATATAGACCAGAGGCAGTAGAGATTAAACCAAACAAAAAAGAGATTAAAACAAAAAAAAGTAGATTCAATCGAAAAAATTAAATTTTAGGAACTAAAAAAAATATTATAGGGACTAAAACAAAATAATAAGGACCAAAACAAAAAAATATTACAAGACCACTTGGTAATTGAAAATTTTAAAGGGACGAAAACAAAAAAATGAGTATATTACAAAGACAAAAAACATATTTAAACTTAAATTTATATCAAAATTTATTTTCAAAATAAAAATATTTAAATATAAATCACTTCACTTCAAACTCAATTTTTTGGTTTGGAACCCACCGTAACTAGGGCTTTTAGCTCCCTCGTGAGTCCACCAGGGTATAGGCATGGCAACGGGCCGGTTCGGGGGCGGTTTTTGCATTCCCCGCCCCCGAAGTCTGAACCCGCCCCGCCAGCAAAACGGGTCCCATCTCCACGACGGTCGGGTTTCCCAAACCGCCTTCCGTCACAAATTATAATATAAATATTAAAAAAAATTATAAAATCATTTTAATTTGTTTTTTTTTTTGACAAAAAACCATTTTAATTTGTTTTTTTTTTCGAAAACTGTAATTTCATTATTTACTAATATATATATAAGGGGTATTTTGGTAATTGTACACTAGCGGGCCGGGTTCGGGCTCGGGCTCGGGACGGGTATTAATATCCCCGCCCCCGCCTCCGACCCCGACTTTGTGAAGCGGGGAAAAACCGAACTCAACCCGAACCCAGTCAAGCGGGTTTTCCCTCAAAATCGGGACGGGTTGCTGGTCTCATGGGTTCGGGTTTCGTTGCCATGCCTACCAGGGTATTCCCACAGCTTCGGCCCTTTGGACTAACTATGAGACTAATATTCGGTTCGACCGATTGGACGAGGGAATTAACCATTAGTTTCTCAATCTCCCAAAGTGGTCACTCTTAAAATTTGAACCATGTTTTCCTCACTGCGGGTCGAGTTCGCTAACCATCTCAATCGACTCCGTGACTCCAAACTCAATTTTAATCCCATAAAATTTATTCAAAATCTCACTTACCTAATACTAGCTCTCTTTCTTAATATAAGACCTTTTTGAGAATTTTGTTTGTCTCCTTAATATAAGACCTTTATAAATTTTTGTATTGCATTAATTATTTCTTTACCAAAATACCTTCAATTAATTTTTTTAATCAATTAGATGATTGAGTGAGATGACGAGTCCCAATAATTTAAACGGCAATTTTGAAAAAGTAATAAAATAGTTAACAAATGTAATGCTAGTAACTAAATTAACTAATTTTCTTAATTCTTACTCCCTCTGGTCTCGATTATAAGCAACAAAGTATATTTTCACATTCGTTAAAAATTATATGTATCTAGTCTAAAATTTAGACCAAATATATACAGTTTTTAACGAATGTAAAAATGTACCTTGTTGCTTATAATCGAAACCAGATGGAGTATTAGTTTAAAGGGTCTTATAATGAGTTACTAGTCCTTAAGACACGCTGAAAAGTGAGGGCAAATTTGGAATATGAAGCTTGTAATAAATGGCAGAAAGGTTTATTGACCTTTATGTAAAGTATTATTATTATGTGGTTCTCAAACTGAAGGTGACTGTTCAGAACACACAGACACCCTTCAACGACTGCAGTTAAACCTTCCTTCTCCTTGCCTTCATTACCTTCCCCCCCCCCCCCCCCTCTCTCTCGATACTTTCTTTGTTATCAATGAAATAAAAGGAGAAAGAACAAAACTTTTGCCAGTGGAATATTGGTGAGGCATTTTCCTTTCAGCTAAGGTATTAGAATTTAGAACACAGGTTTTGAAGGGGGGGAGGGGGATTCAGTTTTACTTTGCCATATGCATGCTGATTCTCTCTCGGTTCTAGTGTTCATTTCTGGAGAACTCAGTTGTTTTTTTTTTTGAATTATAATATTTGCATGTCATGTTATATTTGCCACTTTAGGCTGTTTGCTTCTTTTCTGAGTTCATGGTTATGAATTACTTGGGTTTCTCACTTCCCTTGTTTGTTGTCAAGTTTTCTTTATGATAATTGGAGTTCTCTTCGCGAGATCTTAACCGCGTCTTTCTTAGTTTGTTGTTTGTGAAGAGTCTATTTTTCACTGCAATTAGATCTTTAGAGTTTACTATATAAAGTACAGGTTTTGATTTTCTTTTGTTGTGGAAATTATGCGCCTGGAAAAAGCAGTAGAAATATTTTTTGTGATTTTGAGCTGTTTCATGCATGATCAGAATTCGTAACATGGAATTCTTAAACCGAACTTCGTTTTGGATAGAACTTGAGAGTCATGTTAGTATTCTACATTATCTGTTTTCTATTTCAAGACCTTTTTATTTCACCATGTGAATAAATTTAATTTTCAATGAAGTTTCTGCTTTCCTTTTTTTTTTTCCTTTCAATTTTCTATTTTCTTTATTAGATTAAAATCTAGCTCCCTGAATCAAGCTTGTGATCTCATGGATCTTGCAGAAGAAGGGATTGGATGTTGATAAGCAGTGTTGATCTGTTACTTGTGTAAGGGACAGAGAGAGGATGCCAAACCAGCTATGGTTTGCACTGCCAATGATTTACAGAGATGGAAAGATTTCCCAAAGGGACTTAGGGTTCTCCTCCTTGAAGGAGACAGCAGTTCTGCTGCTGAGATAAGAGAAAAGCTTGAATCCATGGACTATAATGGTAAAACTTTTTGGTTCCCCTCTATTCTTTTTTGCTTGCCTCGCATCTTTCTCCACTTGAAATTTTGGCCTAGAAATTCCCACTTTCCTTAACTAAGAGTGGGTGAAGTTGGTCCCCTTCTTTCTGTAGAATGGCATCTTGTAAAGTGGCACTGTTTTCGATTGTCTTTGTATTGTTCTCTGTGAAATTGTGGTCTCAGATTTTAGTTGCATGTAAGGTAGAAAAATTCACAGAACAAATTTTTTTCTTCCTTTTTCTATGCTTGATAAATAGCATATGTGGTATTTGACTCTAGATTGCTTATATAGCTGTTAAAATTTTCATTTGAGCTTTAATTATACTCTCTTAGTGTTTTGAAAACTGAAAGTGGTCCAAATTCTAATGGTATTGAGGATAAGGGAATTGTCAGGTTCCTGAATTAAGGACTTTTGAATCTATTCTATTTTGGTACATTTGGATTTTGGTGGCCCTATAATTGCTATGCAAATATGCATTAGTTGGCTGCAGTTCCAGAAATCTAAGTGTGTATTTGGTTTTACAGTGGCGAAAATTGATTTTGTAAAATTGACGTTTGGATACATTCACATAAAAGTGAGTTGAACAATAAATTTGAGAGTAAAAATCACGTTTGAAGTCAAAAGCTCTAATTCCCAGTTTCAAGTTGGAATCAATTCTAGATGCAAAATCAAATCTACTCAAGAACACACAAACATATCAAAATCAATTTTATGTCTATAGAATCACTGTTGGCTCTCCCAAAAGTGAGTCCAAACATGCACCAAGTTTAGTCAAAATTATATCTTAAGAACCAACCTTGATATACATTTATAGTGATATTGAAATTCGTTGCCTTTTTTCTTTGTTTCTGCTGTCCACTACCACACCCTAATTCCTTCTTGTTTCTTAATACATACTTGTTTGTTCCTTTAACTTGTTAAGTAAGCCTCGGTTTCTACACAGTTTCTACCTTCTACAATGAGAATGAAGCCTTGTCAGCAATCTCAAGTAGTCCCCAAGACTTCCATGTTGCCATAGTGGAGGTAATGAACTTTCATTTTCTGTACAAATTACAGACAAATTATTATGCAGTGGTTGTGAAATTTAAGCAGAAAATAAACAAGAAAGGATGTTGTTCAGCATGCTAATTAAAATGATGTGAATATGAGAAGTTGATAGTTCTCTTGATTATAATTGGGTGCTGCCAAATTTTAGGCTCCAAAACATGCTTTCCACAGCTGAATATTTTTATCATATTATGCATTTTGCTTGAATTATATCATGACATTATTGTTTCACTTTGTCAAAGATATATATTGTAATTGATCTCTTTTACATTGTTAAAATGATTTAGCCTTGATGATGTGATTTGTAACCGCGTGCATCTGTCTGATTGTAGGTCAGTACAAGCTTTACCCAGGGAGATTTCAAGTTTCTTGAGAATGCGAAGGACTTGCCAACCATTAGTAAGTACAGAACCGAGCCTAACTTTGCTGGTTAACTTGTATTTATTACAAGTCCCCTTCTCTCCTATAAAAAGGACCCACTCCATTTTGATGGTGTTTAGAAGTAAATTGTCTTGTTTGAATGTTTACGCAAATTTACTTCGTAGAAGGAGAAGGAAATTCACCGATCCTTTAAATCCGATTTTAAATGTCACTTAAGTATTCAGTAAAAGTATACTTGTGACTTGTGAGTTCCTTTTTTCTCTTTCCTTTTTCCTTTATTTGATTTGTGATTGTTGCTTGCTTTGGTTTTATATCATTCAACAATTTCTTTTCTCCGACTGAAGCTTTACACAGTTGAATTGATGAATGGTTTAACAAAAGAACAGGACATGGGGAATATGATGAAAGAGTTTATTTCAGGGCCGTCTCATGCTTGCTGTAGATTTTCTAACCATGATACTTGCATTTTTTCGGTGTAGTGATTTCGAACAGTCAGTGCCTGAACACAATGATGAAGTGCATTGCGGTAAGATTTTGGTTTGGTCATCCCAATTATGTATGGGTCAATGTCTAATTATACATTTCTTTTTGTATTGTTTTTTAATTCAATATTTACTGGACATATTATCTTCAACTCAGTTAAGTTAGACGTAGATTACATTTGCATACTGTCCTGACTGTTGATGCGTACATCCTGACTCTTTGATCCACTTTTATTTTTAAGCTTGGCGCGGTTGAGTTCCTCATTAAACCACTCTCCGAGGACAAGCTGAAAAATATTTGGCAGCATGTGGTTCACAAGGTCTGTTAATATTATGTTGGCATTTACTATTAACATAATATAAGCAAAATAGTTTCTAATGTGATTGAATTCATTCATCCAGGCATTCAATGCTGGGGCAAGTGCTCTGTCTGAATCACTAAAACCCGTCAAAGAATCTGTAGAGTCCATGTTGCAGCTCCAAACAGACAGTGAACAACATGAAAGTACAATGTCAATTGATTTAGAGGTGGTGTCCAAGTTTAGTGATAATGACCATGAGCAGTCTGCTGGAAGTGATAAATATCCAGCTCCTTCAACCCCACAATTAAAACAAGGGGAAAGGTTAGTGGATGCTGGGGATTGCCATGAGCAAACTAATTGCTCAATAGAAAAAGAAAGTGGGGAACATGATGGGGAATCTAAATCTGTCGAAATTTCGTGTGAGAATTTGAACGTTGAAAGTTCTCCTCAACTAAGGAAACCTGAGGAGACTCTAATCAAGGAGGAAGAGGATTTTGCCAATGGTTCTAAGGGTGAGAGTGCTGTTTCACTGAATCCGCATAATAGAAAGTTTCTCAGCAATGCTGATGGCAATACATCTCCAAATAAAACAGGTGTTCTTAACGATTCATGTGAGAATAAAGCAAATCGGAAGAAGATGAAAGTAAGCTGCATTATGGCTATTACTTCTTCTTATCATATATATGACTGTATGATGTAAATTTCTCCCTTAGTTGCAATATACTGACATTAACACCTATGCTACCCTCCCCTTCCTCTTGCCACATACCATTTGCTTACACATGCTCATGAATTTGATATCTATGGCATACATAACCATATATTGTTTCCAAAATTTTGTTTAACTTGTCGATATTCCCAACATGTTGAATCTGCATGCTTTGAGTTATTAAAGAAAGCATAGGTACCAGACACATGTCCATTTTCATGAAGTGATTAAAGGAAATTTTATAATTGAATTGTCAAATATTAGCTTCTCTTTGATTGTAAATCTTAAGAAGGAAACTTCCAGTGGATGTCAAACTGAAATAGCTTGGTAGAACAGTACAGCCTCTAAACATCGTATCCTTCCCTCGCTTTAAGTTTTAAACAGAATGTGTTGTCTCGTTAAGGCAAAATTTCTTGGTAGATTTTGGGGCTAGAAGCATGTGGTTACATATCCATCAATAGTTATTATATTTGAGAAAAATGGCATGGATATCAAAATCTAGAAATATTTCAACAGCACGTTGTACATGAATTTTTTTTTTTTCGTCTGAAAGAGTTTGATCTGGTCTCAAAAGAGTTTTTAGGAAATATTTATGGAAAATCAGGTTATTTTTGTATTGTTTGTTGCATATTTTTTCCATATAATTGTTTTGTTTGGATGTATAGATAACCTGCTGGTATGATTATCTGATTACACATGGTTTTCGTTCAGGTAGACTGGACGCCTGAGCTGCACAAAAAATTTGTGAAGGCAGTGGAACAACTAGGTATTGATCAAGCCATTCCTTCTCGTATATTGGAGCTAATGAAAGTGGAAGGCTTGACAAGGCATAATATAGCAAGCCATCTTCAGGTCATTATATTTTGCTTGCTGGTTATAGATATCAGTTTCTATTCCAAAGCTTCACAAGTAGAATGACTATTTTCAACACCCTTGTGTGATAATAAAGAAATACTGCCGTATACTGATATACATGTTATGTCCTCTTATGTAATTATTTAGTAACAACTTTTTGTTGAGCAGAAATATAGAATGCACAAGAGACAGATCATGCATGGGGAAGAAGATCGAAAATGGCCAAATCAAAGAGATGCAATGCAAAGGAACTATTGTCTTCAAAGACCAATAATGGCCTACCCGCCTTATCATTCTAATCACACCCTTCCTCCAGCTCCTGTATATCCTATGTGGGGACAACCTGGAAGTCAAGCAGCTGGTGTGCAGATTTGGGCCCCTCCTGGTTATCCTATGTGGCAGCCTCCAGAAAGTTGGCACTGGAATCCGTATCCGGGGGTAATTGTTTTATTGGGAATAAGAGCAGGATATAAAATTTCCTTTCATTTATTTGCTTTGTGGCCTGTGATGTAGAAACCATGGATGCATTTTGATATGTAATAACTGATGTTTCAGGTGCATGCGGATGCATGGGGTTCCCCTATGTTGCCACCTCCTCAAGCTCCTTGTTTTCCCTACACTCAAGTAAGTATCAGTGAATTGAATATTTGATTCTGTTTTTATTCTATATTTATATGTCAATAGTTAATATAACCATGTGTTTATAATTTATCTTTGCTAGTTATTTAAGTCAGGATTAAAGATTTTTGGGCCCTTGAAATTAGAATGTTTTTATTGTTTTAATTTCCATTGGGAGGCCGAGAACTAAGAGGTAAAACTCTACTCAATCAGTCGAATCGGAGATTAGTCTCATAGCGGGTCCGAAGGGCCTAAGCTGTCAGGATACTGTCAGGATACTCTGATGGACTCATTCGGCCCTAAGGACTAATTAGGATGAGTTCCGGGAAAAAAAAATATTTTTATTGGTTTTTAATATCTACGTCCAACATGTTTTTAGTTCCAAGCAAAGGACTAAAAGCACATATTTTAAAATAATTAAAATAGGGACTAATTACCAAAGACATCGTAGTTTTAGGGATAAAAAACATCTTTAAGCCCTTAAATTATTTACCAGAGTGATGCTAATTAGATATTTTCATCATACTGCAGAATATAGCTGCGGTGCACAATGCTAAAGCAGTGGATTATAGATTTGGCATGGCACGAAATTCCTTTGAGCATTATCCGGTAATGTAGTTCCTTCCTTTCGGTTTCCTTCTACTTGATTTATATAGCACAAGTCAACAGTTCCTACATTCTGGTTAGCTCTTTAGCTGATATGATGAAATTGTCTCTCTTGTTCAAAGCTGATATGATGAAATTGTCTCTCTAGTTCAAATATCTTTTATTAAGCCTATATCTTATAACAAAGCCATTTATTTAAATACTTTTTGTATGCATGCATGCAGGCAGAGGAGGTGGTGGACAAGGTTGTGAAGGAGGCAATAAGCAAGCCATGGCTACCCTTACCTTTAGGCCTCAAACCTCCTTCCATGGATAGTGTGCTGGATGAGCTATCCAAACAAGGCATATCTAAGTCCAGCATCAATAATAAGTGCAAAAGCTCTAATTCTAAACCCCGCTGACGTGGCTGACCCACCCAATGGGTCCCACTGATGAACAGTGGTTTGTGGTAGTATCTCAAATTTTATCTCTCATCTTCTCAGGTTGGTTCCAAGTACAGTTGGCTGTAATAAGTTGGGACCATTTGTTTTTTCCCCTGTGGTCCCCACCGCAACACCGACCGCATATGATGTCTCTATCTCTCCTTAAGCTGCTGCCGAACAGTGTCTGACGGTTGATATCAGGTCATTCATACGATACGATGATGCCACCAAACAAATGGACGTGGATCCTATCCTTCGCCACTTGCCAAAACAAAACAAAACACCCAAATCAACCCCAAAAAAGAATTAAAAAAAAATAATAAAAGGAAACAATGTTTTAATGCTTTGGCAGCTGAGAACTGGCCACGCATTTGTTGAAGCTGTTTGCAACAAACAATGTTGTGGCTGAAAATAGTTCCACATATACAAAGGAGGCTTCTGGATTATGGATGACAAATTATATTTTTGGGTGCCATCGTGTCTATCATGATAGATAGGGATAGGGAGCTGTCTCTGTCGCTATTGGTGTTGTTGGGGTGGGGCCTAGTAGATATATATATATATATATATAGCTATTTAATTTAATAATGGAAAGGGTAAGTAGATAGGATGATGTTTGTTGTGAATAAAGATGAGTCCAGGCTTTGGCGGATGCTAACTTCGACTTGTCCTTCTTTCTTTCCCAATTTCATTTGTTCACCTGATTGCTAAATTCTGAATTGATAACAGTAGACGTGAGGCCGTGTTCGTGTAACAATTTGGGGCTGCCCTTCTGTTTTCTTCAATTTACTATCTTTTAACGTTTTGAAAGCAATTCTAAGACATGAATTTTTGTATTTATAATAATCGTTTAATTTGTTTTAAAATAATATTTTTTTAAGGGACATGAACACTTTTATTCAGGGTACCCCACCCTTGGGTCTTGGGAACATCTTTAGTTAAATATTTTGTTCTCTCATGAAACACCATGCCTGATGTTAAAACAATGGACAACAGTCAACAGGGATAACGAAACAGCTAGCAAGGTTCTCCTAATATAGTAGCAGGTGATTTCTTTTTTTTTTTGTTTTTTTTCCCCTACCTGGCTGGTCTTTTGTTGGCTTGTGGTCTCATAAATAAACAACATTGAAGCCAGGCTCTACGCATTCGATCTCTCTTTTCTGTCGTCATCCAGTTACACTTTTGAGTTTGGATACATGTTCTTCCATAACACAAAAAAATAAAATATTAATTGCATATATTTTTTTTATAAGGATTAATTGCATATATTAATTACTTACCAAAAAAAAATTGCATATATTTTAAATTCTGAAAGTACATAATTAACTTCTCTGAATTTAAATTTTAGAACTATACATAATTAATAAAAATTAATTATGGAATTTAGTTTCCGAAACACATGAAAATTATATTCCGAAAACTTCAAATTTCAAAATTCGCAGATATCTAATCACGATGTAGGACGGCAACTGAAATGGAGGGCGGCAACTGAAAAGGGATGCAAACGCACAGCGACAATGGTGACAGAGAAAAATAAAACGAGGGAAGGGGAACAAGAAGTACCATACAGAGGGAGAAAAAGAATGCGCAGGGAAGAGGTAGATCTGAATGGTGGGAGGTGTGGTAAAGAAAGAAGTTTATGGAGGGAATTGTGTGAGGGAGAGAGTACTTTGAGAAGAACAAATATAAAAGTAGATAGGTGGTGTAATCGAAATAAGGGGTGCCACCAGCAAAGCTTGCTTAAAAAAAGAAAAAAAAAAGATTTGAAGACACAGCTGCATTATGCCCGTATTGAATTCTTTGACTATATGGTAAAAATAAAAGATGACATATCGTTTTGAATTTGCCAAATCTTTGTTGACGGGTGGTTGCTGTCTTCAGCGATGGTGGACGGTTTCTTCTCCAATGCCGGTAGGTGTACCTCACAGAAATTTACATGGAAGTCTAACAGATATTCAATTAAATCATAGTCTCATAGACCTCCCCCCCCTCTCTCTCTCTTCCATTCTTTCACATTCAGTGTTGAAAAATTAACGAATGTCTTGAACGACATTAGTAGTTAAAAGATTGAAATATAAAAAAACATTTCTTTTTGAGACTAACAAATTCCTCCCGCTCGTTAGCCCTAGTTTTAAATAATTTGGGCAACTGATTTTTCATTTTCAGTATTCTACGCAGCAATCATCACAGGTCCGTGCAAATGCAACTGACACCCTCCCATACGAGTTGAGATTAGGGGTGGGACTAGCTGAATAGCCTAGTTCGTCCGACTGAGGCTGAGGCTTATGATCTAGCCTATATCAAACACAAGTCAAGCTAAACTTTTTTAAAATAGACTAGGTCGAAGCTTTTTGAGAAACCTATATAACTAAAAAAGTCGGGGTTTAGGTCACTTAAAAAGCTTTTTAGGCCTAACAAGCCAATCTATTTAAGTAAATATAGATAATAATTTTATATTACTATTATTATTATATTAGATTTTTTATATTGTATTAAATCATATACCTAATGACATTTTTAATAATTTAAGCATATTGACTTATATAAATTTTTGACATACTTAAAGGCCTTATTGCAACATAAAATTTAAATTAAATAGGTTATCATATAAGGTTTGATTCTCTAAAAGGTCATGTTAGACATTGAAAAAGTTTTATATCACATGAATAAATCAAAATCATGTCTTATAAAACCCAATTCGTCCTATCTATTTCCAGCATTATGTCTCATGTCTCTTAGTAGCAGTGATTTTAATTTTTTTTATAGCTTATTATAAATAGAACTTAACCTCATTGGCTATTAGTCCGTTAGTCTATTTAAAGATCGGTTAGATGACTTATTCAAAGATATTAATATCAAATAGGCTTTTAAGTAGGCTAACAAGCCATATCAAACTTTCAAAAAGGACAGGTCAGGCCTAAAAAAACATATGGCAGGTAACAGGCCAGACTTGGACCTTGAATTTTTTGATCAGACTACGCTTAGGCCTTGCAAAGCCTAGCTTGACTCAACCTATTCCCACCCTTAGTTGAGATCCTCTCTCTAAAATGGTGAGAGATAGACACAAATAAAAGTTTTGCTGTATCAAATTTTTATTATCATTTAAAAAATTAAATCATTTAGAACTTTTGTGTCTATTTCTCTCCTAATGGAGCCATACATTTCTTGTGAGAAATTGAGAGGATCTTAACTCCACCCATACCTGCCCACACCTTGAGACAATGGGAGAATAAGCAGCCAAACATTTTGGCGATGGGACCTGGTGACTTATTTATACGATGTGGTCCTGTTATTTGAATATCAACATAAGACATTAAATTCGATAATAATTTCCATGGTTAATATAGTTAAAAAATATGGTTAATAAAGTGTTGAATTTGATTAATGAATATACTAAAATGTTGCAACTCATTAACCATCAACTAAATTTCATTAACCATAATTTTGAATGTCATTAACCACGATTTTCAAGTGTTTAAATATAATCTAAATGCATATTTAAACACCTAAAAATCATGGTTAATGACATTCAAAGTTAATGTTAATGAAATTCAGTAGATGATTAATGAGTTGCATGTTGCAACATTTTGATATATTCATTAATCAAATTCAACACTTTACTAACCAAAATTTTAAACAACATTAACATTGGAAATTGTTGTCAAATTTTGATGTCTCATTTTTATGTACAAACAAATAACATTTCTTTATCTGATATGTTATTTTACTATTACTTGTACCTCCCTTATCAAGCAGGCAATCGTCCTTTGTTAACAAAGTCGCCACTCAACTTGGTCCAACAAAAAGGGTGTTCAAATCCTCTCAGGGGGAAATGGAGATCTCTTGTCCTTATCATATCCAATTGACACGTGGCACTTAAAACAATTCAACAGCCAAGTTTCATCTTTTTTAGTATCAATCTTTTAAATTAAAAACAAAAATAAAAATGTTTTTAAGTGATTGAACCCTTCATGTCTTTCCCGCCGCTGTCTAGACCCATCCTTGACATTCCATCACTACGACTTCGCCATCGCTTTAAAGCCCTATTGCCGACGTCCGCCGTTGTGACGACATGGCAACTCCCAATGGCAGTAACCATATAAACCACTACTCAACCACCTTGTCCAGTTTGATGTCGATTTTCTCGTAATAGGTTGTTCGAGCCTTGAATTTGAATCCCTCGCGTAAAACAATGATATTTTTTGTCTCACGAAACAGTAAAGATGTTATTGCACAAAAATGGGGGAGATTAAGCCCAAGAACAATAACATTCAAATACTGGGATCTGGCTTGCGTGCAGTCACGTAGTCAACCAACCTGTCCGATCTCGATCGAATGGTCTAGATTTAAGCCCGATATTTTATATTTTCAAAAAAATAAATAACATATAGTTTTTTGTGAGCCATTTAATCTAGATCGGACGATCGAGATTAATGACTACGTGACTGCACATAGTCAGTGACCGCACGCAAGCCAGATCCCAAATACAGAAAGCAACACTGAAGTTACTAGGATCAATCTCTTTGTTTGCGGTGTCACGTGCCCATGAGTTGCCGACTTCCCGCTTAAAACATTAAAAAAAATCTAGGTACTTAGTTTAATATAAGGAATTTTTTTAAAGGAAAAAATAAAAAAAGGCTACGAATAAGGGCATGGATATGGATATGGATGTCATTTAAATGCCAGTCCGTCACATCAATTTTTGGAATTTGCCAGTACCAAATGCCAGAGTGGCACGTGCCTCGTTCTATTTCTCTTCTCTCCCGTTTTTCCTTCTTTTCTCTCTGTGGCTCATTTGAATTTTGTAAAGCGAACCTTCGCAATTCGTCAAGTCCATATCTGTAGCAAGCAATCGTCGATTCCTACTGTAAGTTCTTGCACCTTAGCCACACGCCTACCTCGCCTCAACATTTCAATTAATAATTTTTGTTTATTTCTTTTGGGTTTAATGAATCGGCGAAGCTTCCTTAACAATTTTCTGAGCTACACTTCACTGCGAATAAGGGTCAATTTCATTCCAAGCAACATGTTCATTTTTAAATTTAAATAAAATTGGGGATGTATATTTACATTGATTATCCTTAGAATTTTTTTTGTTTCCAAGATACGAACTATTTTTTTGTCCTCGCCGAGGAGAAGGGTTCACAAAAATGAGGTTAGGGACTTGAATACCTGACTATGCAGAGATTGCTCCTTCTCTTCGTTTTAGAAATGTTCTAAACTTTTGTCTAAATCGAACGATTAGGTTTTATTGTTGTTGTTAATTTCTGTCTTTTTGAGAAGTGTAAACTAAAAGGAGCATAAATTGAAGTTAGCATAGCATGTCTCTTAAAATTCAACTTGATTTGCAGGTCTTATCTTATCCTTGCCGTGATAGTTTCTATCTATTTACTGCTGATATGGAAATGCGTGTTTCTGCAGAAAACATATAGAGAGGGCATTGGCCTCACTTTTAAATTTGGGTTGAGGGATTAAACCCACTATTATAGGTAGAGGAGGATGGCATGTAGGGGATTCTGGGAGTGCCTTTTGAAGCTTTTGAACTTTATACTGACCCTGGTTGGTTTGACCATCGTGGGTTATGGGATCTATCTGCTGGTTGAATTCATTAAAGCTTCTGACAGCGACACGCCGGCCATATCTCCGGTCAGTGATGATAGTGCTCTAATTCAACTTGGCCGACCAATGCTTATGGCTGTGTCTCTATCCGACAGCATTTTTGATGAGTTGCCTAAGGCTTGGTATGCTTGCTGCTCTTTTCCTGCCATTTTTTGGGTCATATCATTGAGTTATGTGTATTGGTGATTACTTGACTTTGATTTGCAATAGGTTTTGTTTTTTGATATTTTTGCTGCATCTGTTTGTCATGTGTCGTCTAGTTTGGCCCAGTGTTATAGTGATGCTCACAAAGATTTTTTTCCTCAGGGGGTTGGGATAAATTTTATTCAACGATAAAATACGTAGTTGTTAAGCAACAATACTAACCTGCTTCAGAAAAATTATGGGTAAAATGCAATTGGGAGTTGCGATACTTTGATCTTAGGAATCAACCTCGCAGTTAGTTTCTGAGTAATGGCCTCTATGTTTAAGTGTTTGCTGCCATATCATTATGTTTGGTTTTGGTCATGTTCAGTAACGGTTACATGACAAAACTTTTGGAATGGCTGGCCAATAGATTGTAGATATGTGTTTATGTAATAGCTAGCTTCAGATATTAAAATCCAAGGCTAAGCTTGCTTCATTATTTGGTGTAATTGGTGCATTAATGATTATTCTTGCCATTGATTAAGAAAAGAAACCTTAAACAAAATTGTGTTGTACACTTTCTAGAATTGTATACACAAAGTATATTTGAATTAAACCTATTTCTTCCGCATGTAGTGTTTTTTAGAATTACAGTCTACTTAAATGTATTTGCGTGAGAGAAAGAGAATCATCTATAAAGTACTACATGCAGTATTTGTCCTTATAATTATTGTCATTGTAAATTGATGGAGCTATGTGATCCCAAAGCTTTACTTGTTGTTATTCATGACCGACTTTTTACATATATATCCTGAACTGTCAATTCTTCCACTCATGGTATGCATTGCCTTCCTTTCACTTTGATGCAACTGTTGGTGCATACACTTTGTTAATTTTGGATGAAATTCATAAAAATCAACCTAGGTTTTATTGGTACTGTCTGACTCTAATTGTGTGTTTCACGTTTGGCAGGTTTATTTACTTATTTATTGGTATTGGAGTAGTTCTCTTTGTTGTTTCTTGTTTTGGTTGTATTGGAGCTGTGACAAGGAATGGATGCTGCCTGATTTGTGTATCCTTATCAAATGTCTCATGCTACAGCCAAAAATATTTCATGATCTCATAAATTTTCACTAATATACAAAGCTTGAGTTGAAGTTTCTCTTCCACTCTCCCTTTGTATGTGAAGTTGTTTGTGCATATATACATGCATTAATCTTAAAGCAGTTATTATGACTTTCCTTAAGTCAACAAAGTATTCAATTTTGGTGGCACTATTGATCTTGGTAGAGCTGGGATGTGCAGCCTTTATATTCTTTGACAAAACCTGGAAAGAAGTAAGTGAAATTCTTTGTGGTAATTTATGATTTGAAATTCCAGAAGATATATTTGCCATCTTACAGTTTTATTTTTCCAGGAAATTCCAACAGATAAAACTGGAGATTTTAATATGATATATAGGTTTCTGAGAGAGAATTGGAATATCGTGAGATGGGTTGCTCTTGGGATTGTCATCTTTGAGGTAAACAAAAAGTTGTATGATTGGCATTTAAAAAAAAAAAGCAATGTTGTTTTGCAGACATTCACGTGTCTTTGTCACACTTGCACGCTAAGTAATATAGAAGTACAAAAGCCCCCAAAAATAGTGTCCCACAAATATTGGTTGATAAGTACTAGTTTTACCAAATCTTTACACTATTTAGACGAAAAAGACAAACCCAACTGAATAAAGAAAACAAAATTATATTGAAATTAAGAAAATAGCAACGGTCATAACATAGGATCGACTGTATCGTTATCCATGGATTTAGTTACACATAGTAGAAGAGACAACCAAACCAAGGACTAAAACCATAAGAAAATTCATAATACAGTAGAAAACTAAGAACCAAGAATTCCCTTCTGAAAGGAATGGTCTTCGAATGTAAGAAGGGAACTCGATCTCTCCCTTGTAATTGCCTTGGAAATCGTTTGGGGGAGGGGGCGAAAGAGAGCCAAGAGAATGCAGAGAAGGCTGGAAGGTTGTAGGAAGTTGTGTGTTTCAAGTTTGAAACCTTAAAGGAGGCATTTATAATTTATAATTGAAAAGTTGAGCCCGATTTCCCAAATTAACGTAGCAGAACCAGCACGACCGTGCTGAAAATTAGCACGGGTGTTCCTAAAGCAGCATGGTTGTGCTGAAGACTAACATGATCGTGTCGGAAAATATGACAAACTGTGCTTCAGGATATGGGCATGTGCCACAGGCGTGTTCGTATTGGACCTTAAATTCTCACAAGATCACGTCCTCCTCAATAAGCCCGTGGGACTGAATTAAGCCTTTCGTGCTTCAAAACTCCCCAAAAATGATTTTTTTTAGCCAAGTCTTTGCAACAGCCTCCAAGTTCATCAACTCTACAACAACTAAGGGGAAATGAGTGAAAGTCAAGATAAGAAACTCAGAAACAAAATAAAATTTCACCCAATTACCCCACAGATAGTGTTAGATCTGGACTTTGGGCCTGAGCCCATTGGAGGGACTGAACAGAGAAGTTAGAATATTGCTTATATGGGAGTTAGTTGGGAGAGAGAACGTGAGTATATGGGGAGAGGAAATGGAAGAGGGGATTATTCAGCATCTTGATTGTAGTAACCATTTTGGTTGGGCAGAGAGAGAAATGTCTTCTCTTCTCTGAAGGAGCATAGCTCTGGGACAGTTAGGAATAGTTTTCCTCTCTGTATTCGTCTCTTTCATTCAATAATACTCATTCCTTTTTCAGTTTACTGTTCTATTTCTTATTATGATTTTCTGGTTCCTAACAATTGGTCCGACCTGCTGGATCTATCGAGGGAGAGCCAGTGATGTCGGAGAAGGTGATTCCAACTTTCGATGGCACGGGAGAAGCCTACTGGTGGCTGATCCAGTTGGATCGTTATTTTGCAACCAACAGTTGGTTACACGCTGAGATGAAAGTGTGATGGGTTACTGTGTTTGCTTTGAAAGGTGCAGCGGACAAATGGTGGTCCTCTAGAAAACAAGGCAATCAGACTGTCTCATGGGAGACTTTTGAGAGGGCTTTCATTAAGGAGTTCATACCTGATATGTGGGAGATGCTACAAGCCGCAGAAGATGAGGAACAAGGGAATAGCGATTAGTTCAGAACGAGACGGCAAAGGGTGATGAAGAGTCGAAGGTTGGAGATGAAGGGACCAATTCTGGTTCTCTACAACTCTCAAAACCATCGGAGCCGTCAAATCGGAAGTTTCAGGCGGCAACCACGGCGATGCTGGAAAATATCGCAACAGAATCAGAAAAACGAAAGGCAACGGAAACAAGAGAGGAACTAAAAAAGAACGAAGTTGTTGTGGTCGAGCCAACCCTGTCCGATCTGAAATCGCATGCAAAAATAACGGAGATGCCACCTGTTGGAGAATCGGTTAACAAGCAAGCGAGTGTGAAGCAAAGGAGGAAGAGACCAGTGGCGTGGGTCGAGCTACCATCTCCGCCGGAGCCTCTGGACACAGGCCCACTCGCGGCGACCCTTCCGCGACGTGTCCCGCTACCAAAGCCACCGGATCTGAGCGCGCCGGTCGTCGCGCGGTCACCATTACGGGAGCCATCAGTGCCCCGAACTCAGCTCGTGGTACGGTGGTCTCCCCACAACCCGAATCGCCAGTTGCTGGTCGATTTGCGCAAACCATTTGGTCACGTTCCTCAGTGGCGTGGAAGTTTGACTATCGGGATTTGCTGAAGGAGGAAGGTAGAGGGGTCGATTTGGTTGTTGGACAAGTGGGTCAAACGGTTGACCTAATGGGCCTGGCCCAGGTTCAGAAAAGGGGACCATCTCTTGGTGCAATTTTGGGTCCCATTCTTTACACATTTGCGCAACCAGGACTTCACAGGCTTGTTTGTAAGTTGAAAATTTCTTTTATCAAGTTTTGTTATGATAAAAATGGAGCAAGCTCACACTCAAGGCAATATTATGGGCCTGTGCTAGTAACTGAATTTTTGGCCCAAACTGAGAACAATTGTTATGGCACATCAAGTGACTCTATCAGAGTTAGCATTAAGTCACATGTGCCCCCATTTAATGATATGGGCTTCTTTATTTCTGTTTTATGTGGTCAAGCCCAAGGTAATGCTGATTTGCTAGGGGATGTATTATTTGGACTAAGGGATATAACATACGATTCTGGATTCCAAAGACAGGGCAGATTTGCACAGTATTTTTGGGCAGGGGTCATCGTGCTGTTAGAAATCAAGCCGCTTGCTAGTGCTCTCAAGTATGGAAGCAATGTCAACACAATGGGAATAATAGTTCAATATCCATTACAATGGGGAGTTCAAGAATTTGATTTGTATGTGGGAATTTTACCAAGTTATGAAAAGGGCTTGGCTGAGGGTGATAGACGAAGCTCTCAAGAGGAAAGAATGATAAAGAACAAGATGGCACATTCACTTGGAGTTTATATGATCTTCATGGCCTCAAAGCAGTTCAACCCTCAAGGTTCATCTGTTTCTTCACAATCTGGTATAGGACTTGGAGTCCAGCAGCCCAATTCTGTCCATTTCCCATCAAGTCATCAACCATTGATTCCAGGAGTTGCTAAAGTTGCTGATGTGGACAATTTTAAGATTAAAGAACGGCAGCAACATCAGAATTTTCTTGATGCGCCAACTACTGAGTCTACTGCTAGCGTAGGGATCGGCCAGAATATCTTAGTTGAAGAGGAATTGCATGAATATTTTGAAGTTGCTATTTATTGTGGTCATGAGGTGGGAGGAATTCATTTAGGTGCTACCTTGATGGTCCCATTAAACTTCTTAATTGAAGAAATTATAGTGTCTCTTGGCCCAATCCAAGACAATGAAGCCAATGATTTGCTATATGAGTTTCTTAGGGGTTCTATCAGTAATTCAACTAGAATTGCAGAAAAGATTTTGATGGAGTTTTTCAAAATAGATGAGGAAGACATTTTGGGTGTTGCTAAGTTTGGTTGGCCCAAACCATGTGTTAAGGGAATTGTTGAGGCATATGGAGCTTGGTCATTATGCTTTAAGCTATGGGATCCCGGAAGAAGTTGTTTTCGTCCATTACAAAACCTTTGTCTGCACCGATCGAGTCAATTTCTGAAACAATGGAAGCTCTCACCAGTTACGGATGCATTTTGGAGGGATGAAGTTTATTTAGAGAGTCAATTTGCTAAGCCCAGACTTGAGGACAAGTCTGTTTTTCTAGCGGTCGGTAATGTTAGATACTGGACTTTGGGCCTGAGCCCATTGGAGGGACTGAATAGAGAAGTTAGAATATTGTTTATGTGGCAGTTAGTTGGGAGAGAGAACATGAGTATATGGGGAGAGGAAATGGAAGAGGGGATTATTCAGCATCTTGATTGTAGTAACCGTTTTGGTTGGGTAGAGAGAGAAATGTCTTCTCTTCTCTAAAGGAGCATAGCTCTGGGACAGTTAGGAATAGTTTTCCTCTCTGTATTCGTCTCTTTCATTCAATAATACTCATTCCTTTTTCAGATTACTGTTCTATTTCTTATTCTGATTTTTTGGTTCCTAACAGATAGACAGTCAGAATGACGGTTTATCAATTTTTGTGCATGTACCCACAGAAGGTCCTAGGATTATAACCAAGCTTTGAATTTTAAATTCGATTGAGCTAGTAAAGATTGCGAATGCTTTAACTTTGATAAGGAGAATGCAGTATTGCACTGGTTTTTTATTTTTAGAAACATTGAGAGATCGGGAAAAAGGGAAATGAATTTATTATTACCACCAACCTGGTTAATAATTCATTTGAGTCAGTCAGCAATCATCAGTAATCATTGACAACAATACAAACCAAGCTTTTCCCACAAGGTGAGGTCGGCTACATGAATCAATCAATGCCATAATGCTCTGTCATGTATTAAGATAAGGAAGTTGATAGAGTCTCGTCTTTAGATGGTTTGGACATTTGTGAAGAAGACCGATAGAAGTATCAGTAAGGAGGGTTGATCAAATGGAAGATAATACCTATGTATTCAATGGCAAATAGCGTAGCGTAGCAGCCGGCCCCCAAAACGCTATTGCGGTGTAGCGGGTACCAGTATGGTCGCTACATCGAAGTCTAGGGAACCATATAAGCAATTTATACCATACACATAAAAGCTCAAAAATAGAAGAATGCACAAATTTAAACACATATTCATAACTAATAATCAAAGTTCATTGTTACTAATATTCAAACATAATATAAAGCAAATAAGTTCTAGTCTCCAAGGCTTAAAATAACACATCAAAACATTAAAATAAATTAAATATGAGTGCACAAGAGCACAAGAGGGAGTGGAGGATGGTGTGTTGGTCAAAGGTGTTGATGATGGCATAACAAAACCTTCCAACAGAGAAGAGCAAGGGAGATGGAGAAGAGGCCGCACACGAGAAAAACAGGGGAAAGAGGCCGCACACTGAGGAGAAAAACAGGGGAAAGAGGCCGCACAGAATGAACAGGTCGCGTAGGGGAGAAGAAGCCGCGAGCTGGTGCCGGAGTTGCAGGGCGCGTCGGAGTCACAGGGAGAGGAGATGATTTGGCGCTGGTGTGGAAGATAGGAGATGAAGAGTTATTTAGGTTTTTCGTTTTGATTCTTTGCCTCTTCTTCCCGTTCCAGTTTTATGTTTTATTTAAAATTTTAGGGTAAACCGAAAAGACAAAAATACCCTTAAAAATAACCCTAAATGGCTACAAAAGAGGGCTTTTTTGACTTTTCGCGACCCCCTTCTCTGTTGCGCCGCATCCATATGCGATATACCCGCGTTTTCGCCGCAACACTGAACTGCACCGATATGGCGTTTCGCGTTGCGCCGGGCTGCTGCGACGCCACGCTCCGCCGCTATTGCGGCCGCCACTGCCGCTATTGACTACAGAGGATAGTACAATAGCTAGAGATGGAATGAAACCAAGAAGAGCTATAGGTCAAATCATTAAGAGAGATTTAGAGGTAAATAGTCATCAATGAAAACAATGATAGCATTTTATTCCCTACCCTGGATTTAAGCATACACTCTGCCCTAGTAGCCTACTTTTTTCATAATATGTCTTTATTGATGAGAAATGGAGTCATAGGGATATACTCGGGGACCTAATTTTTATCCTCCTACCCTAATTATTCCCCGCTAGGAGGAGAGGGGAGGAGCCTATGGTAAAGAAGACTTTAAAATGTATGCGATGTAACATGCCAGTTGTTATCTTTGTTGAACATAAAAAAGTTGGTGAATTCTTATTATGTGGTCTAAGGAATGTGTATGGAATTGCAGGCCCTTCTTTTCTTGTTAGCCCTTATTGTTAGGGCTGCAAATAGGCCAGCAGATTATGATAGCGATGAAGAGTTCATTAATCCGAGGCAGCAAGCTCGGCAGCCATTGCTCAATAGACAAGCAGGTCCAGCAACAGGGGTACCAGTTGCTGGGACAGTGGACCAGCGTCCAAATAGAAATGATGCATGGAGTACACGGATGAGGGAGAAGGTGCGGCCTTCTCTTTTTCAGTTCACTTTATCTAATATTTTGTTCCACAGATTCTAATATGTTTGTCTTAACAAGTATGCATACATGAGTATGTTAAGATTGCATTGAATAGTACTATGCTTGTGTGAGTGTCTGGTGAAATCCAGGCTTTGTAGCCTTATGGTTGACCAAACATTTCCTACACAACAATATAGATGCACACATATATGTATATATTGCTTTGACTTTTGCCTTCCTAAGTTATGGCCCTGTCTTTGCCCTGCTTTTACAATTTCCATAAGAGAGCCACATATGATCTTTATGTAGAATCTTCTTAGATTTGGGCCTAACTCAATCCCACAAACCGGCTTGTGAGGTGAGGAGCGACCATTCTTTATAAACTCTTTTCAGGCCTTATCTCTAGTTAATGTGAGACTTGAGTTTTCCTCAATACACCCCTTCACGCTCAGCACCATTGGGCTTGGTGAGTGGATAATATGGTGGGTGGCCCGATGGATTTAGGATAGGCTATGATACCATCTTAGATTTTGGACATAACTAAATCGCACAAAATCAGCTTGTAAGTTGAGCGGTGTCCATTTTTTATAAACTCTTTTTAGGCGTTATCTCTAGTCAATGTGGGATCTAGGTTTTTTCCCCAATATTGTACCATTGGCAATTGCCATTGAGACTTGACAGCATGCTCACAGGAGAGGAATGAATTTGACCATTCAATATAAAGGAATAGCCAATATTCGATTTAAGTAAAATAACCTTGGCCATTCATGTATAGTTGTATGTTCAAGATTAAGGACTAGTTTGTTTTAAGCTTTTTAAAAAAATGATTTTATGGTTAGGTAAAAAAGCTATTTAGATTTTAAGACTAAGATATTATGAAAAGTAGAAATTATTTTTCGTTTGATTACAATTATTGAAAGCACTTTTCATTTTAAAAAGGAAGTTACATTAATAGCTTTTTTTTAAAAGTTTAAACAAAATTATAACAAATATTAAAAGTGATATTTTTAAGAAAGTGTTTTTTCCAAAAAAAAAAAAAATTTAAAATAATACCGCCTTAGTTCCTCTCTCTCTCACACACACACACACACACACGCACACACATGAATGGTAGTTTCTTTCGGTCTGAATTTGTTAAACGCACATGCGAACGCATGCACGCGCACTCACACGAATGGTAGTTTCTTTCAGTCTGAATTTGTTATGCATTTTAACTGATTTTCTTTATTATGTACAACCACCAAAGACTTTTGACTACATCAAATTCGTATTTGATGACAAACATTTAATTTTTTCACTTGACTTTGCACTTGAACCACACATTATATTCAAGTAGTTTCCTGACTATAATATTATTGCATTTTTTAAAGAATATTGCATCATTGAAATAGCATTTTTTATAGAATTTCATGTGAGATTTTATGAAGTTTTCAATTGAGATCATCCTGTTGATTTAATGTCTCAAATGGATGGCTAAACCTGAATTATATCTAATGTTTTTCTGATGGCACCCAAAGCGCAAACGATGATATCCTTTTCACTGAAGACAATTTTCAATCAACTCTGTCATTAGCAATCTATAATTTAGATGTATTATTCAGTTAGTCTTCTTGTTTTTCACTATCTATGATAACTGTATTAGGCATGATTGGAAAAAGAACACATTATCATTGTTAGTTGATTATGGCATTGTGTGATTTGTACTGTTTGACACTAATGCTGCTCCTTGTTCAGTATGGGCTTGATACTTCAGAATTTACATACAACCCATCCGAGTCACACAGGTTCCAGCAAGTAAACTCTCAGCCAACTGAAGAAAGGAGCCGCTGCACCATTATGTGATCGCTTCGTGGATGCTATTCAAAGCCATGGCAGTTTGACTTTCAAGTATTATTTTTGTGGTCAATGGTGTTGAGACTGGAATTTGGGAAAAATATCTCTCATGTCGAGTTTGTGTACAACTCCCATTTTGCTGGATTATTCCTTGACATGGCAACATCATGTCCATTTTGGTGTGTACTATTGTAATGAGACATCAGAATTTATGTACTTGTGTTCATAGTTTAGGAAAGTTGTAAGATGCTGATATTATTTCCAATGACTCTCCCTTGTTGTAGAGTAGCCATCACTGGTTAGTTGAGTTAAAAGTTTAAAACTATTGTCTTGGTCTTTGAAAGATTGAGTTAATTATTTTTAGTCTCTATAATAAATAAATTAATAATAGTAAAAAGGAAATACATCTAGTGCATCTAGTTCTACAATTGTAAAAAATTGATATCAATTTAGTTTCTCGATCTCTTGAGGGTGTGTTTTATGTCACTTTTTACCATTCAGGAACTAAATTGACGTGGTATATATTTGGGAAAAAATAGTGATGTTAACTCGATTACCAAATCTCTGTTTAGTTATTTCGTGTCTATGCCGGTGCTTATTGCAACAAATTAAACGGGTCTGTCTAGCAAAAATGGTGGTTCATGGTGGATTATAAAATTTAATTGTTTTTACGGGAAAATTTATTAGTTAATTAGTTAAATATATTAATTCACAGATAGAACCTGTATCTGATTTGTAACTAGACAATTAACTATGGATTTGCTATGGGTTAGTCGCGGAATTTTATGATCCATCATGGATCATATGAAATAGTTTGTTAGATTCACTCAGTTAAAATATGTTCCTTGGACATATAGATGCTAATTTTTGCCTGTTGTGATAAAAATAAACTTTTTTACTGCATAAGATGTTTAAAAATGATTCCCCTACATTAATTTTTTTCTAATTGCTAAATTACACTTTTAGTTCCTTAACTTTATTTTAGTTTTCAATTTGGTCCCTTATATATTTTTTGTTTTGTTTTGGTCTCTTAAGTTAACAACGTTATACCACATTGGTCCTTTCGTTATTAACGCCGTGAAAGTAAGCTTACATGTCAGTTAACTGGTGATCTGTCAGCTAAGGTATCACTTGGAGGGACCAAATTGAAACCAAAAAAATAAGATAATGGACCAAATTGACGAATGAGCCTTCTTCCCCAAATTGATGTTTAGGATTTCTGCAATCACTACAACATTTTTCAACTACGGCTACGCAAATCCAATGTGTCTATCTCAGAACCATGTGAATAAAATTTATCTATATACCTTGCAGAACAATTAGCATAATTCTTTTACGTTAATATAAATATTTCGTTACCATTGTGGAACTCACGTGGTTTCATACACAACAATAAGGGGTATGCCCTTACCGAAGACAGCCATTGCAAGGAAGAGGTATCTTCTGTGATGAATTTCAGGGACATAATCATGAAATTGAACTAATTTAATAAATAACAATTATAAGAATCAAGGAGTTTGCATCCAACTCAGTCATCACTAATGTGGCACTCAAGTTTCGCGCAACAAGAACGACATTAGAGAGTCATGGTTGAAACCCTAAACATCAATTTTGGGAAGAAGACTCATTCGTCAATTTAGTCCCTTATCTTATTTTTTTTGGTTTCGATTTGGTCCCTCCAAGTGACATCTCAGCTGACAGATCACCAGTTAACTGACACGTAAGCTTACTTTCACGGCTAGCCTTTTTCTAAAAAAAGTAACGTGCATTGCACAGTTGATGAATATAAAAATATTTTCATTTTTCGTTGTAAAGATTAGGATTTTTAAAGGCTAACTTACGGTTCACGTTAAACTTTTAAGAGAAATGCTAAACATAACGAGATGCTAGCTTCACGAAAATCACGATGAGAGTACATAAATCATTTTCTATTTTATCAAATTGTTTTTCCTTTCTGAATATACATAATATGTGCATCTCTTTGTGTATCTACTACCGCTAAACTATTTGAAGAGCCAATTTTCTCCCTTGTTAGTGATGACACACTATTTATCTCTCCACCGATTCATTTCAGTTTTTAGCAGAACCACATGTGTTGCTGCTATAAAGTATGAACCTCTTGAATTCCACTTTCATTTGTACTTTGATCGGTTTCTTAGAATAACTTGAAGATAGTTATTAACGGATTCAAGATGAGAATTCCATTCTTGAGAGTTTATTGATGGGCTATTGCACATTTCGTGATGTTTCATGAAAATTTTTGTCGTGACAAATAGCAATCCTCAACTTTTAATCTCAAAAAATTTGCATTTGATTTTACTTGATCGGATTGATTAACTTAATTAATGCTGACAAAACCTATCATAAAAAGAGTGTTGCATTTGCTAGTTTGTTGTGTATTTTGTACTTTTCAACATCTCTTTGGCGTAAATTAAGCTACAGTTTTCCTCTGTCCATAAACTGGCCTCGATTAACATTGCAATACAAAATGATCGACTCGAAGGAGTCCACGGCCTTGTGGACCAATAGTTATTTCTTTGATTTGAGATTTGATGAAGTTATAGAAGCAGAATTGGTTCAAGCTAGAGTGGCAAATACCAATAGTTTATTTTTTTACGCTGAGATAGTACCAGAAGATAGCAAAAATAATGTAAGGAGGTTGGGAATGACGGTCCAATAAGACAGGCACATTCATTTTAGATGTTCTGCCGTCAAATAAGTCTCTTGCTTATGAATTAATTAATTATGTCCAGGAAGCCTCTGGAACCTCTTTCGGTTATTATTCTAAACATATCTTCCTTTCCCGCTTACGTACAGAAGAAATCTAATGCACTAAACTTTCATATAGGGATACTACTATTATTAAGTTATCTGGACGCGTTAGTTGTGGCCTTTTTAATTAATTTTTTTTTGCATGAAACAGACACCATATGTCCATGGACATGCATGGTAGTACAATATTTATTCTGCAACTAAAACTCACTCACGCAACTCTCAAGCTACAAAACCACATGGTAGCAATTTATTTATTTTCTAGTTAGTCCACTAATTTTCTATTTAGGCTTAATTAATCATATCATTGGATTCTTCCTTGCAAGAAGGGAGGAAGGTGTTAATGCTAACGATTTTTATTAGGAATTAGCAAATGAGATTCGTGCTCAACACGAGTGCAAAAAAACCAGTGGAATTTTTTTCTTCTATACTCTATATAAAAGATGGAGATGGTGTCACGTGACGCAACGTGAATAACCAAACTTAATGTAATTAATTTTTTTAAATAGATAATAATATAATAGATGTAATGGTGATGATATAGACCCCTTTTTGTGGTTTTGCTCAGCAATGACGAGTTGTCTGAGTACCACCTCCATTTTTTTTCTTTATACTTTCTGTTTCATTTTTGGCACCATCTAAAACTTCTTTTAGTGAAAATTTTAACCTTGAAACCTATCACCATCATTATTCTTTATGCATAGTTGCTAGCTAGCATCCAAAAAATACAAACAAGTAGAAGGCATTTTTTAAAAAAATAAAAAATAAAAAACAGATGAAATAAATAAAGTTTTCTATATTCTAGTGTTAATGATGGTTGACTCACTTGCCATGATTGAGTTGTAATTGTGCAAAGATCTTGAATTTGATTGCTGTAATGATCCCGTATTGCTAAGCATTCACTAATTGTGGCCTGTGTTGTCTTAATTGTAGAATAACTCATACATTTCCTGAATAAATTTTCCTTAACCAAAAAAAAAAATTGAATGATTTTTTCCTCCCTTCTATCCGTTCAATTCACACTTTATCAAATTTCTGATATTTTTCAAAGGGGTGATTCAATATATGTACCCATTTTCGTCATTGTTGCATTTGGTAGAAGAAGTGCATGTCCTTTCATACTGTGCTTATTAGTGGTTTCTTGATTTGCTTGGAGAGAAAGAAGCCTAGTGGTCCAGGAGCTATTTTTTCAATTGGAAAAAAACTATGTTCTCTCTCTTTTAGTTGGAGAATGACCATTCATTGAGTCTTTTCTAAAGGTACATTAATATTGCGTATGTAGATAATATTGCATGGAATTAAAATTTCTTTGTGCCAGTTGGATTCAATCACATCTATTGAAGTAGCTGATCAAAAGGGTAAGGATATTCATGATAAGACTTTGATTTTCATGGCAACAACTGTATCCACAAATAAGATTGCTCAAATTTCTACACAATATTTTTATTCAATTAGTTTTTTTTTCAGATATTCAATATGTGTTGTTAAAACTCATTAAATCAATGAAATATGCTACTGCATCATTGAATGATAATATAATACTTTTTTACACACATAAAAGTATTTGCATAAGAAAAGTTAATTGGATTTTACATATACAGTTACTTCGTTATGGAGGATTATTTGGCCTCGGTCGGTTAAGAATTTATGTCACATATATATGTAGTTGAATTTAATCTATAAGTTTCTTTTCATTGTTATTCTATTTTGGCTGCGGGTCTGAAATTAGTTGATCATATTCACTGAATGAAACGGCAAATGTGCACACGTCACAATGTCAATGCAGGTTACAAATCCATATTCAACAATAAATAGATAATGTTAAATGCCAATGTTACGTGGTTGTTGCCCAGTTAACATCACAAATCACAAGTTCGAATTTTCCTTGTCGAAGCCACGAGCCATAAGCACTAATTAATACTCCATCCGTTTTTGTTTATAAGCAAAAGTCACTTTTTACATTTATTGAAAAATGTATGTATTTTACATACATTTTTCAATGAATGTAAAAAGTGACTTTTGCTTATAAACGAAAATGGATGGAGTAAGTCGTTGTTGCGTTCAGCACCCAACAGAAGGGTAGCACTTTTAATATCCTGAATCATTTTAATCAGAATTGAAAGCAGAGTTGAAAGACCTAATATAGTAGTATTGGCTTATATGAAATAAAAAGACCTAATATTGAATAAACTAAAACATAGAATTGAAAAAATTAATAAAATTTGATCGATTTTCAAATCCAAAAATTAAAACTAATTTAATCCAAATCAAAGTGAAATTGTATGTATTTTCAATATAATATTTTACTTCAGAAGTTATAATTATTCATATTTATTTAGAATAATTTTATTGTGCCTTAAGTCAAACTTTGATTTTTTTTTTAAATTCTGAGCATTATAGGATTGGAAACTAATTTATAATTTAAATTTGAATATTGATATATTTTGATGAATTTACATGCTAAACAAATTATACCAAAAAATGATATAATTTAAATAAATTTAAATTGTATTAAATTCACATTCCAAACAAATTGATTTAGTAATATTATATAAAAACTAATTAAATCTATTGAATTGCGATTTGCGCAAATAACTTATAGTGACTATGGGTCCCAATGTCCCATGCTTAAAGTTGATTATCACATACTTTGATGCTGGCTCTAGCTCTTATATACTTTCATGATTATTTATTCGAGTAAATACACAATTTACTCCCTATAATTGTAACCGTATCAAATTAGACACCTAGTCTCTGATCACTTTATTAATATTTCAAAATAATTCTTGAAATTACAAAATATTAATCAGATTCATCTTTTTGTCTGGATCTGTTAGCTAATGTATCTATGATATTATTCATTTAGTTTCAAATGCATATCTGTCATTATCAATTTAATATCATTATAGTCTTTGCAAATACCAATGGAGAGACGAACCTTAGTAACCTTTTGCAATTCCATAGATTATTTTGAAATATTGATAATATGATGTTGATACGATTCTATAATTCCCGGTATAAAAGGCTTAAGTGGTTGAGTCGCGTCCAATAAGTCATGACTTTTTGGACATAAACACCTCTCATGCCTAAAACCACTAATAAACTCACTATGTTTCGTTCCTCCCAATTGGGCCTATTACGCAATATTGGGCCCGTATACATAAATTCAACAAGAACCATTATGACTGTCAAGGTCGGCTGAAGAAACTATTGGCAGCTGCTTATTCAAATCCAATGTCATATAAAACATTAACATGCATGCTCCTTGCTGCCTTTACTGATTGATTTTTCTTATGAAATTCCTGACATTGGTAACTATTCGATGTCACAATACCACTTTATTCGATGGACGCCTAGTCAATTAATTTCAGCACATAAAGTAAACAAGTTAGCATCTCGATATAAATTTGAATCTAATTTTAACAGTTGAAAAAGTATATTATATTTTCCAGAAAAATTGAAACTTTACATTTTTTTTGTTAGGGTATCATTCTTTGAATAGAGTTAACGAATGGATGATTGAAGGAAAAAATTATGGAGTTTTGAGATTAAACCAATTAGTCTTGTCTATACAAGAAACTTAACTACACTAAGTACACGTGCCAAAAACTCATTCATTCGTTTTCTTGGCAAAACTATTTTCTCACAAAAAAAAACTTAATTACATTATAAGTTTTGTTTTTCTTTACCACTCGTAATGAACACGAGTTCTCTCAGCTAGTTACGCTAAGAAAAGACTAAACTTATTTGTATCCCCCTGGTCACATTGCAAGTTGCATGAATATCCACTGGTACATAAAATATTCTTTGCTCTGACTTTCGTGTTTTTGTTTGTGATACAACTCATTTTCACATTATGGTATGCATTTTTTATCCCTAATGAAAACAGTTCCTTAATTAGGATCGTGTTTCGTTAGAGAAACGCAACTTACAACAAACTAAAACAATTGTCAACTTGTTATTCAAAGAGAAGACCAATTAATTAGCTAAGGCTGAAGTTGGTTAATCCAGTTACAGTCGCACAATTATTAAATCATTTACTGCTAATGCGATTTAATTAACGAGTTGAAAAATATTTCATAGGATTTGGAGGCTCACACGCAGGACGCAGCTTCCAAATGGTGTCTTTTTCGCAACTGTACTTTGTTTAGTTACATTAGCCCTCGTAATTGTTTCCAACTTTGCTTCCTTTTTTTCTCGGTCAATTCCGCTTGTGCCTCTGGCTGGACTACTACTAATGGTCCTCTCACTTGAAAAGTTGTTATTGTTAATTAATATTAGTATTAAATGAGTTTTGAAAGAATTGTTCTGAAAATCATTCGACTAAAGTAAATACTACTCCCTCCGTTTTCGTTTATAAGCAAAAGTCACTTTTTACATTCATTGAAACAGATACATACATTTTTCAATAAATGTAAAAAGTGACTTTTGCTTATAAACGAAAACAGATGGAGTATTTGATTAAACTTAAAAAAACAAATGACATATCTATAAATTTTTTAAAATTTATGTCAGTAAGTTCATGAAAATTAGCTTATATTTAAGAACGTTTCTGACATAATTAAGTTCATTGAAGTCGGTACAACTTTTATGTGATCTTTTGATAACAGTTATACTTTAAAGCTCAGAATTTTTATATCTTCACATATAGTGCTAGTGCGTTGAAAACTCAGTTTGTGTTGTGGGTCAATGTCTTGTTCTTTTTCCTCTCACATTCCTTTTTTTTAATTTTTTTGCATGGCTTGTCAGTTTCCAAAGCTGTGTTGCACACGGAGAGTGAGGGAAAGAGGAATGAGGTCGACGGACAGAGAGGCTAACCAATGCAATGGGTCTACAGCTGTCCCTGACAGACGTGATGAAATCTTAGTTTACTTTACTCTAGTTGTCCATTTGAGCTAAAGCTAAGCACCCTTTTATGATTTATTCTGTAAGAGTCAACTTCTGTTTATTATAATCATAACCTCCTTCCTTGTCACTTACACCTTTGTGGTTGTGGGGTCATGGCACATCTTGGCTGTGTTTCTACGCTTTACTATTTACTTCTATCCTTCTGGCCTTTATCTCATCAATTTGGTGTCCGCTACTGTATATCAGCTTCTGCATCTGGGGCAATTGTAAGTACTAAATACTGTCGTCCTAGAATATTTTATTATTTGCATTATCTTTCCAAAATCATATAAAAACAAGGTTTTTATTGGGTGAACTCGGGTATCCCTTGCCGGGAGCTAAGGACTATTTCCACGAGTTACTAAGATCTATTTAAGTGGTCTATATATTTCAACAGATACTTTTTCATACATATGAGCCGGAGATCTAACCCTAACTATATGCTTAAGATCTATCACATAGGCAGACCTACAATAGAGTGAAGGTGTGTAACTACACCCCTCATTTTTAAAAAATTACTACTAAAATCTTTTTTTTACAAGTAAAATTTTACATTTTTGTATTTTACTCCATCTATTTTTACATATTTATACCATTGATCCCAGTTTTTATAGTCTGTCCTCCCTGACTCAGGGTCCAGGTGTGCCACACCCTGTTGGTAAAAGAAAAGTCTTTAGAAAAAACCATTCGGTTAGTTGCTGTCAACACCTAATTGATTGATTGAATATGATAATTTTCTACTACTTGTCTTGCCTACTCCAAATAAATAACGTTAATGTCTTGTGTTTGTTGATGCTCTCTCACTGACTTATATTTTAAGAAATTTCTATATAAGTGTTCTAGTGAGAGTAACATTTGGTTTTGTTTCATTATTTTAATTAATTAATTATGCTGTGTTATATTATTATTATTATCAGAGAATAGTGACATGGTGCGAGGACCAGCAGTTTTGTTTTCCTTCTCCAATACAAGTTGCGGTTGTGGGTGTGTTGCTGATATGTTCACACGCTTTCTGTCCTTTTCTATTTGGTCCTCATTGGGATCTTCCGTCTTCAAATAATCCCATTTTTTTGTACTATGACAATCTAAGACAAATAAATGTCAGTGCTGATTCCATAATTAAGAACTTGTGTGCTTTCAAAGTCCAGCACAATACGCAAGTGTGTTTTTCAGGTTCTTTTGCAACCTTTTGACCTGAAACAATGAAGGCAAGAAGAGGGAAACGCTCTGAGGTAAACCAAGCTTTATCATGCTTTGAAACTTGTTGTTGAATGGTATGTTAATACTTGCAGACTTTGCTCATTTCATTTCATTTTATTGCAGCATGCCTTTTGGCCTTCCATTGTGATGAAAAAATGGCTCAACATCAAGCCTAAGGTCAATGATTTTAGTGAAGATGAAGTGGATACTGAAACTGAGAGTGAAGATGATGGTATGCAATTGGTTCTATCATATTCTTCTTTTCCTATTTAGCTTGATCATTTTCTTTCTCTTCTCAATTTTTTCCCCTTTTTGCCACAGCTTGCTCTCCTAAAGAAACAAGAATGCACGTGCGTGGAGAGAATCCACTAAGAACACAACAAGGGATTCAATCCAAGTTCTCAAGTCAAACATCAGGTAACAGTTACATTCCATTTCAGCAGCCCAAGAAACTTTTTGAGTCAACCATCTTGGTTTATTTTGTGAACTCAAATTATTATTTTTGTCACCTGATTGGTGACTTGATATTTGTGATTCAGATGTATTTTGTAAGGGCTACAAAACAAAACACAGAAGAGGGAAATCAGAAACTCTGCGTGCTCAGTACATAAATACTAAGGAAGTGAGGTGTGGTGGTTAACCTGGTTATGCAGCATGTCATTAGAGTTTCTAATTTAATGATGTCAATGAAATTCATCTTAAATTTGGTTATTCTTCAGGGTCACAATTGGTACTTGGAATGTTGCTGGAAGAATTCCGAGTGAGGATCTTGAGATTGATGACTGGCTTTGTGCTGAAGACCCAAGTGATATTTACATTATTGGGTGAGTAGTTCCTGAAGTTACCTATGCTTTATTATTTCTAATGAGTCTTTATGTTTGTTTACCAAAATTTGCTGTCAATAACTTTGAATGGTATCTTGTGCTTTGATGAAATTTGTGCTTCCTATGTTTTCTTCTGAGACATAATCAGAACTTTTCATCTATATTTCATTACAACATGATGGGTTAGAAAGATTTACTCTTGCATTTATCTTGCTTATGGTGAATTTCATGGACTTTGGTTGTTGTTTTAGCAAAAAGAAAAAAATTTCATACCAAGTGTCGTTTTTATTTTCTTAATACAATATTAATGACTTTTTCTCAATTTTGCCCCTAAATACTGTATACATCACTTTCAAGTCATTATATTTTACTATGCATTTATGACAGAGGAAAATACACCTAAGATCAAATATGTGTGCCACTCATTAAGTTATTTATTGTTTTTTTAATTCTTGTGAAAGAACCTTAAACATCGCTTAATTTGAAATAGAGGGAATGATATCGTGGTCTTCTGATAGCTAAACTCTCTATGGTCATTCACAGTTTCCAGGAAGTGGTTCCACTGAGTGCTGGAAACGTACTTGGAGCAGAGGATAATACACCTATCCGAAAATGGGAGGCGATAATTCGAAGATCTCTAAACAAATCTCCTGAGCCAGACAGCAAGCACAAAAGCCACAGTGCCCCTCCTTCTCCAGTTTTAAGAACTTCTTCTGCTGCTGACGTTCTTGCTCAAAGTATAGATGCTGCTAATACAATAGATATGACTATGATGAATGAAGAGTACATAAGAACTGTGGACAATTATGGGCTGGAACAGTTAGAAGCTAATAACATAATTAGTATAGGGAATGATTTACAAGTGAGGAAAATATATGGCCTTGATCTTGATTGGCCTGAACGTCCATTAGATGAAATCTCCCAAATTGTTGATTCCAATCCAAAGTTGAGGAGAGTACTAAGCAGTTCAGCTAGAATTGGCTTTAACTTGAATGAGAATGCTTTCATATATGGTGGCGGATTGAAACGTTCACACCATAGTTCCGGAAACTTGGGTTTGCTATTGAAAGAGCAGCAAGTCATACCTGAAGTAGTTGATTCCTTAGCTGATGTCACCGAAATCTTATCCGATGACGATGATGATGACGATGATGCTTTTATTGAGTTGCCCGGCAACCAAGATGATAATGGATTATGCACCATGAAATCACGGCGAAGGTATGTTCGGATTGTCAGCAAGCAAATGGTGGGGATTTATGTATCTGTTTGGGTGCAAAGGAGGTTGAGAAGGCACATCAATAATTTGAAAGTTTCACCTGTTGGAGTTGGTCTTATGGGATACATGGGAAACAAGGTAAGATATGTTTCACATTGAATGTTAACTAGGCTCCATAAACATTTCATCATTAATTACTAGTATAATATGTGCTACATGCATTTTATGATCACCATACTATAGTTCACATATTTTAGAGCTTTGTTTGTCACATATAGAGTTGTGAACTTGGAGATAGACTTTCTCATTTTGACATGAGTTAAATGTAATAAACACATTCTCAATGATGCAGGGGTCTGTTTCAGTGAGTATGTCACTCTTCCAGTCACGAATGTGCTTTGTTTGTTCCCATCTGACTTCTGGTACGAAGGATGGTGCTGAACAAAGGCGAAACTCCGATGTTAATGAAATTCGACGACGCACTTGCTTCTCATCTGTCTTTGATACAGATCAACCACTAACAATCCCATCTCACGAGTAAGCTTTGTTATATGATAAAAGTTTTCCCTTGCAATTTTATGCAGAGTTTTTTTTTTTTTCTCACAACTTGTGTTCATTCTGATTCATGTGTTGTTTCCTTGCTAACAGTCAGATTTTCTGGTTCGGGGATTTGAATTATCGCATCAATATGTTGGATGCGGATGTTCGAAAATTGGTGGCTCTTAAAAAGTGGGATGAACTGATGAATAGTGATCAGGTAACACTTGCGACAAAATATGCTTAGTTTCAGCTTTCACTTGGCATTTATTTACCCAAAGTGTAGCACAGAAAACTTGATGCTGGTCAAATGTGATGAGAAAATTAACGATTGATATTACGAGTATTTTAAGAATTATCTGAAATCTTTTAAAGAACCAATTAGTTGTTGATTCTCATCCATGACAGATATGTTCAATTCTTTTTAATGAATACAAGTTATCCTTTCTAATTACTTTCACCTGATTTAATTTGTATGCAGCTAAGCAATGAATTGCGTGTTGGGCGTGTATTTGAAGGATGGAAAGAGGGGTTGATAAACTTCCCACCAACTTACAAGTATGAAATTAACACTGATAGATATGTTGGTGAGAGCCTAAAAGAAGGGGAAAAAAAGAGATCTCCAGCATGGTAAGTGCAATAGTTGATTACAAATATTATATTATATTATATTATAATATATAGTGAATAATTGGCAAAATTAAAAAAAGATGACGTTATGCAGGTGTGATCGGATATTGTGGCTAGGAAAAGGAATAAAGCAACTAAAATATGAACGTGCAGAAATTAGGCTCTCAGATCATCGCCCAGTCAGTTCAGTCTTCTTAGCTGAAGTTGAAGTATTTGACCATCGCAAGCTAAAAAGAGCTCTAAATTTCACTAGTACTGCAGCGGTACATCCAGAGATTTTCCCTGATGAAGATGGTGAATTTTTCTCATACTAGTTGCCAATGAGAGACAACCGCTAGTAAACTGAATTTCAAGATGTTATGTGAAATTAATTAACTAGGATATCAAGTATTTTGTGTATCTGAGTCCGTTACATAGGAAGCCATAGTCATAACAGAAATATGTGTATATAATCATACAATAGGATGATATCGACCTTTTTTTTTTGAATCCCTAGTAAACAACCATTATTCAATTTTGGCCTCATCATCAGTCGTGCGTCCCAGTTATTTTATCTTTTGGACAATAAACGTCGGGGTGGGTTGTTTTTGTTTTTCTGTAACAAAATAGACAAGTTCAATGTAAGCTAATATTGATTTGTTTGTACAATGAACTTCAACTATTAATGTCCTTTGCGTGTTTCTGCCGGATTGTTGCAAATTACATGTATGCAAAGTAACCTGTCATTTGTTTTGACTATTGCGTGGAAGATTCAGTACAAGGACTAAAACATGTAACATATACACAAAATACTAACTCTCCCAACATTCAATGACATATAGTCTGTATTCTTTTGTATAAAATATGCATTTAAAACCTTGAGGTTTGGTTAGTGAGTGTACAAGTTAGTATATATTCCTATGTACTCTCTATTATGGAAGGAACGGATCGAAGCTTCTTCTGTATACCATGAAGTTTAAGGTGGGGGTTGTTCCTCACTTATAACATCACTAATTTGGTTATATCACTAGTCGATTGGGGATCTCTAACACAACTCCTCTCACGCTCGGTACTGAGCTTTAAGTCTAACTCAATCTCAAAAAACAACTTATAGAATGAGAGTTATCCCCACTTATAATCAATATTTTGGCCATACCAGTCAACGTAAATCTCCAACATTTTTATCATTGTAGTTAGAGAAATATGATTGAATTAACAAGACAGGTAGAATATATATGATGAAGCCAATTTTTCTTAACTAACAGCTTACAGGAATTCCCTTCTCTAATGATTTTTTTACTAAAGCTGCCAGTACCAAAAGAAAGAAATTATCTCCATAACCGAAATAAAGAAAACAATAGGTCAAGTTGGTTGCATCCACTCTAGGTGAAACCTAAAAGCACCTGAGAAATTCTCCACCACAAGGTTGGTTTGAAAATGTAGAAACAAACACCAACAAACCATGCAAGAAAACATCTTTATCAGAGCTTTCAGTCTATGCACATTGAGCACAAGACTACTGCAGCATCCCTTCTCCCTTTCTTCATCGATCATTTCTTTCAATGAAGCCTGTGAGACTGTTACTGATTTTAATCACCATTTTGTTCAATACTCAAACTCTGAGTGGAAGTGGTGAACTTCTTGTTTATGAGTACTACAAAGAGAAGTGTCCCTTAGCTGAAGACATCGTGAGACATAACGTTGAGGTTGCAGTTTTTAAAGATCCACGTTTAGCAGCCTCGCTACTTCGCTTACACTTCCATGATTGTTTTGTCATGGTAAGTGGTAACCATATATATGCATTTTGTTTGTTTCTTAGTTTTCAATTTTTCGTGACTTCGTTACTTTTGTTTGTTTCAACTCTTATTAATGTTGTTGGTTGTTGAAAATGTAAAAAAGGGGTGCGATGCATCGGTACTTTTGGACAGTGTTGAAGGCATGACAAGTGAAAAGCAAGCTGCACCAAATGTGAACTCTTTACGTGGATTCGAGGTGATAGACAAGATAAAGTATTTACTGGAAGAGGAATGCCCTCTCACTGTTTCATGTGCTGACATTCTTGCCATGGTTGCTCGTGATGCTGTTGAACTGGTTGGTACTAGTACACATATATCTCTGCTTTTCTATTTGCACCACCCTCCTTTTTCTCTTTTGGTTGCAACAACTAATAATAAAATTGTTTGTTTTGAAGAGAGGAGGACCAACATGGAATGTGTTGCTGGGCAGGAAGGACTCTCTGGAGTCAAGTTTCAGTGGAGCTAACCTATTCATCCCTGCTCCAAATTTCTCTTTAGAGGCTCTAATCAATAATTTTAAGCAACAGGGCCTGGACATACCAGACTTGGTGACTCTCTCAGGTACTATATTTATTTATCATCTATTATTTATTTAAAAAAGTTAACCCGCTCAAAATTGTTTTCCGCCTTTTTTTCCTTGTCATATGTGTTGTGTGCACCAGGAAATCACGGGTATCTCTAACTAGTTTATACATAAAATTGAAAGAAGCACCTAATGAATGATGAAGAGTTCCTACTTACAGGTAGCCATACTATAGGAAGGGCAAGATGTCTAAGCTTCAGGCAGAGGATCTATGAAGCAAAACAGGAATATCACTATGGCTATGATCGCTATAAACGATACACAAACTTCAGAAGAATCCTACGGTCCATATGCCCTGTTACGGGAAGGGACAACAAATTTGCACCGCTTGATTTTCAAACCCCAAAAAGGTTTGATAACCACTACTTCATAAACATCATCGAAGGAAAGGGCTTGTTAGGTTCTGATAATGTTTTGATCAGCCAGGACTTGGATGGAACGATTAGGAAGCAGGTGTGGGCTTATGCCTCCAATGAGAAGATTTTCTTTGATTCATTTGCTAAATCTATGATTAAGATGGGAAATATTAATGTCCTTACGGGAGATGAAGGAGAAATAAGGAGGAATTGTAGGTTTGTCAATGCCTAAATTCTGTTATTGTATGGTTTGTAATAGAAACTTATTCAGACCTAATCTTCTTATTATATCCTATAAACAAAAGGAAACGATGAAATAAGGATATGGGCATCAGTTCTCCAAGATGATATAGCATCAATGAAATTAATTCAGACGCAAATTACCCATTTGTCAAATTGAGATTCATATGCCCCTAAATTAAAAGGTCGATTTCAAATATCGTATAACTATAAAAATAAAAAAAATAAAAAAATCATAGCCTGAAAAATTCAAAAATATAGGACGAGAGGGAACGAATTCGGCGATCAGAACCTGTCGGGATTCAAGAATACATCACACTAGTTTCAGCGGATTGACAGATGATTGAATTGATATCATCACCTCGCCTTTCCCTCTCGACCAAAAACTCGTACTACTATTCAGTTATCCATTTTCTTAAATTTAAAGAAAAAAACAAGAAAATAAATTATTACGGACGACTCAACGGAGACTCGCCGACGGCACAATCAATACGCTTTCCACGAGTCATACTTCAACGGTAAACAATCTGCACTTTGCGCAAAAGAGATGAGAGTTTGTCACGATTTATAGGATACAGATTAGGGTTTCGTGCACGTTCATAACTGGTTGAACGGATAGGATCGGGCCGGAGGTAAAAATTGAAAGACCCATGATTTTGCTGCCTCCCCAATTTAATTTGGACTTTGTTATCACCACCTCTCCCATTTAATTTTCCCACCTCCCCTCCCCCTTGAAAAAACAATTTTATCCCTACTAATTTCTCTTACTCACTATCTTCCTCCCCTCCCCTCTTTCACGTCAATCTCCCCCTCCCCTCCCTCCTGTAATCTCCCTCCCTTCTATCTCTCCCTCAAGAATGCACGAGCACTCATCATTGGAGAAGGTACGTCTCTGTTGCGCGCTTATTTTTTTCTGACGCACGAACGCGTCAACTTGCTGACGCATGTGTAGCAATTTGATGTTTTCAACTTGTTGATGCGTGTGTTGAAAACATCAAATTTTTACACAAGCTTAAGGAGACTGTTGCTGCATATTTTTACTCAGTGTTGCTGCTGCATATTTTGCTTTATGAGACTGTTTAATTACTTGCGTCTGATGACTTCATTTTATACAGATATGGCACGCACTAACGTTCAAGAAGACTGTACTGTTGGATCAAGCGCTTACCACATCAAGCTTAAGGAGATGTGCCCATTATATGCGCCATGGGTTGGGATGTTAAGCCCATCGAATCCTAAGAGTGACACTGACAATAAAGCCAACAATCTCCCCCATAGTGTCACCCGGGGGATTCGAACCCATGACCTTGCTCTGATACCACTCGTTGGATCAAGCGCTTACCACTCAGCCAAAAGCTATAGCTATTAGTAAGGGCACAACTTTATTTTCTTAAGGACTCAGAACCGCATCAAGCTTAAGGGGTTGCGCCCATTATAGGCGTCATGGGTTGGGTTGTTAACCCCCATCGAATCCTAAGGGTGACGTTGACCAATAAAGCCAATAGGTACTCGCTAAAGATCGACTCGTCGAAGACCGACTGCATCGGCACGCCAATAGTGCCAGCATCAGCAGGAGGCCGCCTATGCCCTTCACGATGATGTGTCTGTGCCTGAGGCTGCCCCTCATTTGCCTGTGCCTGAGGCTGCCCCTCACGAGCAGGAGGTCGGCGATGCTGCTGATGAGCCTGATTCGTTCCCAGGAGGCCTGTAACACCCTCAAATTTGAATTATTAAGATCCTATAAATTGTGTGCTCATATTGATAGTTTTGTGACCGCTTATGTGTGTTTGCCTTAATAATTAGTATATTTTAATTGATATTATTTTATTTTATTCTTATTAAATATTAGTCTTGAATTTATTATAGACACTTTAGAATAATAGTATATTTTAGAAATAGTATGGAATGATGTTGTTGAAGTGAAAATTGTTTTAAAAAAAATTATATATATAGTTATATGTACTTGTGCAGCACTGATGTTGTTCTTTCTACAAAAAAAAAATTGGGCTTTTTATCAACAAAAAAAATGGGCCACGTTTTGTTTTGGTCCAGCACTCACCACCCATGCCTATTTCAATTTTAATGTCACTATTCATCGTCTCCTACAAAGCTGTCGAAGAGAATACGAAACCCTTGCTCCAATTTCTCTGTTCCTGTTCTCTTATCCTAGACCACGAAAAAATCCCAAAACTTACTACCCAATTCGAAATCGACCATAGAATTCGTTTCCGGCCTCTGTTCGTTCAAGCGACTCAGTTAAATCGGCGTTTATTTTGGTGGGACGAGCTGTAATTTCCTTTTTTCAGCCACCACAGTTTTCGGTTCGAAAAACAGACGCCATTTTCGGATTCCTCGCGTCAAAACCTTCAGAAAGCACTACTCCTTTGCTCGATTCGGTGAAGTTGACGCCGGACCCCTTGTAACCTTTTTGTCTCGGTAGGCGTTTTCCGGTTACTCTTTTTACTCCATTTTGATTTCGTTTTAGCCTTAAAAATTATAAAAAAATATATTATACTAATTATTATTTTTTTCAGCCGTGTTTCGCTCTTCCGTAAATTTTATCATGTGCTCAGTTGGTGCTCAAATTGTCATTGTAACCAGTTTTCTTCGCCTTGGAATACTTCAAACTTTTTATTGAGGTAAGGGGGGTAGATGGATACAAGATTAGTGGGCTCATGGATATAATTAGGCAATAGGGACGTCCCATGGTCCCTAGACTTGGCGCGGTTATGCAAAATAAGTACCTTTGCCATTGTGATGGGAAAACTTCATATTGAATTCTGTCATGATATTTATGTTAATAGAAATTGTCTTATAATGTGTTGTTTGAGTTGATATGTTATGATATGTAAGGATTATATGATGATTTGCTTGTCTTGGCTTGTTGTTGATAAATGTATGTATGAGGTAAATGGGTTGAACTGAGATTACTTGTTGCTATATGATGTTCTGAAATTGTTGTGTTGAGTGAGAACTAGATTATCATAGGGTATGGTTTGTTATACTTAGATCCTCTAGGTGCTATATCATGGTTATGTGAAGGATAAAGTATGGACGGTGGGTATGATTGTTAGGAGTTAACTAATGTATAATATGTTTCCTTTGCATTTAAGTTACGGTATAAACAAGTCTTAGGACTAGGATATGACGGTTGACATTTGGTGTTGGTAGTTTAAATGCTTTAGAAGTAAGATTTGACGTTGTGAGTATTTAGCAATAGTTGTGCAGAAAAATGATTAATTCTGGGATTGTTTTAGCTAAGTCTTACTCATTTAATTTTTGTAAATTCAATATATAATAAATACTAACCCAAACTCTTTTGGATAGCGTCCTATAATTTTAGGGGAGAAGTATGGTACGTCCGGTTAAAAAAAATAATAATAATAAGTAAGTTGAAACATTTGGGTTAAGAGTTAGAAATTAAGTTAAGCTTGCTTAGACTTAGTGTGGTGAGGTAGGTTGATAACTCGGACTTGTTCCAAGATTGGGGAAACTTGTTAGTTTACTGATGAATAGTACCTCGTTAATGTTGTTGTAGCCGACCGCTTGATAGGATGGTCGGTGTGCTGTTATGCCGTTGTTGTTATTGTTAGACACTTGTTTGATTTGTGTCCTTGCATCATTGTGTCTTGTTAAGTTAACGTTATTGGGGGTGAGCAACGATGATGCGATATAGTATCGGCCATGATGGGCAAGGTACCCGGCCTTGGGGGTCAATCGGATAGGGGCATCTTACATAAAGGCAACGGCTTGCAACTAATGCTGGGGCGTTGGCCAATTTATCTGGTTACCCTGACTAGACACTGTTCGTACTCAAGAGTGATGATGTTTTCTCACTCGCTCATCTGAGTTAGTTTGGATCCACATGTTCGGTGAAGTAGAGATTTTCTAGGTTGCATTAGTACTCGTTAAGTTATGCATCCATGTTATGTGTCAATTATACTGAAGTTGTTATATGCGCATTGCTTAATCTATGTCCTTTGCCATTTGTGCTATGATTGTATATGATGTCTAACCCCTCTTTACTGTGGCTACTCATACACCATTGTGTATGTTTAGACGATGAGATTGCAGGTGACAATGACGATGTGGCTGATGAGTGATACGTGGATGCAGTCACCGTAGTTAGGATTTTCGTTGTTATTATTTTATTGTTGTTGATTGTTCCGATGTAAGTGCTTGGGTCAACTCTGAGACGTTGTGACATCGGGGTGCTTTTATTTTTCTGAACTTGACATAATCGTTATTTGATTTTTCCGCAAGTTTGTACGAGCGTGATGACTCTACCTTTGTTTATGAAAAATTTTATTGGACCGTATTTTTCAGTGGTTATATTTATTTTAATTTATTTCTTTAATAATAACATGTGGGTAGAGGGTGTCACATTTAGTGGTATCATAGCTCGGCTTGTTCTTCAGGTCGTGGTATGAGTCTATTATGTATTCTCTGTGTGCTCTTATAAGAATGTCTATGCTAGAATAGATGTGATTACAGAATTGTACGTACTTAGACTGAATCTAATCTCGTTCTACTGTTTGTTTGTGAAGGAGGAAATGGCAAACAGGACTGACCGTACTGTGATTGAGCTTTAGGCCGGCTTGCTGAGGCGATGGAACGCGACCACGCTCGTCGGGATAGGACTACCCACTTTCGGGGCATTGCTGACTTCCAGAAGAATGACCCTCTGTCGTTCAAGGGAGCTTTTGACCCTGAAGGAGCACAGCACTGGATCTGCGAAATGGGGAAGATTTTCCGGGTGATGACTTGCACTGACACCCAGAAGGTAGCTTTCGCTACTTTCAAACTGATGGATGAAGCCGAGCACTGGTGGGAGAACACCGTCGGCGCCGAGAATCTTTGAAGTGGTTGTCACCTGGAATCTGTTCAAGGAGCATTTCCTGGAGAAGTATTTTCCGGCCGAATTACGTGACTAGAAGGAAGCTGAGTTTCTGGCGTTGACTCAAGGCAACATGTCAGTGGATGAGTATGCCGTCAAGTTGAGGAGTTGTCTCGCTATTACCCTCCCTATCAGACTGCTGCAAGTGATTGCTCTAAGTGTGTGAAGTTCAAGAACGGGCTGCGTCATGAACTCAAACGAGGCATAGCCATTGTGGAGATGAACAACTACGGCAACTTGGTGAAGAAGACCAGGGATTATGAGGATGCCTATAAGGAGAGCGCAAGTGCACTGAGGAACGCCAGAGGCAATCAGTATCAAGGAAAAGGGAAGCAACCTTTAGCCCCTACTGGTCGAGGGTTCAAGCATGAAGGTAACAAGAAGAACAACACATCTACAGGGGGGCCAGCTGGAGGAGCCACTTGGCCGTCTGATCGTGTCAGTGCGGGAAGTGCGGTTCGGATCACTATACCCGAGAGTGCAAGGAGACTTCAGTCATCTGTTTTAAGTGTCGTAAGCCGGGGCACATTAGCAGGGATTGTGGGGAGGCCAAGTCTGAACCAGTAAGTGGAAGCAAACCTCAGAAGTCTCAAGCTAACAAGATGAAGACCACTGGCAGAGTCTTTGCTCTCTCAGGAACCGAAGCAGCAGAATCAGAGAATCTCATCCAAGGTACTGGTTTCATCCAAGGAACTCCTGTTTAAGTATTGTTTGACTCTGGCGCGAGCCATTCTTTCATCTCGCATGACTGTGTGAGAACCTTGCAACTACTTTTGACTCGACTTACTTTAGATTTAGAGGTAGCCCTCCCTTCGAAGGATCCAATAATTACTTCTTATGCATGTAAGAACTGCACTCTAGAGATTGGCGATAGGACCTTTGTAGTGGATCTGGTGTGTTTACCTCTTCGAGAGTTGGATGTCATACTCGGAATGGATTGGTTGGCTGCCAATCAGGTGTTTTTGAACTGCTTCGACAAGACGGTGATGTTTGTAGAACCTGAGCCTAAGGACCCAAATGTTGTCACTGCTAAGCGTGTGGAATCATCTCTGAAGGAAGGAGCCCAAGCTTATATGATGTTGTGTACCATGGTGGCAGAGAAGAAATTGGAAGTGAAGGACATTCCGACCGTCACGAAGTTTAGGAAGTATTCAAGAGATTAATGGCCTACCACCGGAGCGGGATGTGGAGTTCGCAATTGATCTTGTTCCGGGAACGGGACCCATCTCTATGGCACCTTACAGGATGTCCCCGTTAGAATTGGCAGAATTGAAGAAGCAGCTGGAAGAGATGTTAGAGAAGAAGTTTGTAAGGCCCAGTGTGTCGCCATGGGGAGCACCGGTTTTATTGGTCAAGAAGAAGGATGGTTCTATGAGGTTGTGTGTAGACTACCGACAACTCAATAAGGTTACTATCAAGAATCGCTACTCGTTGCCACGAATAGACGATCTTATGGACCAACAGATAGGGGCTTGTATTTTCTCGAAGATTGACTTAAGGTCTGGATATCATCAGATTCGAGTGAAGCAGGAGGATATTCCGAAGACCGCGTTCCGAACGCGTTACGGTCACTATGAGTACTCGGTGATGCCTTTCGGCGTAACAAATGCACCAGCAGTATTCATGGACTATATGAATAAGATTTTTAGCCCTTACCTGGATAAGTTTGTGGTGGTGTTCATTGATGACATTTTGATCTACTCTAAGACTCGAGAGGAACACAGAGGACATCTAAGGGTTGTCTTGCAAGTCTTGCAGGAGAAACAACTGTATGCAAAGATGTCGAAATGTGAATTCTGGTTGGAAGAGGTGAGTTTTCTCGGGCATGTGATTTCTAAAGGAGGCATAGCAGTCGATCCAACCAAGGTTGAAGCCGTCTTGTATTGGCAAGCCCCTAAGTCTGTGACGGAGATTCGAAGCTTTTTGGGACTATCAAGTTACTACAGGAGATTTATCGAAGGCTTTTCCAAGATTGTACTACCGTTGACTCGTCTTACGAGGAAAGGACATGTGTTTCTATGGGATGCTAAGTGTGAGGAGAGCTTCCAGAAGTTGAAGAACAAGTTGACTTCAGCACCAGTGTTAGTTTTTCCAGACCCTGGTGAACCGTTTGTGGTGTATTGTGATGCTTCCAAGTAAGGATTGGGTGGAGTGTTGATGCAGCATGGTAAGGTGGTGGCGTATGCATCGCGACAGCTGAAGGTGCATGAGCAGAATTACCCCACTCATGACTTAGAGTTGGGAGCAGTAGTTTTTGCTCTAAAGATCTGGAGACATTATTTGTATGGGGCCAGATTTGAAGTTTTCAGTGACCACAAGAGTTTAAAGTACCTGTTTGACCAGAAGGAGTTGAATATGAGACAACGTAGGTGGATGGAGTTCTTGAAGGACTACGAGTTCGAGCTGAGTTATCATCCCGGTAAGGCTAATGTGGTGGCAGATGCTCTGAGTAGGAAGGCCTTACATTGCTCAGCCATGATGGTTAAGGAGATGGAGTTAATAGAAGATTTCAGGGACATGAGTTTGGTTTGTGAAAGGACTCCAGTGAGCGTTAGGCTCGGTATGCTGAAGGTGACCAGTGAGCTGATGGACCTAGTCCGTGAAGGACAGAAGACTGATTTGTTCTTAGTTGATCAGAGGGCCCTGATGGTACAAGGGAAGTTAGCGGATTTCATCGAAGGTACAGATGGTATTTTGCGATTCCGGGATCGGATTTGTGTACTGGATGTTCCGGAGCTAAGGAAAATGATTCTGGAGGAAGGTCACAGGAGTCGTTTGAGCATTCACCCCAGAGCTACAAAAATGTACCAAGACTTGAAGAAGATGTTTTGGTGGCCCGGAATGAAGAAAGAGATAACTGATGTCATACCCTAATTTTGTCCGGTAAAAAATAACATTCAAAAAGAACAAAAATAGTAGTAGAGAAGAAAGAAGGAGAAAGAAATCTTGAAGAGAAAAGAGGTTGGAAAAATTTGTACTTTGGTATAGCTTATGTATTATGGGTGTAATTAATGTTGTGGAGATGGTATTAAAGTGATTTTTACCTTGTTAGAAAGCTAAAACAAAACTCTACAACTTTGATGAGGAATCCAAGAGTCAAATCTGAAGTTTACTAAGTCCAAATTGACTTGGAAGTAAGAACAAGTATGCTGAAAAATGGTTTTGAATAGTATGTAAAGATTAGGTCATATCTTGAGTTGTAGAAGTCTTTTTTTAATGAAACCAACGCCATTTGAAAGCTAACATCCTTGGCTAAAAATGTTATGAAGGATTCGGGACTTGATTCTAACGATTTACTGCCCTAAAATAGCATGAAAGTTATAAAACTGCACAAAAACGGACAACACATTATGTTGAATAACGTTCAAAGAAAATGTCGTATCTTGAGCTATACTTGTCCAAATGAGGTGTTCTTTATACTTTTGGAAAGATAAGAAAAAGATATACAACTATTATTTTGGATTACAAACCCAGATCGACCTCTATCATGGACCAAATCGAGCATGAAGTTCGAGACGTGATGTTACATGTATTGTTCGGGACAACCACTTGTGTTGACAATATCTTGAGTTGTAGATATCCTTTTGAGATGAAACTTGTGCCATTTGAAAGCTGGAAACAATGTCTATAATTCTTATGAAGGTCATGAAGCACAATAAAGTTGTTTTAAGTATTGTATTAGTACTCAAAGTTGGCTATTTAGTTTTGTTGAACATTTAAAATATCAAACTTAAGAAGCCAACTCCCAACTTTACTATTGAAGTCCCACATTGAAAAAATCCACACTCTTTCAACCTCTCATTCTCCTATATAAGGAGTGCATCACCAAACACTAAGATCATCCAAGAAAAAATGGATCAATGGGCCTAGTGCAAAGCATAGGGCCTTTGCTTTAGTCAAAAATTTTAATGGGAGGGTTATTATCCCCTTCAACCTTCAAGATTGGAGGAGTACGTGGGGTTTGACGCATTGTGCCCAACAAAAAATTTTCTCTTGAGGTAAGTACATCAATTCCTTCTCTTTTTTTCTTTCTTCGTATTTTTTAAGTATGTTTATGTTTGTCTTTTATTTATAATGTTAGATGTCGTTTTATGTTTGTCTTTTATTTATAATGTTAGATGTCGTTTTTCGCTTTTTTAATTCATCTTTTTATTATTATATATTTCTTATTTATTTTTTTCTTAATCATTAATTAGTATTAGTTAAATTAGGACAATAAATCTGACCCCATTTCACTCTATGTGGACAATTTTTACTCAACTAAATTTCAATTTATCATACAAATTTTGAGACCATGTTTGTTGAAAAACACATAATAAAATCATGAAAATTAATTTATTAGTAATGATTACTCGAGATTGCTTCCCGTTTAATCATTGCGAACATCTTAATTTTCTAAACAAAAATGGGTTATTAGTGAGGACCACTCTTGATTGCTTCTTGTTTGGTCCCCATGAAAATCTATCTTCTTTATAAATATAAAGTCAAGTTATTTTCACTAGTAATGATCACTCGAGATTGCTTCCCGTTTGATCATTACGAACACCGTTAATTTTCTAAACAAAATAGGTTGTTAGTGAGGACCACTCTTGATTGCTTCTTGTTTGGTCCCTACAAAACCTACATTTTTTCCATCAAAATATATACAATTAAAATCAACCAACACACAACTATTTTCTATCCAAGAACTACGTAGCCTTTGATTTCTCCACTGCACCCGGAGATACGTAGGAGCAGGAGCCCACTCCTGTCAAGCGCAAAAATAAACGACTTTTATTAAGTCCTCTTTTTTTTTATCCTGGTTAAATTTTTTTTTTAAATAAAAGGGAAATAAATATTTTTTTTAGAAGTTAATAAATTTTGCACAATTAATTAGAGGTAACCTTTTTCGAAAGGATGTTGTAGGGTGCTAATACCTTCCCTGCACATAATCGACTCCCGAACCCAAATCTGGTCTCAAGGACCATTTTCTTCAAAAAAAGGTTTTTTCCAATATTTTCCCTATGAAATAAATTATTGGTGGCGGCTCCATTAAACCCGAATAAATCCCTCCGGATTTTTTGGTCGCTACAGCTGGCGACTCCACTGGGGACATTTAGAGAGTCAAGCCTAACATGATTAATTGTGCCAAATAATTAACTTCAATTTTTTTAAATTCTTTATTTTTTTTTTTTGTAAATAATTATTTATTATTTATTTGTTTAATGTAAATTTGTTGTGAATATTATGTACATGCCAAACATTAGGATAGACGACTATATTTGTATGCTTTGTTGGTTTTGCAGCTTGGGTAGTGTTAGGGTGTTGCCCCTCTCACACACCGCACCTACACGTTCGCACACACATGTGAGTAAGGCCCTATACCCGGGTCAGAGCAAAGCTTAAGTTGAGTGGAGGTTCGGTGATGGTCAATTGGAATTTGCTTTCCTTCTGGCTATTGCGAGAACTTCATCTAGAGTGTGCTCCTTCTGAGTATTCCGCACCGGATAGTTATCTATCGTTGTGGTTAATATTCAGGAGGAGACTTTAGCTCTAGAGGCCTTTGGTGAGAATGTGATTAGAGCCACCATGAGATCTATCACTTAAGTACATCAATTCCTTCTCTTTTTTTCTTTCTTCGTATTTTTTTAAGTATGTTTATGTTTGTCTTTTATTTATAATGTTAGATGTCGTTTTATGTTTGTCTTTTATTTATAATGTTAGATGTCGTTTTTCGCTTTTTTTAATTCATCTTTTTTTATTATTATATATTTCTTATTTATTTTTTTTCTTAATCATTAATTAGTATTAGTCAAATTAGGACAATAAATCTGACCTCATTTCACTCTATGGGGACAATTTTTACTCAACTGAATTTCAATTTATCATACAAATTTTGAGACCATGTTTGTTGAAAAACACATAATAAAATCATGAAAATTAATTTATTAGTAATGATTACTCGAGATTGCTTCCCGTTTAATCATTGCGAACATCTTAATTTTCTAAACAAAAATGGGTTATTAGTGAGGACCACTCTTGATTGCTTCTTGTTTAGTCCCCATGAAAATCTATCTTCTTTATAAATATAAAGTCAAGTTATTTTCACTAGTAATGATCACTCGAGATTGCTTCCCGTTTGATCATTACGAACACCGTTAATTTTCTAAACAAAATAGGTTGTTAGTGAGGACCACTCTTGATTGCTTCTTGTTTGGTCCCTACAAAACCTACCTTTTTTCCATCAAAAAATATACAATTAAAATCAACCAACACACAACCATTTTCTATCCAAGAACTACGTAGCCTTTGATTTCTCCACTGCACCCGGAGATACGTAGGAGCAGGAGCCCACTCCGGTCAAGCGTAAAAATAAACGACTTTTATTAAGTCCTCTTTTTTTTTTATCCTGGTTAAATTTTTTTAAAATAAAAGGGAAATAAATATTTTTTTTAGAAGTTAATAAATTTTGCACAATTAATTAGAGGTAACCTTTTTCGAAAGGATGTTGTAGGGTGCTAATACCTTCCCTACACATAATCGACTCCCGAACCCAAATCTGGTCTCAAGGACCATTTTCTTCAAAAAAAGGTTTTTTCCAATATTTTCCCTATGAAATAAATTATTGGTGGCGGCTCCATTAAACCCGAATAAATCCCTCCGGATTTTTTGGTCGCTACAGCTGGCGACTCCACTGGGGACATTTAGAGAGTCAAGCCTAACATGATTAATTGTGCCAAATAATTAACTTCAATTTTTTTTTAAATTCCCCTTATTTTTTTTTTGTAAATAATTATTTATTATTTATTTGTTTAATGTAAATTTGTTGTGAATATTATGTACATGCCAAACATTAGGATAGACGACTATATTTGTATGCTTTGTTGGTTTTGCAGCTTGGGTAGTGTTAGGGTGTTGCCCCTCTCACACACCGCACCTACACGTTCGCACACACATGTGAGTAAGGCCCTATACCCGGGTCAGAGCAAAGCTTAAGTTGAGTGGAGGTTCGGTGATGGTCAATTGGAATTTGCTTTCCTTCTGGCTATTGCGAGAACTTCATCTAGAGTGTGCTCCCTCTCGGTATTCCGCACCGGATAATTATCTATCGTTGTGGTTAATATTCAGGAGGAGACTTTAGCTCTAGAGGCCTTTGGTGAGAATGTGATTAGAGCCACCATGAGATCTATCACTTAATACAAGACTATAGACCCCTTAGGTTAGAAAATCTCTAATTTTAGGTTTAACCCATTTAAGACACAAGGGGCATCATATCATTTTTATTCTTCCACCAAAATCTGTTATATCACATCCATGCATAAAAAAAAAAGGGTCTACTAAATCACATATTTTTGTGCATTCTACATGAATGGTCATCATCATCACTCAACATTATATCTTCATGCATTCATATCTCCAAAAAAAACATGTTGAATTTTTTTTTTAAATAATATCATTCATTCTCATTTCATTTTAGGTCGCCAGAAAATCGTAGGAACACAAGAGCTTGGCTGCAAGCATTTTGCGAAATAATATGGGATCAAATTGTGAAACAGTTTCAAAGAAGTTCATACATGTCAAAACAATGAGGCCTACGGTTCCTTGACACAAATAAATAGATTTATGCATCCACATTCATTCATTTTTCTTTTCTTACATACTCATATCATTTTTTTTAAATCACCAGAAAATAATCAAACAAACTGGTTCCTCGACACCCTTATCGAACTCGCTCTCAATCAAAGATCATGGATGACCAAGAGATGAAAGAGGACGTCAACCAGCTGAAGGAACAGATGAGCAAAGTTTTGGAGCTTCTGCAATCCCTAAACAAAGACAAAGCTGCAGATGGGGTATCTCCAGCAGTGAATGATGAAAGTCAAGCGACACCTTCCCACCCACCTGGCTTCGGTCCTATGCAGCTGCAATATGGTCTCAATACTCAAGGGATAATGGTACCTTTTGCAATTTACCCGCAGGGTCCTACACACTCACCAGTTAACAACCCTCAGAATCAAGTACCACAGTTCCCACTTTACGGACTCCCGCCTGGCTACACGCCACCTATGGCCAATGATGATACTGCAAACCATAACCCCAAGGCCCACAGCACAACAGCTCCCACTATTTGGTCTCCCGCCTGCTACACACCGCCAAAGCTAACAATAACTCTGCAGAAACTGATTCCCAAGCACTTGTTGTGCAAGATGTAGCTCAAGGATCCGGCTCCGGTACTGAAACCATACCAGTTCAAAGCTCAACTCCTGGCTTCATGACATACACCTTTCCACCTGGTTATGCACCGTCCCATCTCGGGAATACTCAAGGAGTCAGTACGCCCGTAGTACCCCCCGTGGTGAATCCCCAACCATTTGGTTACCCCTATTATATTCAAGGAAATCCATTGAATCCCCAGACTAACCGCATTGCCTGGTCTCCAGCTATGGGGGGACCCAATCTGAGCATCCCAGTTGGGAATCAGTGGTCTGATACGAAGTTGCAAATCCTCGAAGATAGGCTAAGAGCTGTAGAAGGAGTAAGCTATCTCGGTTCAAGTATCGCTTCAGATCTTTGTCTCGTACCGGATGTGGTTGTACCACCGAAGTTCAAGGTGCCAGACTTCGACAAGTATAAAGGGACAACTTGCCCGAAAAACCACTTGACCATGTACTGTAGGAAGATGGCGTCCTATGCACATGATGACAAACTTCTGATTCACTTCTTCCAGGATAGTTTAACAGGGGCAGCGTCGAGTTGGTATACACACCTTGAGCGATCTCACATTCGGCCGTTGGAAAGATTTGGCGGATGCCTTCTTGAAGCGATATAAGTATAACATTGATATGGCTCTGACGAATACGCTTTGCAAAATATGGCAAAAGAGACAAGTGAGACCTTCAAGGAATATGCCCAACGATGGAGAGGATCGCACCAAGTGGAACCGCCTTTGATTGAAAAAGAAATGGTGGCCATGTTCATGGATACTCTTCAATCACCCTTCTACGACAAAATGATCGGAAGTGTATCATCAAACTTTTCAGATATGGTCATCGTAGGGGAAAGAGTTGAAGGAGGAATGAGGAATGGAAAGATTGCCCAAAGTTTTGCTGAAACCAGTAATATTAAGAGACCCCCAACAAACTTCGTAAAGAAGAAAGAAGGGGAAACCAATGCTGTGATGACGAACCCGGGGGGACAAGCACAAGGAAAACCACCCCAATTCCTTACCAATTTCTCACATCATTTTCCATACCCCTACTACCCACCTCCATACATCGCCGTCGCCTCTCATAATCCTAGCCCCTGGCCAAACCAACCAATGATGCCCTTTCGACCACCTTCCCCCATCCAAACACAAGCACAACTAGTTGCTCCCACCCAACCAAACCAAAACCAGAAACAACCAAATGACCAAGAAAAGAAAGTAGTCCAATTTGATCCTATTCCCATGACCTATACAGATTTGTTCCAGCACCTCATCAGCAACTCCTTGGTCTCTCCACGCTCAATGAAACCACTCCAACCTCCCTTCCCAAGAGGATATGACCCAAATGCCAAGTGTGAGTTTCATGCAGGGGCAATAGGTCACACAACTGAAAATTGCAAGGCTTTGAAGTACGTGGTTCAGGATCTGATCAATGCCAAATGGTTGAGTTTTAAGGAGGATGGGCCTAATGTGGGTAATAATCCCCTTCCAGGTCATGGAGGTCCAACAACAATGCCATTACTGAGGAGCTTGGGGACCAACCCCTGATAACTAGATTGGAAGGCAAGGAGCCAAAAGATGAGAGTATCCCCATCTGTGACATCAGGCAAAGCCTTTGGAGTGCAGGAATGTTGAATCCGGATCAGATAGCAGCTATCAAGGACGATCGCAGTGCAGAAAACGACAATGTCAACCTTGTCCACCCTTGCTCGCCGAATGAAGAACTTGGAAATTGGGAGATCGTTGAGTTTCCCGTGATCTTTGATTCAAAGTAATTATGTAATGCAAATTCTATTGCTCTGCCCAAGGCTTTAGAATAATTTATCGTCAAAAGGGCGCACATGTTTCATTTCAGTACCATTATCAATAAAATGCACTTTGAATTTTCCAATCATTTCTTTTTTCCCCTTTTCCATCTTTTCCATCTCTCTTTATCTTTTTCCGCTTTTCATTTCATCATTTTTTTTTATAACTAATGCAGATCCAAAAACATTGTCTTTGAAAATAACGATGCCAGTAACTCATACTATAATTTTGAATACCCCATTAATCATACTGAGGAAGATAATGAGGACAATTGGGATACCCCTCCTGAATTAATGAAGTTGGTGGAACAAGAAGCTAAAGTGATTCAACCCCACAAGGAAGAAACTGAAACAATCAATCTGGGCACTGAAAACGACAAGAAAGAAGTTAAGATTGGAACCACAATGAAAAGCAGCAAGCGAGAAAAATTGGTTAAACTCCTATTTGAATATGCGGATGTTTTCGCGTGGACATATCGAGATATGCCTGGATTAGATAACAGCATAGTCGAGCACAAATTGCCATTAAAACCCGAGTGCCCACCGGTCAAGCAGAAGTTTAGAAGGATGAAGCCGGAGATGTCACTCAAGATTAGAGATGAGGTAAAAAAACAGTTCGACGCCGGTTTTCTGGCTGTAGCAAAATACCCTCAATGGGTGGCTAATATTGTCCCAGTCCCAAAGAAGGACGGAAAGGTCCGAATGTGTGTTGACTATAGAGATCTAAACAGGGCCAGCCCTAAGGATGACTTCCCTTTACCACATATTGACGTCTTGGTACATAGCACAGCTCAACACTCTGTCTTCTCTTTCATGGATGGATATTCTGGCTATAATCAAATCAAGATGGCTCCCAAGGATATGGAGAAAACCACATTTATCACTTTATGGGGAACTTTCTGTTACAAAGTAATGCCGTTTGGATTAAGAAATGCTGGGGCAACATACCAAAGAGCAATGGTGGCTTTGTTCCATGACATGATGCACAAAGAGATAGAGGTCTATGTGGATGACATGATTGTAAAGTCCAAAACAGAGGAAGGTCATGCTATTAACCTACAAAAGCTTTTTGAGCGACTGAGGAAGTACAAACTCCGGTTAAACACAACTAAGTGTAGCTTTGGTGTAAGGTCAGGCAAGCTCTTGGGGTTTATAGTCAACCAGAAGGGAATAGAAGTTGATCCGGCCAAAGTAAAAGCAATCCTGGAAATGCCGACTCCTCGCACCGAAAAAGAAGTTCGTGGATTCTTGGGAAGATTGAACTACATCGCCAGGTTTATATCCCAGCTAACTGCTACTTGTGAGCCAATTTTCAAACTGCTGTGTAAGAATCAGGAAACCAAATGGAACGACAATTGCCAGAAAGCTTTTGAGAAAATCAAACAGGACGTACAAGATGCACCGGTCTTGGTACCCCCGTGCTAGGGAGACCCTCATCATGTACTTAATAAAGATTGGGACTAATCAATGGGTTGTGTGCTAGGACAACATGATGAATCTGTAAAGAAAGAGCATGCCATTTACTACTTGAGCAAGAAATTCACTAGCTGCGAGACGAGGTATTCATTGTTAGAACGAACGTGTTGCGCGTTAACCTGGGCCGCACATCGTTTGAGACAATATATGCTATCCCATACAACCTGTTTGGTGTCCAAAATGGATCCGATCAAGTACATTTTTGAAAAGCCTGCTCTCACAGGAAGAATTGCTTGTTGGCAAATGCTGTTATCTGAGTATGATATTGTGTATGTCACCCAAAAGGCAATTAAAGGCAGTACTTTAGCTGAATACTTGGCTCATCAACTTGTGGAAGACTATCAGTCAATGCAGTGTGATTTCCCAGACGAAGACATAATGGCTCTATTTGAAGGAAAAGAAACTCCTGACGATGAAAAATGGATCTTGTTGTTTGATGGTGCTTCTAATGCATTGGGGCATGGGATTGAGTCAGGCCGATTTCCCGTAAGGTCATTTCATCCCATTTACTGTGAGATTGTGTTTCGATTGTACAAACAATATGGCAGAGTATGAGGCATGTGCCATGGGCATTCAGGCGGCCATTGAATCGAAGGTCAAAGTTCTCAAAGTATATGGAGACTCGGCTTTGGTTATCCATCAGTTAAAAGGCGAATGGGAAACGAGGGATTCCAAATTAGTTCCTTACCACGATCACATCAAAGAATTGATGGAGCAGTTTAATGAAGTCACCTTCCATCACATTCCGCGTAAAGATAATCAGCTAGCTGACGCCTTAGCTACTCTATCATCAATGTTCAAAATCAGTAACAGGGAGAACTTACCGCTCATAAGGATACGGAATCATGACCGGCCGGCACACTGCCTAGCAATAGAAGGAGGGCCTGATGGCAAACCCTGGTATTACGACATCAAACGATACATCACAAGTAGAGAATATCCTTCTAATGTCTCAAAGAATGATAAAAGGGCATTAAGGCGGTTGGCAATGGGATTCTTTCTAAACGGCGAAGTGCTTTATAAGAGAAACCATGACATGGTACTTCTTAGGTGTGTTGATAAGACTGAGGCGGAAAAGATTATGCGAGAGGTTCATGAAGGTTCCTTTGGGACTCACGCAAATGGGCATGCAATGGTAAGAAAAATCTTGAGGGCTGGCTACTATTGGTTGTCTATGGAGACTGATTGTTTCGGTTATGTGAAGAAATGCCACAAATGTCAAATCTACGCCGATAACATCCATGTGCCACCAGTCTCTTTGAATATCTTAACAGCACCATGGCCTTTCTCAATGTGGGGATTGGATGTCATTAGACCCATTGAACCTAAGGCATCAAATGGACATCGCTTCATTCTCGTCGCAATCGACTATTTCACTAAGTGGGTTGAAGCGGCTTCATATGTGAGTGTGACAAAAAATGTGGTTGTCAAATTCATCAAGAGAGATTTGATCTGCCGCTATGGTTTGCCAAATAAGATCATCACTGATAATGGGACTAATTTGAACAACAAGATGATGAAGGAGCTGTGTAATGACTTCAAGATCCAACATCATAATTCCTCACCATACCGCCCAAAGATGAATGGGGCAGTTGAAGCTGCGAATAAGAACATCAAGAAGATTGTCCAGAAGATGGTTATAACATTTGGAGACTGGCACGAAATGCTCTCTTTTGCCTTGCACGATTATCGAACTTCGGTCCGCACCTCAACAGGGGCAACCCCTTTCTCACTGGTTTATGGAAGCAGTACTTCCCATTGAAGTCGAGATCCCCTCATTGAGGGTATTGATGGAGACAAAACTGGAAGAGGCAGAATGAGTCAGGCTCGGCTGGATCAATTAAACTTTATTGAAGAAAAGAGAGTGATGGCCTTATGTCACGGACAACTATATTAGCACAGGATGAAGAGGGCTTACGAGAAGAAAGTTCGCCCTTGGGAATTTCAAGAAGGAGACCTAGTACTCAAGAAGATTTTGCCCATCCAAAAGGATTCTCGTGGAAAATGGACCCCAAATTATGAAGGCCCGTATGTTGTGAAGAAAGCTTTTTCTAGAGGAGCCTTAATCCTCACAAGGATGGACGGTGAAGATCTCCCACTCCCAGTGAACTCTGACGCAGTCAAAAATATTATACCTAAAAAAGAAAAACATATAAAAACCAAGCAAAAGTGAGCTCGCTAGGTTGAAAACCTGAAAGGGCGACCTAGGCAAAAATTAGAGCGACCCGTTGGATTGAAAACTTGAAAGAGCAATCCAAGCAAAAGTTAGGGTCTGAAATCGGACATTGAAGAAGGCTGACGCATCAAGGGGCTCTTACCCAACTGTGGCAGTTCTATATATTTTCAGAAGTAGAGTAATGAGTAATCAAAGTTATGGATATGGGAAGCTGGCATTTGTTCCTACAAAGACACAAACTATAAAATATCTGCTTAGTTATTGTCTTTCTTTGTTTTTTCTTCTTCCTGCATTTTTCTTGATGTATCTTCAAGTCTGTGTAACTTCAGTCCTTGTACACATGACTCTTTTTTGAATACCAAACACCTCCGTTCTCGTATTTCAAAATGTTGTTGTATGATAATAGACACTGAATTGTGAAGCATGTGATGATATGGGAAAGCATTACAGTTATTATATACATCTTAAGAATCACGAGGACACGCCAAATCTCAACAAATAAGTTTTAAAAAGGGCAAAGGGATTACCTTTAAAAAGTAACTAGCGCTGCATCAATAACTCGCGCTCCCTCCCAGTCGAAGGCATAGCATGACTAAATCCGATGAATCTCAGTCCGTCCCATATCTTTAAGCACTAGAGATCATAATGACGAGGAATCGATAAAAATAATAATCGCATTGCATACATGCATCACATACCATATATCCGTGCATCATCTTCATATCACCACCTTTTAGCCGTTTTGTTACACCTGGTCCGTGCACCAAATTTTGATCCTTCACTCTCGTTTACAAACAATGCGCCTAGCATTGGTCCTTTATTTTGCTTTCTAAGCGACACGCCAAGTATTGCTCACTCTTTATTGCTTTCCGATCACCGTCGATGCCGACTTGGCGGAGATCCTTCTTTATAGTTTTCTGATAAACGCGCCAAGCATCACCCCTTTTATTGCTTTAAGATTACCGCGTCAGTACCCGACCTGGCGGTAGTCCCTCATTATTGCTTTTTGACCAACATATCAGTTCCGGACCTGATGTTGATCCTTCTTTATTGCTTTCCATCGACGCGTCAATACCCTACTTGGCGTCGAACCTTCCGATCACCGCACAAGACCACCTGGCGGTGATCCTTCTTTATTGCTCCCCATCGACACGTCAATACCTTATTTGGCGTCGAACCCTCATTATTGCTTTCCAATCACCGCGTCAGTACCCGACCTGGCGGTGACCCTTCTTTATAGTTTTCTGATAAACGCGCCAAGCGTTAATCACTCATTACTGCTTTTTCGATCACCGCGTCAGTACCCGACCTGGCGGTGACCCTCCTTTATTGCTTTTCAATAAACGCGCCAAGCGTTAATCCCTCATTATTGTTTTCTGATCATCGCGTCAGTACCCGACCTGGCGGTGACCCTTCTTTATTGCTTTCTGATAAACGCACCAAGCGTTAATCCTTCCTTGTCATTCCTCACCCCATCCTTTGTCTATCCTGGTTTGGGACAAAATTAGTGTCTTTATCTTTACTTCTATTTTACGACGAAAATATGAAAACCTTTGTTGTTCACATTTTCTAATAAAATATAACTAAAGAGGGGCAGCTGTCATACCCTAATTTTGTCCGGTAAAAAATAACATTCAAAAAGAACAAAAATAGTAGTAGAGAAGAAAGAAGGAGAAAGAAATCTTGAAGAGAAAAGAGGTTGAAAAAATTTGTACTTTGGTATAGCTTATGTATTCTGGGTGTAATTAATGTTGTGGAGATGGTATTAAAGTGATTTTTACCTTGTTAGAAAGCTAAAACAAAACTCTACAACTTTGATGAGGAATCCAAAAGTCAAATCTGAAGTTTACTAAGTCCAAATTGACTTGGAAGTAAGAACAAGTATGCTAAAAAATGGTTTTGAACAGTATGTAAAGATTAGGTCATATCTTGAGTTGTAGAAGTCTTTTTTTAATGAAACCAACGCCATTTGAAAGCTAACATCCTTGGCTAAAAATATTATGAAGGATTCGGGACTTGATTCTAACAATTTACTGCCCTAAAATAGCATGAAAGTTATAAAACTGCACAAAAACGGACAACACATTATGTTGAATAACGTTCAAAGAAAATGTCGTATCTTGAGCTATACTTGTCCAAATGAGGTGTTCTTTATACTATTGGAAAGATAAAAAAAAGATCTACAACTATTATTTTGGATTACAAACCCAGATTGACCTCTATCATGGACCAAATCGAGCATGAAGTTCGAGACGTGATGTTACATGTATTGTTCGGGACAACCACTTGTGTTGACAATATCTTGAGTTGTAGATATCCTTTTGAGATGAAACTTGTGCCATTTGAAAGCTGGAAACAATGTCTATAATTCTTATGAAGGTCATGAAGCACAATAAAGTTGTTTTAAGTGTTGTATTAGTACTCAAAGTTGGCTATTTAGTTTTGTTGAACATTTAAAATATCAAACTTAAGAAGCCAACTCCCAACTTTACTATTGAAGTCCCACATTGAAAAAATCCACACTCTTTCAACCTCTCATTCTCCTATATAAGGAGTGCATCACCAAGCACTAAGATCATCCAAGAAAAAATGGATCAATGGGCCTAGTGCAAAGCATAGGGCCTTTGCTTTAGTCAAAAATTTTAATGGGAGGGGTATTATCCTTCAACCTTCAAGACTGGAGGAGTCCGTGGGGTTTGCCCCATTGTGCCCAACAAAAATTTTTCTCTTGAGGTAAGTCCATCATTTCCTTCTCTCTTTTTCTTTCTTCGTATTTTTTTAAGTATGTTTATGTTTGTCTTTTATTTATAATGTTAGATGTCGTTTTATGTTTGTCTTTTATTTATAATGTTAGATGTCGTTTTTCGCTTTTTTTTAATTCATCTTTTTATTATTATATATTTCTTATTTATTTTTTCTTAATCATTAATTAGTATTAGTCAAATTAGGACAATAAATCTGACCCCATTTCACTCTATGGGGACAATTTTTACTCAACTAAATTTCAATTTATCATACAAATTTTGAGACCATGTTTGTTGAAAAACACATAATAAAATCATGAAAATTAATTTATTAGTAATGATTACTCGAGATTGCTTCCCGTTTAATCATTGCGAACATCTTAATTTTCTAAACAAAAATGGGTTATTAGTGAGGACCACTCTTGATTGCTTCTTGTTTGGTCCCCATGAAAATCTATCTTCTTTATAAATATAAAGTCAAGTTATTTTCACTAGTAATGATCACTCGAGATTGCTTCCCGTTTGATCATTACGAACACCGTTAATTTTCTAAACAAAATAGGTTGTTAGTGAGGACCACTCTTGATTGCTTCTTGTTTGGTCCCTACAAAACCTACCTTTTTTCCATCAAAAAATATACAATTAAAATCAACCAACACACAACCATTTTCTATCCAAGAACTACGTAGCCTTTGATTTCTCCACTGCACCCGGAGATACGTAGGAGCAGGAGCCCACTCCTGTCAAGCGCAAAAATAAACGACTTTTATTAAGTCCTCTTTTTTTTTATCCTGGTTAAATTTTTTTTAAAATAAAAGGGAAATAAATATTTTTTTTAGAAGTTAATAAATTTTGCACAATTAATTAGAGGTAACCTTTTTCGAAAGGATGTTGTAGAGTGCTAATACCTTCCCTACACATAATCGACTCCCGAACCCAAATCTGGTCTCAAGGACCATTTTCTTCAAAAAAAGGTTTTTCCCAATATTTTCCCTATGAAATAAATTATTGGTGGCGGCTCCATTAAACCCGAATAAATCCCTCCGGATTTTTTGGTCGCTACAACTGAGTTTGTATATTCATGTCTGACTTGCTAAAAGTCCAAGATTGAGCATCAGAAACCGTCTGGGAAGCTGCAGCCGCTACCTATTCCAGAATGGAAGTGGGATAGCATTGCCATGGATTTCGTGTCAGGACTTACGAGGAGTCCAACGGGTTGTGACGCTATTTGGGTGATTGTGGACCGGTTGACGAAAGCAGCTCATTTCATAGGCATGAACATGGAGTACTCACTGGAGAAGTTGACTAAGTTGTATATTCGCGAGATCGTCAGGTTGCACGGAGTACCCTCCAGCATCGTATCGGATCGAGACCCCAGGTTCACATCGGGGTTTTGGGAGAGTTTGCATGCCGCTTTGGGGACCAAGCTTAAGTTAAGCTCTGCCTACCATCCTCAGACAGATGGGCAGTCAGAGAGGACGATTCAATCATTGGAGGATTTGTTGAGAGCCTGTGTCATGGAGGAGACTAGGGGCTGGGAAAAGTTCTTACCTCTCATAGAATTTACCTACAACAATAGTTTCCATTCTAGTATTGGGATGGCACCGTATGAGGCCCTATATGCGAGGAGGTGTAGGACACCGTTGTGTTGGTATGAACCCGGTGAACAACTTGTGTTAGGACCGGAGATAGTGCAAGAGACCACCGAGAAAGTGAGGATGATTCAAGAGAAGATGCGGGCGGCGCAAAGCAGACAAAAGAGTTATCACGATAAGAGAACTAAGGATTTGATGTTTCAAGAAGGTGACCATGTGTTTCTACGGGTTACGCCCACCAAAGGGGTTGGAAGGGTAATGAAAGCTAGGAAGTTACCGCCTAGGTTCATTGGACCCTATCAGATTTTGAAAAGGGTTGGCGAGGTAGCATATCAGGTGGCGTTACCTCCGTTTCTGTCGAATCTGCATAACGTGTTTCACGTGTTGCAATTGCGGAAGTACATTCATGACCCGAGTCATGTGATCGAGCCGGATGCTATACAATTGAAGGAGAATCTTACTTTTGGCGCTTAGAAAGGATTGAGGATCAAAAATTGAAACAGTTAAGGGGAAAGGAGATCCCGCTAGTGAAGGTGATTTGGAGCGGAGCTACGGATGAGAGTGTCACATGGGAATTGGAAAGTAAGATGAAGGAGCTTTACCCGCAGTTGTTCGCGACAGGTTAGTGACAATTCCAAGGACGAAATTTTTCTAAGGGGGGAGGATTGTAACACCCTCAAATTTGAATTATTAAGATCCTATAAATTGTGTGCTCATATTGATAGTTTTGTGACCGCTTATGTGTGTTTGCCTTAATAATTAGTATATTTTAATTGATATTATTTTATTTTATTCTTATTAAATATTAGTCTTGAATTTATTATAGACACTTTAGAATAATAATATATTTTAGAAATAGTATGGAATGATGTTGTTGAAGTGAAAATTGTTTAAAAAAAATTATATATATAGTTATATGTACTTGTGCAGCACTGATGTTGTTCTTTCTACAAAAAAAAAAAAATTGGGCTTTTTATCAACAAAAAGAAATGGGCCACGTTTTGTTTTGGTCCAGCACTCACCACCCATGCCTATTTCAATTTTAATGTCACTATTCATCGTCTCCTACAGAGCCGTCGAAGAGAATACGAAACCCTTGCTCCAATTTCTCTGTTCCTGTTCTCTCATCCTAGACCACGAAAAAATCCCAAAACTTACCACCCAATTCGAAATCGACCATAGAATTCGTTTCCGGCCTCTGTTCGTTCAACCGCGACTCCGTTCGTCGCGTTTATTTTGGTGGGACGAGCTGTAATTTCCTTTTTTCGGCCACCACAGTTTTCGGTTCGAAAAACAGACGCCATTTTCGGATTCCTCGCGTCAAAACCTTCAGAAAGCACTACTCCTTTGCTCGATTCGGTGAAGTTGACGCCGGACCCCTTGTAACCCTTTTGTCTCGGTATGGCGTTTTCCGGTTACTCTTTTTACTCCATTTTGATTTCGTTTTAGCCTTAAAAATTATAAAAAAATATATTATACTAATTATTATTTTTTTCAGCCGTGTTTCGCTCTTCCGTAAATTTTATCATGTGCTCAGTTGGTGCTCAAATTGTCGTTGTAGCCAGTTTTCTTCGCCTTGGAATACTTCAAACTTTTTATTGAGGTAAGGGGGTAGATGAATACAAGATTAGTGGGCTCATGGATATAATTAGGCAATAGGAATGTCCCATGGTCCCTAGACTTGGCGCGGTTGTGCAAAATAAGTACCTTTGCCATTGTGATGGGAAAACTTCATATTGAATTCTGTCATGATATTTATGTTAATAGAAATTGTCTTATAATGTGTTGTTTGAGTTGATATGTTATGATATGTAAGGATTATATGATGATTTGCTTGTCTTGGCTTGTTGTTGATAAATGTATGTATGAGGTAAATGGGTTGAACTGAGATTACTTGTTGCTATATGATGTTCTGAAATTGTTGTGTTGAGTGAGAACTAGATTATCATAGGGTATGGTTTGTTATACTTAGATCCTCTAGGTGCTATATCATGGTTATGTGAAGGATAAAGTATGGACGGTGGGTATGATTGTTAGGAGTTAACTAATATATAATATGTTTCCTTTGCATTTAAGTTACGGTATAAACAAGTCTTAGGACTAGGATATGACGATTGACATTTGGTGTTGGTAGTTTAAATGCTTTAGAAGTAAGATTTGACGTTGTGAGTATTTAGCAATAGTTGTGCAGAAAAATGATTAATTCTGGGATTATTTTAGCTAAGTCTTACTCATTTAATTTTTGTAAATTCAATACATAATAAATACTAACCCAAACTCTTTTGGATAGCGTCCTATAATTTTAGGGGAGAAGTATGGTATGTCCGGTTAAAAAATAATAATAATAAGTAAGTTGAAACACTTGGGTTAAGAGTTAGAAATTAAGTTAAGCTTGCTTAGACTTAGTGTGGTGAGGTAGGCTGATAACTCGAACTTGTTCCAAGATTGGGGAAACTTGTTAGTTTACTGACGAATAGTACCTCGTTAATGTTGTTGTAGCCGACCGCTTGATAAGATGGTCGGTGTCTTTGTTATCTTAGTTGTTGTTGTTATTGTTAGACACTTGTTTGATTTGTGTTCTTGCATCATTGTGTCTTGTTAAGTTAACGTTATTGGGGGTGAGCAACGATGATGCGATATAGTATCGGCCATGATGGGCAAGGTACCCGGCCTTGGGGGTCAATCGGATATGGGCGTCTTACATAAAGGCAGCGGCTTGCAACTAATGCTGGGGCGTTGACCAATTTATCTGGTTACCCTGACTAGACACTGTTCGTACTCAAGAGTGATGATGTTTTCTCACTCGCTCATCTGAGTTAGTTTGGATCCACATGTTCGGTGAAGTAGAGATTGTCTAGGTTGCATTAGTACTCGTTAAGTTATGCATCCATGTTATGTGTCAATTATACTGAAGTTGTTATATGCGCATTGCTTAATCTATGTCCTTTGCCATTTGTGCTATGATTGTATATGATGTCTAACCCCTCTTTACTGTGGCTACTCATACACCATTGTGTATGTTTAGACGATGAGATTGCAGGTGACGATGACGATGTGGCTGATGAGTGATACGTGGATGCAGTCACCGTAGTTAGGATTTTCGTTGTTATTATTTTATTGTTGTTGATTGTTCCGATGTAAGTGCTTGGGTCAGCTCTGAGACGTTGTGATATCGGGGTGCTTTTATTTTTCTGAACTTGACATAATCGTTGTTTGATTTTTCCGCAAGTTTGTACGAGCGTGATGACTCTACCTTCGTTTATGAAAAATTTTATTGGACCGTATTTTTCAGTGGTTATATTTATTTTAATTTATTTCTTTAATAATAACATGCGGGTAGAGGGTGTCACAAGGCCCAGATGACACATCAGTCCTAATCTCGTATGGCGATCACGTTGCCACAGACTTGAGGACTGGCAAGGTAAGTAACAGTTGAAGTTATTATTACGTTGGTTTCATTTGATATTTGAATGCAATTGACACGTGTGTTTTTTGATTCTATGATCCCAGGGAGCTGAAGATCATAAACCACGGCAAAACCGTGGTAAAGCTAGTAGCTGCTGCAGAGATTGTGGTGTGGTGGTAGAGTTTAAACTAATGCCACTTTGTGGCATTAGCTACAAGACTATAAACATAGGGCTGCTCAGTACATTTACAGAGAGATGGCAGCCGGACACCTCTAGCTTCCACCTGCCAGTTGGGGATATGACAATCACCTTGGATGATGTCTCCCAGATTCTGTATTACAGTAATGGGGACGTTTTTTACCTTGTCGACCTTGGACAAAGTGGAAGCGGTGGTCTGGTTGCATGACTTATTGGGTGTTCCCATGGATGAGGCATGAGAGCAGACATATAAGGGATCGCTGTGCAGCCTCATGTGGCTTTGAGCTACGGTATACCCGAGGTGCTGCAGGGCACAACAGTGGGACATGGCAGCTAGGGCTTTCGTGCTACACCTAGTTGGCAGCACCATTTTTGCCAACAAGAGCCAGTCCCTGACACGGGTGGCCTACCTGGCCATGTTCAGGACCTCGGTTTGGTTTGCAACTATGCATGGGGTTCCATGGCCCTTGTATATATGTATGACCAGCTCTGGGAGGCTAGTAGGGCGAAGACGAGGCAGCTGGCAGGTTATGCGACGTTGTAACAGGTACAACTTTTTATGTTTTAAAAATCTTTAAAATGTAATATGTAATTCAAAATTACACGAGTTAATATTTTCCTTACAGGGATGGATATACGAGCACTTTCAGGGTGCCGCATTCGGATCTAGGGAGCGAGAACTTATTTACGTCAAGGAGGCGCCTCGAGCTAGCCGGTGGAGATTGATTAGGGGTGCCGGTCTGGTAGAGCCATAGCCGTGTGTTGGACAGGCTGATAGATGACGACGTTACATGGGACCCGTACGCGGAGCATAGAGTTGAAAGAGCATGGCGATCGATAGCATTGTATCGGGGATTCATCCGATTTGGTCCTACGATGGTCCCATACCTACCAGACATGGTCTTGCGGCAGTTTGGACACATACAACGCATTCCGGGGACTCCGCATGATATCCGACAGTAGCCTGCCTGTCTAGTTGAGATGGACGGTATGTGGTTTGCATTTGATCAGCACCCGGTCCAGTTTGGTCCTCGGGTGGTGCCTCACCTGCCAGCGGTGGAGCCTGGGTACATGGAGTGGTTCCATAGGATCTCCCACCCATACATCTACCCAGTAAATGTACCAGTCACACCAGATGGTCCAGCACTAGTAAGTTTGTATGAAGTGTTTATTTGTTCCCTTTGCTAGAATAATATTTTTAGTTACTAATTTCATTTGCTTTTATTGTTTGTAGCAAGCGAGATGGGCCAGGGTCCAGGCAATCGTGGACGCGATGATGCAGGAGCGTTTCGTACAGCTGCGCACACCTGGTTGGTACCCGATGCAGGAGCTGACTACATTAGTCCTTCCACGTCCCCCCACTACGCGCACATATCAGCGGAAGAAAATCAAGGGGTCGGCCTCTACATTGACACAGTAGTTTATTTTTAGGGTTTCCCTCGTCATGTATTGAAGACAGCTTATTTATATTGTTATGTCATTTTGTGGTGTATATTTTTATATCTCGCATTTAATGGATGACACAATGTCCGCAACTTAATTTATAATGTATATTTTTATATCTCGTATTTAATGTTGTTTGTTTGCGACTGAAATATGGAGTCTTCCATGGTAATCAAACTGTACCACAAAATAAAAGTTGGAAAATTCAAGCCTGACACACCCGCATCATCTAAATGACGAAAAATAATGTTAACTTGTTGATGCATCACTGCGTCAACATGTTGACGCATGAAGTGAAATTTCGTTGTTGCAAAAGAGACTATTGTCACCTTGTTGACGTGCAAATTCGTCAACAAGGTGACGTGGTATATTAATTTAACTAGGCGTAAAATTGTCAGTTAAATGGGGAGGAGAGATAGGAAAATTAAAGGGGAGGTTTTAATAACAAAATCCTTTAATTTTTCCACCTCCCCTCCCCCCAAAAAGACCAAAATACCCATCATTTTTCCTTTACCCCTCATTCCCCTTTCCCCCTCTTCACTTCACCTCCCTCTCTTTCAAACCTCCCTCTCTCTCTCTCTGAAACCTCCCTCTCTCTCACATAACCCCTCCCCCACGCACCTGCCTCGTCGCATCTCCCTTTCTCTCCGTTGCACCTCCTTCTTCCTTGCACCTCACTGTCTCGCTCGCAGTCTCAGGTGAAGTCGCATTTCGCTCTTCTATTGCGTTTTTTCCTGCAAATTTGAGGTTTCAGGAAACTTGTTGACGGATGCTCCCGTCAACAAGAATCCAGACGTTTGAAATCATTAGTTTCAAATTTTCAACAACCGGATTCTTGTTTCCGACATCTTCCGTCAACAAGTTTCCGGACTTGAAAATAGTTTTCAAAAATAAGCGTGTTCCGGAAGCATGTTGACGGACGATTCCGGAAACAAGAATCCGGTTGTTCAACATGTTTCTGGAATGACTCTTAAAACAGTTTTTCATAATTTTGACATAGAGGTTGATTTGGTTGTTGCATTTTCCATAGATATGGCACGCACCAGGAGTGGTTCTATAGCAGCCAGTGTTCCTTCATCTAGTGGCCCGACTCGGATAAGGCTCATTCGTCGTCACACAAACAACGGACGGAGAAACGTCAACATCTGCAGGATGTGCTCGAGGAGCCTGCACACATAGATGAGGTTGCATAGGTGGAGGCTGCCCATGATGAGGCAACACACGTAGATGAGGCTGCTGTTGATGAGGCAGCACACGTAGATGAGGCTGTAGCTGACGCAGATTCATTCCCTGGTGGCCCGGAGGACACATCAGTCCTCATTACCTACGGTGACCATGTTGGCACACGGTTATGGCACGACGATGTAAGTAACACTTTATTTTTTATTATGTTGTTTTCATTTTACATTTTAATACAATTGACTTATATTTTTATGGTACCAGGATCGCAGTGAGCTGAAGGTAATAAATCACGGCAAAAGCATCGTTGGTTTAGTGCCCCGTGCAGAGATTATGGCTATCTTGGAGGAATCTGAGCCTCAAGAACTTTGCAGCATCAACTATAAGGTAATTGACAAGGGGCTGATATGTGCGTTTGTGGAGCGTTGGCAGCCATATACCTCTAGTTTCCACCTACCTGTCGGGGAGATGACGGTCTCCCTGGATGACATCTCCCAGATACTCCATATTCCAGTCACGGGGGCATGTTTCACCATGCATGTGTTGTATAAGGAGACAGCTATTATTTGGTTGCATGACCTATTATGCATCTCCATGACTGATGCACGGGCTAAAGTTGAAAAGAATAAGGGACCCACGGCTCGTCTCGACTGGCTGCGGAGAGTGGTGTACCCTAGGTGTTGCAGTGATGGCCAGTGGGACATGGCAGCTATGGCATTCCTGATGCACCTAGTCGGTGGCACTACCTTCGCCGACAAGAGCCAGTCATTGACAAGGGTGGCATACTTGGGGATGTTTAGGGACCTGATCAGTGTTCATACTTATGCATGGGGAGCGATGGCATTAACATTTATGTACGACCAGCTCAGGGAGGCCAGCAGATATAAGATGAGGCAGGTGGCCTCTTACATGACGCTGTTACAGGTACGAATGTCGTTGTTTTAAAAAACTTTTATACATATAACATACAAATGAAAAGTATCTAACTTGGCATTTATCACATAGGCATGGATATACGAGCACTTCCAGGGTGTTGCATTCGGCACCAGAGAGCTCGAGCCCGAGTACGAGGAGGGACGACCCCGAGCCTGTCGTTGGAAGCTGATTAGGGGTGCAAGATTGGTGGAGCCATTCAGGCATGTTTAAGATAGACTGACTGTAGATGAGGTTACTTGGGACTCATATGCGGATCACAGAGGGGAGCGCCAGTTCCAGGCTATATGCTTATTCAGAGGATTCATCTGGTTTGGGCCTATGATGTTTCCCTACCCGCCAGACAGGGTGTGTTGCGCCAGTTTAGATATGTGCAGCGCATTCCCGAGGATCCTCGCAACATCAGATCGCAGTCGATTAGTCTACAGTAGATGGATGACATGTGGCTTCATTTTGATGAGCATGTCATCGAGGGTGGTCAGCGAGCCACGCAACCAGCGGATTGGAGCCAGGTTACATGGAGTGGTTCCATAGGATCTCTCACCCGTACATTTACCCAACAAATGTATCGGATGCAGCACCACCAGCTCCATCACCAGAGCCAGCTCCAGTATCAAAGGTATTATTTTTTAAACTATTATTCTTATTTTGTTATATTTTATAAAGTACTGATTAACTAATAATATATATTGTTGTAGGATGCGAGATGGTCCATGGTGTATTTGATTGACCAAATAATGTTACAAGGGCACCTGGTGATACAGCCAGACACAGAGGTTGAGATCTCGTGCAGGAGCTTATGAGACTAGCGCGTCCCATTCGACATTGCCAGCAGACATATGTCCGGAGGAAGAGATCCAGGGCCTCCGATTAGATCTAGCACATTCTTTATTTGTATGAACATCTGATGTATTTTGTTTTGTTTGTAACAAACATGTTATTTATATATAAATATATATTTTAGTTGACATAAATTTAAATGTTATTCAATTAACTGGAAATAAGACACTTGCAACATGAAAAATACAACAAACACAGGAAACCCTAGCACTTGAGAAATGCAACAAACACAGGAAACCCTAACACTTCAGAAATACAAGAAAACATCAAGGTTGTGTCAAGCTACTGATGGATGACGAATTTGGGTTAGTACACAGTGCGATGATTTCGTCGACAGATCTTGGTTTCCTGAGGAGAAAGATAATCTGATCAGGTATTCTCACTAGATCCGCGTATAACTCAATTGGCCCGAGGCTAACATATTGCTCATGGACTGCGAATATCGTCTCGACATCACCTTTATGTTGAAGTTTCAGAACATCATATTGAACAAGTCCATCTTCCAACTGACAGGGTATTGGTAATGGATATGAGACACCATTCTGGTGTCTCCGAATATAACCACCGCGTCGTTAACTTGTTTCTTTAAGGCCTGAAGTGTGATGCCCTTCGAAGCCCTAAACGATTTAGGGGTATCGCCCTCAAATGTGATGCATTTGTCACCTGTTGTAATTTGACCATTGAAAAACACAAAAACAAGAACAGAACTCATGGTTGTGATGCCTGGAAAGCTATTTGCACCAAACAAGAAATTTATCAAATTCCAAACTGAATAACTTCCGGAAACTAACTTCCGAAAATTATCGGAAATAAGAATCCGAATGTTTTGAAAATAATGTGATGTCCGGAATCTTGTTTCCGGACGATTCCGTCAACAAGAATCCGGTTGTTTTCTAACTACCAGATTCTTGTTGACAGAATCGTCTGGAAACAAGATTCTGGATTACTGGAAATCGCAGGAAAAAAAGAGGGTTAACGCACCTCAGAATCCGGCGAACGGTGACGGTGACGTCGTTGGCGCCTGAGACAGGACACTAGAGAAAGATGATGAGGTTAGGAGAGAGATATTATGGGAGAGATTGTGGGAGAGATTGAGAGGAGTGAGAGAGAGAAAGAGAGAAAAATAAGTTGGGAGGTGGGAGGTGAGGTGAGGAAGAGGGAAAAATAAGAGGGAGGGGTAATTTTGTATTTTGAAGGGGTATAATTGACTTTTTAAAAAATTGGGGAGGTATTAAAATTAAGTAGGGGAGGTGAAAAAATAAATGCCCAAATTGAAACCTACTTTACACGGTTGGCATACAATAGGCCCGTTCTCTTTACCGGGTAGATATCTTTTCCTAAAATGAGGATTATGTGTGTTCTAATCTTTAAAATTTTTATTTAAGTATTATTATGAATTACCTGATCATGTAATACTTGTTATCGTTGTTTTGTGTTAGTTCAGTAATAATGAAATTTTGTGTTAAAAAAAAAAGGTAACAATGAAATTTCATGAATAACAGTAGAAATTTATAAAAATGGATTAAGAATCATATTCTGATTTTCTTAGAAATAAAACGACACATAATTAATTAGACAATTATATTGGATACAATAATGAAATCAAAATTGCTGTAAAAGGAACAAATAACCTTAAGAAAAATAAAATTTTAAACTTACTTTTTCTTTCTTACACACATCCCGTGAAAATAAAATTTAGCTAAAATTTTATTTTTGTCATTTAACATAATTTTTCGTTTCAACTACATATGTAACCCGTGTCTTACACAAAACTCTTATACATGTTAAATTTAAAAAAATATTTTTTAAACTAAAAATATTTGATTGGAGTTTATATATTATTAGATGAAATAAATTATTTTATATATCAAATAAAATATTATAAAATCAAATTAACTAATCAATCATATTTTGTAAATTTTGTAATCAATTTATTAAATTAGTCTTCTAAAATTTCATAAAAAATGAATTTTATAAAAATGATGAAAACAATAAAAGTAGAAAATTGTTTATAGTGGGAAGAAAATGATAATGGTGATCACACCTAACATAAAACTAACAATATAGATAATATATTTAATCTCTATTATTGACTAATCATGAGTGAAAAATGTTATGCTAACAAATATTAAAACCTTTTCTCCAGAAACAAATATCAAAACTTAATGACAATTATTATTTATAAAAAATAACAACTTTCAGATAGTAGTAGTTGATAGCAGGATAATAAGAGTAATTATGAATATTAAGTAAATTTAAATTATTATTCTTTTAAATTAAAATTGATAATAATTATTTAATATTTTGAATCATTTTTACCACATTAGATTAAATATTACATTTTATCACTCTTTCACTATATTTTTTTTTTTGTAAAATATAACTATTTCAATAATTAATATTTGGATTTCATGCGATTATATATCTATCGTTGATTAATCTAGACACATTTTCAAGTTATATTTGTTATAAAAGAAACAAAACTATTATATCCTAAATAAATAAATAAAATAGACGCAAATCTTTGAAACATCTACTACCTTTGAAATAGAAGCAAATCTTTGAAAGTCTTAAGTAGTAATCACATTGAAGGAAAAGAATGGAGAAAAGATGTATATGACACGGGAGAAAAGAAAAAAGAATGGAGAGAGAAGGTGGAAGTCTTTGAAATAGAAGCAAATCTTTGAAACATCTACTACCTTTGAAATAGAAGCAAATCTTTGAAAGTCTTAAGTAGTAATCACATTGAAGGAAAATAATGGAGAAAAGATGTATATGACACGGGAGAAAAGAAAAAAGAATGGAGAGAGAAGGTGGAAAAAGGAAGAAATAGTTCAGTGGAAGAGTAAAGCGGAAAAAGAAGCAAGAGAGAAGAAAGGCAGAGAAGTGTATCGAAGAAGAAAAGTATGAAAATATGCTCCATAAACAAATTAATCTAATTTGAAATTTAAAGTTTAATATTAATAATGAATATTGTCCCTACTTCTCTTCACTGAAAACAAACACAAAAACACCGAAAGTTTCACCCTTAAAATTTGTTTGAAATCAGTTCATGGTAGTTATGGCTTATTTTGAGTGCAAAACAATATTAACAGACCGGTACCTAAGTTTTCTCGATCCTTAAAATAAAATAGTAAAATTGTATTATATAAAAAAGATATTATCCTATTTTAGCATGTAAATTTTGTTAAAATTTACTTTTGTTAATTTTAATTGAACGCATGGTAAACAACCAAACCGGGGGGGTGGGGATGCTGTTAGAAAGGTCTCCGACTCTCACCTATCAATGAGAGGATACTCTAAACGACAAAAAACCCAAATGCTTGAATATTGAATAATAACTTTCATTGCTTTCTCCCGAATTGAAATTACACCAAACAGATAATCAAAGGAAACAGCTCTTCATGTTGTTTAAGTTCCCAACTTGAAGAAAATAGAATTCTCAAGCATTTTGAGAGACAAGAGAGGAAATCAAATGTTATAGGACTCCCAAAGGCATAAGTCTAAAACGGGGTGAGGATATCTCATATCATAGAGTAGATTACTCAACATTATCAATATTTGGTGGCCTAAACTTTAGACTACTACTTGCTATAGCACTAGTAAAGAGTTGCTTATAGACTACTACTTGCTATACCACTAGTAAAGGGTTGCTTAAAAATGAGTGATTTAGTCAACACAACAAAGTATAGAAGTAAAATAACTACAAAAACAAGAAGATTCCTCCCATCCTTTGTACTCAATGCAAATAATCTGATTACACTTAACCAATTAGCCTAATTACTGATGATATCCTTCAACTACTATATTGAAGTATCATTAATCAATCATTTATTGTTAACATCAAACAAGAAACAGAAGCCGAGTGCCGAGATTCTATACATACAGCGCAAGTCTGCAAGGCAAGGCAGACAGAATTAGAAAGCATTGAAAAGTGGCAGTAAAGACCTTTGAGTCGTTTCTAAGAGGAAGCAGCCTTTATGGCTTTCTGCAATTCAGATTCCAAATCACTCGCTACTACACTTTCGGACTTGTTTGGTTCTTTTTTCTCATTCTTTTCTCTGCCATTTTTGTTGCTTCCCCAACTCCGAAAGCTCTCACCCGAATGCTGTTCAGGAAGCTTGTTGTTTCCAACGTTCCCATTGCTCCCCTCACGAGTAGTAGAACTAGAACTAGAACTAGAAACTCCCATTTTCATCTCATCCAACACTCGCTTCATCTCCTTATTTTCCTTCTCAACACTCTCCAAGTCCCTTCTCATCCAAAAACACATACCTTTCAACAGCTGCAAATCGTTCTCAGAAGTCTCCCGGTTCTGCTCATTCTGCTTCACTTCCTCGACAACCCTCTCCAACCCAATCTTGTTCACTGTCAAATACGGCATTTTCAACCCCGACTTCCCCGGAAAATTCACACCCCATCGAAAACTCAACATCAGCCCTTGTGTCACAGACATTACAGTTCGAGCCATAACAGCAACACCAGGCGAAATACCGCATTTTGCATCGTTCTTCCTCTCTGTGACAACTTCGTTGTTGTTCTCTCTGTTACCGTAAGGTTCCAATTTTAAATTCTGCCAACCGGAGGAAGACCCGTCAGGTGAAGCCACAAAACCCCTTTCAATTTGAGGGTTATCGAGTGAGAGAGAAAGAGGGTTGGTGTTGTTGTTGTCGTCGGAGAAGACGGTTTTGTTGAGGGAAAAGTGACCGAATTGGGGTTTGAAGTGTAGGAAGAAAGATGGGAGAGGAGTGAGGGTGTGGGTGGTCGGGGAAAGAGAGAGTGAGAAATTGGCGGAGAATATAAGAGGGGAGTGGCGAGGGGAACCCAAAATACCCAAACCGGATTTGAGGGAGAGAGAGAAGGGAAGAGAGGTGGTGGGAGAGTAAGAGAGCCTCAAGGTTGGACCTGATGGGAAGTTAGTTGAGAGTGAGAAAGAAAAATCAGAAGAGTTGTTGTTGGTGGTGGTGGTGGCTGTGATGCCGGAAATAAAGGGATTGTCGAATACGGTAATTGGTACCTTTGCTGTCATGATTTGGGTTTGGGTGCTGTTTTGATCTCCATCGTCGTTGCCCCGAAACTTGAGGGATAGCTTCATATTATTGAGTTTGGTTGAACTTGCAGGAGTTGAGGTTGGAAGTAGAAGGACGGGGGAAGCAGAACCACCACCATGCCAGCCAGAGAGAGAAAGGATGATGATTGTGGAGGAGGACGTGGATGGATGAAAGAAAAGGAACAGATGGGCTCAAGCTTCAAAGCCTAAAAAAAATCGCTGCATACACCCAAATATTTTGATACATGCACCCCTTCCCCAAGCTTTGTACAAAAGTATCCCTATTCCCGTAAAAGCCCACACTCTCCATGCCTTACTTTTGTCTTGTTTTGAAACTAAGTTTGCGAATGTCGTTAATATCGACAATACAACGTATTTTAGTTTAATGTCTGAAAACTTAAAATTAACAACATAACGTCTAAAAATTTAGTTTCTAGATATATTTTTTTTACCGGTAGTTTCTAGATGTTGTATCGACAAATTAAACTTGTTGTATTCTCAAGTTGAATGTTTGGAAACTTATTTTTCAGATGTTAAAGTTGACGACACAGCATCCAAAAGTTTACGAAACAACAAAAAAAGACGATGGTACCTCGAAGAAATATGGATGTTTTGGGCATAAATTTTTTTAGGAAATATGTGGTGTATGTAGCATTTCCCTTCAAAGCTTTGAGTATGGCCCATTATGTGGTTTCCTTGCAGCCCATATTTAGAGGACCCTACTACACACCTCCCGTTTTACACACACGCACTCCCTCCTATTTTTTCTCAATGCCTCTACCCTTCTCCTTCCCTTCTTTAAACCCTCTTTTCTCCGTCCTCCCCCACCCTCACCCTTGCCCCTACTCACCCCTTCCCTACTCCCCTATCACCCCACCCTCGATTGTCGCCGACCCCCATACCTGGGTTGAATGACCCCCCGCACCTAACCCTGCCCCCACTGTAATCTTTTGTGATTGTTGTCCTCTCCAACAATTGTTTATGGAATATATACAAATAACAAAACCCCAGTACAAGAACAGCTGCACCTTCATTGTGAAGAAAATGCGGATACAACATGTTGTCCCTGAAAAATGTCATTCCCATACTCATGAACTAGGGATCGAACTCTCACACCACATACTTAAGGGACTCGAGCTGTTTACCACTCATACCACATCAATTTGGTAATCAATTTCAATTATGAACATCTCTAAACTATATAAGTATATAATCATAATTTAATCCATAGCTTGTGCCCACTGGTGGTAGCAATTGCATAGGTATATACAAGGGTGAACATAACTCAACCCAATCCGAAAACTCGTCTCGTCCCGATCTCATTTAACTCGCTGAGCATCGGGTTTATTCGAGTTCAGTGATAGGTTAGGGTCAGGTATAACTCATCCCAATCTATCCCTTATTCACCCTAATTGTTAGTTCTGTTATTTTTGTGATGATACTTTAATAAACAAAATATGCAAGTTGAAATTCATTGTAGTTTAGTTAATCTTGTAGCAAAATACTATTGTAAGAGTCATGTTTAAGTTTGAATACTCAGTAAAATACTAAAAATATTTAATCTTTTGCTTTTAAATTATAGTCATAATTAAATAATCACTTATAATTTTATTTCAATTGTTTGTTTGGTCAACCCGATTTGGCTTTAAATAGACTTGGTCTTAATTTGACCTATAAAACATCATGTTTGTTCGGGTATAAAGATGGGTTAGCGTCTAATTAATTGATCCTATCAAAATTTAGGTTGGGATTAGAGACAAGCATAACATGTCACAACATATCCTTCCTCTAGATATAGTACATATGTATGGGTTATGTGTAGGGATTTTTTTTGTGGCACCTGGTTCGCTCCGAAAACGGATTCACTGCAGTAGTACGGACCATGCATTCACGCATTCGGTCATTTTTTGGCCGTTCAATAAGATTCGGCATAAATGCGTTCCAGAGTCTTTAGGTGTGGTATCATATGTATTCCGCTCGTTTAGTTTTTAGTTAAAGTATTAAGTATCGTCAATTCCATACCACCTTCGCTCGAGAGTGATGATGTTTAGTGTTAAGTAATTAGTAAGTAAGTAAGCGGTTCTACTTGATCTCATGAATTATAAAAAGTTTAGCCTAGTCTAGTCCAATCTCATATCCGGAGTTCATAGCCTTGGAGAACTAGGTTAATAAGTAAATTTGAAATCGCTGATCCTACAATGGCAGATAGATCTTTGACCCATCCGCAGCGATAAAAGCGAAAGCGGCTAAAAGCCACGAATAACGGGCAACCTGTTAACTAATAGCTTCCAACGAGGACAAGGGATGTCGATGAATTCGCCTCTTTTCTGGGCAATCTGCTACTTTATCACTTTATCTAAGGACATTTGGTATCATAAAAAATCACATAGGTTCAATTAGTATCTAACTGGTCATATAGAAAGTGTCTTACCTGGAACTGGCTTAAAATGTTTTTCCTAGCTTCCTTTCAATAAAATCCCTAGCCTAAGAGACTGGACACTATTAGGTTTATCCTTATTCTGCAATTGAATAGGCTCATTAAACAGGAGATGGCAAAAGAGTGAAGCGAGTAGGAACTAGTCAGAGGTACTCAACCCCCTCACCTAGAAGTTCTCAAGGCAAAAGGTCTCTAGACCTATCATCATCTGTTGTCACTCCTTGAATTCCAAGTACGAGCCCGTCAGAGCTTTGATCATCTCTCTTTAAAATACACATGTTTTTGTTTATTTTTAAAATCCAAAATACTAACTTTAGATCTGAACCGTCGGATGTAGATCAGACGGCTCAAAAACGCTGCTCCATTAGTCTGAACTCTGAAATCTGAACTGCAAGTGGGGCAAACAAAAGAAATGGAGACCTCACCTTGTCGTAAGTGTTAACTGCACACTGAAGCCAATACCTTGTTTGTGTCTGTCACCAATCACTCATCATGGCAACCGTTAATCTTTCTTCCGCTGCGTCTCTATTCAAATCGATTCTCAATCTGTCTTTCTCCAATTCTCTCTCCCAACTTCCATTTTACTCTAAATCCCCATCCCCATCCAAACGCCGACCCGCAACTGCCACCATCCCCCAAATTACATCCTCCAATGCCTCTCCCACTCTTGTAAGCACTAACTTACTCTTTCTGCAACCTTATTAATTTCTCTCTCCCAACCTTTAATCCGTTTGTTTCTTCTATTTTTTCTATCTAGGGCAAGGACAACTCAAACTCTTCGCCCAGTAGTAATTATGGTGTGGGGAGGGCAGGGGCAGATGCACGTACAAAAACTAAGATCGTGTGTACGATAGGTCCGTCTACCAGCTCACGTGACATGATTTGGAAACTTGCCGAATCGGGAATGAACGTGGCGCGTTTGAACATGTCGCATGGGGACCACGCATCTCACCAGAAAACTATTGATTTCGTTAAAGAGTACAATGCTCAATTTGAAGACAAGGTTATAGCCATCATGCTTGACACCAAGGTCAATTCCCTTCTCTAACGCCTGTCATTTGAAATTAGAAGAATAGGTGCATTGCATTTGCATCAACTGATTTTCTTCGCAGGGTCCTGAAGTTAGAAGTGGGGATGTGCCCCAACCAATTTTACTAAAAGAGGGGCAGGCTTTCAATTTCACTATTAGGAGAGGGGTCAGCACCGAAGACACTGTTAGTGTGAATTATGATGATTTTGTGAATGATGTCGAGGCTGGAGACGTACTGCTTGTTGATGGTGAGTATAGTAGTCTCTTGTGCGTGTCAGAATTCAGAAAATTTGTCACTGACTTATTGTTAACTGCCCTAACAGGGTTTCTCAAGTTTGAACCTGGAACAATGTATATGAAAATGATATATTTCTTTAATTTGTATTCACAAAATGGTAGATTTTACTTTAGAAATTATATCATTGAACCTCTGACAATTTTTGTTTTCCTGCCTAAATCCTTTTTCACATAGCTTTTTTCCCCCCTCTGTAACTTGGTATATATGTTAAGATGATTCAGAAAAATAAGCTTATGTTTACGTTCATGATTCAACTGCCATGTGGTTGACCATTTTTAGCTTAAGGTTTTCCGGATATTGTTGTTGGGGGAAAGCTTAACCTCACTTGTGTTGCCTTTGTTGTTTGGCACCCGGTTGTTGCTGCAATACTTCGTGATTGTTTGTCTTAGTTGATTGCTAAATGCTAATCTTGTATATATGAACTACCAGTTAGATACTTCTGCTATTTTGATTATTTTTTTATAATCTCAATATTTTAGAGGGATTTATTCAATTGTTGCATAACCACCAAGTTTGATTATCTGTAAAGAAGATTTTAATTTCTTCTGATTGTTAGTTTAGGAGGAATGATGTCTCTTGCTGTTAAGTCGAAGACAAAAGACTTGGTTAGATGTGAAGTTATTGATGGTGGAGAGCTGAAATCTAGGCGTCACTTAAATGTCCGTGGAAAAAGTGCTACGCTTCCTTCAATAACTGGTATAATTCCATTGTATTTGTCGTTGACATGACACGTTGTAGAAGCGCTAGATTTTGCTTATTTATTGTAGATAGATACTATTAGTATGCAAATGCATTTAACAATTTTATGCTCCTTTACCATGTATAAACTTCACAGACAAGGACTGGGAAGATATTAAGTTTGGGGTAGACAATGAAGTAGACTTCTATGCTGTATCATTTGTCAAGGATGCTAGAGTGGTTCATGAGTTAAAAGACTACCTCAAAAGTAATTATTTTAGCTGTCTTATTTCCTTTTTATGTTTGTTTATCCAGGTGTGTGGATCCGGTGTGCACGTTCCTTATTTCTTGGGGTATCTATGCTTCTCTTTAAGAACTAACTATAAACCTTTTCCATAGGTCACAATGCTGATATACACGTGATTGTAAAAATTGAAAGTGCAGATTCCATACCAAATCTTCATTCTATACTTTTAGCTTCAAATGGGGTTAGTTCCTTACAGTTTAGATTATGTATTGTAGATATTACATATCTTAATACCTTTTCTTAAAATGATTGAAATTTGTACTATGTTGATGATTTTTTTTTCTGGCCTATATATATTTGTTTATTTAATGAAGTTAGTACTGAACATATAAAAGCCACAATTCATTTTAGGAAGGAATAGCTATTCACTGTGAATTACAGTTCTATACTTCTATTACTTATGCTTCCTGTGAACATAGTCTCTGAAAAAGAAACTAAAAACTGGAACATTAAGTTAATAATATTTTAGTCCTTGTTTAATGCACAAATTCAACTGTTCAAGTAATGAGTTTGCTGTTTTTACAGTAAGTTGATCAGGCTCTCAAATTTATTCTTCAGATTCTAAGCAAGCGTCATATTCTGCATGGGGTATAAGAAGAACATATATAGCTGCACCTTGAGCCGATGAGTAGAAGCTACTATAGTTTTACCCTCCTCTTAGTATTGTGCATATATCTGTTCTTCATCACAGCATGGTGCATTTCATGGATTATGATCACTATCTTTTTTGACTTAGGAAGCCATTTCATGCAATCATGTTGTGGTGGTGATTGTCTGATAACAGCATATAGCCATATACACAACTTGCATAGTTTCAGGTCAAATAGTGGAACCATGGTGGGTTTTTGGTGCTTGTTTGTTTCTGCACTATTGTTGCTTGATAATTTCCTTTTTTCCCTTCTTGATTTACAATATCAAAATATCAGCTAACTAGGTATAAAGGAAGATTATTTTATGAAGTTTTGGAAAGTATTTTGGTATGATTTCTACTTTAACGTTCATAGTTAACCTTACAGTTACAGATACCCTAAGATAATCCCATTCGTTGTGCATGTTTTTTAGTATATTCCTTTAGATTTGATAACATATAAAAATAAATCTGTTTGAAAAATGCTAAATGCTAAATTAGGAAAATCTGTTGCACATCTTTTAACTAACTTGTGTTGAAGACTCCCACTTATGGATAATTTATCATTTGGTATACCCTGAACTGGTCTGGACCTGCTGATAGGTTTTCCAACACCCTCATAGTCTCTATTTTGGAGAAAGTCATTAAATTATGTAATTTTATAGATCAAGTTATGATCTTTATTTGTGTTTAGCATCCAGTTTCATTTTGAGAGTGCTATTTATTTTGCAGGCCATGGTTGCTCGTGGGGACCTTGGAGCTGAACTTCCAATAGAGGAAGTTCCTCTATTGCAGGTAATGTGGTGCTCAGAGTCAGAACATGATATGTATGCCACTTTGGTGAGATGTATATAGGCTCTTTCATCAGATAATCTACAAAATATGTTGCTAATTATTATTTTGGTACATTTGATTAGGGGTGCAGCAGTTACGACAACTGGGAAAATCTAATAAAATGAGTAATTTCATTAGCTGTTCTGAATTTCACTTTGTAGTATCATATTGTTGTCTCTAATTTTGTGCTCCAATTTTGAGGAAAGCCCTTCTCTTGCTGCTTGTATAGCTGTTACACCGGAAGCTGTAATGATGTTCTAGAAAGCAGTGAACTCTAAACTATATGTAGTCTTTCTCAACTGAGATATACTACCTTTCATAAAGGGTGTGATAGAGCCTGTTAAACACAAGATTCAAATATATGTCTGTGTTCTCTGTAAGTGGTGGCTTTTTTAATTTCAAAACCATAACAATTGTTTATGAAGTAGAAGGAATTCATTGGATGTCTTTGGTTGTTTAGAGTTCAAATAAGCAATGTGATATGTAGAACCCATGTAAAATTTTACACAAACTAGAAAGTGGAACTCTTATATGAAGACATATATTGCTTTCATACTGATATTTCTGTTCTCTGTTCTTTTAATAGTTTTCTGATATCAAGTTTGCATAAATGAGTTGTTTCTTGTATCCACTTTTTCATTACATATTACTGGAATGGTTTTATTATTCTTTCCACTGATATTTAGGAAGTAGAGCCATGTTTAATTCCGTGTTCTATGTAGTTCATTCCTGTTTTTAATAAAACAGGAGGACATCATTAGAAGATGTCCCAGTATGCAAAAGCCGGTTATTGTGGCAACAAATATGCTTGAAAGCATGATTATTCATCCCACACCAACTAGGGCAGAAGTCTCAGACATTGCAATTGCAGTAAGACAAGGTGCTGATGCTGTCATGCTTTCAGGAGAAACTGCACATGGAAAGTGAGTTTGCTGTTCCTTGGTGACCTTTGTTCTCTTTTATTTTATCAGTTCAAACTTTTTTAATGTTCACTTTTACTATTTGAAATGCAAAGAGATACTATACTATTTACCTCTTTTTAGATAAAAAAGAATTATTATTACTTATTAGAGAAGAAAATGAAAGAATTACAAGAATGGGGGACAAGATATACTCTTAGGGGAACCAAAAAAAATACAAAAATAAGAATTAATAGAATGGTACCTCAACTACGCTTGGGAATTTCTCTGCATGTCCAATAAGGGAATTATTTACCTTGATTTAGTATATCTGGATTTACCTGGACTTCTTTTTAAAATAATTTACATTAATAAAATGATTTTTGGTGATTTTGATTAGCAGACTTACCTTCTTTTGGAAAGCAATGCTTTCAGGAAAAAATCATTCATAACAAAATTAGTTCTTGTCCTGCTGTGGCCACAAAACCCTAATTTGTCAGGCTTTTTTATGTATGTAGATTAATGTAATTACTATAGAACTGCTTTCGTTTAAAGATGTATGTCATTCATTACTATATCTGTTTTTCAAAATAACGAGAGTCATAGGCCCACATATAAGTAGTAATGAATTTTTGCAGCTATTTCTTCTGTTCTGTGAGTGGGAAGGATGTTAATTCAATTCTTAATGATACTATCAGTAACATTGTCTAAACATATATTGTTGCTTTAACCACACAAAAAAACATATATTCTTGCCAGATTAGTAAATAGTGATACTTCTTTTCAGTGTCAAAACAGGAACTACATTAATTGATGCCAAGCTAAAATATAGCTCATGAAATTTTGAAGGGGGTAAAAAGTATTTTCCAGCAATTGTTTCTGGAGAAAAGAATGCAGGCTTTACCCGTACACAAGTAGTATATCAGGTCCAATATGCATCATGCATCCCATGCACTACTGCTATGACCTGATATACTATTTGTATACACTGTCAACCTCTTCTCCCTCAAAAACAAAAAACGAAAGACAATAAATCCAAAATAAAAAAGAAACTGAATAGAAAAGTATGTATCCCATATTTGGCAACCACACGCTTCCTAGTTTTAGAGTAGCATAAGCCATAAGGTTTATGTGGAATCGTGGATACATGGTTCATCTTGCTTTTATTTGAAGACGTATGTCATTCCTCCAGCTATAGCACTGCTTTCCTTTAAAGATGTATGCCATTTAGTTTTTTTTTTTTTTTTTTTTTGAACTTGGTAATATTAGAGTATTTAATCAAATGAGTCTTGGGCTGATGAATTACGCATTTGATGTATTTCTTTTCCAACATATTTAATTTAATTAATTTATTTTAAAGGGATTACAACTGTTTTCAGATATCCATTGAAAGCTGTTAAAGTTATGCATGCGGTGGCTTTAAGGAATGAATCCAGTGGTTTAAGAAGTGGTGCTTATCTGAATCAATTGAGTCCCCACAAGGTACGTTCTTAATTCCGAATTAAGCCTCCCAGTGACTTGCATATGCAGTTCTGGGCTTTATTTTTTTTCACGTGCTGTAGAGGATTTATTGCTGTAGATTTGATTGATAATATCCTAAAACCTAATTGTTTTGTGTTTACTTTTTGACAGAGCCATATGGGAGAAATGTTTGCTTTCCATGCGACAATTATGTCTAACACACTTAATAATCCAATTATTGTGTTCACTAGAACAGGATCCATGGCTATTCTTTTGAGCCATTATAGGCCCTACTCAACAATATTTGCATTCACAAATGAGTGAGTATTAGCAGCATGTGTGTTTTATATTTTGCTTTTTATATAGATCTTATATGCATTTAACCAGAAAACTAAAAACTTTAGTTGATGAACTTATGACTTATCCTGCACCTTGGTTGGGTCCTTGCTATTTTTTAAGAGGAATAGTACTTGTTTATGGTTTTGAACATAGATAGCAAATTTTCCAGGCTTGATCATGTGTATACTATCTTGAGAAAAGTCGAGCATCTCTCTACCCTTGGTTGCCAATCTCAAATCTCAATTATTGAATAGATTATCTAATTAATAAGAGTTACCAATTACCATGCCATATTTTTGGTGTATGATTAAATAAGGATAATTCTTTTGGCAAGAATTTTTCCTTTTTCTCTTCTCCAAATTTAGCTTTCTATCATGAATTTGGTTTTTCTGCCTTTGACCAATCTGGTTCAATTCCAGGAATCCTGCTAGATGAAATAAATAAATAAATGGGAAGAAAACGAAGTGAAGCTTAGGACTCCAAAGACCACCCAACATAGGCAGTATTTTTTTTTTTTTTTGGTCTTTTCCGCTATCTAATTTTTGGAGGCGGGTATAGGTGCTCGAGTCAACAATATTTTGCATCCATAACTTCTCGACTTCACTATTCACAGAGCAAGGATTAAGCAGAGATTGGCACTTTATCATGGCGTTATGCCTATATACATGCAGTTTTCAAATGATGTAGAGGAGACCTTCGCTAGAGCCCTCAAGCTACTATTGGTAAGTGATATCTCCATCTCTTGCACACATCTTCCTTTTTTTGATGGATTTTCATTTAAATGTTGCTGAATGTCTTCATGCTTCAGAGTAAAGGTCATTTACACGAGGGACAGAATGTTACCCTTGTTCAAAGTGGAGCACAACCAATCTGGCGTGAGGAATCTACTCACCACCTACAAGTTCGCGAGGTTCATGGATAAAATTCTTCATTGAAGGGTCTTTCTTTCTCACAAGTGTGTAATAGTTTTTTCTTTTCCCCTCTCTCTCTTCTCTTGTAATTAAGTCTTGCTGCGAATCATAGTTATGATTGTTATGCATTTGAAACACCAAGTTGGATAGTTTAGAAGTTTTTGTAATGCAAATAATGATTTGTTGATGAGGAATTACTATGGTTCCATGAATTTATTTTTTTACTACCTATTTTTTACAAACTTGTCATTACGATAGTTTTTTCTTGGCTGAAAGAAATCACCTACCTATTACTGTTTGCGAAACCATTGTGGCATAGATTTGATTTGATACGATATTCCACTGTGGCATAGAATTGCTCTCTGCTCACGAGCTCCACATCGGTGGGACTTGGGCATGCACTGGACCACCCTTTTTAATTTACTTGTATCTGTTTGATCTGTTTAAACTTTATTTTACCTTTCCGAATTTTTTGTCCATACGTACCAAAGGTGACATTAGATATCAAGAAAAGAAAAACGAATGAAAGAAGAAATAGATAATTCCTACCTTGTCCTACTTGATGAGAGAGAAAACAAGTCAAATAGGAATACCGCTTATTCCAGATGATGGCCAACCAACGATGGGACTTCATGGAATTGAATGAATGGCTAACAAAATTACACTTTTGGATTAGTAATGCTGTTCCATTTCAGCCTATTCTGATTTTGATTATGCCTTATCTCATTGTGTGGACCAAACTTTCTCTAAGTATTGCTTGTTAATTCCTCTGATTACTACTACAAATCTTCCCATGTTGTATTGCTGCATGAGTAATTGTTGGTACCCTAAGTGCATTTAGTAAATTAATCACAGGTTTATGTCGGTGATCTTATACAGAACTTATTCTGTCAAATATATTGCGAGCAGTACAATTTAATGCCTTATTTTATTCTTCTTAAGTGATCTTATACAGATTTCTTTGCCTGTCCACATGACTATAAGAATGACATTAGGTCTGCTGCTGCCAGTTCGGGTTTTCTTCGGTTGATTGTCTCAATTAGATGAATTAAAATATATATGAAAGTCCTTGCTAGAAATTTCTATTTCTGTCCCTTTGAACTGAGTGCCTTAATTAGTGGATTATCAAGATTGCAGTGTTTGTTCGTGAGAGTTCCAGACATCAAGGAGAGATATGCTCGTGTTAGCTTTGGGGAGGGAAGCATCGCTAAGTTCTGTAAGTAGGCAGAATTATTTCACAGTTGGAAATCCAAATAGCATATTTAACTTTATATTCAGCAATGGAACTTACAAACGGCAAAGAAGGGAGGTTTCTTGGGACCCTGAACCAGTCATTGTCTCATCAAAGTTTAGTTTACACAAATGGTCTTAGAAGAACATAAACTGAAAATCCGGAGGTGTCGTAAATACAGATTGAAGTTGTAAGAGAATCAGAGACTCGTGTAAGAAGGGCTTCTCTTTCTGCAAACCTGCAAAGCATTTCTTCCAATGGCACGTATAACATTATTTCTACTAGTTGCTCCATTCTTACTCTTATTAACATTGCCTTTGAATTATGTCCCTTGAAAATTAGACTTTGAAGCTACCTGGCTCATCATTCTCTTCAGGTTTCCCACCCAGCTGTATACTCTTGTACCACTTTGCACATGCAATATAGGCGATCAAGTCTATCGTTGTCAAGGCAGCTAAGAGGAAGTAAAACCTATCTAGATGACCTTTATTGAGGTTTCCAGGAATCCATCCTGGCATGTGATCCTCGGTAGAGATCTTCATAACTATACTCACAAGTAAGCTGCTGACATAGTTCCCAAGGGAAATGGATGTCATGCAAAGTGCACTTCCGAAGCTCTTTAAGCCGTCTGGTGTCTGAGCATTGAAGAACTCTAACTGGCCTACATACATAAACACCTCAGAAGCTCCTATAAATGCATACTGAGGTATTTGCCAAAAGATGCTCAGAGTACTCGAGTCCTTGCAGTGGGTGCATTCTTGGTTTGCATGCTTAAGCCTATAGCATTCAACTATTCCAGCTGAAACCATTGCTATTACAGCTATAACAAGTCCAACTCCCATTCTCTGAAGCTCTGTAAGTCCCTTAGAATCTGACTTTTTAAGTTTTCCCACAAATGGATCAAGAACTCGGCGGTAAAAGAAAATGAAGACAGCTACACTGAGGATATCAAAGCTAGACATGCTAGCTGGTGGTATTCTGAAATGGGAAACAGTGGTTTTCATGGCGGCACCTTGCTCCACAAAAAGAGAAGCCATTTGTGTGAAAACCACCGAGTATATTATGGTGCAGAGCCAAATTGGAAGAAGTCTTAGTATGCACTTCACTTCTTCAACTTGACTTACAGGACAGAGATGCCAGGGGTTGTAACGGGCGCCTTTCTGGCTTTCTTGATCTCTTGAAGATATAAAAGCTGCTCTGTCCAAGAACCTTCAGTACAGTAAAAAATGGAAAATTGATCAGATTGTTTTAGCTTAGTAGAATCAAGAATGGCCAATAATACTGGAAGTCTATGTTGTTTACTATGTAAGGATCTTAGCTAAAGCATTTCATACATCATCAGCTATAAGCATCAGCTACGTATAAAAATATTGTGGTTTCAGCTGAAGGTAGCTTCTACTACTTACTTGAACCCGTGTGTGTGGAGGATTTTTCTATTCACATAGGTGGAAGACTCCTTTGTATCCATGTTATACAAGTCCTCTCCGTTTGATGGCATTTGAACTCTAGCTTTTCTTGATGCAGCGACAAGGACTTGGCAGAATCTGGAGAGAGGGTTGCCACTGGGCTTGAAGTGCCGGTACCTTGGGGTGCCTACAAGAAACAATATCAGCGCGGCAAAGGCGGAGCCTGCAGACAGCCAGAAACCAAGAGCCCACATTCCTTCATCCTCAAAATAGACCAGAATGGTGTTTGAAAAGAGTTGCCCAATGTTCAAAGCTAGGTAGAAGTAGCTAAAAAAAGCCACCTTAGAGGGACCTTCCTTGGAGTGCTCATCGTCAAACTGATCAGCCCCAAATGTTGCAATATTTGGTTGATAACCTCCATTCCCCAAGGCAATGAGATAGATTGAGAGGTAGAACATCCCCATCTCCATTCTTGAATGTTTCCCACATTGAATTGATTCATTCCCACAACCTTTAGGTTTAATCAAGAAGAGGTATGATGACAGGGATAAGGACATTAGACCCTGTTTTATCAAGCCATAATACTTGTTCATTAGTCAAGGAATTAAGTAGCAATTGGTTTTGGGGGGGGAGAGAAACACTATGGAGGTGAAAAGGAGAGAAAAATTGAGTACTATATTATTACTTACTATTACAAAGATGACCTGAAAGACAGCACACGTTTTATATCTTCCCCAATAAGAATCACTAAGGAAAGCACCCACAAGAGAGAAGATATAAACAGTTCCAGTCCACTTGCTCACATTGTTAGCGGCTTCAGCATTATTTTGTCCCACTACCCTTGTCAGGAATAGCACTAGGTTCACTCCAATCCCAAAGAATGCAAGAGTTGCTAGACCTTGGTTCACTGATTAATACAGTAAATGAATTACAGAACAAGAAGCATTAGAACCATGTTCTTAATATTGTGAACCACGTGAATTAAATACACCCACATGCCTATCTACACACACCTATATGCTTTACGCACCGATGAGTAGATCTCTGTGTCCAAGGTCGCGTGTATGCTTGCTTACATATCGCAGAATGAAAGACTTCTATATAAGGCAGCAAATTCAGTTTTAAGATCATTTACTTAAGTTCCTTTTAAAAGCCCGCATAGCATAAAAATGTATTTATTTACGTCGGAAATAATCAATACTTGTCTTGCTCAGTGGTGGAAAAGGTGTTGCAAAGGAATTTTTTTAAATAATAACATTCATATAATGTTATCTTTGCATGGCTATGTCAATTCTCATCAGTCATCACTACCATATATTCTCTTAAGGGTAGTTGATAGTTGATCTTGTCACTTCTCCACGTGCGCTGTTTTTTTAAAGTAGTAGATCAAGGATTTTGATGACGCCTCCATCGACTTCTTAATGAGATAATTGCATTGTCACCTATAATCACTATATATCACCGGTCACCACCATACGTATGCACGCAATATTATATTGTAGCAAGTTTATTTTATAATATATTGTTAGGTTTGCTAGCGTTTGCTTTTATAAAGCACAGTCGCATTATTAATGGTTTCACAGGCGAGAAAACACTTCGAAAGACAGGTTTTGTGGAAAGAAATCATTCTTTTAAATTTTAATTATATTTTTTTTAATTATATTATTTTAACTACTTTTTTCCAAAGTGATTATTGATTTTCATGTCATTCATCGCAGGTAGAATATTACACTTTGCATGTTTTTTTTTCCCCTTCTTCCCACCAGTCCAAATATAGGCATTTAAATATGGGATACACAAAAAAATTATATGACAATTACATGAATCTATAAAATCATTAATCACGTCAAAATTTTTGTCTACACGAATTCATATAAAACTAGTAACCGGCATATTTTTGTTTTCAAAAATATATTTTATTATATAATATTATCCTTTTTAGGACTTGGAGGAGAGGTGCCATTTTATTTCCACACTCAAACAACAACCTCAATCGGCATGGTTTCAGTATTAGGTATTTGTTCAATTGACTGCCCACTTTGCACAACCACAATTCCATGTGGTAAACGAGGACCCCTTCCCTCACAACAAAAGTAATTAATAATAGCATAAAAGAAATATCATTCTATATAATTTGACGCATAAATTATATCATAATTGAAATTTCTTTTGTGAAGCAATCAATGCCTAATCCAGCAATACCCAAAATAGAAAAGAATAAGATATTTTATTTCGCCACAAACACATTCTCTAGAAATCATTCACATATTTTATACATGCATTGCATGGAAGCATATCACTTGCTCACATTCTTTATCTCAGCACTCAACGCACGCCACTTAGAAACAACCTAAGGTAATTGAATGATTGTGATCTATACCAAATTAATTTCCGTAGTCAGAAAGAACTATAGCAGCAAGCATTAATCAACTAACATGCAATAACTATCGTGATGCTTTTCTAAGCAGTAAATACTACTACTAAATACAGAAAATTACTCATGCATTCCGTGGTCAATTAATTAATTGTTATATGTCTATTAATTCTTCATGACACATGGCAGCAACCCACGTCGTGCAAAATCCTTACGTGTCATGAACGAATTTCTATCAAATGCATGCTTAATTTCCGCACTTTGTCTTTTCTAACTTACCACAGTTCCCGGCCTCCTGTCTTTTACACTGAAGGCCCAGACAAAATCCTCCATCAGGATTCAGAGTCGACACTCTTTCCCTCTTTCTTTTCTGAATAATTTTTATCCGAATTTGCAATACAAACTTATTATTATTATACATAATTAAATCACAAACTATATAGACCAATTTTAATACAGTGTTATTTTATTATTATTATTATTATTTTATTTTTAGAATTATTCTTTTTTTTTGTTCGAATATCCACTAAATAAGTCTCAATAAAAGCAAAAAGTTTAATTAACCATATATATTCTGGATACGGTGGAGAAAAAATACTACTAGCCAGCAAAGGCCTAGTTGTAGTTAGCTGCGTGGCACACTCTTCACCAGGCATGCAACAAAGCTGACAGAAATATTCACCAAAAAAAAAAAAAAAAAAGCCGACAGAAATGCTTCGTTAGTTTGCAACTATTTTGTATACCAAATGGAAAACGTTTCCTACATTTAAGTTGTCGTTTCCTTTTATCTAAAATTGATAAGCTAGAAGAATGACTAGGCCAGAGCTTGTTCGCTTATAGCTATACCAAACAACACAATTAAAATTACTCCTTCTGATAAGCTATCTAAATTAAAATATATATTTACACAACACAATTATATAACCGAGTCATCTTTCTTTTGAACTAACAAAAGGTTTCTCAAACTTCTACGGCACCAAATCATAAACTATACGTACACGTTTCAAAAATGTGTATGTATTTGCATGCGCATTTTAACCCTCCGGGATCAACAAGCTCAAGGAACAACATCAATTACTATTTGTGGTATTGTATATCATAATGATGGTGATTCAATTGTTCTTTGAAAAAGTAACTGCTAAAAGATTCTCCCTGAATGAAATTAGTTTGTCTAGACAAAAAGAGAGGGGAAGTAATTAGTTATATTGTGCTATCTACTAAGCTTTTGTAAATTAAAAGACAGAATAAGGCGTAAGTTATACATATATATATATGTTACCATATAAAATATGCTAAGAAAATGTACACAAAAAAAAAATGCTACGAAAATGCTAGCTCTGTAGTTTATGTTTGTGGAGCTTACAGAGTATGATAATTCCAGCAGCCCATCTTCCAGATTTGGTTCTGATTGCAGGCCGGCCATTGAAATCAACACTCCCATCAAGAGTCAATTCTTCTGATTCTTCTGTGAACTTGTCCTGCAAAGGGTTTTCAACACAAAATAAATGCCAGTAATTTTTAGTATTGACTAGTAGCGGTGAGCCCGTGCTTTTGAAGGGAAAAAAAAAGTATTGTGGCACGAGAATTTGAGGAAATTGGGTTTTTTCCAGATTAAACAATTTTTTTGCGGGACAACAGTTTTGAGTGGGTAGATGAGGTTTTGCCAGCATTGATGTTGTTAAATTTCTTAAATAAATATTGATCGTTGATGAGCCTCATAAGCGTGCTCAAAAGATGCACTTGGTGATCAACACAATGAAATGACAAAGACAACAAGGGTTCCAATTCATATATGGCGCTAGACACACAGAAGGGATAAGGCAAGAACAAGAGTACTTTCGAGTTTTTAAGAATTAATGATGAGGAATAAACATAATGTATATTTGGAATTGGAGCTTCGTTATACTGACCTCTTTGGAGACCTCAAACTCTAAGCAAGACATTATTGGTGATCTCAAAGAAGAAGGTAAAGTTAGCAAAATGCAGGGGAGGGCACTCAAGCAGGCAGGGCAGGGGAAGCTGGTTGATTGGGGTTAAGGCCAAAGAGAAGAACAAAAGTTATACAAGATGGAGAGTGGGAGTGATATTCAATAAATAGAGGAAGGGAGGGTGGCATGAACGGTGGAGATTTTAGAGTCCACATGGCATAATCATCCAAATGGGCCAAAACTCTGTAAAAAATAAAAATGCAATTTGACAAAATTATCTGTTTTTTTATTTATTTATGTGCAACTAGAGATACTACGTGAAAGGAAAAATCTCTTAGGGCCTGTTTGGGAAGGGGTTTTAGGGGGGGAGGGGAGGGAAGGGGAGGACTTATTTTGCTTTTCAAAATTAAGGAAGTTATAACATGTTTGTAAAAACGAATAAAGTGTGATTGAAACGTTATATGATCATCTATCAAATTGTTCTTTTAATTTTTTTAAAATCTCAAATATATATCAACATATAGACTTAGCCTTCCAAAACCCTCCCCTCCCCCCCTTAAAATCCATTTCCGAATAGACCCTTAAGGTTGTGCCTAAAGTTAGTAAGTCTTTTTCCCCCCTCGAATTATAGCATATTAAAAGAATGACATATTTTAAGTTGAATCAAAGATAAATACGCTAACCAAAAGTTGTTGGTCCAAGTGATGGAGTGTTTTTTCCTTATATGGGGGTCACCCGGCTCGGATTTTATTTTAAATATGATGTAATGTTGGTCCAGTATTAAGGAGTCTAGTTCTCCTTAAATAAGGTCTTGAATTTGAGTTTTGTAGATAAAAAAAATATGTCCCAAGAGAGCTTTGTCTAGAGGTATCCGATCGGCCCAAAAAAGCCCGATAAAATGTAGGGTTTTAGCGGCAAAATCTGAGCCCGAATTACAACCACTTTTTTTTTGTCAGACCCGATGAAGGCTATGCATCGACTAGCCATCCAGCATAAAATTAAGAAACATATTATTTTTAGTATCCTGTTATAGTGCAAAACACGATAAAAACACATTATTAAAAAACATGCTAATTGCATTACTTACTTTGAGAAGTCTTGAAAGCCTAACTCAGTACCTCTCATCTCTCATCTCTCCCTCGAGTCCTCCCTCATTCCTCTCTCTCTATTTCTCTCTCTCTCTCTCTCACACACACACACACACACATTTCCTCGACCTTTCCTTCCTGAGTGCTACCACGAGTCAAGATGCGTTGCTCGTTCATCGTTTGTGCCTCCTCCTCTGTTCGCGCCTCCTCCTCAATCGACTATTCGATGTTCACCATTCAATTGTGAGTCAAGCTTTGCCGGTGGTTCGTCATTCGTACACCAAGCATCACCCTATCTCAACCAGGGTTTCCTCGCTGCCCCTTGTTGTGTTTGAATACGAGATCAATGCAATATGTTAAATACTTTTAGTCCAAATTAAAGATTTTTTTTAATAAATAATATGTGTCGGGCCGGCTCAAACAAGCCTGCATAAGCCAACCTTAGGCACCATTTTTAGAGTTCAAATTTATTCAGGCCTTTTTGGTCTGACCCGATCAAGCTAGCGGTCTAGTTCAGATTGACTCGATGTGAGCTAGGTAGCTCGAATTACCAGGTATAACTTTGCCCCTTTATATGGGTTTACATGACTTGACTCGGATAAAACTGAGATTCTAATATATATATATATATATATATATATATTAGAATCTCAGTTTTATCCGAGTCAAGCCATGTGAACCCATATAAAGGGACAAAGTTATACATGTGTGTGTGTGTGTATAGTCAAGATGGGACTTAATGGATAAATCCTCCTGTATTAAAATAGATATATTTATTGTCTTGAGAAAAATGTATACTTTTTTATTTAGCAATTATATATACAGATTGTAAGAAAGATTGGTTAATTTAGAAAAGTTATTTTTTTTATTTAAAACATACATCTATTAAGAGTTTGGTTATATTTTTTTTTTAATAATTCTTCTAATACTCAATAAATAATGTATTAATAGAAAAAATTTATGGAATATGTGGAGAACATTGTATTTTGTAATACAAAAAATAATATATTGTATTTTTTATAATAGTAATCATTGTTGTATTTCTATTATCAATTTTGTTCAATTATGTATGTTTTAAAAATTCAATTATTACCAATTTTGCCATCTCTTCATTTTCTTTTTAATCCTCAAATCAAGACGTAAGTTAGCAAAATTGCATGTGAATATCTGCAGCTAAAACTTACTGCGAATAAGGTTTGAGTTTCTTAACGAATACATTAAGAATAAACAGTTTTTCTCTACTCATTTATTAATAGACACAATATTGAGGTACTCGTGTCCGTATTGATGTACGGATTAGCTTACTTAGCTCTAACTATATACAAACAAATACTAATTTAATTTTATCGTAATTGTGTTTTTGAATAAATTGTCGTATTGTTCTTTAAAAAAAAGTCGTATTGTTGTTTTTTTTAACAAAATTGTTGTATTGTTGTTGTTACTTTTACTATCATTATTTTATTTTCAAACTAGCTATGTCACTTTTGTAATTTATTTATAAAAAAATTAGACTTTTGGTTTTTTAAACTTTCTCATATTATAATAGGTATTCATAATTACTCATGAATATTTATCAAATCTATTTAAAACCGTAACAATATATATATATATATATAGGGACAGGGGATCCATGGTACTCGATCACCCCCTTGCTATCCCCAAGTACAAGGGATATATGCTGCTCATTTATTTTGTTCTCCGATAAAAATATATAGAATATGTTCGTAAAAAAAAAAATTAACAACTTAAAGAGAGAAAAGAGAAAAAAATTTCTTGATAAAATAGTATATTTTTATCAACAAAACGGTGGAAAAAACCCAAGAAAAGAGACGGATAATTCCAATCCACGCACGCAGACCATGCAGGGTCGATCTTGATAAGCATATGCTCTCTTAGATGCACGGGAAAAAAGTTTTGGGGACAAAAGATTAGTATTTTATTTAGAATTATAGGGTTTTTTGTAAAATAAAAATTTGTAAGATATTGACAAATTACTATTAAAGTGATATAATGAAGCCTGAATGCATTGAAAATACAATGAATTTATATATCGGGAAGAAAGCTGCATTGTTTCTTTATTTTGTCAGAACACAACTTTTAAAGATAGAAGTCATAACTTTTGCTTTTATAATTAAAAAAAAAGAAAGTAGTCCTAACTCCTAAGAAAAGAATTGTACCAATATCGAAACAATAGACATCTTGGAGGATTAAAAAAAAATCACAAAACACAACTTTTAAAGAAAAAAATCTCAAGAAATTTTAAAAATATTATGACATGTATTAAATTAAACTGATTGCAGTTATGTTGCCTCCTTATCAAATAAGGGTGGACATGAGTCGGGTTGTGTGGGTTTTTTGGTGTTTAAAGACCTAACCCAATTAACTAAATACGGGTTGGATTGGGTTGGTTTAATTGATTTTTTTTGCGTAACCCAAACCAACCCAACCCGACCTCATATGGGTTGGTTTGGGACGGGTGATCGGGTTTATGATTAAAATATTTATTTCTCAAAAAAATTGAGAAAAATTGAAAAAATAGAATAAAAACCCCATTGTCGAGGCCTTAATTTGGATTTTCAAATAAAGAAAATCTTCATGGTTGCATAAAAAGCACAGTGGACCTCAATTTGAAGTAAAATTTCCACTAAAAAATTATAGTACAAAATGAAATGAAAACAAAACAAAATTTATGTGTTTACAAATTACGTCTTCGTTCAAATGGTATTAGTCAATATATGCGTTCAATTATATACAGTGGGTTGGGTTGGGTTGGGTTGCTTGGGTTCACAATCTTCTGACCCGACACCCGACCCATAGGCATTGGGTTTGCTTCTTTTAAACCGACCCAACCTAATGACCCAAACCAACCCGTATTTTGTGGGTTCAGTTGGATTAGGTAGATCGGGTTTACGGGTCGACCCGTACCTATGCCCATCTCTACTATCAAAGAAAACGAAAGGAAACAACTCTTTCGAACTAAATTTATAGTTAAATTGGGCCTACTTGCACAAAATTTCACACAATCGCAAAACGCAAATTAAAAAAATTAGTTAATACATTAAATTTGTCAACAATGTGTATTATTATTTTTTTTCAAAATTACTCTTCAATTATTGAGACTCATATTATTCTCAAGACTCTTAAGAGAGAGAAATTGTCACCCCATTTATTATTGACTACAAAAAAATGTAAATTAGTTAGGGATATTCTTGTAAAAAAAATTAATACATATAGTAATTTGTAATAGGGCTTATAAAAAGGTACATTTTTTCTTTCTTCAAAAATCTCTTTATATTTAGGAACGAATGTAGTACATTAAACTGGTTGCACTTATGTTACTTCCCTGGTCAAAGTAGATGAAACAGCAAAGACGATATATTTGCCAAAAGGATTGCAATCTCATACTCCCTCCATAAGAAAATATAAACAAAAAAATACATAAATTTAGACAAAATACATGTACTTTTTTGTTTATATTTTGCTACGAAGGGAGAACTTATAGATTGATTGAAACATTGACAGACCTACGGGCCGTAACTTGGTTGTTACGGGTTCAATTGTACCTAGAAATCCTAGATAACCTCTGTACGACAGAATGCTTAGCAACCTCGCATAAACCATTGGAAGACAATACGTAGTAGTACCCATAAATATGACATGCCCAAGTTAAAAATAAACCCCACATAGGTATTGTCCCCTTTAAAAGACACACAATTTCAATGTACATGAAAGTGGTTATATAGAACCAAAATTGGTCTCACTCTCACCCATATAACTTAGCAAAAAATAAATTGCGTTGAATGCCCTCATTTTCCCCACCCCCTTAAATCATTAACCAAATCAATTTTATATAATAATTTATGATAAATTTACAATAAATGGTCACATTCCACACTGAAGGAAAATGGTCAAGTTGGACTAACCATTACCTAACGGACATAAAGAAAACAAAAATAATGCCTATCTATTTGTACAAAGGGCTCATACTGGTCATCCAGGTTCGGAAGGCTTAGTGTTCCTCTTCCCGATATAGCATTCACTTTGTCTGTATACGGTGTCCCAACACTTTGCATTCATACCTTTCGACTCCATCATTGTTTAGAAAAATAGACCTGTTGCTCTTCCTCAATCACCTCATAGAAAAATATTTCCATTTTTCTAGCAACCACCTACAATTCCAAGGTCCACTTTAAGGTCATGTGCATTTAGTAGCACAGACAAATCAAGATTCCATATTAAACACAACCACAATAATTTAAATGTAGTAAATAAAATAACTTAAAACAACAATATCCAACACACAATGTTTGTGAACAACATATTTACATGATAGATCGATTTTTTTTATTTAGAAAAAAAGACAATTTCTGTCATGAGTCGTCGATTCAGCATCCTTAGCATGAATGCTTCTTTGGTCATTCTTGGAAGCACCGAGAGCGACATTTTCTTCCTATCAATCATGTAGCCTTTATAAATTGCAGCCACTGAGCTTCGAATGTACCTAAACATAAAGAACAATAATTATTAATTATTCTTTAGCAATAATTAAAGCTATTCTCCAGCCTCACATATGCTCTTTTGTTTTTCTGGAGACTAACACTACATATCTTCAAGGCATTGATAGTGTAAAATTTTCTGGAGACTAACACTATATATCTTCAAGGCATTCCAAGGTCCACTTTAAGAAAAACAAAACAACTTTTCTCGGAGCAAGTAATCAACATGACTGTATCTTAAATATACATTTATGTTATCTTGATAAACTATCTCAAGTTTGCGAAGGCATGGCTTAATTAGTTCTTCCTAGAGTTCTTCATCATGCTGCATGGTGACAAACTATACAGCCTGTGCAAATTATGAGCACTTCAAATTAACATTTAATTCCCTGTAGTTCTGATTCAAGATTTAGATGTTGATCAAAATAAAAGAAACTTCTGAGAAAGATAAAATACATCCTATATACCCCCCAATTTATTATTCATAACAGTTGTTGATAAACCATATATGTAGATTCTTTACTGCCTATGTTTATTGTTGGCTGAGTAAAGGCACTCAAAAGTCACAGTTTGATGCAAAATTAATAAAGGTCATACTTTCCTGTTAGTTGGAAAGCTATCCTGTTTGGACCCCCTGGCAAAGGAATCACCTAAGCCACTCAGTCTATCCATCCAGCAAGTATAAAACTTGCTGTTAATCTCTAACATGTTCTTAAAAAAAGCAAAAAATTTAGAAAATGGAACAAATACGTATACACTATACAAAGAAGGCAAACAACAATCTCCTCACTACCTGAAGCAATTTCTATCCCCTGATGAACTTGCACAATCAGTAAGGAGAAAAAATTAACCGACTTTTCCAACAATGGACTGAATTTCAAAAAACGTAAGCATCAACTAGAAGGACGCATAGAGTAACCTACCAAGCAGAGACTACGAAAATATCCATGAGAAGGTAGGCCAGTTTCAATTGAGTGATTCCACAGATAACAAAAATCGTCCGTTTCAAACAGAGAACATGCTAGCCACAAAAATTAGAAGAATGGAACACTATTAATGTGAAAATAATAGGAAAAACAAATCTTTGACCCATCTGCCTCACCCACCTACCAGATATGCCGAAGAAGAAAGATAAGAGATGGGAGGAGAAAAAAAGCACTAAACTTCGATTTTGAAGAGGGTTCGGCTTCTGACGTCAAACCATACATCGACAAAAACAATAAAACACACTATATAGGAAACTGAACAAGCGTCTCTCAAAAAAAAGGAAATTGAACAGACTAAATATAAGATTTTAAAAAAATAGGAAAAAAACCCCATTATCCATACTTTCTCATTTCCTAGTATTTTTTTTTGGTTGAAGTTTCCCAGGACTTAACACACACAGAAACAATTTCCCAGGACATAGCACACACAAATTTAATGCATTGTGTTGGAAGCAATTTCCCAGGACTTATCACACACAAAGTTAATGCATTGTGTTGGAAGCAATTGTCCACTTCGTAAAAACAAATCACAGCCGTAATCAGTGCACAAAAGCAATTACTTTTATTTTAGGAGGGAAAAATAGCATTGAGTTACTACATCTTTGAAATTTACAATTTTATTACACTTAATTTGGGCGGAAAAAATAGCATTGTTGTTATATTTACTTCCAATTTTTCCAAAAGTAAGTTGAACTCATTTTGAAGGGACTTGATTTGTCCCTCATTGTAGTAATTCAATGACCCTCAATTGCATGCTAATTAAATGTTAAAGCAAATCAAACAACCAAACAAAACTCAACTACTCTTTATCAGTGAAATACAAAAGCATCTTGAGATTCAAAATTAGCAATAGCTAATTCATGAGCCTCTTCATCTCCATTTGATAGAAAATCCCTGCAACGTGATGACTTACTAAGTACTAACCACTTTATTTTCTAAAAGGACAGAGTTTCGTTCTTGCTTTTTCAGCCTCCAACCAATCTACCCAACCGTCCCCAATTGGAATTTTGTCAATTGGAATTTTGTTCCTGATACAAAGTAAACAGATCTTTCAGTTTTTTTCATAAAAATATTATAACTGAACAATATTAATAAGAAGATATGAAACCAACAACAGATTCGATATTTGTTATCCATCAATATTGATGAAACTTGCAATTATTTTAGTATAACACGACAAAGGACAAATGTATAACAACAACGTTGAAAAACAACCCCTCAAATCTGTGGAATGTATAACTTTTGGAAAATTATTAGCATATTCTCTTGTTGAAGTCTCACTGGTTTCTCTTGCTTTATATATCTCAATTCTCACCTTATTGGCATATTTTATCTTGGACAAATTTCCTTACATCTTCTACTGCAAAAAGAAAAAAAAATTGTCAATTTATGTTAGAGATAATAATGAGTAATCTGAAAAGAGTTGCAAATAATAAGAATGACTGATTGCAAGTCAAAACAAACCTTTAATGCACAAAATCATCTCAGCTAGCAGAGAAGTCAATGGCGAAGACTGAAAATTTCATAACTACAGAGACAGCTGTATACAACAAAATTTGGTCTTCTCTCATTAGCTGCAGCACCGGTTTGAAAGCAAATAGATTTCATTGAATACATTTCCAAAATGAGGAAATTGGAGTTTCCCTAGGTCCCAAGCATTTCAAAAGAATGGACCTATATCAGCGAGTACAAATCACCTCTTGGAATCAAATAAACAAACAGATCTATGTACAAAAATGTTGGCAAAATGAGCAAAATTATCTAAGAAATCTGTAAAATTTTATATCTGATCATGGATCATCTAAGAGAAAATAAGAACTTGATTTGTCAATCAGATAAGATCATCAACAATTATAAATTAAATTTTAGCACCATTAATATTTCATCAAACATGCATTACAAACATACTCAAATTCTAAGAACAACCAATTTATCATAAAATGCACATTAGCTTCAGAGCTCCACTTCGTGTGTTGGTTCGGTTTGCAGGAAGGAAAGGTTGAACTAAACCGCACTAATTGGTTCCAAGAGAATTCAGATACGCACTGAAGGATGAAAACTTTAGCCTCTCAGATGCACAATAGAAAGTGTAAATAGCAGTTAAAATTTAAAGTGCTGAATTTTCAGTTTACAAACATACACTCTTTCAAAAATAAAAGTTACTTTTCATATGTTAAAAAGAAAAAGATTAACAATCAACCTGCCAACAATAAATTTATCAACCTACAAGCAATCAAGTAAAATCATTTTATTTACTTTTTGAATAGTTATGCCAACTCCAGCAAGATATACACATTTATCTTTTCATATATAGTGGGCTTATATATCTTCAAAACTTTCTATTTTAATAATGGTCTTAAAGAAAAATTTGTGATTTTGACCAAAGTTAATTAGAGGTACCTCTACAAAAAAGAAATTCAGAAAAGCTTAAAATGACTACTGATTAGACCATATAAGCCCTACAATTAAGGGTAATGATTTTGTTTAAGGATAAAGGTTGTCGGTACTAAAAGAATTAATAACCTTTGTGCGAATGATTGCTTATAAAATTATTTTCTATTTTTCCCTCTTTCATCTAATGTAGCCAATACTGATTTTTGAGAAGCATTCATCTCAATGCCAAATTTGAAAAATAAAATTTAGAAAAATAGTAACGTACCCCACATGCTCTTCTCTTCTCTTTACTGCATCTTGCAACCATTGAATCGACCCTTATGAAAAACACAACCCTAACAAAAGCACTTTGTTATGAAAACCTAAAAAACAAAAAAAAAGAGCGAAAAAATAGTGAAACCTCAAACATAAAACTGATAAGAGGGAAGAAGTAGCAACAATGGAGGATTAGAGATTTTACGGACCCTTTAACAATTTTCGAACTGAAATTATCCACATAAACAGACTTCCAAAAAAACCCTAAATAAAGATGAGCATCTCTCACTCGTTGAAGAACAACCCCTCAAACCTGTGGCATGATTTCGTTTGTCTCTCTTCCGAACCTGCATGGATTTGTGATTAAACATGAGCCCTGAATCCAACAAAATGGAACCCAAATTAGAATGCCACTAATTACAAAAAAAAAAAACCCCAAATCTGATGTGAATATATGACACTGTAAACCAACATCAGAAACCAAAAAAACCAAAAGCTTCATTAGAACAACACCCATCTCGTTGAAAGAAGCCCTGGATTGCTACTAGTTTGCGACATCTATTCGTCCTCGGGCCACAGTGTGACCCTTATTTGCAGCGCCGCTGTTGTGGGCGGCACCCCTTTGTACGCTGTTAATTGTCGAAGCCGAATAAAAGGAGGAGAAAGCTGCTGCCATGAGTGGATGCCCCAATAATGAAGGGGTGAAGTCTTGACAACAAATGCTTTTCAAAAAACAAATTAAAATCACTTTCCTACTTCCCACTAACTTCGTAAATTACAGAGCCTACTCAAGCATTAAGTATTCATTTTAATGCAAATTACAAAGATAACCCTTTGTTTAAGCGGGCAATTAAGCGCCCAAATTGTTGCTGCACTGTAGCTCAACTTTTATATATAAGGATATCTTGCTTGATCTTGACCGTTTTCAAGCACTTCCTTAAGTGAATTCCAAATTGGCACGCACACATTCCGGTATTACAATTTAGACCCCAGTCCAGCAAAGGTTTAAAAATTTAAAGCAACAAATTCAACCGTTTAAAATATAAAAAGTTTTGTTTACGTGTGCCTGTAATTAACTAAAAAGAAATATTATTAAATACAAGGCCAATATAAGTATGAATACTTCAAAATCATTATAATATTTGGTTGTTTTAGATAATTAATGTAAAAAATAACAAACAAATATTTAAATTTCTTAACACATATATTCACTTCGTTTTCGAATATAAGTAACAAAAAAATTCAAGTTTGGTAATTCTAAATATAAGTCAATTTTAACTAACTTCACCCTATTTAATGATGTCTTACCCAAAATACCCTTCAATTAATTCAAATTCTATTTTCTAATAATTTTTTTATTCTCATAGAACAATTTCTCACGAAGGACAATTTGTGATATGTAATTTCTTTTTTTATTATTTTAAAAAAATTAAACGAGACTAACTAGTTTTTTAAGGGGTGTGAAGTAGTTTTTTTTTCTTCTTATATCTGATAACGGGGGAATACTACTTGAGAACACGGGAAGAAACGTTATCAAAACATATATACTATATCCTGTCAAACACACACATATATATGGTTACAATTATAAAGTAATAACTTTCTGAAATAATTGATCGTTATTATAATATTAAAGCTTTCATGATATTGATAGTGATTAAGAGCTTGAATTTTTTACTCTCATACTTTAAATAAAAAAAATTAAATCTCAACATAATGTGTAGACTTGCTTAATATTTATGTTTGGGATCCAAAAAGTTTTTTTTTTGTTGCTAAATGAGGTCCAAAAAGTTTTAGCACAAAGAAACATATCCGAGAAATATATAGAATTATGAGTTAATTATGTTTTTAGTCAAAGAATAGAGAAATTGCTACTTTTAATCCTCTAACTTTAAAAAGTATTTTTTATCTCTTGTTTTCTGAAATGTGTTGATTGTGGTCCCTATTCACATTTTTGTAGATGGTTGTGCCGATGTGTTTAGTGGATGTACACATCAACTTTTACTGAGTGTGCCACTTATCCCATGTGGCATCCACGTGTAATCATTTTTATTTTTATTTTAATCTAATGTGTACAACTTATTATTATAGTATTAAAATTTTGCTTGTAAAAAAGTATTAAAATTTTTAAATTCTTATCTTTTAATAAAAAACCCTAACACTCAATCTCCTCCACATCTGCCTCCATGGCACCATTCCCCACCTTACAGCTCTGCAAAACCCAAGACAACCATCACCCCCACCTCTGCAGAACCCATTGATTCAGCGTTTCGAAAAATTGCCCACACAAAAAATCACCAACCCTAACTCCAATCCCACACCTCCCCGCAACACGTAAAGAAAAGATTAAAAAAAAATATATTAATGTAAACTGAGGGAGAATACAAGAACATGGGATCAAAAAAACATACAAGAAAAATGGAGAAGGGGAAATTCTAAGAAGTTTTATATACGCATGGTGTAGTCCTCATCGACTAAAAAACCAACACCTAACCCGACCTCATTCGAAATAAAAAACACCCCCATGCGAATCAATAGCTGTGAGAACCATTCTACTGACCAGAACCTACCATCACCGCTGATGCCAACATCGAATGACATCCACGATTCATCCCATCGTGGTCTCTCCGTACGTCGAGTGACAATGCATCATCGAGGTCCTCATTCGCGATGGACCCACCACGACTACCCTATCATCCGCTGGGTGTGACATTTTGTCTCCACCATTGGATCTCGCAACCACTCTCTCCTTCGCATTAGATCGTTCAACCTTCATCCTCCATTATGTGAATAGCAGTGAGAGGGGGTGGTGGGGGTGGGAGATGAGGAGGGAAGAAGGGAAAAAAAGATAATAGCTTTTTAGAGTTTTCACAGAAGGGATTAGTTTCCAAGAAATTAGGTTCAGTTAATTGAAAATTATAGGTTTAATTAGATTAAATCAGGTTTAAATAATAATTAAAATTTATATGAGTTTTATAATTAAAAAAATTCATTTTATTATGCATGGATGCCATGCAGGAGGCCACACGGGATTAGTGGTACACATGACAATTGATTATGTGAATCTCAGCTGGACACATCAGCACATTAATTAATCTATAGGGACCAGGACCAACACATTTCAAAAAACAGGGGATACACGAAGTACTTTTTAAAGAGGAGGACTACCCTATTTTGAGGGATAAAAAAGAAGGATAAAACTTAAAACAATTCTATATGTCCTGTTTTTACTATTTCTACTTAAAATATACCAAATCTATCAAAAACTACTTTATGGGTGCATTTTAAAACTGTCATATTGTAGTTTTTTACAAAAATAACTGTTTTTTGTTAGTAGAACAACAAGATAGTATGGTTGTTTACTATCATGAGGGAATCAGTCACTTCCTGCAGTTTGGGTTTGTGATTAGGGGAAGGAAAATTAAAAAGGTACGGCATATAGTATGGTTGGCGGTGATATGGTCCTTATGAAAACTGCGAAACCATATAGTGTTCAGGGGAGGCGCAGTTGATTATGTGGCGATTGTGTCACAAATCAAAGTTATGTCTTGGGGGTGGTTTATCAATAAATTAGGGAGGCATTCTAAACTGGTCTTTTCGGATTGGTGGAATAACCCATTGCAATGTATGCAATACATATGATGTAAGGGTTGAGATACCCCTTGTACTCTCTTTAATAAATTTTTTGCTTATAAAAAAAAACCATGTTCAAAAAATAATTAACGGTAGAATTATTCATATATCTTCATCTAACTTTTAAACTCTTCAAAGAATTAGTCACATGAAAAAGCTTGCTAATATCTTCATATTAATTAATTTGTTGGTTGAGCCATGAGAAGCCATTAGTCAGAAGATAGATATACCATTTGGCGAATTATTTCTCTGGTCTTATTTTTGGCTGCTAACATGATATTATGGTTTTGTTTTAAGTTTCTGGTTTAGAGTCTGCTACGCAGATTTTATATTTGTAAGTAAACTTATATTTGGTACTAGCTAGCTAGACTTTAGCATAGCGCATGCTTAATTTGATGTTCCAATTTTTATTGTTAACTGTTAATCAATCTTTTTGGCTTATAAACAAAAGAAGATAGATATACCATAAGTACCTTGAAGCTTTGTCATCCATTAATTGAATTCCAGGTTTGTTTCAAGGAGGAAGGAATAATAATCTAATCAAAGAATATGTCACATGGGTATAATTTGAACCTGTTTTGATCTCCCACCACCAAAGAAAAGCTTCTGGCCTGGGTACGTAGCTATATGTATTATTCCAGGTATATCTAGGATCGTTCATTTTATATCTTATATGGGTACTAACGTACTAGCTAGTTGTGCTTATTACAGTGAACGCTCATGAGAATCAAAATAAACCAAAAATACGAATGTTATATTGTTATTCCTTAGAATAATAGAATCACGTTTTTCTTTCATGATTTACCTCTAACAATTAGCTGAATTATTATAGGGATATGGTTCCATTATTCCGTAAATATATATGCTTATTTCATTCCTCTAACAATTAGCTGAATTATTATAGGGATACGGTTCCATTAATTATCACGTTTTTCTTTCGAGGAATGAAATAAACATATATATTTACGGAATAATGTAACCATATCCCTATAATAATTCAGCTAATTGTTAGAGGTAAATCATGAAAGAAAAACGTGATTCTATTATTCTAAGGAATAACAATATAACATTCGTATTTTTGGTTTATTTTGATTCTCATGAGAGTTCACTGTAGTTAATAAACACAACTAGCTAGTATGGTAGTACCTATATAAGATATAAAATGAACGATCCTAGATATACCTGGAATAATACATATAGCACTTATTGGGGCTCTTTGTGTGGCTATTTTGCTACTTGTATTGGGTTGGAGTATCCCTCTCCCCTTCTGATATATATATATATCATTTGCCATTCAAAAAAAAACATTTATTGAATTTTCTACCTCAAGTTGCTAATATATATATATATATATATATATATATATATATATATATCATTTGCCATTCAAAAAAAAACATTTATTGAATTTTCTACCTCAAGTTGCAAAGACATTATCAAATACTCCCTCGTGTCCTTTTTATAAGGAACAAAAGGGTGAATTTTCTTAATCTTAATTATAAGAAATAATAGTATCAATTTTTAAATATATTAAATGTTTACTTTCCGTTTATACTCTTATTTATATTAAAATTTATATTAATGAGATACATTTATTTCTTACGCAAGTGGGTTGGTTCATAAATGAATATTTTTGAAAATAAAAATAAAAATAAATCTTTAGTAGCATTAATTAAAAACAACAATTTTCAATGCTTCTTTATGATCTGTGTGAGTTAGGGTTTTATTCCTTATAATAAGGACCGACGCTTCGGTAGTAGTAAGATAAGGTTAGGAGGTAGCCAGCAAACTTGTCAATTAAGTAAGTAATGAATAATTTGCTTTTGAAAAAAAAAAGAGTAAGTAATGAATAATTTAACAACAGAAAGATTTACGTATATACGCCAAAACTCTATTTCACATAAATAATACTTTCTTTTTCCTTATTTTGAATAGTGATGTAAGACATGAATTCCAACCTAGCTCCTAAGCATAAAGTGGTTTAAAAGTAAATAATTTCTTATTACAAGTTACAAACCTTTGGGTATTGATATTGCGAACTTGCATTATTTGTCTGGACTCTGGCTACAACCGGCATCAAGAATTTTGTTTTATATGCTGTATTTTTATTCTCTCACGTCAACGGCGTCGACCTGCAATTAATGTCTTTATTAGGCCTTGCCTTGGACATGAATTTTAAGTAAACCCCGGAATTAACAAACCCGGAACAGCATTATGACCTTGATATATCTGATTGCTTCAATTATCAAATTACATATTATATATTTTTATTTCGCCAACGTAGCTTGGCTCAACTGGTTCGGCTTTTCGGTGGTTCTTCCTGACCCTGCACGGGGTGAGCATCCCCCAATCTAAACTTTTGTTTATCAAAAAATAATATTATATATTTTTATTTCAAAAAAATATACTTATATATTTTGATTTGGATTTGGGTTTTTTTTCTAAATATTTATACATAGAGAGCTTTATTTTACGGTTGCATTTCAGCATTTCACTCATATTGGCTTCACTTACGCTACATAAAGACTTATCTTTTGGATAAAACAGGAAATCCAGCAAACCAAAAAACAGTTCCAAAAAAAAAGAGCATATTATAGCCAAATTGTTCTCCCGAGAATTCCTACCAAAGCCAGCTAGTATTCCATCCGTTTTCATATATAAGCAATAAAACATTTTTTTTATTAAATAACTCACGTATTTGGTCTATAATCAACAAAATACTTTTTTTTATTGAATAACTCACGTATTTGGTCTATAATATAGACCAAATACATGAGTTATTCAATGAATCAAAAAAATGTTTTGTTCCTTATATATGAAAACAGATAGAGTATTAAGTAATTGTGGTGTGGTGCACCAATCGCATCAAACAACAACTAATGACAACTGACAAGCCCGAGAAGCAGGCGGGATCAACTGAAGCACAATCTCAGAAAGCGTCTACGGCATCTTTACTTAGCTGGTTTTTGCTCTATGTCAATAACAAATACTTTGCATCAATTGTTGTACGCCAACGATAATATATTACAACATGCAATGTTCGTGTTAGATTTAACTTTTTGGATGCAATGACGGATCTAGACAAATATTTACGATGGGGCCAAAATAGGTAAGTGATATAAGTTAAACATAATTTTGATAATTTATTTTGTGACAAAGTTACTCTTAAATATAAAGTTTTAAGAATATTAGGTATAATATTATTTATAAAAATATTAATTAAGAATATTTAAAAGAATATTAAATTATTTATTATTCAGAATACAATTAATTTTAAATACATATAAATGATTAATATGTTTATAGGTGGCATATGTTAGATGATGTATAATAGTTTTAAGATATGTGTTTTATACATTTATAATCAAAACATGATTTCTTTGTATACATAATTAAAATATGATTAATGTATATCATATTTATTTTATATTGATGATTATGTAAAAAAAGTTATATATATATATATATATATATATATAAAAGCTTCTAAAGGGCAGGTAAATATGTCAATCTAAATAAAAATAAATCAAAATAAAAATTAAATTCACATAAAAAATTTATTTTTCTTCTTATTTTTAATTTTTTCTCTCTCACCTTTTACTTTTTTTTTCTTCTCTGAGGTGACTCTCTCTTTCTTTCTCTTCTATTTCTTCTCTCACATGGCCCGCAACCACAAGACTGCCTTCCATCAATGTTGTTTTTGTTTCTAACGCATGAATTCGAGTGTTCTGATTCAATATATAAGCTAAGGACAACAAAGTCACAAGTTTGTCCGGAAACATATTTTTTTATAATCTAAAAAAATATAAGCCCCTAAGGGGCAGACAAAATTACTAAAGTAGATAACTATATTTTTGCCACCTATCATTTTAAAGGGGCAAATATGTCAATCTAAATAAAAATTAATAAAAATAAAAATTAAATTCACATAAAAAATTTATTTTTTTCTAGTTTTACAAGGAAATATTACATGTCTTGGGTGTAATTTTATCGTGTTTGAGCACATATCAAATTTTAAATGTCTTTATCATTTATAAATAATTATTTTGCTTTTTAGTACTTATGGGAAAACATTACATGTTGTCGGTGTAATTTTAGTATAAATGATAATTTTACTTCTTAGTCTCTACGGGAAAATATTGCAAGTTGTTAGTAGTGGAATTTTATCATCTTTAAACACATATCAAATATATAAATGTTTTTATTATTTATAAATGATAATTTTGTTTTTTAGCCCCTATGGGAAAATATTATATGTTGTCGGTATAAATTTACCGTCTTCGAACACATATCAATTTTATAAATATATTTATTATTTATAAATGACAATTTTGCATTACACATTACATGTGAAGGAAAATTACAATCATGCATTACACATTACTAGTATAACTGTTTCATTTATCATATTAGAAGAAAATTTATATTTACAGTATAAGTATGAGATAAATATGAAGCTAATCACAGTGAAGCTACATTTATATATGCTGCAGCCTTAAAAAAAATAAATACAGAATTTCTTAGCAACCAATGTCGCGCGACCCGTGCGTAAGCTCGAGGATGTTACTAATATATATATATATATAACAATTCTATCTATATACAAAACAGTTAATATAGCAAACATAGTTGAGAAATGCTACAAAAGGTACGGGAATAAATGCTTTCAGGGGATAAAAATAATATATTTTTTCTTTTCACGGTTATCAAAAAATGATTTCAAAAGCTAAAACAGACATACAAAAAGCGCATACCGGGAACGCACATACAAGAACTGTGAGTATTTTATGGGTCACTGTGTAGTATTTGTCTTTCTCTGAGTTGCTCTGCTCGCTCATTCTTTCTCACAACCAACTCTTTTTTTCATTTTGTTGCGACTTACAAAAATATTTGTGTATTTTTTTTTCCTAATTATAAGAAAGATAAATTCATTTCAATGTGCATTAATTAATAAAATTTCTTTTATACCCTATTTAATGTGAGATGTATGTTTACTAAAAACTCACATAGTGGGTATAAAAAATTTAATTCTGAGGGTATATTTGGGATAAGATTTCAATTTATAGCATTAAATAAATTTTCTTAGTCTTGGTGATGTTTGTTTCTTTTGTACCAGAGGTAGTATAATAAAAAGTTTGAAATTTTTTGGGTAGCCATAGATACAGTACCCTCTGCCCCTGTTTGGATGGATCAATCCCTCTATTAGTAAGAGTACACCTTATTACAAATATAATAATTTCATATAATCTTAATGGATTTCTCACCTTCAAGAAGAAAAAATCTTGATGGATTTGTCTATTATAAAATAAACAAGTCACTTTAGAAACTAAAAAAGTAATTAGTAATCTCAATCCGTTGATATTATGCAACATGAATTATTGATTTATTCATTAACGATAAAGTCAGTGCAACAGTGATTGAGGCCTAAAGCCAACAGTAAAGCGAAAAGTTTTAAATTTAACAAAAATATTTTATTAACAAATATTTTTTTAAGTTTTTTTGTGGAACTTCTTTAAAATTTATCTTAAATAAACTTGCTTTTGCAATTTTTGAGAGAGCAATTGTTTCAAGTGCTTTTCCACGTTATGCTTGTTAAGCAAACGATGGACTTCGTGCAACATGATGTAGTAAGCCAAAGGCCTAAAACAAATAAGTGAGAGCACAAAAATTAATAGAGACAACTTGTAACACCATTTATAAGCGCAAGTTGAGGCCTTGAGGGAGCTTCAATTATATTAACATATATAAAGCAAGAAAGTATTTTGGGTGAGGCGGGCTTTAGGAGCCTCACATTTGAGTCGGGGCCTGATTAACAATTAATATTATTTACTTTAATCTTTAAGGTTAATCGGTCACTTTAAAATAGTTTAAGCCAATCTTAAATGTGAATGTACATGTTTGTTATAGTTGTGTGTTTGACTTGATTGTGAATACATTAGTTTACTATATTATTGTTTGTTTGTTATGTTGTCAATTTTATTGCCATTAGTTTAATTAATTTTTTTTCTTATCATGGATCAATTTTGTTATATTTGTATGTTAACATGTGAAAATTTGAACATACATTCTATTATTTCAAGGAAGAAGATTTTAGTCATGTTGGATTGCCCCATTTTTTTTTGGGTACAGGATTGCCCCATTTTCAATAACCTAAATCCTCTCCCAACTTTTCTAATGATATTATTTATTTCACTATCTTCTATATATAGATTTCAATCTTTTGGAGGACATCACAACATTTTTAGATTTAACTATTTTGTTCTCATACTTGATGCAAATAATGATTTTTGTTTTTTCTTGGTCCAGGTTATTTTTTTTCTTCTTATATTAAAGAGCAGAGGTGGTGTTAAGGCACTGTTTGGTAAAAAGTAGTGGATAGCGGATACCAGATGAGCTTATACTGGATAAGCTAGCGGATATGCACAACGTAAGGCAGACGAGGCTATTCAGAGGCACGATGTATTAGAGGCAAAGATGGAAGAGATGGCAGAGCAACAGAGACAGTTGTATGCATTACTACAGTAGTAGGGGAGGCCGTTGCCACCGCCACCGCCAACAACAGGTCAACAGTATTACTTCGGGCCAGCGCCCTCACATTCACATATCCACCCATCGACACACCATTACAGCTATTGGCCCCACCACAACAACCGCCACAGAACTACTACAGGCCACAACTACCTCTACAACAACCCCATTTCAATAGTCAGGCACCACAGACTAGCCAGGGCCCCACCGCAGACGCAATGGCCGATGATTTTTCTACCATGATATCGATGGCTGGTTATATCAACCCGTCTAATAATCAGCCATATAATGGATAACCACGAGATGATGGGGACGATGACGCTGATTATTGCCGTGGTGCACACGATGATTAGACTTTGTGTGTGTGTGTGTGTGTGTGTGTGTGTGTGACATGTATGGTTTTTAATTTGTGGATTTATTACATTTTATTGTATTTATGTGTGCGATCAGTAGGAATCAATTCCCTTTTTGACATGACTGATCTAAGCGAACCATAAGGATTTTCGGTGTGTTTGTGTTTCATTTTAAAAAAGAAATGTCTTTTTAACGCCATGTCGGACGTTACAATCTATGTTAGTGCCTTTCCGTTAAATCTATGTAGTAATGATTTATTTTGTCCGACCTTGTTTTAAATTTATTTTTTCTTAAATTTAAAAGCAATGATATTAAATAAAATAATGATAGTAATATTTTTGGTCTCAAAGTGGAAAAGAAAAAGGTAAAAAAATAATAAAGTGAAAACAGGTAAAAAAAAAGGGAAAATGGCGGGTGCTAATAGCATTGAAGAAGCTGGTGGGCTGCCAGCCCAGCCAGCGCACACGCACCCTCATTTCTCTACTGCGCCCCCTAGGCCTTCATAGTGTGAGACGCGACCCAAACACCCACCCGACCCAAACGCCCACTCAAACCATAAAAACCTAAAAAAACCTAATCCCTCATTCCCCCATTCTGCCACCAAAGGATGCATCCTCTCTCCTTCTCTCTTCCGTTTCTCTTCATTCTTTCTGCTCTCCTCCGTCCCTCCACACCAGTTTCTCTTTTCTCCACATCACTCTCATCCTTTCTATCTTACCTTCTTCTCTTTCATCGTCTTGTTCTCACCATCCTCTCTCGTTTTTATCGCGTCCTCCTCACATTCCTCACAAAGTCACCAAAGTTCAGCCAGAGAAGACGAAGAAAGGTGAGAACCTGCTCTGGATCAATATTTTCCTTTGCGTCGTCACTGTCTTCGGAGGCGTTTGTGTCCGGTTCCTTAGAGGCCTTGTTCTTCTTATGCTTCTGACGACGGTGACGACGCTCGCTCTCCCGCGATTTTTTGGCGGCAATGGAGTTCGCGCCCATATCTTCGTTTGAAACGACGCCGTTTTGATATATTAGCGTTTCCACGGCCATCGTTGCGGGTTTTGGTCACATCCACTTTCAGATCCAGCTTCAAATCAAAGCTGAGAAGGAAGTTTCTTTTCTCTTCTATTTTTTGTCTTTATTTCAAAAGATTTGATTTTTATATGATTTTCTTTCCCACTTGGCTTTGATTTTCGCAGAGACTATAAGCTTATAAAAGGAACGGAGAATCACAGGCAAAAGAGAGTTTCAGATATCAGAGATTCAAACCAGAAGAAGCAGAAGCGAGTTCGGACGAAGACAGAACCTTCGAGGGAGTAGAAGCATTTGAAACAGAAAGGAAGTGAGACACCAACAAAAAACTAAAAATAGATTTAGTTCTTAGGTTTTTTTCTTTTTTATTTTTTTCTTCTCTGTAACCTTCTTCTTCTTCTCAGCCCTCGGCTTCTTTTGCATATTTCTTTTATCTTTTCCCATTTTTATTTTTTTCCTATCATTTTGGGCTTGTTGTATAACTGATTCTTTGTTATTTTTATTTTATTTATTTAATTTTTATTTTATTTTTGTGAATTTGTATTATGTTTGTGTATTTTATTGCTGATCCAGTTCATTGTCTCTGCATTTTATTGCTGATCAATTTTTTTGGGTCTTACTTTTCCTAATTTTTTGTATTTATTAATTTATTCAACTAACGGGGCTAAATTTTAATTGTATTTAGGGTTTGGTTTTAATTTGAATTCAAATGAGGGTTAGTGTCTTTTAGTAATAACCACTTAATGACAATTAAAAATAGACTCGATAAAATTAAAAATATTTTTTTTAGTTTTTCTTAGTTTTTTATAATTTTTTTATATTTAATTATCTCAATTTTATTACAATGAGAGATTTTAATAAAATTAAAAATATGTGTTTTTAAAAATTGATTATTTTAGTTTTTAATTAATAATTAAATTTAATCAGTTTAAAGACTAATTAAATTTAATTATTATTTTTTTTAAATTCGCTTTTCAGTTACCTGAGGTTTTTTCCCACGGTAATTGTCACAAAGTTACCTGGGGAACCGGCCGACGGTACTTACCTGGGCCATGGCCCACATTAATTACCTACAGCTACTGAGAAAAGGCCCACGCTAAACGTTACCGTCGAGCAAATAACCTAAGGAATGCGGCCTTCGGTGGGCCCACGATAATCTGTACATTAGCGACGACTTTTGGAGATTAGAGGGGGGCGTAACTTATGGCTTAAGTCCTTGCTGTTTGGAATGGCGCTACTTTGCCTCTTGGTGCCATGGCACCAGATACGACACCTACATTTGTTTAGCCTTTGACTGATAAGTTTGTTTAGATTCTGTTATGTTGTTTGTTGTAAATAACAAAATTAGTTTATCTCGCATTCTTTGTACAAGTAACACTTATATAAGTGGAGTTTGTTTTAGGCTTTGTAATCAGATCAAATCAGATAAAACATTCAATTCTGAGAGTGCAAAACATAATATGTTTTCTGTGAGAGAGAGAGATCATAGTTGCTTTGACAACATCTTGTAACACTCAAGGTTCATAGTGGATTTCCAATTCTTCCTCTGCCCGTGGATGTAGCTAACACACTGTTAGTGAACCACAATAATTCTTTTGTGTTATCTTCTTCTCCCTTGATCTCTTTTATTTGGTTTTGCATTCGATTTTCTTGGTGTTTGATTGGTTTCTTCCTAACAAACTGGTAACATAGAGCTTAGGTTCTGATCACCTCGGTTCAGTTTCGTTTTGTGGATTGTCATTGATCTACTTCTGATCTCATATCATGAATCCATGTTCTTTCTTGATTCTGCATTGCAGTAAATCAGTGGAATTCTCCAATCTGTGTTTTACTATAATTCTGTTCCGCATTCTGTTCAAAAAAGATGACAAATTCGATCAAGATAGAGAAGTTAATGGGAAAGTGTGCCAAGGATTTGGCTGATCAACAAGAAGAGAAGGCACATTCTCTCATTCTTCTCTCCTTGGCTGATGATGTTCTGTATGAAGTCTCTCAAGAAGATACTGTTGCTGCTCTCTGGCTGAAATTAGAAAAACTGTACATGACCAAGTCTCTAAGCCACAAGCTAATGTTCAAGAAGAGGTTGTATGGTCTTCAAATGAAAGAAGGTACCAAACTTAAATCACATCTTGATGATTTGAATTCTATTATGCTTGAATTACGCGATAGTGATGTTACTATGGATGATGAAAACCTTGCCTTGATCTTATTAATTTCTTTGCCTCCATCATATGAGAATTTTGTTAATTCCATTACTGTTGGTAAAGAAAGTATTACTTTGGAAGAAGTCAAGGCTAGCCTATTCTCTAGAGAATTGAGAATTAAGGCTGCTGCACCCCTTGATGAAACACCTACATCTGGTTCAATTGTCTCAAGTCCTCCCATGCCTTTTAGCAAGCCTAAGGGCAAGAGTAAAGGGAAGAAAAAGGAAAACAGCAATGTGAATCCAAAGGACATATGCAATTACTGCAAGGAACCAGGTCATTGGAAGAAAGATTGTCCCAAGAAGAAGAAAAATGAGTCAGTAGCAGCCACAGTTCAGGGAGATTGTTCTTCAGATTCTGACTATGCACTTACAGTGGTATATTTACATCAAGATCCTGATCAGTGGGTCTTCGATTCGGGTTGCTTTCATCATACAAGTCCTAATAGGGACTAGTTTGTGACATATGAAGAAAGGGTTGTTGGTAATGTTCTCATGGGAAACAATGAGCCCTGTAAAACTGTTGGTACAGGCTGCATCCACATCAAAATATATGATGGTGTGGTTAGAGTCTTTACCAATGTTAGGCATGTCCCTCAACTCAAAAGGAATCTCATCTCAATAGGTGCTCTTGATTCAAAGGGTTATACTTGTTCTGTTGAAGGTAGAGTTATGAAGATCAAGAAAAATGAAAAGCTTGTAGTTATGCAGGGAACTAAACACAAAAATTTGTATATACTGCAAGGCACCACTGTCACAGGCATTGCTTCAGTAGTGTGCACTTCAGAGGACAAGTCTGCAGATCAGAATGGTCTATGGCACATGAGGTTGGGTCACATGGGTGAAAAGGGAATGAAGATTCTGAACAAGCAACGGCTGATTGGAGGACAGAAGTTTGAAACTCTAAAATTATGTGAACATTGTGTGTATGGCAAGCAACACAGGCTGAAATTCTCCAAGGCAGAACACACCACCAAAGCCACTCTTGATTACATCCATTCTGATTGTTGGGGCCCCTCTAAGGTCCCATCTTTGGGTGGAGCAAGGTACTTCCTGTCCATAATAGATGATTGCTCAAGAATGACTTAGGTTTCCATGATGAAGCACAAATCAGAAGCATTCAATTAATTCAAATAGTGGAAGATTTTGATTAAAAATCAGGTTGGAAGGAAAGTTAAGAGGCTCAGAACAGATAATGGTTTGGAGTTTTGCTCAGAAGAATTCAACCAATTCTGCATTGATGAAGGGATTGCTAGGCAATACACGGTTAGGAACACTACTCAGCAGAATGACATAGCAGAGAGGATGAATAGATCCTTGTTGGATAAAGCTAGGTGCATGTTGTCTAATGCTGCACTTGGCAAGTCTTTTTGGGTAGAAGCTGTGAGCACATCTGCTACCTCATCAACAGATCACCTAATTTTGCTCTTGACTACAAAACACCCTTTGAGGTTTGGAAATCTAAAGCTGCTGATTATTCCAAGCTCAAGGTCTTTGGCTACCCTGCGTACTACCATGTGAATCAGCGCAAGTTAGACCCTAGAGCTAGGAAATGTGTCTTTGTAGGTTATGGTGATGGTGTGAAAGGATTCAGAATTTGGTCACCACATGAAAGGAAAGTCATTCCGAGTAGAGATGTCACTTTTGATGAAGCCTCTCTACTACACGCTAATTCTGTCTCCACTGAACAAGGGGCTGAAACCAGTGCTCCAGCACCAGGTGCTGTGACAGCACCAGATCTTGCACCAGCTGAAACTGAGTCTCCTGTTACTGCAGATCAAGACCAGAATATAGAAACTGAAATTAAGTCCATTCCTTTAAGCCAATTTGAACCTGAGACCAGGAGATCTCAGAGAACCATCAATCTTCCTGTTAGATATGGCTTTGAGGATATGAATTCTTATGCTCTTCAAGCTGCAGAAGACATTGATTCTGCTGAACCATCCAATTATTTTGAAGCTATTTCCTGTCCAGAGGCAAGCAATTGGGTCACTATAATGAATGAAGAAATGGAATCTTTGCAAAAGAATGGAACTTGGTAGCTGGTCACTCTACCTGAGGGAACGAAAGTGGTTGGCTGCAAGTGGATATATAAGAAGAAGCCTGGAATTTCTGTGAAGGATGGCATCAAATACACGGCACAGTTAGTGATTAAGGGTTTTAGCCAAAAGGAGGGTGTAGACTATAATGAGATCTTCTCTCCAGTAGTTAGACACACCTCTATTCGGGTCCTTCTTGCTCTTGTGACAAATCTTGACATGGAACTTGAGCAACTTGATGTGAAGACCGCCTTTCTCCATGGTGAATTGGAAGAGGAGATATTCATGAAATAACCAAAAGGTTTTGAAGATCAAGATAAGAAGGAAGCAGTGTGCAAGTTGAAGAGATCTCTCTATGGGTTAAAACAGTCTCCTAGACAGTGGTACAAGAGATTTGATCAATTCATGATTAAACATGGTTTTGAGAGAAGCTTATATGACTCATGTGTTTACCTGAGTAAGGTAGAGCATGATATCTACATTTATCTACTTTTCTATGTAGATGACATGCTGATAGCATCTCTAAGTATGAAACAAATTCAGAATTTGAAATCAACCTTAAGTTATGAGTTTGATATGAAGGATCTAGATGCTGCCAAGAGATCTTAGGGATGGAAATCTACAGAGACAGAAGCAAGAAGATATTGTTCCTATGCCAAAGAAGTTATATTCAGAAAATCTTAAACAGATTTGGCATGAATACTTGTTAGCGTATTTCATACACTACTTTTTAAGGCAAGTGCACCAATCGCAACCAGTAATATAGTAATGAATAGAGTATCGTCTCCACAGGGATTATGATGGTTATCAATAAGAATAAGTGTGTAATTACTTTAAACGGAAATGATTTGGATATTTTGATTGTAATTGTAACTTTGAACAAGTTAAAGTAAAAATAGAATTGACTTGGTTGGTTGAAAACGACTAGGATTTGAATCCTCTTGTACTTGCTCTTATGTAACTAGTTCATCATTAACTGAAGTAATTTCATATAAATTGAAGTTCGATCAACTGAATTAGCTTAAGGACAATCCCTTGCCTCATAAACCCTTTATTCTAGCCACAATCCCTAATCCCTTAGGTGATTAATGATTAGACTAAGCAATAAGATCCATGATTCATTAGAACACATAGCCACAAGTTATATTCCTATAATCATCATGATTATGATTACTAATCTCAGTTCAAGTTCATTCATCCTATTTTCCAATAAAGATGAAAAACCCAAAATCAATGCAATAGTGATCAAGTATTGAAAAGCATGAAGTATAGAGATTAGAAACTCAATTTAACATAAACTTGTATTAATATAAGAGAACTAACTACATAAGAGTTTGTACATGATTCATCTCATCCTAATCTAAGGTATTTAGCTACTCATGGTAGTAAAAGAAGAAAACAAACATATGGAAGAAAACAACTCCATTGATGATCCAAACCTTGTTCCCAAGAATGAATCCTCCTTGAAGATGAAGAACAATGGAACCCTAGCACTCCTAATCTTTTTCTTCAGTGTTTTAGATGTTAGCAAAGGTCCAAGATGATTAAAAAGTGAACAAATATCTAATTATACAGATTCGCAGACCGCGCTGTCGCAGCTTAGGCAAGATACAAATGCGCGTCAAGACCGAGGCGGCTTCAGATTTGCAGCGATGCGTCGCGCAGATTCTTCTCGATCGGCGTCACGCGCATGAAGACAGAGCCAGTTTACATAAATGCGCGTCACGCGCATTCCTTTACTTGTAAATGCGCGTCACGCGCATACTCAATAACTTGGCTAAATTTCTCATTTTTGGCTGCCTTCGAATCTTATGCTCTCATGAATCATCTTCTTTGCCTTTAATTGAATTCTTGAGAGTGTCTTCTTTTGGTTTTGTTTCCATTCCTAGCAATTCAAGTGCAATATACATGAGAATAATGTAAGAGTTAAAACATACAATCAAACAACCAAGTGTAAAGAATTCCAAAGTTTAAGCTCAATATATATTCAACTCTCTCAATTCCTCATGTATTTAATTCAATTAATCACTCTAAATTAACATAAGATGAAAACTTATCAATACTGCTAAACCAGTAAGCACTCCACTGGTTTCTAGCATCAGAATATTTAAAGTCTCTGCTCAGCAATCTGAATCTGAGAAGGAACATATGGCCAAAGTTCCTTATGTTAGTGCTGTGGGGAGCCTTATGTATGCAATGGTTTGTTCTAGGTCAGATTTGGGTCAAGCTGTGAGTGTTGTTAGCAGGTATATGACAAGGCCAGGGAAGGACCATTGGTAGGCTGTAAAGAGGGTTTTCAGGTACCTCAAAGGCACTATTGATGTTGGCCTCATTTATGGAAGTGAAATGTCTTGTTCACTTGCTGGTTTTACTGATTCTGATTATGCTGCAGACCTTGATATGCTAGAAGGTCTCTATCCGAGTATGCCTTCACTGTTGGTGGCTGTTTAGTCAGTTGGAAAGCCACACTTCAACCCACAGTAGCTCTGTCAACTACTGAGGCAGAGTACATGGCTTTGACTGAGGCAGCAAAGGAGTAAATTTGGCTCAAAGGTCTCATTACAGACCTTGGTTTTCCTCAAGACAAAGCTGTCATCTATTGTGGTAGCCTTAGTGCTATATGTTTAGCCAAAGATCAAGTCCACCAAGAAAGGACTAAACATATAGATGTGAGATATCATTTTATTAGAACTGAGAATAGGGTCAAGGTGCAGAAAATTGATACTAAAGATAACCCTACTGACATGTTTACCAAGCCTGTCTCAAAAAGCAAGTTTATGCATTGCCTAGACTTGCTTAATATGTCCACTTGGAAGTAACAGTGGTGAAATGGTAGTAGAAGGGAAGAACTGAATCAACATATCTTTGAAGGATTAGTCCAAGGTGGAGATTTGTAGCTTATGGCCTAAGTCCTTGCTGTTTGGAATGGTGCTGCTTTGCCTCTTGGTGCCATGGCACCAGATACGACACCTGCATTTGTTTAGCCTTTGACTGTTAAGTTAGCTTAGATTCTATTATGTTGTTTGTTGTAAATAACAGAATTTGTTTCTCTCTCATTCTTTGTACAAGTAACACTTATATAAGTGGAGCTTGTTTTAGGCTT